>JBBGZY010001754.1:0-1200000 GCA_037952925.1 Lithobates clamitans | reverse complement strand
TTTGCAAGTAGGTGTCCCTCATTCCCATCTCACAATGTTGGGAGGTATGGGATATGTACTGTAAACTCTCCCTTTGTAAAACAACCCATTCAATTAAAAATAGAAATGAAAGACACATCATTTGTGGATAGTAAAATATTATAAATATCTTTTTTCCCCTTTTTAGTTCTGGGGGCACCCAAGCAGACACACTCCTGACCCGCGGCCCTGTGTGCCCTGTGTGCCCCGACCCCTCCGTCTCCCGATTGGCTCACTGGCTGTAATGGACAGCAGCAGGAGCCGATGTCTCCCACTGCTGCCAAAAGCCAATCAGGAGTGCGAGTCCCCGGAGATGCAAGGCTCTCATGGACATCGCTGGATCAAGAGGGGGCTCAGGTAAGTATTGGGGGGGGGCTGCTGCACACAGAAGGTTTTTTACTGTCATGCATAGAATGCATGAAGGTAAAAAACCTTGTGCTTTTACAACCACTTTAAGTAAATAAATGTTAAAACTGAACCAAACTGTATCTGAGCTACACAAACTGAAAATGCTAACTAATTAATTTTTAATATTCAAAACAAACTCACCCATCCATCTATGTCTCCATGATTTATTTTGTTAAGTAAAGAACAAGATTCCTCAGGAAATGGGACTTTGAATGGACGCAAGGCAGTGAAAGTATAAAAATACAAAATTTATTGTGCAATCGATAAATTACAGCATAGAACATATATAACTGATGATAAAAACATATATAAGGGGAAAACCAGCTGATGTCCGACGCGTTTCAATTGCACAGTACAGTGCAGATCTTCCTCAGGGACTTTGCGATTTGCACCACTCCAAATGCTGTAATTCTCAAACATAAAATGATTTCACCAGCAGCTGAAGAACAAGACACTCAAGTACTGGGAGTGAAGTATCCGTCCGGACCAGACCGGGAACATCACCCGCAGACAACCCAAGATCCACCTGTGTTCCCAGAGGTTGCTCATGGTAATTATGGGGGGGGGGGTTAACTACCCAGGTAGTGTCCACTTGTTTATGAAAGCATGTGTATATATATATGTCTCTAATGGAATGTGTATCCAACCAGAGCGGGGTTCTCATATTATGCGATGGAACTGTGTCCAACATGCAAACATATGGGGTAGAACCCTGAACTTTTCATCCTTATAGTCAGTTCCTTAAGGAAAGGCAATTTTCACCATTTTGGTGGATGGAACGGGAGTGTGCGGTCAATCAGATGCAAAGTCAAAGTTAAGTAATCTCTTTGAAACTCCTTCTCCGCCCAACATTTCAAGCGGCAGCCATCTTGAATAAGGGCAGAAGATTCATGTAGCATCTACTTCCTGGAATCCATCTGCCCTTAGCTCAGTCGTGCAGATGGGAGGGTGTAATTTATGTGATCAAGCCCGCTCAGAGAGCTGCCCCTGGAACATGCCCCCATTGGAGGATTTACCCTTACCTCTTGTTCTGGGGAGAACTCTAAAATTTAGAATCCCCCCTCTCTTTTTTTTTTAATGACCATGGTCAGCAGGATTAAGCGAGGGGTGAATGTCCCAAGAAGGGAAAAGACAGCAGTAAAAATGTGACAGAGGGTCTAATCCTTTCACACTGTATCCAAAAGTAGAACAAAAAAGTTGTGCCTTAGCAGTTTATATTTACTAAAATAATTTTATTTCCGTGCCCTGTGAACTGTGGGAGACCAGATATAGTGAATGCAGGGTCCTGGGTTTAGTATCATTTTAAAAATGACGTTTTCCTTTTCAATCCGCAGCGCTGAAATTTTCTGGAAAATGCAATATGGCAACCTGGAAGCATTCTGTACGCAGTTGTTGTACAGAATGCCTCCTGCTTGTGTGATTGGCTTACTGATGTTCCTGGATTTTGGTCATCACCTGCAACAAAAATAAATTAAATTTTTGTCGCGATACTCCTAAAGGGAAATCACATCTAAAGGGATGCAGACCCTGCAACTTTCCTAATTAGAGCCCTGCAGGTGCAGCAGCTGATTGTTCATTTTAAAAACACTCCTGTTAGATTCTCTCACACAGACAAACAAACTGCTATTTCTTCAGAATAAGAAAAGTTAGGAATCTGCAACAAAGTTTGCTAAAACCCCTGCGATGTACGTAGATCACCCAGAGGGCAATGGGGTTTTTTTTTTTTCTCAGCAAAAGCGGAGTTATTCTTTAAGATTGGCATTTCCTTCTTGCTGCACTGTGTGTTCTACTCTAACATAAATCCATAAAACAGATGTATAAAACGCTTTGTTTCCTCCTGTACAAATATGCCCAGGCAGTCAGGTAGGATGACGAAGAAGAGAAATAACCTTCAGGGCTGCTAATCACAGGAGTATTACATGAATTATGTCCAAGCTGTGTCACAATAAAAGGTCACATTTGTGCTGTTCTCTCCCCGGGACAGTCACATCAGCTGCAGCAGAGGACAATGGAAATGGAAATAGATTGAGCTCTAACCTGCTGTAACCTTTATAGTGAGCCCCATAACTTCTCACTGCCTGGAGCATGATCCACATCCCTCTCTAGGACTTCATTCACCACCAGCTGCCTTGTAATAATGTGTTACTCACAGGAGGACATCATTCTTCTACATTCCCTCCTGCAGACCGGCTATGGAGCATGACTACTGATGGGTGTTACTTCCTCTTTGTTTCCCTGCAAAGGTAAAGCATAATGGGCTACTATGCATTGCATAGTAGCCCATTTTGTGACACTTACCTGCAGGAGAAGCCCGCGCGATGTCCCCGTCTTCCTCGCTAGTAGCGAGCGTCTATTCTTCACCCCTCTTCCTTCCGGGGCCGCGAACTCCGGCTCCGCAACATGCCGGAGCCGCATGACGTCATGTGACGACACGTGACGTCGCGTGACGACACGTGACGTCGCGTGACGACACCGACGTCACTCCCGCGCATGCGAGCGGGAGCCGCCTTTAACGGCATGACCCAAGCTAGAAACAGGCACAGCGTGCCCTTTCTAACTCCGGCGCATTCGCAGAAGAAATCGCCCAACGGCAATTTGCACATATCTCCTAGACCGTGCAGGTCTGGGAGATATTTCAAGCACCTACAGGTACAGTCTTAATCTAGGCTTTCCAATAGGTTAAAGTGGTTGTAAAGAGTGTACAACCACTTTAAAGCTGAACTCCGAAGAAACAGCTAAATTCAATGATGAAATACATATACTGAAGTTGTTTTACCTGCCAAAGGAGTTGTATTTCTGTCTATCCAGTCCTAAGATTTACACAGCTCTGCCAGATAGCACATTTATCCTGGTGACCTGATTGTTCTCTACAGCACTTAAAGAGGAAGTAAACCCCTGATTGGTTTTACTTCCTCTTTTGCTCCCTGCAAAAGCATAATGGGCTAGTATGCATTGATGTTGCAGGGTGTCAGTCGTTGCTGGGAGGGATCTACTGCTGAGGGAGGGTTCTAATGTTGCTGGCTTCTGGAGGGTCTATTGATGCTGGCTGTTGGGAGTCCATTGTTGCTGAAGTGGATCTATTGTCTCTGGGGTGTCCATTGTTGCTAGATCTATTTTACTGTCTTTCTTTTTATCATTAATACATTCCATACAAATTGCTTAGCGCTACAAAATGATGCTTGTTCCTGTGTTCTCTAAAAGGGGCAGTACTGGGAGGTGGGTAGGGGGTGCAACCAAGGAACGGTGCTCGGAGGTGGGTAGGGGGCGGAGACAAGGGGTGACTCGGAAGGGAGGAGTGCCTACGTCTATTCTCTGAGAAATAATAATGCCAAATGTGGCAGTGGAGGGGGGAGGATGAAAACAAGCGGAACTTCCCCTTTTGGGTGGAGCTCCACTTTAATATGCTTTAAGTACTACAACAAGGTCTTGTCCCTGTCCCCAGCCCATGATTGGACAGTGATTGGACAGTAGCAGCAGCAGACTGATAAGTTCATCTGTCACTCTGCTCTGTCCTCCTGTTAGCATTTTCCTTGTTAGCACATGAGCACTGCAGTCCACCTGATTGGCTTCCAGGCTCACCCCTCCCTCTCCCAGTCTGAGATCTGCTGTACAGTCAGTGGATTGCAAGAGTCTCATACTGAGTCCAATTCATATACCTACACTAGTTGCTTTTAAAAATATACTCAATGATTTTTTAATGAATATATATACAGTGCCTTGAAAAAGTATTCATACCCCTCGAAATTTTCCACATTTTGTCATGTTCCAACCAAAAACGTACAGTAAATGTATTTTATTGGTATTTTATGTGATAGACCAACACAGAGTGGCACATAATTGTGAAGTGGAAGGAAAATGATAAATGGTTTTCAACATTTTTTACAAATAAATATCTGAAAAGTGTGGCGTGCATTTTTATTCAGCCCCCTTTACTCTGATTCCCCTAAAATCTAGTGGAACCAATTGCCTTCAGAAGTAACCTAATTAGTAAATAGAGTCCACCTGTGTGTAATTTAATCCCAGTATAAATACAGCTGTTCTGTGAAGCCCTCAGAGGTTTGTTAGAGAATCTTAGTGAACAAACAGCTTCATGAAGGCCAAGGAACACACCAGACAGGTCAGGGATAAAGTTGTGGAGAAGTTTAAAGCTGGGTTAGGTTATAAAAAAAATATCCCAAGCTTTGAACATCTCATGGAGCATTGGTCAATTCATCATCCGAAAATGGAAAGAGTATGGCACAACTGCAAACCTACCAAGACATGGCCGTCCACCTAAACTGACAGGCCGGGCAAGGAAAGCAATAATCAGAGATCCACAGCTCAGGTGGGAGAATCTGTCCACAGGACAACTATTAGTCGTGCACTCCACAAATCTGGCCTTTATGGAAGAGTGGCAAGAAGAAAGCCTTTGTTGAAATAAAACCATAATAAGTCCTATATAAGTCCATATTTCCTATATGGAAGAAGGTGCTCTGGTCAGATGAGACCAAAATTGAACTTTTTGTCCTTAAAGCAAAACGCTATGTGTGGTGGAAAACTAACACTGCACATCACCCTGAACACACCATACCCACCGTGAAACATGGCGGTGGCAGCATCATGTTGTGGGGATGTTTTTCTTCAGCAGGGACCGGGAAACTTGTCAGAGTTGATGGGAAGTTGGATGGAGCCAAATACAGGGCAATCTTAGAAAGAAAACCTGTTAGAGTCTGCAAAAGACTTGAGACTGGGGCGGAGGTTCACCTTCCAGCAGGACAATGACCCTAAACATACAGCCAGAGCTACAATGGAATGGTTTAGATCAAAGCATATTCATGTGTTAGAATGGCCCAGTCAAAGTCCAGACCTAAATTTAATTGAGAATCTGTGGAAAGACTTGAAAATTGCTTTTTACAGACGTTCTCCATCCAATCTGACAGATCTTGAGATATTTTGCAAAGAAGAATGGGCAAAAATTTCACTCTCCAGATGTGCAAAGCTGGTAGAGACATACCCAAAAAGACTTGCAGCTGTAATTGCAGCAAAAGGTGGTTCTACAAAGTATTGACTCCGGGGGGGCTGAATACAAATGCACACCACACTTTTCACATATTTATTTTCAAAAATGTTTGAAAACCATTTATCATTTTCCTTCAACTTCACAATTATGTGCCACTTTGTGTTGGTCCATCACATAAAAATCCCAACAAAATACAACAACATTTTGGGTTGTAACATGACAAAATGTAGAAAATTTCAAGGGGTATGAATACTTTTTCAAGGCACTGTACCCGCCAGAACTGATTTTTTTCTTTGCATGGAGATCAGCTTTAAAATTGGTCTGTGAATGCTGATACAATAAGTAAATGTTCCTTAAGCAATGATGAAATGCCTGGGCACACCTTTGTTAAAAAAGAGCATATCCATCATGCATCACATGCATTTCATTTTCTATAACAGAGCCGCATAAAACTCTGCTTTGACTTTTACAAATGACGCTCAGTGAGATTTCTTGGGTGTCGGATTTGAAAAGAAATATTGTCATCAGCCCTCCAGAATGTAAAAGACATTCTATTAAAAAAAAAAAAGCAAAAAAAAAAGCACACCGATTGAGGCTTTCTGAATAAACGTCTTTTAAAAAGTATTGATTTTTTCCTGGCATTAGAGCTGAACTCCAGGTACAAAGACTTTCTTTTAAATATAGTCCTCATTAGCTACAAACGATGGGAATTACCTTTGTGTGCACCAAATGCTCACACATACCAAGATATTACCTTGTAATCATGGTGGTGACATCATTACTGTGCTGAGAGCAGAGCTGTGGGAGGGACTAAACAAGCTCCACCCACTACGGCTGCCAATGGATTTTTACTGCCCCCCTCTAAGCTGCCAGGAAAGTGGACAGGGGTGTTCAGACACCACAACTGCAGCAAAAATCTACAGCATTTATGGGGTTAAAACAGGCTGGATAGCTTTTCAGAGGCATAGCAATTTCGCCAGAGGATAGGTGCAGGTACTCCGCCCTTCCGAGTCACCCCTTGTCTCTGCCCCCTACCCACCACTGAGCCTATCCCCTGGTACCACCCCCTAGACACCTCCCAGTACCACCGCCTTTAGAGAATATACAACCAAGTACCTTTTTTTTTTTGTGCTAAGTAATTTGTATGGAATTTGCTAATTATAACAAGAAAAACAGTAAAGTAGATACCTCCAGCAATAACAGACACCCCCCCACCAACAATAGATGCCCCCACAAAGGAACTAGATCCACTACAGCAACGATATATCCCCTCCAGCAAAAATATATTTCCTAACAGCCAACATCAATAGACCCTTCAGCAACCAGCAACAATAGACCCATCACTCAACAGTAGATCCCCCCCCCAGCAACAATAGACCAATCACTCAACAGTAGATCCCCCCCAGCAACAATAGACCAATCACTCAACAGTAGATCCCCCCCCCAGCAACAATAGACCAATCACTCAACAGTAGATCCCCCCCCCCCCAGCAACAATAGACCAATCACTCAACAGTAGATCCCCCCCCCAGCAACAATAGACCAATCACTCAACAGTAGATCCCCCCAGCAACAATAGATTCACCAGCAACAACAGACCCTCTCAACTATAGACCCCTTCCAGCAACAATAGATCCCCCAGCAGGTAGAATCAGTAGATCCTCTAGCATTTCCCAGCACCCCTTGCCATTACATACATTCAATGCTGGAGGTGCCAGAACTGGGTTCCCCTATGTTCCCGCTGTAATAAATAATAACAAAAGAAAAAGCCTCAGAAATAAATTAATGGCAAGACAGAAAAATATAAGATATATATATATATATATATATATATATATATATATATATATATATATATATATATATATATAAATCTATATATATATATATAAAATAAGCTCCATCCAAAAGGGGAAGCTCCCCTTGTCTGCCGCAGCAAAGTAAGCTGGAAGGTCAGCCCCACTCAGCCTCCCCCCTGCAAAACCCGGCCAATGGAGAAAGCGCAGCACGATTTGCACACGCAATGTGGGAGATCACCTGTAAAAAGGCAAGGCCGCAAGGCTTCACTGGTGGTTTCCCTTATCCAAGATGGCGGCAGCAGCACCCCAGAGCTAATTCAAGAATCGGCTTGGGTGAGGACACCACTGAGTGTCTGGACAGGTACAGTAAGTACCTAATAGTAAAAGTCAGTAGCTACAGTACTTGTAGCGGCTGACTTGAAAAAAAATGTTTTTGTGGGAGCGGAACTCCTCTTCAAACTCTATCTGAGAGATCCGCAGTGAGAAGTGAGCAATCAATGGTGTTTGATCGCTCAGTTCTCCCTCTCTGCCCTGAGCAGAGAGCCATGACTGTCAGTTGCTGGCTCTGACCCTCCACAGTAGAGTTGCACCGTTACCGAACAGGGGAACAGGGAACGGTGGATAGCTCATCCAGTTGGTGGAATACTAATGGAATCATTTTTGATACACATGGACACTTGTTTAGTGAACTCTTTATTAATCTCTAGTTGATACACTGTGTTTGCTATATTTTTTGATAAGAGTTTTTTCGTTGTTTATGAGATAGCGCAACCTTTTACATTTTCACATTTTTTCCATTATCTCCTTGTATCCAAGGAGTGATAAAAGTGCAACAGTCTACACTTATAATTAGCGCGAGATTTTCACACACATTTCTAATAAATAAATATTGAAAAGGTTAAATTGTAAAAATAATTAAAAAAATAAAATAAATAAAGGACATACTGACACTATCCACTCCACTCCCCCCCCCCCCCCCCCCCCAAAAAAAAGAAAGAAAGCATTGTAAAAAAAAAAATAACAAAAAAAAAAAAAAATAACAAAAAAAAAAAAATAACAAAAAAAAATTGCAAACAATAATTAAAAATACTACTGACACGCTTGATCAGTGCTGCATATTAGTGCCACTGTCACGTGTCATTAAAAAAAAGTATCGGTAATCGGTACCGGCGAGTACTTGAGAAAAAAAGTAAAATCAGTACTCGTACTCTGTCTTACAAAAAGTGGTATCGGGACAGCCCTACCCTCCAGTGCTCACTGGAGCTCTGGGCGGTGGAAGGGGTGGGAAGGGCTTGGTGAGACTCTCAGTGGATCACTGAGAGGCTGAGCCAAGTGCAAGTCCAGGCATCTGGGTGGATCTCGAGGCATCTGGTCAGGATCTTTCCTGAGCCTGGACCAGCTGAGTGATGTCTCCAGTGGAGTGGAATGGCTAAAGTCCACTATCAGCTGAAAACAGGTTACAGGAGTACTTCTGTGACCTACAGTAGCTTTGGTTATACTCCTCCTTTAAACATTGCAGCATCAGAAGTTCAGAGGCAGGAAGAAGACCGGCATCCCTGCAGTGAAGATTTCTTCAGGATTCAGGAGACTGCACAATGTGAGACATACAGTACTTCAATACAGGTAAGTGATATGACTAAGAGCCCTTTCACACTGGGGCGGTTTGCAGGCGCTATTGCGCTAATAATAGCGCCTGCAAACCGACCCGAAAGTGCCGCTGCTTTGATTCCAGTGTGAAAACCCCGAGGGCTTTCACACTGGAGCGGTGCACTAGCAGGACAGGACAAGTCCTGCTAGCAGCATCTTCGGAGCGGTGAAGGAGCGGAGTGTATACCGCTCCTTCACCGCTCCTGCCAATTGAAATCAATGGGACGACGCGGCTATACCGCCGGCAAAGCGCCTCTGCAGAGGCGCTTTGCGGTGGTTTTAACCCTTTCTCGGCCGCTAGCGGGGGGTAAAACCGCCCCCGCTAGAGGCCCAATACCGACGGTAAAGCGCCGCCTACAATAGCGGCGCTGTACCGCCGACCACGCTGTACAGAGATGAAGGTAAACTTAATATTCCTAAAAGCCCTAAAAGTTTTTGTTGCCTAAAACTGGTGTTTCCTGTTCACTATCACTATCACTATCTATTGGGAATTGAGAGATCAACTTTACCAAATTATATCTTAATTATGGGTAAAAGATCAAAGCAGTATTAAACTTAAAACCAAAAATGGAATATATTGTAGCTTAACAATCATTATACATTCACTCCCCTCTGATTTCACCTGGTGATCTGGCCAGTAACACACCTCCTGTATTAGAATGCACTTACTCTGGATGAAGGAGCACAGAGAGCAGCTTTGGACAGCAGCATTGTCAGTCTAGGGGCGAGGGGAGTAATAGATGTATGAACAGAAGTGGGGTTCCACCCAAAAAAACAAAAATACCTGAAAAATTCTAAAAAAAAAACCCAAAAAAACATTTGGATATTTTTTTTTTTTTAACTTACCTCTAAATGCCTGTTGCTAGGGGGTCCCTCGTAGTCTGCCTCTTCCTTTGCCTGGGCTGGTGACATCACTTCCCCCCAGGCACAGGAAGGGCTCGGCTCTGCTCCCTCCCTCCTGTCAATCATCTGGGACCCATTACAGGTCCCAGGTGATTGAGCGGCCAATCACGGCGCGCGGCGCCGCTCGCGCATGCGCAGTGGGTGCCAGGCTGTGAAGCCACAGCCCGGCGCCCACAGTTGAAATGCCGGCGCCGACGAGCGGAGAGGGGGGGGGCGAGCGGGGCTTCGATCCACCGCATCGCTGGACCCTGGGACAGGTAAGTGTCCAATTAAAAGTCAGCAGCTGCAGTATTTGTAGCTGCTGACTTTGAATTTTTTTTTTTTTTAATGGAGCCCCCTGGGTGGAACTCCTCTTTAACAACACTAATTGAAGCCAAACTACAGCTCACATTTTATATTCAACTAAAACAAAAGTTTTTTCCTTCTGGGATAAAAGTTTGACATAGATAATCAAAAGCTGATCATCGTAAGCACCTCTATGAGTGGTAAATGGTTTGTCTCATCCCTGTAACTGCGTGAGAGCTCTTCTGTTGAAAAACAACAGACTTACTGGCCGGATCACCAGGTGAAATTAAAAGGAAAGAAAGCCTAAAAAAGAAAACAAATGCAGCCATCACATCTAAGAATTGGTAAGCTGTAATATAATAAATGGTTGCTTTTGGGTTTAATATCGCTTTAATATTAGCACACTGGGGAGATGATGGAAATATTAATATCATCGACTTTAAGGCATTTTTAGTGTTTTTTTTCCATTAGGCAAGGCCTCTTCTTTAATACGGCCTTATTTTCTCTCTATAACTATGGAAATTAGCTTTTAAAAATGTAGCCCAGGAATGCAGAGCAGCAGAGGAGTCACCAGATCTAGAAGATGGAAGAAAATATTTTCTGACAGAAAGTTCATTTAATTTGCTTTGCTTCATCAGAAGGAATCTCAAGGTGACAGGACGGCGGTGAGAAGTCTCTGCTCCGTGTTTGCTTCCCTCTTGTACTATCAGGAGTTTGAGTCCCTCTAATGAGACTGCTTTGCATTTCACTGAAGTAGCATGGAGGAGTGAAAGGGCTTACTCTGATTATCTCATAAATGTGTCATTTCACCACCGTTTTCCCGCACAGGATTAAGATATATGTTAACAGACTGGACTAAAAGGGATCCTACCTGGGAGCCTGCAGACAGATTTTTCATTGCACTAAATGCAGGGATATGCAATTAGCGGACCTCCAGCTGTTGCAAAACTACAAGTCCCATCATGCCTCTGCCTCTGGGTGTCATGCTTGTGGCTGTCAGAGTCTTGCTATGCCTCATGGGACTTGTAGTTCTGCAACAGCTGGAGGTCCGCTAATTGCATATCCCTGCACTAAAGCATTCAAACTCTCGACTTGCAGGGGTTAATGTGTATCCAAAGATAACCATGGATGGAGCTGTTATACCTTATTTGCATTTCTGCAGCAGGTGCTCAAAATCATCAATTGCAGGCCACTGTGCCATGAAATGCTGCCACTGTGCCATCAATTACAGCCACTGTGCCATGAAATGCTGCCACTGTGCCATCAATTGCAGCCACTGTGCCAAACGCTGCCACTGTGCACATTAAACGCTGCCACTACGCACATTAAAAGATGCCACTGTGCCCATTAAACGCAGCCACTGTGCCCATCAAACGCAGCCACTGTGCCAAACGCTGCCAGTGTGCCCATCAAACACTGCCACTATACCAAACGCGGCCCCTGTGCCCATCAAACACTGCCACTGTGCCAAACGCTGCCACTGTGCCATCAAATGCTGCCTCTGTGCCCATCAAACGCAGCCACTGTGCCAAACGCTGCCAGTGTGCCCATCAATCACTGCCACTGTGCCAAACGCGGCCAGTGTGCCCATCAAACACTGCCACTGTGCCAAACGCTGCCAGTGTGCCCATCAATCACTGCCACTGTGCCAAACGCGGCCAGTGTGCCCATCAAACACTGCCACTGTGCCAAACGCTGCCAATGTGCCCATCAATCACTGCCACTGTGCCAAACGCGGCCGCTGTGCCCATCAAACACTGCCACTGTGCCAAACGCTGCCAGTGTGCCCATCAAATGCTGCCAGTGTGCCCTTAAGTGCCCCCAGTGTGACCCCCGCCCGCTCATCATCTGCCCGGCACTTACCCTGTCTTGGTGGGGCAGCGGATGACGGCAACGAGCGGGGTCCTTCGTGCGTCTCCTGCCATCCTCATCTCCCGTCCTCTCCCCGTGATAGGCGTCCAATAGCGGCGCCTGTCGTTTCAGCCAATCAGGTGACAGGTAACGGACCCGAGCACCTGACTGGCGGAGAGGCGGTTTAGCGTTAGAGCCCTTTCACACTGAGGGCGTCGGCTATTCGGCCGCTAGCGGGGCTCTTTTAACCCCCGCTAGAGGCCGAAAAAGGGTTAAAACCGCCCGCAAATTGCTGCTTCAGCGGCGCTTTGCCGGCGCTGCCCATTGATTTCAATGAGCAGTGGCGCTTTAGGAGTGGTGAGTTTACCTTAGGCGCTCTGAAGAAGCTGCTGGCAGGACTTTTTCTGACGTCCTGCCAGCGCACCGCTCCAATGTGAGAGCCCTCGGGCTTTCACACTGGAGTGAATGGAGTCGCTGTTTCAGGGCGGTTTGCAGATGCTATTTTTAATGCTATAGCGCCTGCAAAGCGCCTCAGCGTGAAAGGGGTCTGAGGAAAGCGAATTTTCATTCGCTTTTCTAACACAGCTTTTTTGACGCCTATTAGAACCTATGGCTCTAATCAGGTGCTTCAAAAACACCCCTCACTGCTGTAATTCAGGCACCCTGCACCCAAAAAGGGACCAGGCGCCTGGATAGGGGGTGGCTGCGGCGGCCATAGATAGATTCATGCAAAGCATGAATCGATCTATTGGTGATAGAGGGGGTTGCAAGCCATTATTGCATGGGCCGCCACTGCATTTCTGTCTATACAGTTCTAAGATTTACACAGCTCAGCTATACAGCACAGTCCTGTCTGGCAGGGAAACAGAACCCCTCTTTCTTTGTTGCAGTTAAAGTGGTTGCAAACCCTTACATATACCCAGTAAAATCACTAGTCTCCGGTGATATACAGAGATGAAACAAATCCTCCTACATAGGCTTTACCTGCAGTCCTCTCTCCTATATAGCTTTTCAAAGTGCACTGTTTAAACTGCATAGAGAAGTGAGCTGAGTGTAATTTGAGACCCGAGTGAAGGACTTAGGGGTTGATTTACTAAAGACAAAAAGACTGTGCACTTTGCAGTTGCTCCAGAGTTTAGTAAATGATCCGATCATCCAATCATGTGCAAGCAAACATTTTTTTTTTAGGTACTCTTTGCAAAGTGAAGCTTTATCTCATTCACTAAGTTTTGGAGCAACTGCACTTTGCCAAATGCACAGTCAATTTGCCTTTAGTAAATAAACCCCTTAGTCTCATAGGGTAACATGCAAAGCGAGGCTGTCAATCACATGCTGTGTGGAGGGGAGGGGAGAATCTCTAGTGCCGCCATAACCTGTGACTCATGCAGATAGCAAAGGGAGGACTGAACAGATAGTTGATTTGGATTAAGGCAAGTGCACACTATAGAGGTATATACTTTGTTCAGATTTTATTTCAGATGTTTACAACCACGTTAAGTAACATTTACAGGGCTAGTTCCTCCCCCAGCTTGTGACTGGACAGTGAAAGGAGAAGCAGCACACCAGTGAAGCCATCTGTGCTCTCTTTTCCTCTCAGCATGCCTAATGTTAACAGTTGAGCTTTGTGGCACAACTGATTGGCTCTGTTCTGCTGCTTCCTTTCCTGGTCTGAGCTCTGCTGTATAGTAGAGAGCAAGAGGTTGTTGCCAGTTCAAATTCAGGTTGCATTAAAAAAGTACATTTATTGATATAGTAATAAATACAGTACAAAACTGCATTTATTTTTGTCTTTTATATCTGCCCACAGTTGAGCTTTAAAGTGTTACTAAACCCAGGACCCTGCATTCACTATATCTGGTCTCCCACAGTACACAGAACATGGAAATGCAATTATTTTAGTAAATATAAACTGCTAAATGCCTTTTCTCATCAGCAGTATATAGCAGTGTTCTGTTGGGTGCCCATAAAGGCTCCCACACAGCAAGGCTTCCCTTTATGGGCACCCAACAGTAGCTCAAACCATAAAAATACAAAAAGGAACACCAAACCAAAATTGGATGAAAAAGTCCAAAATAATTTTACTTGTTGATAAAAAAAAAAGTGATATTAAAAAATTAAATTTGTTTCCGGCAACACCGATCCCCCTTAATCAGGGCTCAACACAGGAAAAAACTTGGATGGACTCAACAGCAATTCCACGGATCCATATTAGAACCAGTAATGAACTCTTCTCATGGAAGAACAACCGTATAACAGTTGCTGAGCAGCAAATGTATTTATAGAAATCGAAGATACACCGACCTATGTATATTCTCCTGAAGAAGCCGACTTTGTTTCACGAAACGTGTCAAGAAAAGTCTAATTTCTTGACAAATTTCAGTGAATAAGACAACTTTTCTATAGGCATGAATGTTGGATGATTTTATGTGAGACAATGGGGTTGATGTAATAAAGGCAAATAAGCATTTGCTCCAGAGCTTAGTAAGGGCCCTTTCACACTGGGGCGGTTTGCAGGCGTTATTGCGCTAAAAATACCACCTGCAAACCGACTCAAAACAGTGTGAAACCCGAGGGCTTTCACACTGAAGCGGTGCGCTGGCAGGAGAAGAAAAAAACTCCTGCAAGCCGCATCTTTGGAGCGGTGAAGGAGCGGTGTATTCACCGCTCCTGCCCATTGAAATCAATGGGGCAGCGTGGCTATACCGCGGCAATACCGTAGCTATAGCCGCGCTATGCGAGCAGTTTTAACCCTTTTTCGGCCGCCAGCGGGGGTTAAAACCGCACCGCTAGCGGCCGAATACAGCCGAAAAAACAACGGTAAAACAGCGCTAAAAATAGCGCTGTTTTACTGCCGACACCCTGTGTGAAAGGGGCCTAAGTGAGGGACAACTCTGCTGACTTTCAAAATCCAATCATGTGCAAGCAAAAATGCTGTTTTTTTTTATTTTTTTTTTATTTTTCTTGCATGTGATTGGGTATTCTTTGCAAAGTGAAGCTTCCCCTCATTTACTGTCCCCGAGTATTTTCAAGGCTCTCTGGCGCCCCTCCCCCACCTCTGGCCGTATGCGGTATTGCATGTAATAGAAGTCAATGCGGAACAAATTATCTTCGTTTCCATTGACTTCTATGGGGAAACTTGCTTTGATATGCAAGTGCTTTGGAATACAAGCATTCTCCTGGAACGGTTTATGCTCGTAATCCAAGGTTCCACTGTATATATGTTCTACTAACAAAAAAATGCGTTTATGAAGGCAGTTGTAATTTTGTATATAAAAAGTCCCGCTTACTTTATTTGTATGTCTTGATCAATAAATATACATCTGCAGCTATTTCTGTGTTTTATATTTGCTTGGAGTTGAGCTTCAACTGTCCCAGCAGACGGGCAGTCACAAAAATTAGAAAGCCTTTCTATAACTTTTATTATTATAAGCAATTATAAGACCTCTGCACTAATTACAAGTCATCTAAACATGATTCTAATCTGATTAGTATAATTTGGCCGGTGAATATGGAAATGTATTCATAGAACTATGGAGGAATCATAAAGATGTTTTATTGAATAATAATAATTTCGGTCCTCAGGAAGCCTGTGCATGCCTAGCTCAGCCTTTTCAAATGGATTCCCTCTTTGCGTGTCCTATTATAAAAGATTACATAAATTGAAGCATAATATAGTTATTTTAATTAAGAACATTATGCCGGTGACAGTAGTGTAGCATTAAAACTGATACATTTATCACCCTTCTAATATAGGCAGATCACTCTAACTTAGCATGTTTGGGCAAAGTCAGGTCCGCTGTGCTCAGCCACACTTCTTCTGATGACCAAAATCGATACAAAAAAAAAATAAACTTTTTTAAAGGGAAACTACTATGCTGACCCTGAATGTTGCTTAGGGGCCCCCGAACAGGCAACCATAATCCTGTAAGTAGGAAACCGCTTTATGGGTGCAGGCTGGGAATGAGTCCCTCCTGACTCAAGACACGCTGTAGAAAGGTGTTCCAGCAGCCGCACACCTGTCCAGCCATGTATTTACCAGGTAAAAGCCGCCTCAGCTCGCTCCAACTAAATCCATGCACCCAACACGTTTTGCCCCTCTCATGATTAAGCCTTGGGGGAAAGGTGAAACGTGTTGGGGGTGTGGCTTCAGATGGAGTGAGCTAAAGCTGCTTTTACCTGTTAACTGCATGGCCAGATAGGTGTGTGGCTACTATGAGTTTAAATCATTTTCTTTTTATTTATTATTTATAAGTTTTGAAGACAAATTCCAGGTATGGATTTTTTAGATTGGCCCAGCTTGAGACAATGTAACTATGCATATATCATATCTGCGGCATCCCCTTGGAAATTGTATATAACTGCAACTACAGTGACCTCCACCAGCTTTCAGGTCCCGGGTTGAGCGACTGCCCTTCTGCTTACTGAATACAAGAGGTTGATTGCTATGCATGGGCACCCATCAGAGAATACTTTTTTTTTCTCGATTAATGCAAAATGTTCTCTGATTGGATAAGGTGGAGATCTTAACATCACTGCCTCACCTCACCATCTCATCCAATCGGAAAACGCTTCGTATTTATTGACAGCATATCTATATCTGAATGATGCCCGTGCCAAGCAGATGACCTCCTGTGATTACAATGCATGGCAACGCTCAGCATGGGACCCAGAAGCTAGTTGAAACCACTGGAGTAGCAGTGCCCAGTGGGGGTACAGACAACAATATTAGGTTAAATACATGGTATTTTTTAAGCTGACCTTATAAATACCTGTTCAAAAGAATAAAAATCCTTCCAAAGCAGCTCTAAAAATTTGCAAGCAACAACAGTATCACTGCTTTAGAGAAAAATCAAACCTTCAATGGGTAGCAACACCTACCACAGCCAAGTGATATATGGTGGCGTAACGTGTAGGGGAGGGACCGGCAGACGTCACGGCATGTTGGGAACACAAGGAATTGCAGTAAACAAACCTGAAAATACAGTAGTTTTTGGATTTGGATATATTCTTTTAACAGTTTGGTGCACTGATAGCACCCTACAAATGTGAATGTATTGGTATTAGCTTTTAATAAAAAGATTAAATGTTTTTAAAAGATTGAGCACTATGTATAGTTTCCTTTGGTGGCTTTATTGAGAGGAGGTGAAACGGAGGAGAGGAGATAAGAGGAGGGGTCTATACCATTAGAACGTCAATATCCCCAGTAGTGGGAAAAAGGTCCATAGTGACCATTCATTGGTTATATCCCCCAGGTGAGGGCACATCTGGTGGAGGAAAGTCATAATTGCAAGGTGTTGATGTGTTACACAAAGTGGTGATTATTTGTAGAGGATCCTGACAACAAATCCATACTTTGCTGGTGGTGATACAACAAAGACTTTAGAACTTGTTTTTTTGGATGAACTCCATAACAGATTTAAGTTCAGTTGATGTTTTTGCAATATAACAAGGAATTGAATTTTGTCTTTTGTACACGTTTCATATTCTTATATGTATTATATTTATTGTCACTGTATTCACTATATATTCAGTTTTGGTTAATGTTTATGATTTAAAGAGACAGTATCACTAGTGAATCGTTATATAGGAGTCTGGCACCATTTTTGGCTTTGCTGCAAGTAATATAAATTGTCAATAATATATTTGTAGCAACAAAAAGCTTACAGTATAGTGCAAGATACACTTTTAATGTCTGGGCTCTCTCCACCTGTAAAATCATCTGCTGTCAGTAGGTGTAAAATGTACCCGTAAAGAAAAAAAGTTAAATTTGTTCTTACCTTACCACTTCGCCTAGGCAAGGGTGATCTCTCACTCCTTTTGATTGGACCAATGAAAATCTTGTAAGAAGACGCTCTTGCATTGCATTGGGGTTCTCATGGGATTTTGCCCACTCTGCATTGCCCAATGATTTTCCTGGAAGAGCAGTGGCATCACGTCCAGCGATGAGGAAAATGGGGGTAAGGTAAGTATAATGCCGCGTACACACGGTCGGATTTTACGACGGGAAATGTTGGATGTGAGCTTGTTGTCGGAAAGTCCAACCGTGTGTATGCTCCATCTTGACTTTCCGCCAACAAATGTTTGAGAGCAGGTTCTCAAATTTTCCGCCAACAAAACTTTGTTGTCGGAAAGTACAATCATGTGTACACAAGTCTGTCGCACAAAAGTTCACGCATGCTCGGAATCAAGCAATAGGAGCCGCACTGGCTATTGAACTTCCTTTTTCTCGGCTCGTCGTACGTCTTGTACGTCACCACGTTCCCACGTTCAGAATTGTTGGCCAACATTTGTGTGACCGTGTGTATGCAAGACAAGTTTGAGCCAACAACCTTCCAACAAAAATCCACGGTTTTGTTGGCGGAAAGTCCGATCTAAAGAAGGGTCGCTGGTTCGAATCCCAACCACGACACTACCTGCCTGTAGTTTGCATGTTCTCCCTTTGCCTGCGTGGGTTTCCTCCGGATACTCCGGTTTCCTCCCACACTCCAAAGACATGCTGGTAGGCTAATTGGATCATATCTAAATTGTCCCTAGTATGTATGAATGTAAGTTAGGGACCCTAGATTGTAAGATCCTTGGGGGTAGGGACTGATGTGAATGTACAATGTATATGTAAAGCGCTGCGTAAATTGACGGCACTATATAAGTACCTGAAATAAATAAATAAATAAAATGTATTCGTTGCTGAGACCTTTTAACTTTTTTTTTTTAATTTTTTTAGCGGGAGGAGGCCTGGATGTTATAAGCAGACCTTGCATTGTACTATTTTTACAATATTTTATGACAACATACATTTTTTTGAGCCCAAAAAAACAATTATTATCAAACACGGTAATGGCAGGCATCTTGTAGGAACAACTCCCCGTGTATCTGGAATGTACAGGCACAAAGCACACTTGAGAAACCAGACGTAATGCAGCAAAGAAGATTTATAACACGTACATTTCTTTGTAGGGAAGATTTAGCTCTTCAAATATTTTGACAATTAAGGCTCAGCACCTTGTAGAATGCTGAATGTTTTCACTTTGCAATTTGCAGTCAAACATTGGGACACGATGAGTGAGTGATGCTTCTGCTGGCTCTCAGCTGTCACTCTTATAGTTTATATAACTGCTCCGCTAATTTACAATTCGCTTAGTTTTAATCACAGGGGCGCCTGAGCAGTGCTGTATTATATCACTGAACAATAGTGGAAGAGCCTATCCAATGATAGACAGAGTGTATATAACTCTACAATTGCAAACACTGACATTATTTACCGTATATACTCGACTCGAGTATAAGTCGTTCCGAGTATAAGTCGAGGCCCTAATTTACCACAAAAAAATGGGAAAAACTTAGTGACCCGAGTATAAGACGAGGGTGAGAAATGCACAGCTACTGTAAGTGGAAAAGAGAGTCAACAATGCCCATTTGCAGCCTCACTGTGCCCATTTGCATGCCTCACTGTGCCCATTTGCAGCCATAGGTCCCCTGAACTTCAAACTCGGTAATTAAGGGTTCCTAGATGCCCCCTAGCTGCAGCCAAAATTTCGGGTCTCTGAACAAATGGTCCCGAAATGACATTGCTGCAGATGGACACAGTTGACCGACTTTGGGGCCCCTTAGTGCTAGGAACCCCACATTTGGTGTGCAAACTCAGTGGAACTAGCACCATAAAATATCCAAAGCTGGGGTTTCTGGCACCAAGTGTCCCCGATATACAGGGCCCCAAAAATCAGTTCAGAAAATGTCAAGCACTTTTTTGCAGCAGAGAATGACATTTTCCGAACTGGCTTTGGGGCCCTGTATCTTAGGGCCACTTAGGAACCTAGCTTTGGATATGTTATGGTACCAGTTCCACTGGGTTTGCACACCAAATTTGGGGTTCCTAGCACCTAGTGGCCCTGAGATATGTAGCCCCAAAGTCGGTTCAGAAAATGTCAAGCACTTTTCTGCAGCAGAAAATGACATTTTCCGAACCAATTTTGGGGCCCCGTATCTCGGGGTCACTTAATGCTAGGAACCCCAGCACACCAAATTTGGGGTTCCTAGCTCAAAGTGGCCCTGAGATACAGGGCCCCAATTTCGGTTCAGAAAATGTCAAGCACTTTTCTACAGCAGAGAATGACATTTTCCGAACCCATTTTGGGGCCCCGTATCTCGGGTCCACTGGGTTTGCACACCAAATTTGGGGTTCCTAGCTCAAAGTGGCCCTGAGATACGGGGCCCCAAAGTCGGTTCGGAAAATGAAATTTTTTGCTGGAGAAAAGTACTTGACTCGAGTATTAGTCGAGGGGGGCACTTTCAGCACAAAAAAATGTGCTGAAAAACTCGACTTATACTCGAGTATATACGGTAATTTTGCGGCCATATGGTATTCGGCGCACACACCACTGCAAATGCACTTTCATATCTTTAACGTCACTAGGTGAAGATTAGAAGTTAGTTGTGAACCCTACGTGAATGATATTTAGTTGGATGAAGTCCTGGGATTCATAAATAACTGGCATTTTTTTTAATAAAAAACATTTTGCCATTTTTTAGATCTCAGGGTCTGAGCTCTCCTTTAGACCCATATTCAGTCACTGTTCAAATCTTGCTGGTTCAATTCTTTACCATTTTCAAAATATGCCCCTTCTTAACTAATGGCACCACCAGGCTACTAATTCACTCTTGCTATTGCTGAATGACTATTGCAACTCCCTCCTTGTTGGCTTACCTCTACAATGGCTATCTTCCATTAATTCTATCATGAATGCTGCTGCCAGACTCATCCACCTTACCAACTACTCTGTTCCCACTACCCCTGTCTGCCAATCATTCCATTGACCCCCAATGCAAACTCGTTACCCTAATCTGTCTAACAACTATCTCCTACACTATCCACTTTTAGACAAACCTTGAAAACTCATCTCTTCAGGGAAGCCTATCCCACCTCTAGCTAGCAACTGAATCTTATGTTGTCACAACTCATCCCCACATAGTTACTATTTTTTGTATCACTTCCCCCCCCCTCCTTTAGACTGTAAGCTCTCATAATCAGCCCCTCCAAACTCTCTCGCAATAGAGGAAATCCGGAAATCCGGACAGCCGCACTCCAGTGAATAATGTTTTTATTGAATAAAAGCTATGGCTAAGCACCAGTAAGGGGTGTGAAACGCGTCAGGGATTCATCCACTGTCCTTGATTGCTGTATGGACTGATTTAATTCAATAAAGACATTTTTCACTTGAGTGCGGCTGTCCGGATTTCCTCTATTGCATGTTCTCTATACACAGAGCCAGCACCCAGGCTGTGCAGAGGAGGTGAGGTCTTGGTATTTGTACCTGGAGCGGTATATGTACATCTTTCCCCCAAACCCTCTTGTCTTGAATTGTATTGTTACTGTACTGTGTCCCCAGTGGCGGTGCGTCTATAAGGGCGCGCGGGCGCAGCCCCCTCTCTCCTGCCACCCCCTCTATCACCAATAGATAGATTCATGCATTGCATGAATCTATCTATCTATGGCCGCCGCTGCCACCCCCTATTCAGGCGCCCGGCCCCTTTTTGGGTGCCGGGCGCCTGAATTACAGCGGTGGGGGGGTGTTTTTGAAGCACCTGATTAGAGCCATAGGCTCTAATAGGCGTCAAAAAAAGTGACCTGCGAGCGCCATGCTGGGCACTCGCAGGTCACTCAGCTGTGTTAGAAAAGCAAATGAATATTCGCTTTTCTAACACTAAACCGCCATTCCACCAATCAGGTGCTCAGGTTGTTACCTGTCACCTGTTTGGCTGAAACAACAAACGCCACTATTGGATGCCTCAGGAGGAGAGGACGGGAGATGAGGATGGCAGGAAACGCACAAAGGACGCTGTCATTAGTCGCTGTCACCCGCTGCCCCACCAAGACAGGGTAAGTGCCGGGCAGACGGCGAGCGGACGGGGGGTCACACTGGGGGCATTCAAGGGCACACTGGCAGCATTTAATGGGCACACTGGCAGCATATGATGACACATTGGCAGCATTTGATGAGCCCACTGGCAGCATTTGAAGGCACAGTGGCAGCATTTGATGGTACAGTGGCAGTGTTTGGCACAGTGGCTGCATTTGATGGGCACAGTCGAAGCATTTGAAGGCACAGTGGCAGTGTTTGATGGTACAGTGGCAGCGTTTAATGGGCACAGTGGCTGCATTTGATGGGCACAGTGGCTGCATTTGAAGGCACAGTGGCTGCGTTTGATGGTACAGTGGCAGCGTTTGATGGCACAGTGGCAGCGCTTGATGGCACAGTGGCTGCAATTGGTGATTTTTTTTTTTTATTATTTTGCGCCCCCCCAAAAAAATTTTGAGCACCAGCCGCCACTGTGTGTCCTTTTGCTTTGTATTGAGTTGCACAAACTGTTGGCGCTGTATAATAATAATATTAATAATTTCAGTGCTACTGATCTGCTGCAGCATCTTTGCAGGCACATTTGGTCTACACAGGGCCAGTGATAAGGCAGTACAGCTAGCCCTCCTGTACTGGGCCTGGGCCCTATCAGTTCAAAAGGGGGGCCCAGACACCTGCTGAGCAGGAGGACTGGCTGGACTCTCTTTTTGCAGACACCGATTCTCTTCTGCCTCCCCCTACAGTGCTGCCACCTTCTCCTCTTCTTTTCCCCTCCAGCTGCACTGCAGGGGGCTTGTTCTACTGTCCAGGTCCCCCTGTGTGCCACTTTCCCCTGCAGCGATACCAGCTTCCCTCCTTTTCTCTCCCGCTGGAAGCTGCACACAGCAGGCACACAGGGTGATGTTTCAGGATGGAGAGCGGGGGTAGAGGCTGGTAAATATGTAATTTACTGGCCCCTTCCTTTTCTGAATGAACACAGTGAGTGAGCGGTACCAATTATACCTGTGCCCATTCATCACCAAAGCATAGTAAACAGCATTTACTATGCTTCAGTTTGTGAATGAGCACAAAGCCTCAGAGCACTTCCTATTCATTCATCTGTGCAGCTGAGGCTACAGATAAAGAGACTGATAAATCTATGTCCTCAGTCACTTTCGGACGGGAGAAGGGGGCCCTGTCAGGTGGGCTGTATGGGGCCCCATGATTTCTAACAGCAGCCCTGGGTCTACATGCATTCTAGCATGTCTATGTGGTATTTCTCAGAATGGGATTTCCTAGCTGTAACAACAGTGGACCATGCCTAAATGATATGTGTTGAACAGGCCATTTGTAGTCCATATCATAATCCCATGTGACAGGGTGACAAGCAGGGGCACAGATACCTTCATGGCAGGATCACCCAGTATTATTTTAATGAATAATTCCGAATTAGAAAAAAAAAATAATTATTTTGAAATAGCATCTTAAAGCTTCTATGAGGTTTCAGTCATTGGGCTTACGTAGCCTCCCTGGTGGTATGATTATGTCAGATTTATGTGTCTCAAAGCGGTACAATTATTTTGCATAGTAATTTGGCGTTTTATATTGTAGGTCTGTAATTCTTAGCAATAACACACTTAAATCTGTCCAAACAAGAGTCTAGTAGATATCCCGGGTATGAGGAAGTTTGAAACACAAAATCATAAATTATAATATAATAAAAAAATATAAATAATTATAAAAAATAATAATATAATAATAATAAAATAAATTTCCCCACAATTCACTATCGCTCAATTCTGCAAGTGTTCTAATTTACTATCGCTGTTTTCTAGCTGGTCTAAAGCCACTTTTGACGTAAAGGGACACTTTTCGGTTGCTATGGACAATCTCCAGTTTCCAGGCAGAAAGAACAGTATATATAATATAAAACTGCATGCAGGGCATTGAACAAAACACCGGGGACAAAAGGGATGTGAAATTATTTCATACAGTAATGTAATCTGTAAGGTTACAGTGTACTGTATGTGTTATGATTTTTCAATTTTTTGAATTTGCTGCCCGGGTCCACCCCCCGTGAGTCGCGACGCTCGCAGGGAATGGAGTCCGGCACACAGGACATCGGGGCGGAGGACGGAGCCCGCGGACACAGCGGGGGGACATCGCAGGATCCTGGGGACAAGGTAAGTAACACCGCACCAGGATTCTGAGATGTAATCCCGAGTGTGGCTTGGGGCTACCGCTAATGGTGCTGAAATTTAACCCCGAGCCACACTTGGGAAAACCGCCAGGGAGGTTAAAAGAGAAGTATGGGAATTAAAGAAAAAAAACAAACATACATTCTCAGCTAGGTGGCGGCAGCATCGGTCCAATGCTGCATCTGTTGCCGCTACCTCTAAGACCGAGAAGTGAGCAATCAAAGGCCACTGATCGCTCAGTTTTCAGTCTTCAGCGAGCAGAGAGTGGTGACTGTGGGGTTCATTTACTAAAGGCAAAAAGGCTTTCTTATGAAAAAAAAAGGCAAATATGCTGTGCACTTTGCAAAGACAGTTGCTCCAAGGCTTAGTAAATGAGCAGAAGCTCTGGTGACTTCCATCATACAATCATGTGCAGGCAAAACTGCTGTTTTTTTTTACATTTCCTTGAACTTGATCGGCTATTCTTTGCAAAGTGAAGCCTTACCTCATTTATTAAGGTCTGGAGCAACTGCACCTGCAGAGTGCACAGCCTATTTGCCCTTAGAAAATCAACACCAGCTCTCTGCTCTGCCCCTCCAGCTCTCACTGGAGCACTGGGCTGTGCAGGGGGCAGGAGCAGCTGGCTCAGTCTCCCTGAGAGGCAGAGCCAGCTACTGATCTATTAAAGTCAGGATGGATCCAGCACCTGGACCAACTGAGTGATGTCAGCCAACAGAGGTCTTTAGCCAGCTGTCAGCTGAAAACGGGTCCCAGGAGTGCAGAACAAAATACACTCCTGTGACCCACAGGAGAAGTATATCCAAATGAGCTTTGTCCCTACTTCTCCTTTAACCGCTTGCCGACCAGCCGCCACAGTTTTACTGTGGCAGAATGGCATGGCTGGACGAAACGACGTTACCTTATGGCACTTCACCTTTTGGCCACCAGGGGTGCGCGAACATGCCCGCAGCGTTTGCCCGGAGCCGATGCGAGTGCCGGCGGGCACGATGACCGCCAGGCTCCTGCGATCAATCGTGACAGAGTGAGAACCGGGATCTGTGTGTGTAAACACACAGATCCCGGTACTTTCAGGGGAGTAGAAACAGATCGTGTGTTCATGTTATGTATGAACACCGATCTCTCTCTTCTCCTAGTCAGTCCCATCCAGCCAAAAGTTAGAACACACACTAGGGAACATAGTTAACCCCTTGATCGCCCCTTAGTGTTAACCCCTTCCCTGCCAGTGACATTTATACAGTAAACATTGCTTTTTTATAGCACTGATCGCTGTATAGTTGTCAATGGTCCCAAAAATGTCTCAAAAGTGTCCAATTTGTCCGCCGCAATATCGCAGTCGATAAAAATTACAGATCGCCGCCATTACTAGTAAAAAAAAAATAATAATAAAAATGCTATAAATTTATTCCCTTTTTTGTAGACGCTATAACTTTTGCGAAAACCAATCAATATACGCTTATTATGGTTTTTTTTTTATCAAAAATATGTAGAAGAATACATATCGGCCTAAACTGAGGGAAAAATGTGTTTTTTTGATAAAAAATGTATGATATTTATTATAGCAAAAAAGTAAAAGATATGGGGGGTTATTTACGAAAGACAAATCCACTTTGCGGTTATTATTTTTTGTGATATAAACAAAAGAAGAGCGAAAATTAAAAAAAAAAAAACACAGTGGGGGTTACTTACGAAAGGCAAATCCACTTTGCACTACAAGTGCAAACTTCAAGTGCAAAGTGCACTTGAAATTACACTGAACTGTAACTCTGAGGGGTAGATCTGAAATGAGGGGAAGCTCTGCTGATTTTATTATCCAATCATCTGCAAGCTAAAATGCTGTTTTTTATTTTCTTTGCATGTCCCCCTCGGATCTACAGCGACTGCACTTCCAAGTGCACTTTCAGTGCAATTTCAAGTGCGTTTGCACTTGCAGTGAAAAGTGGATTTGCCTTTAGTAAATAACCCCCATTGTGTTTTTTTTTCAAAATTGTCGCTCTTCTTTTGTTTATAGCGCAAAAAATAAAATACGCAGAGGCGATACCGCCAAAAGAAAGCTCTATTTGTGGGGAAAAAGGACGTCAATTTTGTTTGGGTCCAGCGTCACACGACCGCGCAATTGTCAGTTAAAGCGACGCAGTGCCTAATTGCAAAAAATGACCTGGCCATTGAGCAGCCAAGTCTTCCGGGGCTGAAGTGGTTAAGAATGAACGGTCCAAAGCTCTTTTAGGAAGGTTCTAGATATTTTCCATCACCCACATGGAGCCCAACCCAGCAATGTATGAACAATCCTTCAAAGCAAAAAGATAAAAACATTTTCTAATTAAGGATAAAGAAAAGAGATTGTAACAATCAGAAACACAAGTCAGTGGAGACTTTATTCATCATCTTTTCAGCCTCCTAATTAATGATTTTCAGGTTAACCAATTATTTCACATAGATAAGAGCAAAGATCAGAGATAATGCATGAAAGTTATTTATGTGTGGCATGCACGGCTTAAAACACTTCTCCTTTTCAAAGTTAAGAACAAAACACTGGACGCTCTTTAGAGTGCTAATGACTTTACCAGTCACTGTATTGACAACTAGTTTAAGACATAGGCCTTATGTGCATAGCTCCCAACTGTCCCTGATTTCGAGGGACTGTCCCTGATTTGGAGCAATGTCCCTCTGTCCCTCATTCCTACTCATTTGTCCCTCAACTTGGTCTGATCTATATAGTTATACATAAAATGCACTTTTTATCTTTCAAAAAGTGTTTCCCAGTGCTAAACCTTTCATTCAATTTCTAAATTGTTGCATTTGTACATTTTAAAAGCCAATATAAAGGAGTGGTAAGAAAAAGCCCTTGTGGATTTAATTAACCTTTTTTTTTTTGGTTAATTCTCCTTTAAGGGGTGTGGCAGGGGGCGTGTCCTATGCCTACATACATTTGTTAGTAGGTGTCCCTCATTCCCATCTCAAAATGTTGGGAGGTATGTATGTATGATGTGTCCAAGTGAACAGCAATCTGTGTTTCTCACCTAATAACTAATCAGCTTCACCTTCTCTTGTTCTAACATGCAGTCAAAAGGAATGTGAGAATCTGATTGGTTGGTTGAGGAAAAAAAAAAAGAGACAGTTGGACACTTTGTGGATAAGATCGGAAGTTGGAGGACAAAAACAGCTGTTGATCACATGTGCTTGGTACATAAATCTTCATTACAGGTCTTAAGCCCGGTTCACACAGGGGCGGCACGACTTGCAGGTCGCCTCAGCGAGGCGACCTGCAAACGACTGCCCGGGCGACTTGCAAAACGACTTCTGTATAGAAGTCTATGCAAGTCGCCCCAAGTCGCCCCCAAAGTAATACAGGAACCTTTTTCTAAGTCGGAGCGACTTGCGTCGCTCCGATTAGAACGGTTCCATAGCACAGAACGGGAGGCGACTTGTCAGGCGACTACTTTGGGGGCGACTTGGGGAACCTGGCAGGACAGAAGTATTTTTGAGGCAGTCAAACTTATCCTTTTGTTACTACTTGGTAAACTATAGACCTGGAACAAGTATGAGACCAGTGAAGTGCTGGGGCTGCTAAAGTACCGTATTTCTATTCTGTTTTTTTTTTTTTTCTAGTCAAAGAATTTTATTGAGACTAGCAAGTCAAGTAGGTACAAAAAGTATATGGGAACAGTGGCGTCTCCAGCTTTCATATTAAGGGGGGCACATGGGGGGACAGGGACAAAAGTAGGGGGGCAACTATAAAATGCAATTATATATATATATATATATATATATATATATACATATATATATATATATATATATATGGTATATATATGGTATATATATGGTATATATATATATATATATATATATATATATATATATATATATATATATCCTGGGATTGAGGGTGCTCTGTGCAAAAAACCATTGCACAGAGCAGGTAAGTATAGCCATGTTTGTTATTTTTTGAAAGAAAACAAAACAAGGCTTTATAACAACAACTTTAATAGCTCCAGACTTAGACTTGCCACTCTGTAGCAGCCTTTCTCAACCTTTTTAACACAGAGGAACCTTTGAAAAAACTGTCTCAGGGAGCCCCTACTATTAGTTACTATAACTACGGTTCATGACACTTTAGGGCTAGTTTACACTGGCTTCAAAACAAGGCTTCGGACGCGTTTTGTTAAAGCTCCTGTCACTAAATAAAATGGTTATCTTACAGTCCTGTTTACACCTGCTTTTTCTTGGTGCTTCGATGAGGCTTCAGTGGGGCTTCGATGAGGCTTTGGTGAGGCTTCGGTGGGGCTTTGATGAGGCTTTAGTGGGGCTTTAGTGGGGCTTCAAGCAAGCTTTGCCATAGACTTCTATGGAGGCTTTGAAGACGCTTTGAAGCACCATTGAAGCTACATGGGGTATAATTTTTTAAGTGAAGCCAAAGCAAAGAAAAAGCAAGGTGTAAACAGGCCTGTAAACTAACCATTTTATTTAGTGACAGGAGGTTTGACTGGCATTCAGAGAGCTTTAACCGCATGCCGACCAGCCGCCGCAGTTATACTGTGGCAACATGGCTCGGCTGCGCGAATCGCCGTCATGGTACGTCGGTACCATAGACGGTCACTAGGGAGCGCATGCATGCCCCCTGCTCGCCCACGGAGCTGATGCGAGTGCCCGGCGGTCACGATCACCGCCAGGTTCCCGCGATCGCTCAGGGCACACAGAGAACTGGGATCTGTGTGTGTAAACGCACAGTTTCCGGTTCTCTGAGGGGAGAACAGACAGATCGTATGTTCATACTGAGTATGAACAGCGATCTGTCATCTCCTCTACACAGTCCCCTCCCCCCTTAAGTTAGAACACGTACTAGGATACACTTAACCTCTTCACTGCCAGTGACATTTTTACAGTAATCAATGCAATTTTATAGCATTGATCACTGTAAAAATGCCAATGGTCCCAAAAATGTGTCATAATTGTCTGACTTGTCCACCATAATGTCGCAGTCCCGATAAAAATTGCAGATCGCCGCCATTACTAGTAAAAAAAAAAAAATTAATAATAAAAAAGCCATAAAACTATCCCCTATTTTGTAGACGCTGTAACCCAATCAATATACGCTTATTGTGATTTTTTTTACTAAAAATATGTAGAAGAATACGCATCGACCTAAACTGAGGAAAAAAAATGTTTTTTTAAATATTTTTAGGGGATATTTATTATAGCAAAAAGTTAAAAATATTGCGTTTTTTTTCAAAATTGTCGCTCTTTTTTTGTTTATAGCGCAAAAAATAAAAACCGCAGAGGCGATCAAATACCACCAAAAGGAGGCTCTATTTGTGGGAAAAAAAGGACGTCAATTTTGTTTGGGTGCAACGTCGCACGACCGCGCAATTGTCAGTTAAAGCGACGCAGTGCCGAATTGCAAAAAGTGCTCTTGGTCTTTGGCCAGCCAAATGGTCCGGGGCTGAAGTGGTTAACAAAGCCGGTCCGGAGCCTTGTTGAAGCCGAAGCAAGTGTAAAAAAAACCCTGAGCATGACGGTCAGTGGGAAGAATGCTCATTACACTTGTGGTCATTGGGAAGGATTACCCCCCCTTACAGAGAGCTCAAGCAATCAATGGTGTTTGGAGCTGGTAAACTGGAGTTTTGGGAGACTATGAATGTGCAGACTAGGTATTCTCAATCCCAACCATTCTGGTTTCCGAGTCTCTCAAGAAGGGAACCTATACAAGAGAGAGTCATCTGATCAGAGCCTGCAGTCCTATCTAAAAGCCCACAAGCAGGGGTGTTGCTAGGTCTTACAAAGATCTGGGGCTAGAGCCCATAGCAGCGTAGTAAAGAAAGTCATACGCTTGGGCGGGCATACACATGTATATAATATACATGTGTGTGTGTGTGTGTATATCCCCAGAAAGCCTCCCCCTTGCATCAGGGTCCCCAGAGAGCCCCCCTTACATTAGGGTCCCCAGAGAGCCTCCCCCTTAAATCAGGGTCCCCAGAGAGCCCCCCTTACATTAGGGTCCCCAGAGAGCCTCCCCCTTAAATCAGGGTCCCCAGAGAGCCCCCCTTACATTAGAGTCCCCAGAGAGCCTCCCCTCCCCTTGGGGACCCCTGCAGAGACTCGGGGCTATGGGCGCCAGATTCGGGGCTATAGCCCCAAAAGCCACCCCCTAGCAACGCCACTGCCCACAAGGAAGCTTCTTGCCAACTCTGAGAAGGTAAATTAACGTATATCAAGTGGAATTTCTGACTGTTTACAGCTGTAATGTTCCCTGGATAGAAATGACAGATCACCGCAGTCTGGAGCTGCTCGTCGCTCTGCCAGTTTCTGAGATAATATTGAAAACAAAAATGAAAGTTTGCTCATTTGAAGAAAACATATCTCAGCATCCAGTCCGCTCTACTTCTTTTCCCTGATAATTATCTGCTAAAGCTGCCATTGCGAGACGGACACAAGTTCCTGCACATGCTGACAGCATCCCTGCGGCTTCCCGCTATGTCAGTGTTGAGCCGGGGCTTTAATTTTTAAATCCCTGCAGATGAAACAGCTGCAGCTGGAAGATCCCCAGGAAGCGATATTTCACCCGCACTCTATAGGCCAGGTTTGCTGTAAATGACGACTTGCTGCTGAAGTTGTAGTTTTCAGCACTCGATGCAAAAAGTCATTTTGAAAGACAGAAATGAAAATGAATTGTCTTCAAGTGTCAAGGGATGTGAACAGCGGTGGATTTGACTTTGAATTTTGTTTATTTAGCTGTTATCAGCCTGGTAAAGTAGCTTCCAACTGTCTCGATTACAGGAACTGTCCCTTATTTGGAACCTAATCCCTCCGTCCCTGATTCGTCCTCAGTAGTCCCTGTTTTTGGTCTGATGTATAGGCCTCTATAAAATAGAAATATATTATTTATCCAACAAAGTGCTATACTGCACCAAATATTTCACCCAGCCTCTAACACAAAGAGGTTGATTTACTAAAGGCAAATAGACTGTGCACTTTGCAAAGGGCAGTTGCACTCTATAAGAGCTGTTGCTCCAGAGCTTGGTAAATGAGCAGAAGCTCTGCTGACTTCCATCATCCAATCATGTGCATGAAAAAAATCATTTTCTTTAATTTTCCTTGCACGTGATTGGGTACTCTTTGCAAATTGAAGCTTTACCTTATTTACTAAGCTCTGGGGCAACTAAACTTGCAGAGTGCAACTGCCCTTTGCAAAGTGCACAGTCCGTTTGCCTTTAGTAAATCAACCCCATAGCATTTATTATTTTAGAATACCAGTATAATTGTAAAGTTGCAGTGAAAAAAGCACTTGTGGGTTTACCCAATCATGTATTGCATATTCATGTTTTCATAGTCTACCCAACTGGGGGCATGGCAGGGGCGTGTCCTTTGCCTACATACTTCATGCCTTAAAACATTATTAAACCCAAAGTGAAAAATGTCATTTATTGCAGCTCACCAATCATTAGATGTGGTGGCTGCATTTGTTTTCTTTTTTTTTCCCCTCTGCTTTCACCTAGTGATCCAGCCAGTAACACACCTCCTGTATTAAGGTGTTCCTAATCTGGATGAAGGAGCACAGGGGGCACCTTTAGACAGCAGTATTGTCAGTCTGGGGGAGGGGAGTGTTGAATGTACTAGCTGATTTCAATACATTAGCAAATTGAGGCCGAACTCCAGCTAACATTTTTTTTTTCCATTTTAGAATAAAAGTTTTACATTGCAAGCACCCCTGCCAGTGTTGAATGGTTTGTCCCATCAGAGCTTGTTCTTTTGAAAAACAATAGACTTACTGGCTGGATCACCAAATGAAAAACAGAAGAACAAAAGCGTAAAAAATAAAACAAATGCAGCCATCACATCTAAGAATTGGTAAGCTGCAATATAATAAATGTTTGCTTTTGGATTTGATACCACTTGCACACAGGGCGGTCTAGGAGCAGTGCGTCCCTCCCGACATTTTAGTGTGCACAGGATGGTCAGGCAGCCTATTAAAGTCTATGGCAAGAGGCTTGCCTTTCAGACCTTCATTCCTGAATGTACAGAGCCTTAAATGCGGGTACCATTCAGTGCAGTATTTAGCCACAGCCTGTCATAGACTTTTACGTGCTGCCTGCAGTGGGGCCGCATAATTCACCTGTCCCTCTGGGGCGCACTAAAGTGTCTGGAGGGATTCATTGCTCCTAGATGGCCCTGTATGCAAGGGGCCTAATGTGTCCCTCTTTCTCATCTCAGAAAGTAGGGCGCTATTCTCTCTACGATACAGTTATTGGTAGATGGAGTGCTTGCCTCCACAATTTAATAAAAAAAATACAAATGGTGGGGTATAGGGCTAGTGAAGTACTTAGTGCCTGAGTGACCTATCACAAGGTCTGAGTTCTGTCACATGAGGGTGGGGTATGCTTAGCGCTATGCAAATACAAACTTCGTAAGTGTCTGTGTTTGAATAGGATTTTCAAGGGTCAGATCAGCTCTGTAGGCCTCCAATTAAAAGATGGCATACATCAACAGAGGTATTGTAGCATGAAATTGTGGATTTGAATGTTAATTACAGGTAACATACACGAGGCACTGTCAGTTTGCCCAATTATGGCCAAGGGAAAGTGCCTGCACATAGCCTAGCACCCAAGGCATGTGTATTTAATGCATAGCTCCCAACTGTCCCTGATTTCGAGGAACTGTCCCTGATTTTGAGAAATGTCCCTCTGTTCCTCATTCCTCCTCATTTGCCGCTCATTTTGATCTATAGAGTTGTATATAAAATGTACTTTTTATCTATCAAAAAGTTTTTTCCAGCGCTAAACCTTTCAGCTGATTTCTAAATGGCTGCAATTGTAAATTCCAAAAGCCAATATAAAAGAATAGTAGTGGTAAAAAAAGCATTTGTGCGGTTAACAAATCTTGTTTTTTTTTTGTACAATTCTCCTTTAAGGGGGCGTGGCAAGGGGTGTGTCCTATGTCTGCATACTTTTGCTTATAGGTGTCCCTCATTCCCATCTCAAAAAGTTGGGAGGTATGTTTAATGTGCCAAACTTCCTTATCACCTCCCCACACTGCTGGAGCCCCATAACAGAGGAGGGTGTTCAGGCATGAAGGAGCAAATGATTGCTTCAATGTGACACTGCTAAGGTCTGAGTGAGCATTCACCAGTCCCAAACACCATTGTGTGCAGTGGGGCCATGACGTCAACCTGCTGTCTAAACCATCTGAAAACAGAGCTTGGACAGGCAGAGATACTGCAGCTAGGAGGTGGTTGCTGGGTAAGAAAACAGTGGATATAAAAAGTCTACACACCCCAGTTAAAATGTCAGGTTTCTGTGGTGTAAAAAAAATGAGACAAAGATAAATAATTTCAGAACTTTTTACACCTTTAACGTGACCTATAAACTGTACAACTCAATTGGAAAACAAACTGAAATCTTTTAGGAGAGGAAAGTAAAACTAAAATAATGTAGTTGCATAAATGTGCACACCCTCTTATAACTGGGGATGTAGCTGTGTTCAGAATTAAGCAATTACATTCAAACTCATGTTAAATAGGAGTCAGTACACACCTGCCATCATTTAAAGTGTCTCTGATTAACCCCAAATAAAGTTCAGCTGTTCTAGTAGGTCTTTCTTGACATTTTCTTAGTTGCATCCTACACCAAAAGCCATGGTCCACAGAGAGCATCCAAAGCATCAGAGGGATCTAATTTTTAAAAGGTATCAGTCAGGAGGTGGATAAAAAATTCCAAGGCATTAGATATACCATGGAACACAGTGAAGACAGTCATCATCAAGTGGAGAAAATATAGCCCAACAGTGACATTATGAAGAACTAAACGTCCCTCCAAAATTGATGAAAAGACAAGAAGAAAACTGATCAGGGAGGCTGCCAAGAGGCCTACAGCAACATTAAGGCTCGGTTCACACAGGGGCAACACGATTTCAGCGCGACTTTGTACGGCGACTTCAACGCGGCTTCAACGCGACTTCAGCGCGACTTTAAGCAAATTACAACGCTACTTCAAGTCGCATCCAGGACAGGCGACTTTGGCTGTGGCCAATCACAGGATAATCAGCTCTCTGGGAGGGAGGGGATTGCCTGGGCAAACTAAATTTTTTCCCTGCAAAGTCACTTGACTGTAGAGAGAGATCCGACTTGGAGGTGACTTCCATTGATTTCTATGGTACAGGTCGCCTACCAAGTCGGATCCAAGTAGTACAGGGAGTACGCTCTGAAGTCGGAGCGACTTCAGTAGTGTCTATTAAGACGCTCCCATTCACTGTAATGTGAATCTCTTTCTGGGGCGACTTGGGGCGACTTGAGGGCGTACAAGTCGGATCCCAAGTCCTCCCAGTGTGAACCGAGCCTAAAGGAGCTGCAGGAATATCTGGCAATTATTGGCTGTGTGGTACATGTGACAACAATATCCTGTATTCTTCATATGACTGGGCTATGGGGTAGAATGGCAAGACAGAGGCCTTTTCTTATAAGGAAAAACATCCAAGCCCAGCTAAATTTTGCAAAAACACATCTGAATGTCTCCGAAAAGCATGTGGAAAAATGTGTTATGGTCTGATGAAACCAAGGTTGAACTTTTGCCCACAATTGCAAAAGATATGTTTGGCACAAAAACAACACTGCACATCACCAAAATAACACCATATCCACCGTGAAGCATGGTGGTGGCATAAGGGGCCTTAGTCAAGTTAGAGGGAATTATGAACAGTTTGAAATACCAGTCAATATTGGCACAAAAACTTCAGGCTTCTGCTAGAAAGCTGAACACGAAGATGAACTTCATCTTTCAGCATGACAATGGCCCAAAGCATACATCCAAATTAACAAACTAATGGCTTCACCAGTTTTTGGAATGGCCCAGCCAGAGCCCAGACCTGAATCCAATTGAAAATCTGCGGGCTGATCTGAAGAGGGCTGTGCACAGGAGATACAATTAGGGATGAGCCGAACACCCCCCTGTTCGGTTCGCACCAGAACATGCGAACAGGAAAAAAATTCGTTCGAACACGCGAACGCCGTTAAAGTCTATGGGACACGAACATGAATAATCAAAAGTGCTAATTTTAAAGGCTAATATGCAAGTTATTGTCATAAAAAGTGTTTGGGGACCCGGGTCCTCCCCCAGGGGACATGAATCAAAAAAAAGTTTTAAAAACGGCCGTTTTTTCAGGAGCAGTGATTTTAATAATGCTTAAAGTCAAACAATAAAAGTGTAATATCCCTTTAAATTTCATACCTGGGGGGTGTCTATAGTATGCCTGTAAAGGGGCGCATGTTTCCCGTGTTTAGAACAGTCTGACAGCAAAGTGACGGCGTCTCCTCGTCTGACGGTTCTTAAATAACGGGGGGCGGGGCCACCCGGTGACCCCGCCCCCCTCTGACGCATGGTGACATGACGGGACTTCCCTGTGGCATTCCCCGTGACGTCACAGGGAAGTCCCTCAAGTCACCGTGCGTCAGAGGGGGGCGGGGTCACCGGATGGCCCCGCCCCCCGTTATTTAAGAACCGTCAGACGAAGAGACGCCGTCACACAGCGGGAGCCTCCCTCCATGCCACAGCATGGCTGCGGAGCGGCCCGGAGAAGACAGGAAGAAGAGAAGAAGGAAGAAGAAGAAGATGAAGAAGAAGATGAAGAAGAGAAGAAGATGAAGAGAAGAGCGGGAGCCTCCCCCCCCATGCCATGGGTGCGGAGCGGCCCGAGGAGAAGAAGATAGAAGACGCCGCGGAGAAGATGCTGGACGAGAACGCCGGAGGAAGAACCAGAAGAGCCAGAAGAACCAGAAGAAGAAGAAGATGAAGGAAGAAAGAAGAAGCATTTAAATAAAGGAATTGTCAAAAACTGTCTCTTGTCATTTTTAACATTTTTGACAGTTTTTTAGTGAAATGGTAGGGGTAAGTACCCCCTTACCATTTCACACAGGGGGGGGGCCGGGATCTGGGGGTCCCCTTGTTAAAGGGGGCTTCCAGATTCCGATAAGCCCCCCGCCCGCAGACCCCCACAACCACCGGCCACGGTTGTGAGGATGAGGCCCTTGTCCTCATCAACATGGGGACAAGGTGTTTTGGGGGGCTACCCCAAAGCACCCTCCCAATGTTGAGGGCATGTGGCCTGGTACGGTTCAGGGGGGGGGGGCCGCACTCTCGTCCCCCCCTCTTTTCCTGCGGCCTGCCAGGTTGCGTGCTCGGATAAGGGTCTGGTATGGATTTTTAGGGGGACCCCACGCCGTTTTTTTTTTTTTTTTTGGCGCGGGGTTCCCCTTAAAATCCATACCAGACCTGAAGGGTCTGGTATGGAATTTAGGGGGAACCCCACGTCAATTTTTTTTTTACATTTTGGCTGGGGTTCCCCTTAATATCCATACCAGACCTGAAGGGCCTTGTATGGAATTTAGGGGGACCCCCACATCATTTTTTTTTTTTTATTTTGGTTCGGGGTTCCCCTGTGGGGAATTCCCATGCTGTTTTTATCAATGAACTTCTATGTGTATTGTCGGCAATGCAATAGCCGCGGGTAGTTTTAAATGAGTTTTTTCCTTCCAAATGTCATTTTGCTGTCAGACTGTTCTAAACACAGGAAACATGCGCCCCTTTACAGGCATACTATAGACACCCCCCAGGTACGAAATTTAAAGGGATATTACACTTTTATTGTATGACTTTAAGCATTAATAAAATCACTGCTCCTGAAAAAACGTCTGTTTTTAAAACTTTTTTTTGCATTGATCCATGTCCCCTGGGGCAGGACCCGGGTCCCCAAACACTTTTTATGACAATAACTTGCATATAAGCCTTTAAAATTAGCACTTTTGATTTCTCCCATAGACTTTTAAAGGGTGTTCCGCGGCATTCGAATTTGCCGCGAACACCCCAAATTGTTCGCTGTTCGGCGAACTTGCGAACAGCCAATGTTCGAGTAGAACATGAGTTCGACTCGAACTCGAAGCTCATCCCTAGATACAATCACAATCTGACAGATTTGGAGTGTTTTTGCAAAGTAGAGTGGGCAAATTTTGCCAAGTCAAGATGTGCCATGCTGATAGACTCACCCAAAAAGACTGAGTGCTGTAATAAAATCAAAAGCTGCTTCAACAAAGTATTCATTTAAGGGTGTGCACTCTTATGCAACCATATTATTTTATTTTTTTATTTTTACTTCCCTCTACCGAAAATATTTCATTTTGATTTCAACTGAATTGTACAGTTTATAGGTCACATTAAAGGTGGAAAAAGTTCTGAAATTATTTATCTTTGTCTCATTTTTTTTATATCACATAAACCTGACATTTTAACAGGGGTGTGTAGACTTTTTATATCTACTGTACATGGCTGGGATTGGTGGGCTGTGTGCAGACATTGTCACTTTTCCCTGAATGGAACAACTGACAAAAGTAATGACGCTGCTGTCACTATTACTGTAAGCCCAATGGTGGAGGAGCCAGAGGGAACTCCCAGGAATCTGGGAACCCAGGAGGCAAACGTGGAGTCCCGGGTTCCCACACATGGTCATGTACACACATGCATTAGTGGTGACATTCAGAAGTACTTTACACTCACTGTGACCAGGCTTCTCCAAAAATCAATGGAAACAATGAAGTGGCTGGGAGCTAACCAGTGACAGTGATCACATGATGAAGTATTGTCACTTAGGCATCGCTTTGCCATAAGCCTACTGCCTCTGTCCCCACATTTAAAATGGGGACACATTTTACATAAAAATGCTCAAATAAATAGTCATCAACATACCCAAATCTCCACAGTATATAAAGGCTGAATGTTTCCTGTCTATTTTTTTAGATGCTTGTAAAGTCTTTTATTGCAAATAACTTTCTTGATGTTTGTTCAATAGTAAAATCAGCATATACAATAGCTTAATAATATCACATTAGTTTAAGCCAATTAAGTGAAATAAATAAATAATTTTGTACAAAAAACAAAACTTAAAAACCCAACACATAAAAAAAGCAAGGATAGATTTAGTCCTCTGAAGAATTTGGCAATGCCATTTTTCTGGTGCTAGTAGATACATTCTCTCTTATCTTATTTTCAGAGTTCCTACCTTCCCATTCCATCTACTCTGTAGCAGCTCCCTTAAAGGCACTATAAAAATCCTGACTTCTCTAAAAGATGGTTTTCATTTGGGGCTAGGCACACTCCCATTTGCATGAATTGTATTATGAAATACATGCTGCACAGAAGGATGTTTGCTCTCTGTGTAAGAGCTCTAAATCATCAGGAATCAAGTCGATTTGCCTTGCTCTACAGCATCCTTTCTCAACCACTTTTACCCCAGAGGAACCCCTAAAATAATGTTCAGTTTGAGGAAACCTTACTAAAACCATTTCATTGGGAGTCAGTGGGAAAAATGCACCTGACATTGGTGGTCAATAGGAAGTATGCCCTTACAATGGTGATCAGAATGCCACCCTTGCAGACAGATCAAATGATAATTGGTGTTGTAGCCCTGGAAATATGCAGGCACCATCAAATTGAATGGAATATCTCAAGGAACCTCTAAAAACTTCTGGGGGGACCCTGGTTGAGAGTAGTTGCTCTATACCATGCTGAAATGGAAAAATACTTTTTTAATGTGGCTGTGGTTGTGGCTGCTTTCTAACAAAGAAAAAAAAAGGAACTGTACGATGTTGCACACCTTTTGTTTTTCTGGCACCTACAATGTAGCAGATTTAAACTGAAAATGAAGGTAGGATATGGCTCATATGCAGTTAGGAATGTAATTTGCTTTTTTTTATTGAGTCAGGGAACATATGTTGTATTGCCGGAGGAAAAGGTCCTGCCCTAGGCCTATACTAGACTAATACTGGCTATTTTGCTCATTTTATTTTTCCAGTCCTGAATTAAATTTTGAAGTACCTAACAGTAGTCATCTTGGGGGGGTGGGGGATGAAAAAGCAGAAATGATGTACCATGGGTTGAGCCTTTATCTAAAAAATAATTGTATTTTTTCCAATTACGACCAATCCAGAATTTATTTGAATTGAGTGACTGCGTTGCAAACTCGAATATATTGCCTTAATCTTCCTCCAAGTCAGGCTGGAGATTAAGGTGCAGACTTTAGGAAGATTTTTTTCATAGTTAAAATACCTTTTTCAGCAATATTTCAAATTCCATCACAGGAAGACGTTTACAGTCAACACGACAAGAGGATTAATCAACTTTACATAGCCGACTTCTAACAGTTAACGGGCAAACATCTTCAATGAGTTTGAAAATACCTGGCTGGATTCACCATAGCTGGGGGACTGTCTGGATTTATCAGGCAGCCACACAGACAAAAAGGTTCTCCTGTCTATTCAAATAACGTCTCCTATTTTTCTGACAAACGGTGAATGACATAATACTGCCTGGAGCAACGGCAAAGGAGCAGAAGACAGTAATGATCAGACATGAATAATGGTAAACACGGAACATTGCACTTAGACTGGAGGCCTGGTGCCTGCCAATAAGTTTTACTGACTTACCTAAATGTTACCAGACGCATAAAAATGATCAAGTCTTCAGTTAGGGTCTTGGGAAGCGTAAAACAGTTATGTCTATTTACAGGCGGTTGAACCTGGAGCACACTCATAATGAAAAGTGTATTTCTCTGCACCTTAGAGGGAAAGGGCAACAGAGTTGGAAGCATTCTGCTCCCTGCCAAAGAAGAGAATTACCACGGCTCGTTCCTTGGATCTCCTCTCTCTCTTTTAGAGCTACGCCATCCAAAGAATATTCCCCATCCAGGAATGTTGGATGCTCTTTGGTTCCATCAGAACACAGTAGTGATAGCATAAGGTGGAACCCCAGGCATCCAACACACACACAACTGTGAACCTGGAGCACAAACATAAAGAAGAAGAATCTTCAGAAGATGTAGTTTTTAAAGACAGCAAAGATACAAGATAGATAAAAATGAATAGTCTTCTCTGCTTTAAGGATTGGTTGAGTGGAAAAGGTTAGGTTTTTGGTATTAAACCCAAACACAATATGCGGTATATTACATATTTAACCTCTTCAGCCCAGGAAGATTTTACCCCCTTCGTGACCAGAGCACTTTTTGCGAGTCAGCACTGCGTCGCTTTAACTGACAATTGCGCGGTCCTGCGACGTTGCAACTAAACAAAATTGACGTCCTTTTTTCCCCACAAATAGAGATTTCTTTTGGTAGTATTTGATCACCTCTGAGGTTTTTATTTTTTGCGCTATAAACAAAAAAAGAGCGACAATTTTGGAAAAAAACACAATATTTTTTACTTTTTGCTACAATAAATATCCCCCAAAAATATATAAAATAACAATTTTTTTCCTCAGTTTAGGCCAATATGTATTCTTCTACATATTATTATGTTTATATTAAGCGTATATTGATTGGTTTGCGCAAAAGTCATAGGGTCTACAAAATAGGGTTTAGTTTTATGGCATTTTTATTTATTTATTTTTTACTAGTAATGGCGGCCATCTGCGATTTTTATCGGGACTGCAACATTATGGCGGACACATTGAACACTTTTTATTATTATTATTATTATTATTATTATACAAGATTTATATAGCGCCAACAGTTTACGCAGCGCTTTACAATGTATAAGGGGGACAACACAATTACAGTACAGTTCAATACAAAAGGTACAGGAGGGCCCGGCTCGTAGAGCTTACATTCTAAAGGGAGGGGGTGGTGGTACAAAAGGTAATAGCTGCAAAGAATGATTTGATGGGGGTGACTCAGGGACAGTTATGTGGGTGTGGGATAGGCTTCCCTGAATAAATGAGTTTTCAGGGATCTCCTAAAGGTGGACAGGGTAGGGGCTGATCGGACATACTGGGGACACGTTTTTGGGACCATTGGCATTTATACAGCGATCAGTGCTATAAAAATGCACTGACTACTGTAAAAATGTCACTGGCAGGGAAGGGGTTAACACTAGGGGGCGATCAAGGAGTTAATTGTGTTCCCTAGTGTGTGTTCTAACTGAGGAGGGAGGGGACTGTGTAGGGGAGATGGCAGATCGCTGTTTATACTCTGTATGAACAGACGATCTATCGCTTCTCCCCTCACACAGATCCTGGTTCTCCATGTGTCAGCAGCGATCGCGGGAGCCCGGCGGTGATTGTGACCGACGGGCACTCGCACCGGCTCCGGGGGAGAGCAGCGGGTGCGCATGCCCCTAGTGGCCACAGGGCGAAGTGATGTAACATAACGTCGTATTGCCCAGCCGTGCCATTCTGCAGCAGTAAAGCTGCGGCGGCTGGTCGGCAAGTGGTTGTAAAGTTAGAAGGTTTTTTTATCTTAATGCATTCTATGTAGCTCCTATATGTGTAATATCTTACTAGTTCAGCCAACGAGGGAGCAATACTGCAGAAGCTTGCGATTGATAGTGTAACATAGGCCTTAGTATGGGCATGTCGATATACCTGTCAAGCCCGCTTTAACCAAACAAGTGATGATATGAAGCTTGCATACATAAATCATACTGCAAACCCTGCACAGGCTAAAGAGCCAGCAAGCCGACAGGCAACGACCGCTGGCACAGATTCTTTTTTTTTTAAAGAAATCAGTCTGGTACTGAGCCGCTCACACATGCAGTCCAGGGGAATTCTACATCGATCTGAGCTGGAAGAACTTTGAAATCTCCAGCTTAAAGGCACAGCGGTGGCATCTCCCATTGATTGTCAGGAGAAAACATGCTGATTAAGTTGTGTAAGTTCTCGACGTTGGCTGTACCAGCGGATGGCAGAACAGGTCTGCAGAAAAGAGGCTTTAACATCCTTTGAATGTCACCGGGTGACATGGTCCGTGATCAGCACTTGCCGGGAAACCTCAATTGCATAGTCAGTGCAGCTATTATAGTTCATATGCTCCGATACATGTCAGGTTTGTCCTGTTGCCTGGAAACCCATAATCACGGTCTGTTTAAATACAGAGTTTTATGCAAATAGGGAACAGAAACATGCTAGTGCAAATGAGCGCAGGTATTAAAAACCCATCTCTCTAATTACACATCATTATTATTATTATTATTTAAGGGACTTATATAGCGCTGTCAATTTACGCAACGCTTTACATGTACATTGTACATTCACATTGGTCCCTACCCTCAAGGAGCTTACAATCTAAGGTCCCTAACTCACATTCATATACTAGGGACAATTTAGACAGAAGCCAAATAACCTACCAGCATGTCTTTGGAGTGTGGGAGGAAACCGGAGTACCCGGAGGAAACCCACGCAGGCACAAGGAGAACATGCAAACTCCAGGCAGGTAGTGTCATGGTGGAGATAAGAAACCAGCGACCCTTTTTACTTCTAGGCAAAAGTGCTACCCACTACACCACTGTGCTGCCCCATCATAACAGATGCATGTGCAATAGTCATGGTCGCTTCAGATGTTCAGTATAGTTTTGCTACTTACCTGCTTGCCGACCAGCTCACGCTGATATACGCCAGCAGAATGGCACTCCTGCGCAAACTGACGTACATGTACGTCAGTTCGTAAATGCAGGATAGCGGGCGCGAGCCGGAGGAGCGTGTCCTCGGTTCCCGTGGACTCGATGTCCGTTGGCGGCCCGCTAGCTCGCAGAGGAGAGGCAGAACGGGCAAATGCCTATGTTAACATAGCTTTTCCCTGTTCTGCCTAGTGACATGACAGAGATCTACTGCTCCCAGTGATCAGGAGCAGAGATCTCTGTCATGTCAGTGGTAGCCCATCCCCCCTACAGTTAGAACACGCTGTGGGAACACATTTAACCCCTTGATCGCCCCCTAGTGTTTAAGCCCTTCCCTGCCAGTGACATTTATACAGTAATCAGTGGCTATTTTTAGCTCTGTATAAGTGTTAATGGCCCCGAAATAGTGTCAAAAGTGTCCGATCTATCCTCCGCAATGTCGTAGTCCTGATAAAAACTGCAGGTCACCATTATTAATAAAAAAAAAAATTAATAATAAAAATGCCATAAATCTATCCCCTATTTTGTAGTCTGTATAACTTTTGCGCAAACCAATCAATATACACTAATTGCGATTTTTTTGTTACCAAAAATATGTTGTAGAAGAATACATATCTGCCTAAACAGAGGAAGAAATTTTGGGGATATTTATTATAGCAAAAAGTAAAAAATATTGCTTTTTTTTCAAAATTGTCGGCCTTTTTTTGTTTATAGCGCAAAAAATAAAAACCGCAAAGGTGATAAAATACCACCAAAAGAAAGCTCTATTTGTGGGAAAAACAGGACGTCCATTTTGTTTGGGTACAACGTCGCACGACTGCGCAATTGTCAGTTAAAGTGACGCAGTGCCGTATCACAAAAAAATGCTCTGGTCATTAAGGGGGTAAAATCTTTCGGGGCTGAAGTGGTTAAAGTACAGGTCCCTGATCGATTGCCCTGGAGCCCCATGTGGTTTTCAGCTACACTTTTATGGTAAGCACTCTGTACCTATTTAAAGTGGGACTCTAAGTTCTCTTTATGAAACAGCCCCAGCCCCCTGGTGTTTCACAAGGAGAAAGTCACGGTCCTTCCTCTACTGGTTCTTACTGTTGCACTGAATAGTGCTTGTGTAAGGATATGTGAGTGCTGTTCAGTGCAGCATTACTCTGAGCCCCGGCTGTGTGATAGCGCACCCCAGAGGGCAGGTCCATGATAGTCTGTACTTAGAGTAAGTGGGCTGAATGATGCTGGTATTCAGTCAATCCAGAAGAATGAGGACATCTAGTGACGAAAACAAATGACATTTTAATGCAGTTTTTTAATTTTCTATACAAGTGGCCTCTGGCTTTTTATTATAAAAAAAGGGTTTAATGTATTCCCAGCCCCAGAGCAGCTACTACATACAATGGAAAAAATAAATATTTGATCCCCTGCAGATTTTGTAAGTTTATCCACTTACAAATAAATGGTATCATTATTATCATAGGTGTATTTTAAATGATAGAGACAGACTATCAACCAAAAAAAAAAAAAAAAAACATGATACAAATGTTATAAATTGAGTTGCAGTTCAGTGAGTAAAATAAGTTTTTGATCCCCAAGCAAAACTTGACTGGTGGAGAAACCCTTGTTGGCGAGCACAGAGGTAAGACTTTTGTAGTTGGTTACCAGGTTTGCACACATCTCAAGAGGGATTTTGGTCCACTCTTCTTTACAGATCTTCTCTAAATCCTTAAAGTGGTTGTAAACCCTTAACAACCACTTTTTTGCGACAGGTAAGCCTATAAAAAGGCTTACCTGTAGCTACCCTGGATATCTCCTAAACCTGCACGGTTTAGGAGATATCCCCTGTATCTGCATGTGCCAATGTCATTGGCACATGCGCACTGAAGCAATGGCAGTACGTGTCGTTGCTTCAGTTAGACTGTGCTGTTACCGGCGGCTCCCGTGCACATGCGAGGGAGTGACATCATCGCAGCTCCGGCCAATCACAGCGCTGGAGCCCACAATACCCGGAAGTAACTCCAGGAGTGATGTCCCTGGCCGGAGCGGTAAACAAGGACCGCTGCGGGAGCTTCAATCTAAGGTAAGTAATACATATAAGTAAGACTTTGTCTTTGCAGTTGTTTTTTTTTGTTAGTTTTATTTTTGGGTTTACAACCAATTTAAGGTTTCTTGGCTGTCGCTTGCCAACTCGAAGTTTCAGATCCCTCCATAAATTTTCTATTGGGTTAAGGTCTGGAGACTGGCTAGGCTACTCCATGACCTTAAGGTGCTTCTTCTTGAGCCACTCCTTTGTTGCCTTGGTGGTATGTTTTGGGTCATTGTCATGCTCGAAGACCCATCCACGACCCATCTTCAGTGTTCTGGCTGAGGGAAGAAGGTTCTCATCCATTATTTTACAATACATGGCCCCATCCATGGGCCCCCTAATGTGGCAAATTTGGCCTGTACCTTTACCAGAGAAACGGCCCCAAAGCATAATGTTCCCACCTCTGTGCTTGACTGTAGGGATGGTGTTTTTAGGGTCCTAGTCAGCATTTTTCTTCCTCCAAACACGGCGAGTTAAGTTAATGCCAAAGAGCTTAAGTTTGGTCTCATATGACCACAGCACTTTCTCCCAATCCTTCTCTGAATCGTTTAGATGTTCATTGAGACTAGCACTCTCTCTTACTCACTTGCACCTATGTGATTGGTCACTTAGGCACCCAGTTATTGCATTGTAAGAGGAAGGAGAGTAGGGCACAAGCTCCAATATGCACGGAAGTACCAGATATTTCAGATAAGCTGCATTGGTGCAAGACAGAAGGGAAAGCAAGAAGGGATTATATTGGTAAATTGATTTTGCTGCGAATTTAAAGAAGAATTCCAGGTACAAGTATTTTTGCATAATTACATAGGTCCAGCTTGGATCAATGTAACTATGTACAGTATATAAGATACCTAGCTAATGCCCTTGGAAGCTGGAAATTACTGAAGAAAACAATGCTACTCCAGTGATCTCCACTAGCTTCCATGTCCCGTGCCGAGCAACTGGCCTGCAATATTGTGAACACAGGAGGTCAGCCACTCTGCATAGGTTCCATTTAGAGATAGCTTTACATTAGTGCTGAGCCAACCTCATGTGTTCACCATGCAGTGGAGATAACTGGAGTAGCAGTGTCTATACACATTGTTACATGACTGCTGAGGCGCAATGGGCTTAGGTCCCACTTAACGTAACACCAAGGGATAAAATCCCCCACCACCCTTGCCCTTCACTCCATTAAATACGACACTTACAACCATTAGGTTGGAAAGAGCAAGGCCACAGCTTTATTAAATTCCAACACATAACATGTGAACATCTTTAACCAGTACCAGTCACAGTCGTACTGTGAGCACTTAACCAAAAGAAGGAAGTGGGGCCTGTCCTTACCATAAGTGCTGGACAGACAACCTATTTCCAATTTTCCATCAAGGGCATAGCCCAGTACAGCAACTTTAACTGCTGGCAAGGTCTAAAAAACCGCAGCAAGCTGTGACATACCAAACATAGGAAAAAAGGGGCAGGAGGGTGGGCAGCTCTTCCAACGACTCTTCCGAAAGACCCAGAATTCCCTGGGGCACACGATTTCCTGAGCTCAGGCCTATCCCATCCCCATGTCCCAGCCAATCGTTCCCCTTGTCACACACCTAGCCATGCCCCCATCAGTCAAGGCTCTCTTTCCTTAGGGGGCTCAAGAGGCCTTCATTGGTCCAAGCTTTGGGTTTTATGTTAGCAATAGCTGAGGTCAAACTCAGTGTTGTTAATTGAGCTGCTTGGGCAAAGCTCGCTTAAAAGAAAAAAAAATCTTTTTGTGTTTGGAGGGTTTTTTGGTGTCATTCAGTTTATTTCATGTAGGGCTGAGTCACACATTTGTATCAAGGTATTGTGTGTTTTTTACGCCGCTTTATTGTAACACGTTGCACATAGTGCATTCATTTTAAATCTCACCCCAATTAACCTAGGCAGTGTAACAATGTAATTGCACTTTTGTAAGTTGTGTTAAAAAAAAATGAGTACATGTCAGTATTTTCTGTACAGGAGCAATGCCAACCAATACAAAATGAATAGGCTTTCCTAACTCAGAGCATCTTAACGCATAATGTGAATTGGCCTTTATATTTTCGTGGTTATTTTTTCACTCTAATTTTTCTATTTGATTGCTATTTGTGTGTATTTTACTTTTTTCACTGTCTATTTTTCTTTCTGTAAAAAAAGTAAACTAGTTAATCTAATGAAGTGCCTTTTATTTGACACAAAAACAGGTCCAGGATACATAAAACAAGTTTCAAAAAACAATTTAACCACTTCAAGACCAGGCCTATTTCTGACATTTGTTGTTTACAAGTTATAATCAATATTTTTTGCTAGAAAATTACTTATAACCCCCAAATCTATCTATCTATCTATCTATCTATCTATCTATCTATCTATCTATCTATCTATCTATCCATCTATCTCTATATATATAGATATATAAAAAAAAAAAAAAATAGGACTTTGGAGCGCCGGCGGCGGGGCTGAGTGGGGGTTAGCTCTTGCGGGGAGGAGCCGAGACAGCCGCCGAGGGACCCCAGAAGACGAGGATCGGGGCCACTCTGTGCAAAATGAACTGCACAGTGGAAGTATGACATGTTTGTTATTTAAAAAAAAAAAAAAAAACCTATACAACCCCTTTAATTTGCTAAGAACTCACTTTGAAAACGATCTACTAGCATTTTTTAGCCATGGCCAACTTGTAGCTGTGGCCATCTCAAATGCAGCATTTACTACCTGAAATCCATCTGCTCCTAGCTCAGGCATGCAGGCAGGAGGGTGTGCTTATCTGATATAGCCCCTCCTCTCCTCCTCCAGATGAAAAAAAAAAAAAATGCCTATGAAAACTCCTGGAATGTATGACATCATTTTGGCCTAGGCCAGAAACCAGGAAACAACTGAAGAAATGTAGTGAATTTAATATACCTTCCTATCTTTTTAGGAGCATAAATATTAAAATAGTTAAAGGGGTTGTAAACCCTTGCGGTTTTTCACCTCAATGCATTCTATGCATTGAGGTGAAAAACCTCTTGTAGTGCACCAGCCCCCCAGAGCCCTCCTTTTACTTACCTAAGCCCCATCGTTCCTGCGCCAGGGACAAGCACACCCGCTCCAGATGGTGTCTCGGGTCCTGATTGGATAGATTGATAGCAACGCAGCCATTGGCTCCCGCTGCTGCCAATCAAATCCATAGACGTGGGAATCGGGGGGCGGAGCCGAGTCCTGCTGTCTGGGTCAATGGACGCAGCAGCAGGACACGGGAGCGCGCCCACATGGGTCACTCAAGAAGAGGAAGAGCCAGGAGCGCTGCTGAGGGACCCCAGAATAGGTGGATCAGGCCACTCTGTACAAAACCAACTGTACAGAGGAGGTAAGTATGACATGTTTGTTTTTTTTTAGAACCTTTAGTTATCCTTTAATGTTGATTGAAAGAGTTTAGTTCTGTTTTGAAAACTACAAAGCCACCGTAATTTCACCTTTCCTACAGCTTCCAATGCATTTCAACAAAATGGCAACATTTAGCTGAAGTCTCAGCATTTTCCCAGAAAAGACACTCGCGTTCATCTGTTCAGGGAGGGAGTGATATAGCTAAGTACGTTTTTAGCGGTAGTGACAGAATTACTAGTGGGACATGGCCATTACTGGTTTGGTGATTTATTTTCCAGTAGTCCTGGGAGAACAGCATGCAGAATTGCAATTTGTAAATGGAGTTCTCACCTTACTTCCTCTGATCCGCACATATGTTCACTGCTTTACAAATCAGTTGTAGATAAAGCTGTTCTTATATGTGTGTGTTCTAAAACCAAAGATTTCTTTTTTTTTAATTGGGTCTTTCTTTATGTCTATGTCCCTGTTGGGAAGATTTATCCTCTCTGTCTGTCCAGGGCAATCATTGAAATAGACGGTAAGGGGAAACAGTGAACCTGCCACCCCCCCATCGGACTAGGTCGGGTTGGTCGTACCCTGTCAATGGGTGGGCAATCACGGGCGGCTTCCGCGGCTCTCCTCCGTGGGCATCACAACAGCAGGCATCACAAGCAGCTTCTTCTTCCCCTGCTCGGCGGCTTCCGTCTCCTCCCTTCTCCTCAGCAGCCAATCAGAATGCTTCTCCTTTCGGCCAATCAGGAAACGGGTTTCAGAGGCGATTTAGTGTGAGAATAGGGAATATTCATTCCCTATTCTCACACACCTGGGTGGGTTATGAGCGCATTCTCAGCGCCCCAAGCCCACCCTATTTCGAAGTCTTTTAGAGCCTATTGGAGCCTAATCGGCATTGGAATTCATGCACCCAACATCCAGAAAGGGGCCGGATGCATAGATGGGGGGGGTGGAGGCGATAGATAGGGAAGGCGGCCCCCGTAATGGACAGGCCGCCCCTGCATAAAGGTCTCCTCTGTCCAACAGTCTGCGTTAAAGACAGGAGATTAGTAAGCACACATTTGCAAACGCATGCGTAAGCTGCAAGGCCTCTTCACGGCACCCTGTATAACTTGCAGTCCTAACACTACTAAATTTATGAGCGTCCCATACACAATCACAATAAGCGTATATTGATTGGTTTGCACAAAAGTTATAGTGCCTACAAAATAGAGGATAGATTTATGGCATTATTATTATTTTTTTTTACTAGCAATGGCGGCAATCTGCGATTTTTATCGGGACTGCAACATTGCGGACACTTTTGACACATTTTTTGGACCATTGACAATTATACAGCGATCAGTGCTATAAAAATGCACTGATTACTATATAAATGTCACTGGCAGGGAAGGTGTTAACAATAGGGGGCGATCAAGGGGTATCAGTGTTCCCTACGTGTGTTCTAACTGTGACGGGGAATGTGGCTGACTAGAGGAGAAGAGAGATTGTTGTTCCTACTTAGTAGGAACACACGATGAATCTTCTCTCCCCTGACAGAACCAGAATTCGTGTGTTTACACACACAGATCCCGGTTCTCGCTCTGTCACGAGCGATAGCAGGTGCCCGACAGTCATCGTGCCCGCCGGGCACTCGCATCGGCCCCGGGGACACACTTCGGGTCCTTCAATGACGCCCCCCCCCCCCCCCCCCACACACACACACACACACACACCACGTCCTTTATCGATGACTTCTACAATAGATCAATTAAAAACATATCTCCATACACGAGAACACTGTACAATTAAAGCCAGTTATTTTCAGACTAAAAATACTTCAGGGTAAGCGCGCGAGGGGTAAGGATTTGTCGCGGGCAAATTTTCAAGGCAATGGCTGGTGTTAGTGCTTCAATCATCCCCGGCACCATGGTTGTTATGGTGTCAGGAAAATTGAAACACATTACTTCTATCATTACATTGTAATATAAACTGAAATAGTTCAACTCACCATAATGCAGAATCATTGGGAGCCCTGAGCGTGTCACTTGCCACCATCTCTTGTCACTTTCCACTATGCCTGCCACCAGATGGAGATGTTACTTGCCACGCTGCCTGCCACCAGATGGGGGTGTCACTTGCCACACTGCCTGCCACCAGATGGGGGTGTCACTTGCCACACTGCCTGCCACCAGATGGGGGTGTTACTTGCCACACTGCCTGCCACCAGATGGGGGTGTCACTTGCCACACTGCCTGCCACCAGATGGGGGTGTTACTTGCCACGCTGCCTGCCACCAGATGGGGGTGTCACTTGCCACACTGCCTGCCACCAGATGGAGATGTCACTTGCCACACTGCCTGCCACCAGATGGGGGTGTCACTTGCCACACTGCCTGCCACCAGATGGGGGTGTCACTTGCCACACTGCCTGCCACCAGATGGGGGTGTCACTTGCCACACTGCCTGCCACCAGATGGGGATGCCCCTTGCCACGCTGCCTGCCACCAGATGGAGATGTCAGTTGCCACACTGCCTGCCACCAGATGGGGATGCCCCTTGCCACGCTGCCTGCCACCAGATGGAGATGTCAGTTGCCACACTGCCTGCCACCAGATGGGGATGTCACTTTCCACTATGCCTGCCACCAGATGGGGGTGTCACTTGCCACCAGATGGGGGTGTCACTTGCCACGCTGCCTGCCACCAGATGGGGGTGTCACTTGCCACACTGCCTGCCACCAGATGGGGGTGTCACTTGCCACCAGATGGGGGTGTCACTTGCCACCAGATGGGGGTGTCACTTGCCACGCTGCCTGCCACCAGATGGGGGTGTCACTTGCCACACTGCCTGCCACCAGATGGGGATGCCCCTTGCCACGCTGCCTGCCACCAGATGGAGATGTCACTTGCCACGCTGCCTGCCACCAGATGGAGATGTCAGTTGCCACACTGCCTGCCACCAGATGGGGATGTCACCTGCCACACTGCCTGCCACCAGATGGGGATGTTACTTGCCACACTGCCTGCCACCAGATGGGGATGTCTCTTGCCACGCTGCCTGCCACCAGATGGGGGTGTCTCTTGCCACCATATTGGGATGTCCCTTGCCATGCTGCCTGCCATCAGAAGGAGGGCGGAACAGCGGTGCGGGCAATGAGAGATGTCATCTCTCTCCCCCGCCGCCGCACCGCTGCCATTGCTAGCTACTCTCGACTTTTTAAAAATGGCGCCGGACGGCGCAATCACGCTACTGCGCATGCGCCGCCCGGCCGAGCGCTTACGAGCTTTCCCGAGCCCGGCTTCGGAACGGCGCATGCGCAGTTGCGTGGTCGGCTCGCGGGCGCGGCCATCTTTTCTATGGGCACTGGTGCCCATAACAGACTTTAACAGGCAGCACGAAAGGGGGGGCGGCCGCGAAGTCGCTGCAGGAGCGGCGCCGCCCCTACACCACTGCCGCCCCGAGGCCTGGCCTCGGTGGCCTTGTGACAAATCCGGCCCTGCGCACGCCGCCGTGTCTTTAAACTGTATCTGAAGTTGAGCTTTAAAGTGTCACTAAACCACCATCAGAAAAAAATCTATAAATGCTGAATTACATGCTGTTCCTACTCGCTCTCTATCACCCCATTCTGTCCAAGTCCCCAATTTAGCTGGGGATTTTGCAGGCAGTGTTGGCAGCTCTGCACATGCTCAGTTCTCAGTGAGTTTCTATGCTGAGTATTTCCTCCCTATTACATCTGAGCAGCCCATGTTACTATAGAGTCACACATCTGGGCGTATACACAGTAGTAAATGAACGCCCACTCCCTCCATCTACATGCCCATTAACCAGCTAAATACCAAGGGGGACAGGAAATGACATGTAGATTGATTGAGGCTTCACCTCCCTCTTATTCTAAGACACAGGCTGGAGGTGCGTGACACAGCCCGTGACTGGCAGAAATCCGACCAAACCATGTTTTTGCCAAAAAAATAATAAAGATTTAATTTAAAATATATATTTGTATGATGATTTAAAACAGTCGATTGATATTATTTATTTTTACCCTGTATTCCAAAGGCTGTTTTTCTTTTCTTTTTTTTTTTTTTAACATGCGACCAGCAGCAGAGGACTAGAAGCTCTTCCTGCTTATGTTTCCCTGCAGACAGGCTGGGAAAGATCTGGGTCATGTGACAGCTGTATAATGACAAGGAAAAAGGTACTTTTTTTAATTAAAATAATCACAGTATCGTCATCCATATACAGAAATAGAAAGGACAATGTAAATTTAACAGTGTATGTTTATCTCTTTAAATGATAAATATCTTGAGTTTAAATTGCACCAGGACCAATACGTGTTTGGACAATACGTTCCCTATTAGTTTTTGTAGTAGAGGTAATTGCAGAGTAGGGAAGAAACCGGCACTGAGTTGGAAAATCTCTGTCCGCGGTGATGGGCACTTTTAATGTTCTGAGATGCTTTTTATGATCCCCTATGGAGACTATAAAGAGCCCAATCATGACAAATCATGCCTTATTTGGGTGTTTCCCTTATAGGAGTCAGGCTGCATTTGGCTACCATAATAGCAGATAAAAGCAGCAAGTCAGCTCTACATTTTAATTGCATTAAAGCTCATTCACAAGAGAGTCAGCTCCATTCATCATTCCGTGCCAGCGAGTTAAGGAATTACTTTCCTCTCCATTAATTCTTCCATTCTGCGGTATACTAAATATAGAGGAGAACGGCACCACGCAACACATATTCATGGCAAATAAGGTGCCCTTAACACTAAAATCACATCATTGCTACTCAAATGTCATTCTAATAATAAAGAATATTATTATTCGGTAATATAAAAGCACAGTGATAATCAGCATAGATGAAAAATGAAAATATTTATAGATGTTAAATATCTATACTAGCAGGAATTTGGGAAAATGATTTCCAGATGTAGATCTCTATCATAAAAAGAAAATGAAAACTACTTTTTTTATTTAAAAAAAAGGAGGGTTAAGATTTTTTCCTGGGGAGCCTTGTTTTATTTTTAGCATTTAGGCTGTAGGGTTGAGAGTTTTTGTTTCCCTGAAATTTTGGTGAAAGTAATAAAAAAGAAAGTTGACCAAAATATAATAAAATATTTTATAGTGAAATATAATAAAATAATATATTGTATAATATATTTAAGTAATTTGACAATAAAATATATCAAATACATTTATTACTTTCTAATAATAAAAAAAAATCTGCAGGGGTAATACATCTAACTTTTTTTTTACAGGTACATTTTACATTAACTAACAATAGGTGATGTGTTAAGGCGGAGGATGCCTGGGTAATCCGAGTGGACCTGGTATTGTACTGCAAGGTCTGCTTCAAGGTTTTGAAGGCTTTTAAGGCTTTGTGCACACCAGCATGCTGCAATAAATGTTACTGTAATACCGGGTAATGCACTGCACATGCCTTCATAATAAATGGCAATTCAATGCTCTGCACATTTCAGTAGGCTACATTACAAAAACGTTCAGTCTGTTGAATGGGCTGACTTAATGCCACACATGTTAAAGCGCAACATAACAAGTTTTAACCCATATACATTAAATGTACTGCAACAGACTGGGATGGTGTAAATGGGTCCATAAGGGTGCAATGGGCTTTAAATGGCTCCTGAGGGTTATAGAATCTTCTTTAAACTATCTTAGACCTGCTAACATGCCAAAAAAGATCCCCTCGTTATTTTTTGCTTTAGCTTAAAAAATAAATAAAAACAGACAACAAATAAAGCAACAAAAAAATAAATAAATACATAAATAATAATATATACCGTATATACTCGAGTATAAGTCGTTCCGAGTATAAGTCGAGGCCCTAATTTACCACAAAAAAATGGGAAAAACTTATTGACCCGAGTATAAGACGAGGGTGAGAAATGCACAGCTACTGTAAGTGGAAAAGAGGATCAACAATGCCCATTTGCAGCCTCACTGTGCCCATTTGCAGCCTCACTGTGCCCATTTGCAGCCATAGGTCCCCTGAACTTCAAACTTGGTAGTTAAGGGTTCCTAGATGCCCCCTAGCTGCAGCCAAAATTTGGGGTCTCTGAACCCAAAGGGTCCCGAAATGACATTGCAGCAGATGGACACAGATGACCGAATTTGGGGCCCTGTATCTTAGGGCCACTTAGTGCTAAGAACCCCAAATTTGGTGTGCAAACCAAGTGGAACTAGCACCATAAAATTTCCAAAGCTGGGGTTTCTAGCACCAAGTGGCCCCGAGATACAGGGCCCCAAAAATCAGTTCAGAAAATGTCAAGCACTTTTCTACAGCAGAGAATGACATTTTCCGAACCGGTTTGGGGGCCCTGTATCTCAGGGCCACTTAGAGCTAGGAACTTCAGCTTTGGATATGTTATGGTACCAGGTCCACTGGGTTTGCACACCAAATTTGGGGTTCCTAGCACTAAGTGGCCCTGAGATATGGGGCCTCAAACTCGGTTCAGAAAATGTCAAGCACTTTTCTGCAGCAGAGAATGACATTTTCCGAACCGATTTTGGGGCCCCGTATCTCGGGGCCACTTAGTGCTAGGAACTTCAGCTTTGGATATGTTGTGGTACCAGGTCCACTGGGTTTGCACACCAAATTTGGAGTTCCTAGCACCAAGTGGCCCTGAGATACGGGGCCCCAAAGTCGGTTCGGAAAATGAAATTTTTTGCTGCAGAAAAGTGCTTGACTCGAGTATAAGTCGAGGGGGGCACTTTCAGCACTAAATAATGTGCTGAAAAATTCGACTTATACTCGAGTATATACGGTATATATATTTTTAACTTAAGGCTAAACACAAAAAGGAAAACACTTTGGAGGCTTTGTGCAGTAGACCTCCGAATGCATTCCCTCTCTGCCCTTTTTGCCCCCTCTCCCTTGCCCCCCCCCCCCCCCTTTTTTTTAGCAAGGTGTCCCCAGCTTATAAACAGCTAAGACATTTGGGATAATAGATATGTATTAGATGAACCCTTCCCTGCTCATCTTTGTCAGTGAAGTTTTGCCCCAATCTAAGCGTATCTCCGTAGTAATGAATGGGTACCGTCATGTCTCTGCATGCCCTTTTATTGATCTTTCTCTACCGTCTGTGGGTTTCCTATAGACTTTATTGTCCTACTTTGTACTTTGACAAAACTTTAAATAAAAAATTTAAAAAATGCAAAAAACACAAATCCAAAACAACCCCTATATATTAAAAGAACAAAACTATCTTAACAACTTCCCGCCGGTATGACGTCATATGGCGTTGTAGACTTGAAGTGGCTTTATCTTGGTGATGTCCGCAGCTACAGGCATCATCCAGATATCTTTTTTTTTCAGCTACCAATTTAAAGCGTCGCCTACTGAGATTTTTAAGTACCGTAGTTTGGCACCATTCCAGGAGCGTGCACAAATTTTAAAGCGTGACATGTTAGGTATCTATTTACTCGGCATAACATCATCTTTTATAATTTACAAAAAATTGGGCTATATATTGTGTTTTTTTGCATTAATGGGTAACTCCACTTTCGTGGGGAATAAAATGGCAAGTAAAGGACAAATAATATAGCATATACATGTGCTACACAAGTCATATTGTAATTGAATATTAATAAAAAGGACCTTTTGTTTTCAAGCTGCAGCGCTGTAAATTTCTGATAATGCAATGCAATATGGCTACCTGGAGGTGTTACAGAACAACCCCCCAGATACATAATTTCCTGCTTGTGTGATTGGCTTACTGATTTTTAAAAGTCACATTTTAGGCATCCCCTGCAACAAAAATTTAATTTTTCCTAAGATGCTCCCAACAGAAAATCATGTCTAAAGGTATGGAGATCAAGCAGCTTTCCTCATTAGTGTCCTGCAGGTGCTGCAGCTGATTGATAATTATGAAACCACTCCCATTAGATTCACTTTCCCACATGGACACAGAGAAACACACAGGGATTTCTTCAGAATAACAAAAGGTAGGAATCTGCAACAAAGTTTGATAAAATCTTTGCAATGTACATAGATTACCCAGAGTGGATTGTTTTTTTTTTTTTTCAACAAAAGTGGAGTTACTCTTTAAAATTCATTAACGTGTATTTTTTCCCCAAAAAATGGAGTTTGAAAAATCCCTGCACAAATACCGTGTGACATAACAAATTGCAACAACCATCATTTTATTCTCTAGGGTCTCTGTTAAAAAAAAAATAATAATGTTTGGGGGTTCTAAGTAATTTTCTAGCAAAAAATACAGATTTTTACAAATAGGAGAGAAATTTGAGAATTGGCCTGGGAGGAAAGGAGTTAAACCCCCCCCCCCCCCCCCCAAGAAAAAAAAAAAAAAAAGAGTCGTCTTTAAATTATTTATTTATTTGTTCCAAGCTGATTTTTTATAAGCAGCTCGAATAACAAAACTGAAAGTTTGAGCCTTTGGCGAAGTTTACCAATAGCGTAATATGTGGGGAAATGTATTTTACCAAAACCACACGGTCTGTTGCAAACATAGCAGGAGGAATCACACCATCATTGGACTTCTTGCTATGGTGAAAACAGCAGATGTGTAGACTGTAGATAAAAGGTAACAAAAAAAAATAAATCATAAAATACAATGTATGCTGATTACCCTGATCTGTGCATATTAGTTTGCTTATCCATTGAGAGCACTGATAGTTGGCAAGTATAATCTGTGGCTGTGATGGATGCAGATGGAAATGACATAGAACTAAGTGGACGCATTGTGACAGTGACTGATGAAAGCATGGTGAAGAAGATCTCTGCGTTTGGAAAACACTGATAATGGGGCACCTGCAATGCTGTTATATGGAGCTTGTGATCAATGACAGAGTCTTGACTGATTGGCTGGGGAGGAGTGGAGGGCTTATCGGTGTTTGGTTGACCACGTAAGGATCCAGAGAAATGGCAGACGTTCCTTTTTTTAAAATTTTTTTAATTGTTTTCCTCACCTCTAACGTCAATTTTAAATGAAGAGTGGTGGAAATCATTAAAAATAAACTGAACACTTTTATTTCCTTTTCCTAGAAAGGGAAATGCAACTCTATTTCTTGACACCATTGCAAATTATACAATTTCACAACCGTTCAAATCCAGCACAGCTTATACAGAATCAAAACTGGGGAATTTCTCCTAGTTCAGACCATTTCAGATATGATCTGCACCTAATCTGCTCTTCTATGTCAGTTAGAAGCTCAAGAACCGCATAAAAGGTGCTTTTTAAAGTAGATATTCTGTTTGAAGCCTTTAACAAGCAATTAGTGTTTTGGTGGGATTCTTCTTCAAAGGGGAATGCACAGTGGTTTGTATATATTTTCCATATTATTATAATTACAGAGAACTTGACAGACAATTTATTTCAGCAAAATGTTCTCATAATATTATATGAGTATTTACCATTTTTCATGCATGTTAATAAACTGCTGCTAGGCGTCACCATCTTGGATGTGTCAGCAGCCCTGGCCAGTGCAGAGTTCTCACTCAAGTGACACTCAACCCTTCGCTCTTCCCCGGCTGCTGCATAAAAGGGATTGTGGGGAGGCGAGGGTCAGAGGAGCTGGGCCAGCAAACAAAGTCATTAGAAACACCCAGAATAGGAGAGGGCTATGGAATGCAAGAAGGGAGGGGGCTGTGATAGGGAATTGCCTCTTCCTGAAGTAGTCAAATTATCTAGGAAGTTCAGAAGCACATTGAATGTGAATAAAAATAATTTTCTAAAGGAAAAAAAAACTGCAAGTAAGCACTTAAAATATCTGGGTTTTCTGTGTTTTTACCTGCATTTTTTAAGCTGGTGACAGGGTCTTTTAAGGACAAAAAATACCCTTTAAAAACTATTTTTAAAACATTTTTAGTAGGTAAAATGAAATATTGCATATAAATATGCTGTATTCACATTTCTGGCCAGCAGATGGAGTTTTGATCTCCTTTTTCAATGTTTATGTCTATAAATATATCCCTTTTTTTTTGTTTGCTAAAAAAAAAGCCTGTTTCTTACAAAGTTCTATATTACAATTTCAAATTTACACACACAGCAGAATGACACAGCTGGATAAGTTGAAGGAGTGATTAATTCACCTCTTTCTCTGCCACCTGTATTGCTTTGGTAACTTGCAGAGTTTCAATCAGAGAGAGACAGTCTGAATACAAACAGCTTCTGATGAGGTTCTATCTTTAATAACCCATATAGTTTACCTCTATGGGTCCCACATTATTTGCTGAAGTTCAAACTGAGCATCAGAAAGAAAGGGGATTTAAGTGACTTTGAACGTGGTATGGTTGTTGTGCCAGACGGGCTGGTCTGAGTATTTAAAAAACTGCTGATCTACTGGGATCTTCACACACAACCATCTCTCGGGTTTACAGAGAATGGTCTAAAAAAGCGAAAATATCCAGTGAGCGGAAGTCGCGTGGAGGAAAATTCCTTGCTGATGTTAGAGGAGAATGGGCAAACTTGTTCCAGATGATAGTAAGGCAACAGTAAGTCAAATAACCACTCAATACAACCAAGGTGTGTAGAATACCATCTCTGAATGCACAACACATTGAACCTTGAATCAGATGGACTACAGTAGAAGACCACTTCGGGTGCCACTCCTGTCAGCTAAGAACAGGAAACTGACGTTACAATTCGCAGAGGCTCACCAAAATTGGACAACATAACATTGGAAAAACTTTGCCTGGTTTGACAAGTCAATTTCAGATGCGACATTCAGATGGAAGGGTCAGAATTTGGCGTAAAAAACATGAAAGCATGGATCCATCCTGCCTTGTATCAACGATTCAGGCTGGTGGTGTAATGGTGTGGAGGATATTTTCTTGGCACACTTTGGGCCCCTTGGAACCAACTGAGCATTGTTTAAATGTCACGGCCTACCTGAGTATTGTTGCTCACCATGTCCATCCCTTTATGACTACAGTGTACCCATCTTCTGATGGCTCCTTCTAGCAGGATAATGCACCATGTCACAAAGCTCCAATCATCTCACCACTGGTGTCTTGAACATGACAATGAGGTCACTGTACTCCAATGGCCTCCACAGTCACCAGATCTCATTCCAATAGAAGACCTTTGGGATGTGGTGAAATGGGAGATTTGTATCATGGATGTGCAGCCGACAAATCTGCAGCAACTGCGTGATGCTATCATGTTACTATGGACCAAAATCTCTGAGGAATGTTTCCAACGTCTTGTTGAATCTATACCATGAAGAATTAAGGCAGTTCTGAAGGCAAAAGGGGGTCCAACCCTGTACTAGCAAGGTGTACCTAATAAAGTGACTGCTGAGTGTATATCCCAACAGTCATGCTATTCCGTGTGTTATATTATATTCTTGCTCTCATTTGCATTGGACTGCATTATTTACTAACTGTGACTTACCTGTGTAGTACAATCATTACTATGTTCCACCTGCATTGTGGACCTATTGCATTGCTTTGCTCTCCTAAGCAAGGACACTTTTCATGTTATGGTTACAAAAACCTAATAAACATATTGAAACAGAAATCCATATAGTTTTGTGCAACTAGTGTCATGGGAGTACCTTGTATTAAAGGGGCTGTAAAGGTTCGTCTTTTTTCACTGTAATGCATCCTATGCATTAAGGTGAAAAAACACCTGTCAGTGACTGCCCCCCCCCCCCGGTTTAATAACCTAACCCCTTGAACTTGAACCACGGGGACGCGCTGTCTCTTTGCCCGGAGTTCTCGGCTGTTGAATGGATAGATTGATAGTAGCACAGCCATTGGCTCCCGCTGCTGTCAATCAAATCCAATGACGTGAGCGGGGCTGAGTCCAGGGGGCGGGGCTGAGTCCTGCATTCGGCCTCTATGGACACCGAATGCTGGACTCAGGAACGCGCCCGCAAGGTAACCCCCTAGGGGAAGCGCTTCTCCGAGGGGATTATCTGATGCAAGGAGCCGCGAGAGCCGCCGAGGGACCCCAGAAGACAAGGATCGGGGCCACTCTGTGAAAAAAGAGCTGCACAGTGGAGGCAAGTATGATATGTTTGTTATTTTTAAAAAAAAAACATTTTTACCTTTACAATCACTTTAAATGCTTTTCCTAAAATAAGGATTTTACATAAATCATAAAATAAAAGATAAAAAAACATCAATTTAAAAATAGAACCTATTAAAGTTTCCCTTTATTAAAGGCAAAATCATTCTTTCATTTCTCATTTTGTAACACAAATTATAATAGTTTAATTTTTATTAGTATTGATTGTGAACAAGTAAGTTTAACATCACCCTGCAAATGATTGTGAAATATTGTGATCTTGGGTTGCTTGGGACTGATCAATACACATACAACGGGGACCTAAATGAGTGTTGTATTGAACTGACTGCAAATTTCTAACAGTGAAAAAAAAATCGTCAATTTCTGCTGTAACCTGCAGGCATATTAAATAAGCCCCTTAGAGAGAAGGTGACGGATGAAAAGAATGAGCTGAAAAATTAACAGGTTTACAAGTACAACATATGCAATTTCCTCACATGGCTTGACATGATCACAAATAAATTGCACTGACGTGAAGTTTCTATAATAAGCACACATGTATTTTCATAGCAAGTGTAAGACTGTGAAGGGAAAAGCGGGGGTAGACGCTGTACATTTATTAAAGAAAACCTGTTATGATTAATGATCTGCTTATATGGCTGCATGGCACGTACCTACAGGTGTCGGTGCATAACCCCACATTCTGATTTCATATTCTGAGCTGAACTTCCAACCTCCATGTCAGGAGGGTTCCACCACCTTCACCACCTTCTCAGTTAGGGAATATATTGGCGTCCCTTCCTCTCTGATTGCTTGTGATCTCCCTTAATCTAAATGCTGCTTTACAAAGGATTAAAAAGTCTGATCCAAAAAATGTTGGCATCTATACCAGCTACATTCAGGGCTGGACTGGGATAAAAATTTGGCCCTGGACTTCATCCAGACCGGCCCACTTTAATTGTGCAAACAAGCACAAAAATAGTATATAAACTATACGCAATTGTGCAAAAAAACATAAGTAGCATAACATAAGGAGTCCTCACTAACCTCTTTTACTATTTCACTTATTCTCCTCTGTTTTTTTCTCATCTTTCTCACATCACTGTGTAAAATTGAAGGCGAACCAAAAAAGCCATTACTTTGACAGGCTGTCACTGAAACCAGCCCATCGAGCCATCGGCCCACCGGGAAACTCCCTGTAGTCCCGATGGCCAGTACAGGCCTGGCTACATTTAAAAAAGAATTCCAAACAGGACCAATGTAACTATGTACAGTGCCTTAAAAAAATATTCATACCCCTTGAAATATTCCACATTTTGTCATGTTACAACCAAAAACGTAAGTGTATTTTATTGGGATTTTATAGACCAACACAAAGTGGCACATAATTGTGAAGTGGAAGGAAAATGATAAATGGTTTTGAAAACTTTTTACAAATACACATCTAAAAAGTGTGGTGTGCATTTTTTATTCAGCCCTCTTTACTCTGATACCCCTAACTAAAATCTAGTGGAACCAATTGCCTTCAGAAGTCACTTACCGTATATACTCGAGTATAAGTCGAGTTTTTCAGCACATTTTTTTGTGCTGAAAGTGCCCCCCTCGACTTATACTCGAGTCAAGCACTTTTCTGCAGCAAAAAATTTCATTTTCCGAACTGACTTTGGGGCCCCGTATCTCAGGGCCACTTGGTGCTAGGAACCTTTGGAGGATACTTTGGTATGCAAACCCAGTGGAACTGGTACCACAACATATCCAAAGATGGAGTTCCTAGCACTAAGTGGCCCAGAGATACGGGGCCCCAAAATCGGTTCGGAAAATGTCATTCTCTGCTGCAGAAAAGTGCTTGACATTTTCTGAACCGACTTTGGGGGCCCCGTATCTCAGGGCCACTTAGAGCAAGGAACCCCGAATTTGGTGTGCAAACCCAGTGGAACTGGTTTCGGGGCCACTTGGTGCTAGAAACCCCAGCTTTGGATATTTTATGGTGCTAGTTCCACTGGGTTTGCACACCAAATTTGGGGTTCTTAGCACTAAGTGGCCCCAAGATATGGGGCCCCAAATTCGGTCAACTGTGTACATCTGCAGCAATGTCATTTTGGGACCCTTTGGGTTCAGAGACCCCAAATTTTGGCTGCAGCTAGGGGGCATGTAGGAACCCTTAACTACCGAGTTTGAAGTTCAGGGGACCTATGACTGCAAATGGGCACAGTGAGGCATGCAAATGGGCACAGTGAGGCTGCAAATGGGCATTGTTGACCCTCTTTTCCACTTACAGTAGCTGTGCATTTCTCACCCTCATCTTATACTCGGGTCAATAAGTTTTTCCTAAATTTTTTGTGGTAAATTAGGGCCTCGACTTATACTCGGAACGACTTATACTCGAGTATATACGGTAATTAGTAAATTACTATGAAGTAATTGTAAATTGTAAATTGTACTATGAAGCCCTCAGAGGTTTGAGGCTGGGTTCACACTGGTACAACATACGTTTCGACTTTGGGAGCACATGTCGCATGACGTGTGTAAATCAACTATTCACTATGAGAGCCGTCTTAACTAGTCACACAGTCCCCACTGGTCCGACTTTGAAAAAAGTTCCTGCACTAATTTGATCCAACTTTGGTTCTACTTCCATTGAATATCATTGAAGTCGGATCAAAGTTGGATCCTTGTCCTAACCATCCGACTTGTGACATCCGACATGGTGATTACAGCAGCAGGAAAAGGAATTCATGTTACACTGTCATTGTTTTGATTGGTCAAAGAACAAGTCAGACTATCTCAAAGTCGGGGCATAATCTTATTCTGTTCATTCAAGTCAGATGAAAGTAGGACCAAAGTAGGACTGATGTAGGACTGATGATGCAGGGCAAAGTAGGATGACAGGCATACAACAGTTGTGTCGTACCAGTGTAAACCTAGCCTCATAGAGAACCTTAGTGAACAAACAGCATCATGAAGGCCAAGGAGCACACCAGACAGGTCATGGATAAAGTTGTGGAGAAGTTTAAAGCAGGGTTAGGTTATAAAAAAATATCCCAAGCTTTGAACATCTCACGGAGCACTGTTCAATCCATCATCTGAAAATGAAAAGAGTATGGCACAACTGCAAACCTACAAAGACATGGCCGTCCACCTAAACTGACAGGCCGGGCAATGAGAACATTAATCAGAGAAGCAGCCAAGAGGCCCATGGTAACTCTGGAGGATCTGCAGAGATCCGCAGCTCAGGTGGGAGAATCTGTCCACAGGACAACCATTAGTCGTGCACTCCACAAATCTGGCCTTTATGGAAGAGTGGCAAGAAGAAAGCCATTGTTGAAAGAAAGCCATAAGAAGTTCCATTTGCAGTTTGCAAGAAGTCATGTGGGGGACACAGCAAACATGTGGAAGAAGGTGCTCTGGTCAGATGAGACATCCTGAACACACCATCCCCTCTGTGAAACATGGTGAAGGCAGTATCATGTTGTGGGGATGCTTTTCTTCAGGAGGGACAGGGAAGCTGGTCAGAGTTGATGGGAATATGGATGGAGCCAAATACAGAGCGTAGAAGAAAACCTGTTAGAGTCTGCAAAAGACTTGAGACTGGGCGGAGGTTCACCTTCCAGCAAGACAATGTCCCTAAACATACAGCCAGAGCTACAGTGGAATGGTTTAGATCAAAGCAAAGTCCAGACCTAAATCCAATTGAGAATCTGTGGCAAGACTTGACAATCGCTTTTCACAGACGCTCTCCATCCAATCTGACAGAGCTTGAGCTATTTTGCATAGAAGAATAGAAAAAAATGTCACTCTCTAGATGTGCAAAACACAGTTCCAGCACCTCCAGCACAGAATGTATGGCAAGGGGTACTAGTGTGCTGGAGGTGCTGGAACTGTGTTTCCCCACGTTCCCGCTGAAAAAAGCCCTGCGGGGGATCTATGCTCACTGGGGGGGTCTAGTGTTGTTAAGGAGTTTTATTGTTTCTGGACGGAGGTTAATTGTTGCTGGGGGGAATCTAATGCTGAGGGAGGGGTCTATTGTTACTGGCTGCTGGGAGAGCTATTGTTGCTGGGGTGGGTGGTATTTTTTGTGGTGGATCTATTGTGAAAAACAGCCCTGCATTAAAGTAATATCTGGTAACTCCAGTTTTTATTTTTTATATGTGAATAAAATACTTCAATGTGTATAGTCTGGGCATAGGTGTTCTTTAAAGCTGAACTCCAGGCAGAAATAAAAGATTCAGATTAACACAGCACAGCGTGTGTTATTAATTCATTACATTTACTTTTCAAATTCAAATTACGGTATGTAAGTATTTGAATTTGACTTTGTATCAGCCTCCTACAAACCACTATGCAGCAGAACTCAGACTAGGAGGAGAGGCAGGACTTTGAGCCAGGTATGTGTGCTGCATGCAAATATGTGGACAAGGAAGATGCTGATTGGAGGATAGAAACAAATAAGTAGGGAGATGACCTTATATTCTCGCTGCTGCTCTTTCAGTCTAGTAAGCAGGATGGCAGTGAAGTGAGGACACCTTTGTAAATTTTGAAAGGGGTGTCATACATCTAGCTGTGTTAGATAAATGTGATCAATGCACCAATAATCATAAGGAAGTATTGTTTAATAAAATGAGTGACCTGGTGACAGGTTCTCTTTAAAGGTATTGTTATCTATTTCTATAGTTCAGAATGTTACAGCAAAAAGTACAATCTATTTGTAGAACTACGACCGACGGTCACCAGACATGTCAGCTCTCTGTCCTTCCAGAAGGAAATCAAATCGTGTGTTGGCTATTATGATGGCTTCAGGGGTTTAAGCCAAGTCAGGGTGTGTGGTTTTGCAGTGTTCAATTAGAAATGTAAGATGCAATTATCTTGTATGCAATGAGGGAGATTACTCATGTACAGCGGCAGCAAAGTGTACAACTAATAATAAGCAAAGTCTGCAGAAAGCCCGTTCTTTAACCTGAGGGACATTGTGCTGCTTTTCTCCATGGAGCAGAACAGCGGGTATTGATACATGGCTGTGGTTATTATTAAAAATCCTGATGAGGTCAGAGAACATGTGTTACTGTGTATGTAGCACTCACTCCAGGAGCCGCTGGAAGTGTTGGGTATCTCTGCTCTTCGCACTTATGGCCCACCCCTTAACTTGACCTGACATCTCAAAACCCAACAAAATGGGCTTTATTTAAGAAGTAACAAACCCTGTAAAAGAGGTTCTGCTTAAACAGGTTCATCAATGACAGAGTTAATCTAAAATAAAATAGAGGAAGAATTCAAAGAGCAGCAAAGTTTTCTTGTTGCCTGCTAAATGGCCCGGTCAGAATGCACTGGTCAAGCATAAGAGATTGATGTTAACACAATGGCAACACTTATAACAGTAATAGATACCATTGTACTGTAAGGTAATGCAGATAGCAACGCTAATGGTGGTGCAAAAAACAGTGCAGCTCAGCTAGTATTTACAGGTCATGTCTAACCACTCACCCCTGGAACAATATACAAGTCTGCCGGTGTTCCATCAGATTAGGCGACCCGTCAAAACTTGTAATGGAAGTGACGTTCCATCTTGGTACACCCCGCACTCAGCCGCAGTAAGCCTACCGTCTGAAGTACACTGCCCTACATGCTACTGACTTCTGTACACTGCCCTACCTACTACTGACCTCTGTACACTGCCCTACCTACTACTGACCTCTGTACACTGCCCTACCTACTACTGACCTCTGTACACTGCCCTACATCCTACTGACCTCTGTACACTGCCCTACATCCTACTGACCTCTGTACACTGCCCTACATCCTACTGACATCTGTACACTGCCCTACATCCTACTGACCTCTGTACACTGCTCATCATACTACTGACCTCTGTACACTGCCCTACATCCTACTGACCTCTGTACACTGCCCTACATACTACTGACCTCTGTACACTGCCCTACATACTACTGACCTCTGTACACTGCCCTACATACTACTGACCTCTGTACACTACCCTACATCCTACTGACCTCTGTACACTGCTCTTCATTCTACTGACCTCTGTACACTGCCCTACATCCTACTGACCTCTGTACACTGCCCTACATACTACTGACCTCTGTACACTGCCCTAAAAACTAATGACCTCTGTACACTACCCTACATCCTACTGACCTCTGTACACTGCCCTACATCCTACTGACCTCTGTACACTGCCCTACATCCTACTGACCTCTGTACACTGCCCTACATCCTACTGACCTCTGTACACTGCCCTACATACTACTGACCTCTGTACACTGCCCTACATCCTACTGACCTCTGTACACTGCTCTACATCCTACTGACCTCTGTACACTGCCCTACCTACTACTGACCTCTGTACACTGCCCTACATCCTACTGACCTCTGTACAGTGCCCTACAAACTACTTTCACTGGCCAGAAATCAGAGCAGATATCCAGGCCTGAAATGAGTCAAGAAAATCAGCCTGCAGTACCAGGTCTTCTGCTCTCATGATGAACTCAGGGATTAGACTTGTGGGGGTAACCAATTGCTCCCCAGACATGAAAACAATTGTGAATGAAAGTGAATGTTGAGTTTCTCAATGAAGCTAACATTTAAGATAGGTTAAGTTTACATTTTTACAGTGATAGTTTTAGTAGATTTTTCTAGGTTTTTAATGATGTCTTTACTTTTTATTGGGGGCTTGCTAATTAATGTCTTTTAAAAAAAAGGGGGCGCTGCACCACGGTGATCTTTGATCTCTTCAATGTTGTCCAGGTAGATCTCCACCTCTCAAAGGTTGCCCACCCCTGCTGTACAGTATACATGGTAATACTCCATAGAGGGGACACAGAAGACAATAAAAGCCTGACAATATTTCTAATTGTCCCTTACTCTGTCTAAAACGGTTTACAAAGGTTTGGAAGGAAAGTTTAAAAGCCAAAATACAGTCCATTTTTTTTCTTGTTTTATTGTTGGATAGAATGGGGAAGGGTTAGAAACTCAATCACGTTTTCCATCACTTCCGGGGGGTCACAAGGATATCTCTCCAACTGGTACAGAGACAGCAATAAAAGTCATTTATAGTGCCAGCTAACGAGCATGCATTAATTCCTGATACTCTCCGATAAAGAAAAGCAGCTTACTATTGTTGCTGTTTACATATATATTCACAGATTTCAGCCTTCAGCAGATTCCAGATGAGACAAGTAACAAATAAACAAGGATAATGCTCATGGAAAATAATTAGCAGGATTGTATATTGCTGGTTTTGTTCCAATGTATACACTGTGCTGGCCAACATCAGACTAGCAATTATCATTGGGACCCCCACTGTGCCGAAACAGGCACACGTTTACTTATATATGTATACTGCATATTGCAGTAATTGCAAAGAGAATGTATGGTGTTTTTGTAAATATAATTATTTCTGAATAATTAATAAAGTAGATGTAAACCTAAACTAAAGCACATTTAGTTTAATAAAGCTGTCTTTTTGCAGCTGTTTGCTGTCCACATACACATGCTTTAGTATAACTTATAGATTGAGAAATAATTTATAGAATACCATTTTATTTATAGAATTATTAGTGACCCTGGCCATATTGGAAGTTGGATCCCCTTCCCCCTCCTCCCCATTTGGGGGTCACATACTTATGTTGAATGCCTTCAAGCTGATCCCTGGCAGGATTGATTTAATTCGTATTGCGTCTTGTATGGTGTCACCCAATACCTGGTTTCAAGGCCTATCAGGCAAACATATATGTTGTGTTGCGGTGTGTTTTTGTTTTTATATGTAATTTTCCAAGATGCATATACATATACAGGATCTCACAAAAGCGAGTACACCCCTCACATTTTTGTAAATATTTTATTATATCTTTTCATGTGACAACACTGAAGAAATGACACTTTGCTACAATGTAAAGTAGTGAGTGTACAGCTTGTATTACAGTGTAAATTTGCTGTCCCCTCAAAATAAGTCAACATACAGCCATTAATGTCTAAACCACTGGCAACGAGTACACCCCTAAGTGAAAATGTCCTAATTGTGCCCAATTAGCCATTTTCTTTCCCCGGTGTCATGTGAACTCATTAGTGTTACAAGGTCTCAGGTGTGAATGGGGAGCAGGTGTGTTAAATTTGGTGTTATCGCTCTCACTCTCTCATACTGGTCACTGGAAGTTCAACATGGCACCTCATGGCAAAGAACTCTCTGAGGATCTCAAAAAAGGAATTGTTGCTCTACATAAAGATGGCCTAGGCTATAAGAAGATTGCCAAGACCCAGATCTGAGCTACAGCACGGTGGCCAGGACCATACAGCGGTTTAACAAGACAGGTTCCACTCAGAACAGGCCTCGCCATGGTCGACCAAAGAAGCTGAGTGCGTGTGCTTAGCATCATATGCAGAGGTTGTCTTTGGGAAATAGACGTATGAGTGCTGCCAGCATTGCTGCAGAGGTTGAAGGGGTGGGGGGTCAGTCTGTCAGTGCTCAGACCATATGCTGCACACTGCATTAAATTGATCTACATGGCTGTCGCCCTAGAAGGAAGCCTCTTCCAAAGATAATGCACAAGATAAAACCGCAAACAGTTTGCTGAAGACAAGCAGACTAAGGACATGGATTACTGGAACCATGTCCTGTGGTCTGATGAGACCAAGATAAACTTATTTGGTTCATATGGTGTCAAGCGTGTGTGGCGAAGACAAGGATAATTGTGTCTTACCTACAGTCAAGCATGGTGGTGGGAGTCTCATGGTCTGGGGCTGCATTAGTGCTGCTGGCACTGAGGAGCTACAGTTCATTGAGGGAACCATGAATGCCAACATGTACTGTGACATACTGAAGCAGATCATGATCCCTTCCCTTCAGAGACTGGGCCACAGGGCAGTATTCCAACATGATAACGACCCCAAACACACCTCCAAAATGACCACTGCCTTGCTAAAGAAGCTGAGGGTAAAGGTGATGGACTGGCCAAGCATGTCTCCAAACCTAAACCCTATTGAGCATCTGTGGGGCACCCTCAAACGGAAGGTGGAGGAGCGCAAGAATTGGAAATGGAATTGGGTGGGGGGAGTAAAATAAAAATAATGATGATTATGAATGTTATTGGCCGATTGTAACCAAAGAGGAGGGGCAGTAAAATAGCTAGAACTAAGTACACACGTACAGCCAACATACTTTCACTTACGATTTGCTAGCAGAGAGAGACACACACACTGAATCATTTCAGAAGACAGTCAATCTTAGCTGGTCCGTTTGTCAGAGAACCTGAATTATTTAGCAATAAAGCATAAGCACAGCAGAAGAACAATAGTGAAGCAAGCTACAGTTCAACTTAACTTTTCCATAATAATCTGCTACTATTGTGTTAGTGTTGTGACCATGATAGTGATTCTAGTGCAGCTAGTGTTGTGATAGCCTCAGAGGCTGCTCGTGTTGTGGGGGGGATTCATTATTATATTCATTATTATAGATTATAATGCCATATCAATATCTGACACAACGTCGGATGCCGCGCCCGCCATTGCACTTTGACACTGAGAAACGAATGTGAAAGTTGGCTGACTGTTGGGGTAGAGTAGACCATTCAACATGAACGACGAAGATTGGACAAAGCAACGAAAAACATACAAACGTCGAATCTTTGGCTTATGGTGTCTGTCGAAAGTTCTAAGAAGATTTGACGGAGCAGCTAAACCGTACGACGCTGCAATCTTACATTTTCGGTCAAATGCATCCGCCCATAGGCTATAGAAAAATTCTAATGTTGGTTGACTAGTAAAATAATTAATAAATATAATTATTACTAGTCATACAACATTAGAATTCTACTACAACTAGCTTGTAGGCAGAAAATTAGACCGGAAATGTACGATTGCGGCGTCGTACAGTTTAGCTGCTCCGTCTTCTTTGAACATTCGACAGACACCATAAGCCTTCAATGACAGATTCGACCTTAATTAATTTGGATTATCGGACGAATGCAATTTTTAACGAAAAACTAAATGAATAAAAACGAATTTCGGGTGTAACTAAATAAATGTATTTTTCGGACGAAAACGAAATTCCGAAACTAAATATTTCAGTGTGCACATGTTTAGAGTTCAGGGGTCAGTAGTAAGTAACAGAGTGCAAAAGTCAGGAGTAACACAGACTGCAGAGATAAGTAGTTTGGTGGGCATAGTGCAGGGGTCTGAAGTAGGTAAGGCAGAGTGCAGAGGTCAGTGGGATGTAAAGCATCGTTGGAATCCAGTAGTATGAAACACATATCTCCAGAGGTCAAGAGTTTGTAATGCAGAGTGCAAGGATCAGTATAAAATAAGCAGATGGCAGCTGACAGGCGTAAATAATACAGACTGCACAAATCAGTAGTTTGTTGCACATAGTGCAGGGGTCAGGAGAAGGTATAACAGAGGTCAGAGGCCAGTAGTAAGTAATGCAGATTGGTGGGGTCAGGAGTAAGCAGAGCAGAGTGCAAAGTTCAGGAATAAGTAATGCAGAGTTCAGATACCAGTAATATGAAAAGCACAGTGCAGGGGCCAGGAGTACTCAACACAGAGTGCAGAGGTCAGTAGTATGTAACACATTGCGCAGAGGTCAAGAGTATGTAATGTAGAGTGAAGAGGTCAGTAAATAAATAATGTAGAGTTCAAACGTCAATGGAGTGTAAGACAGAGTGCCAGCTTACAGGAATAAGTAAAGCAAAGTGCAGAGGTCAGTAGTATGTAATGCACAGTGCAAGGGTCAGGAGTAATTAAAACACATCTCACCCCCTTCCTCACAAGCAAAAGTACCCCCTCCCAGTACAAACCTCTTTTCCCCTAAGCTAAAATAGCCTAAAGCTCAAACTTCCCCCGAGGGCTGAGAGGCAGTGGACGAGGTCAGGAGTTGGCAGTTGGCACAGCAGGGTCACAATTTACATGTCACACTGTCATGACCGATGGGTAGATAGATGTTGCTGACCCCCACCTTACTCTATCCAAAACTAAACACAAAGGTGCCACTTTTCTGGCATTAATCCTTCTTGTTAATGTGTTGCACCAAATTCAGGAAGCATCTGTGACATTTTTTGTTCTGACAGCTACTTGTGCCCCAAATTCAGGTAGTTCTAAAATGTGTCACTGTTATATTGTGACGCAAGGTCAGCGCCAAAATAGAAATAAAGTATCAGCAGTTTGTATCCTACTAAAGAGGAGCTAATTAAGACTAGATTTTGTGAAACAGTTTTGCCTGCATTCTGAAGGTGGTGCAGCTTGTGCCAAATTCAAGTACTCGAGTTCTAGATAGGTATGTGAGTTTGGCACATGCTAGGCCACTTTTAGAACACATGTGAGACACTTTTGCAAAATCTGTCTGCTCCAGTCTTTATGATTTCCAGGGCAAGTTTGGGCTATAAGTATACTTTAGCAAGTTACAGATTATTTGAGGTTTTGGTCATTTTGGTTTACATTTACTTTAAAGTAGAACTATAGGTAAAACCTTTCTTTTCTATTTCGGATGGAGTAAGGGAGGGTTATAACCCCTGTCAGATTTTTTTTCACCATCTGTGTCCCATTGGGGAGATTTACCTTCGTGTCCTGTCCCATAGCCAAACAGGAAGTTTGATGAAATCCCTGAAAATAAAGGGAATTCAATGGGGACCCCCAGATCACCAGAATGAGTGTCCCCATTGGAAGATTTCCCCATTTCCCCTCTATTCATTTGGGACAACCCAAAATTTGGAAGTTTCTCCCCTCCATCCAAAGCTAAAAAAAAAAAAAAAAAGTTTTCCCTTTAGTTATACTTTAATGAAACATCTTTGTCTGACCTGTTTTTCATTATAGAGAAATATAAACATTAGTGTAGCTGATATCCAACTATTGCCATGGCAGCAGGGCTGGGACAAGGGGTGGGCAGGAGGGACGGCTGCCCTAGGCACTGTGGTATCATGTGAGGCGGGAGGGTGTCACCAGGAGATTGGGGTGGGGGGTTTGTTTAGGAAGGTGGGGGGCTGCAGGGATTAAGTATTGTTGTAGGAGGGGATATTCTGTGGGATGGGTGTGCTCAGAGTGGTGATTTAGGGTGATTTGTGTTGGGAGGGGCATGGGGAAGAAGATTTGCGCTAGGTTGGGGGATTTGGGGGGATGTGTTCTGGGAGGGGGAGATTCGAAGTGGGGGGGGGGGGATGTGTACTAGGAGGGGAAAATTTAGGGGTAGAGGATTTGTGCTAGGAGGGATGATTTTTTTTGAGCTGGGAGGATTTGGGCAATGGGGGAGCAACGATCTGTGCCAAGATGGGGGTTTTCAGCAGGGGGGGGTACTGCTGGGAGGAGGGGGGATTTATGCTTAGGGGGTAAGCATGCAGAGCAGTGCAAAGTGTTTTGGTGGATAGATTTTTGCAGACACATAATGCTGATATACCTTGAATGGGGGGGCGCAGTTAGGCATGTTCGCTCCAGATGACCTTGTCCCGGCACTGCATGGCAGGAACTGTTTTATTCTTGACAAATGAAGAGAAAGATCATAAGGAGAGACATAGAGAGAAAACAAGAAACGAGGGATGGGGGTGACACAATATTTCCGAAACAGCATTTGATAAATTCATATTTGACAGCAGGCTGGAGAGGATTGCACTTGGATCCAGCATCCTGTGACAAATATTTTCCACAGTGTGGATTCTGCTGAATTTTTTCCAAAAGGCGTGGCGTGTCCCTCTCCACATTTTCTAGCAATGTAATAAAGTAATTTAGTATTTGTTGAAAATCTACGTTTAAGATGTGTTGTTAATGCAAGCAAAGAAAGCAGCTAAAATGTTTATTTGATATATCTGCAAACATGGAGCCTCTCGTACAGATAGGTAATTAAACAACATGGAAACCTGCTTGGAGTTATATTTACCATGATGGCACTCATGGGCTGGTGCCCAGAATAAAAGGGATTTCAAACTTTTTACTACACTATTACCAAAAGTTTGTGACCGCCTGACCAAACTTGTTGGACATCCCATTCCAAACCATGGGCATTAATATGTAGTTGGCCTCCTTTACAGCTACAATTGCTTCAGTTATTCTGGAAAGGCTTTCACAAAAGATTTGAAGTATATCTATGCAAATTTGTGCCCATTCATCCAAAAAACAAAGCTTTCCTGAGGTCAGGTACTGATGTTGGATGGCAGAGCCGGCTCACAATAAGCTTTCCAATTGATCCCAAAGGTGTTCAGTAAGGTTGAAGTCAGGACTTCCTGCAGAGCACTTAAGTTAAACCAAGCCAAACTCATTAAACCAAATGTCTATGATGGATTTTTCTTCAATTTGCAGATATTTTTCTTGATGTCTCTAGATTGAAAGTAAAAAGAAATTTCCCCAGTAGAACACAGACAAAAATTAAATAAACTGAGGGGTTTTTATCCTTACACATTTTTATTTTGCAAAATTGTAATAAAGGTTTTGTGCTTTAGATGGGCTTTCATTTAAAACAAACAAACAAAAAAACCCAGTAGTTCCTGAGCAACAAATTTGAAGTAGAGCCAACCGGGACAGGGGCTTTTGAAGGAGACTGCAGAGTAGCCTCTCACATACTGTCTATGGGCCCTGGCATTTGAGGGACCTACAAGAATTCAGGAAGATGTCCTGTTATATGTCCTGTTATATAATGCAAGATGACATTACCACATTTAACAGTCAAGGAAGCCATGATGGTCTCTGCCAATTTGATACTCAGTGAGAAGATGGATGTGAAAAGAAAGCTGGTTAATCAGATTTGGACAGCCTTGGGTCTTCTTGAATACTGGCGCAGAACTGTCTGGGTGGTCAATGACACCTAGGCTTGTTTAGGTGACTAAGTGTTGTTAATTAGCTTACTGTTTAATTAGCTTAGTGTTTATGTTTATGTTAACTGTTCATTAGATGTACTGACATTACTGTTTACAGTTTGCATTGTTTAGGATAATGTGATCAGGCTCTTACCAGGATCTTGTGTGTTATATAGTATATTCTGTGTGAATTTACCATAAAGTCACTTCCAGTTTGCACCTAAGTTAGTTTCAGCTAGTTCTTGGGTGTAATGCTCAGCTATAATAACTGGTTCCTGGTTCCAGAGTGGAGGAAGCTGTATCTTGTTGGAGGCACCCAAAGAGGGTGCCAGGAGGTCAGTCACAGTGGGAAATTGCCAACACTGGCATATGGGAGCATGGGAAAGTCCTTAGCCCTGTGTGAGTTCCGACACAGATCAATATGGAGTTAAACAGGCTATTTACCCAGGACTCTGGCGGAGAAGTGTTGGGAAAAAAGGTATTAGTAGAAAGAAAGGTAGGCTTTCAAAACTTTGGCCTAAGTTTCAGCAGAACCCCCTGGAGAGAACCAATAGGCATCCCGCTTTTTACATTGTATAAAAAAAAAAAAATCTATTCCTGGGATTATCCCATTTATTTCATCATCACAGATTAAAAATTACATTGTTTTGGGAAGTCAGTCCTTCATCGGGGCCTCCTCTTTTGATGCCCCAAAAGGTCATGGCCCAAGAAAATCACCATTTGTAATGGAAATAAGGAAGCAGTATACTTCCTTAACAGCTTGCCGACCTTTATATGGTGGCAAGGAGGCTCTCCTGGGCAGGATCATCTACCTAGTACACGATCCTGCACTCCTGCATCTGGGGTGCGCATGCGCGCTGCCAGTGATCCACTTCCGCTAGGATTGGACACATCAAGCCCGGCGGACTCGATGTCCGCTGGGACCCGCCGATTGTTCGGGACACCAGCAGAATGGCGGTCTGCCTATGTAAACAAAGCAGACTGCCGTTCTGTCAGTAGGGAAGGTAGTGCTTCTGTGTTTCTGCAAAGCAGAACACGGATCTCTGCCTTCCCGTAGTATAAGCACACACCTCCCCCCACACACACAGTAACCAAGCCTAAATTGATGAAGAAATTTGATGTTTTACATTTTTTTATTGTATATGTTTTATAGCAGAAAGTCAAAATGTATTGTTTTTTTTCTAAAATTGTTGGTCTTTTTTGTTTATAGCGCAAAAAATAAAAACACAGAGGTGATCAAATACCACCAAAAGAAAGCCCTATTGGTGGGAAACAAAGGCTATCAATTTTATTTGAGTACAGTTGCTAGTTAAAGTAACGCAGTGCCGTATTGCAAAAAATGGCCTGGTCATGGAGGGGGGTAAACCTTTCAGAGCTGGAGTGGTTAAAAGATATCTGATGGAGGAAATTTTAATCACAGCAATGTCATAGGAAATGCCTAATATAGACCTTGCAAATCAGAGTTGCTTTGAAATTATGGTCTCTAGTATAGAGCGATTTAAATAAAGGCAGAATATGAGATTATGCAAATTTAATATGCAAACTAAGGAGAGTCTTTTTTTTCTCATTTTGCTCAAAATTAACAAAAAAAAAACTTGGACCAGCCCGTTCATTCTTCAAAGTCTGGGACAGCAACTAGGAATCATTGACAGCTGGCAGTGATCATTAAGTGGCAAAGTGTCAAAGTTGTTTGAAATTGAAAGGTATCTTGTTACACTACATCATTCCGATTGGGATTTCCATTACCTGCTTTTTATTTTATAATTAAATTCTGACCTACAAGGCAATCAATACGTGTTTTATTACTCTTCCAGGAGCACTTACTGCTATTTAAATATATTTATCAATTGCAGGCTGATCTGGCATTTCGCGATGACCTCATACTGGTTCGAACCAACGGGACGCCATGCATGCCTTGCTAATGATCTGTGCAGCCAGGCGTGAGGCCTGACCGACAAGAGATACACAAGCAGCACTAAATCAGGTACCACAGAAACAAGGTCTGAATAGGGGATGATATTTGTTACAGAGTTGTTTGTGTGCAAGAAAAGCTTTATTGCCAAAACGAGGAATAAACACGACAATTCACTGTCACCTTATGGAAATGAGCATGCCCTTTTTCAATAGATGCCTATCACACAGCACAATGGCAGAAAGTTTTATTGACGGGAGTTATAAATGGTTATATTATTCTCTTTTCCTGCATAATGTTACAGTTGCCTACTAAACCAAAAGTTGGTATTTTCATCTGTCATGTTTAGCAACATTTATTGACTTTTCAAACTGAAACTCTAGGCAGATATAGAACACCAATCAATGCATTAATGTACTTATTAAAAAATCAAATGTTTTTTTTAAATGTGCCTAGTAAGCATCGGCTTCATATAATTACCTTTACAGCAGCACTAGGATGGGGGCAGCCACCAATCAAGACTTTTTTTGAATTGACCATTTCTGTCACTCTAATGCTTTAGACACGCGATCAGACTTTCCGACGGGAAATGTTGGATGTGAGCTTGTTGGCTGAAAGTCCGACCGTGTGTATGCTCCATCGAACATTTGTTGTCAGACTTTCCACCAACAAGTGTTGGCTAGCAGGTTCTCAAATTTTCCACCAACAAGACTTTGTTGTCGGACTTTCTGATCGTGTGTACACAAGTCCGTCGCACAAAAGTTCACACATGCTCGGAATCAAGTACGAGCCGGAAGCGCTAGGTCTTGTAAAACTAGCGTTCGTAATAGGGATGTCACATGACTATTGAACTTCCTTTTTCTCGGCTCGCCGTACGTCTTGTACGTCACTACGTTCGAAATTGTTGGCCAACATTTGTGTGACCGTGTGTATACAAGACAAGTTGGAGCCAACAACCTTCGAACAAAATTCCACGGTTTTGTTGTTGGAAAGTCCGATTGTGTGTACGGGGCATAACATAGAGGACAGGACCACAGGAGAAGTGCGGAGTGATATTTCTATTCTGTGTGCCGCTGCTCTTTCACTGTCCAATTAGCAGGTTGGAGAGTGTCTTGGACCAAGGCATAGACACACAAAAAGTGACTAGGTGCCTTCACTGGTCACTCCATGAAAGTTTGCTGCAGGGATTGTTGAAACCTGAAGGAAACTAGCTGCCGTTCTTCCCGTGACTTGGTAAAGTGCATGCGTACGAAACATGTCTTCACGGCAACAAAAAAGCTTGCGCTCCACAATGGTACCCTGAGGCTTCCACTGGTTGTTCCTGTTTCTGCCCGTCGTGACGTCACTCGGGCACGCTGGCATGCTCCTCCTAGCTCCTCAGCGGCTTGAATCACATCTTCCATGGGCTTTCAGATTGGCATCCCCTCCCCCCCATTAGCCCTCATCGTGGCACCGGATTACCTCATTCCATCAATGTCCAGGAACTTTGCAGTGGTATCTTTCGCTCTTTTATTGTTTATTCCATTTAAAACTGTGGACATTCCGATATACTGATGTGTGTTTTTTACCCTCAAATTGGTACAGTTTCCTTCAGGTTTCAACAATCCCTGCAGCAAATTTTCATAGAGTGACCAGTGAGGGCACCGAGCACTGTCACTTTTTGTGTATCTGTGTCTTGCATTACCCAAAGTTGTCCCTCAAGTTGTCCCTGGTTCAGTGCTTTGAAAATGTTCTAATTGGGTACCCCATAATTCCCTACCCCATCCAAGTTATCAACCTCTAATAAAACATCCAGAACAAGAAAAGGACTGTTTTCTGTGTTGGAATGTATGAAGGAAATGCTATGTGACTGGCTGTGCAGCATTGGGGACCCAGGACATTAGTGACTCCTACGGGGGTAGTGCTACATATGCTACGTGATCTGGCACACAGCTGCCGCCCTGTAGCAGTAAAACTGCTTTAGAGCGTTCAGCAAGTGGTTAAAAAACAAAATGGCTCACCTCTCCCAAGAGATACCAATCAGCATCCAGCAAGCACATGAACTGGTTTTCCTACAAATACAGGCTAAGCAACCACACAGCTCCCAGTTATGATTCTGGCCTATATATATACCAGGTGCCCATTAAGACAGATTTGATACTGAAGTGCCCTGGGCACATATCAGGGGGTTGTTTGCAACTAACTTCTGTAGGAGAGCCATAGATGACAATGAATATGTTTTGTTTTCCAAAGAATCCTGGAATCCTGGGACATTCCTATACTCCATTTGCTTCACAAGAGCATGGTGCCCCTGAGTAAGAATAGTCACATTAAGAGAAACACTGATTCATCTCTTTATGGAATATTTGTATAGCGGTCTGTGTGATCTAAGGAACTATGCAAATTAAGAATCCAAGTGTAGCACTCTCCTAGTTAGGCTGCAAGGTAAATATAGTTTTTGTTTTACAAATCAATAAATATTATAAATTACGTATTTATACCTCTATTGTATGAATGTGGGAACCCATATTGGTGTGAGCAGCATTGTATATTTTTGTATTTAGCACTCTTTGGATTTGAGTTGCTGTATAATTTATTACGCAGGAGAAGTATTATTTGTTGTGTTTAAATTCAATTTTTGGCTTCTTCTGTAACCAGGGGAGCCAAAATAGTTTGGTCTGGTCTGTCCTGGGCTTCACAGGCTGGGAGCTTGATTGCTTCCCCCTGCCTCTAGAAGAAGTTTCCAGAGCTTAAGAGGAGAGAATTCAAATGATCAGCCTTAATACTGAGCAGGACCTAGCCAATCCCTGGGGCGGTGTGCTGAGATGGTGGCTGGGATGTTGTTAAATAGTCTGAAGCCCTAAGGAGATGGTCTTTTACTCTCTGCTGGGGCAATGGAGCTCTGAACTAAATGGAGGGGGGGGGGGGGTGCTTGCCCCTGGAACCTCTTTAGCTGGATACTGGACTTTTTTTTAAGAGGCTACACCTATGGACTGACCCTGTTCCAGGATTCGGTGAGTAGAGCCTCCTTTATATGTGCTCAAACCTACTTTCCAGTCTCCAGCCATGAACCTATATACTGTTCCAGTCTACCTTTACTTGTGTTCAAACCTACTTCATGGTCCCCAGCCGTGAAGCTACAAATTGTTACAGTCTGACTATTACTTCTGCTGCTGTCACTGAGCAAGAAGTATCCTCTGCTAACAATACCTAACGTTTTGAAATATCCAATGTCACCTCAAACCCCCCTCCTGTTACCAGTTGTACAAGCAAATACAGTTTTTAAAGACATCCCCTAGACTGTTCAATAAGCCAAAGTGTATGGACTGTTGCTGTGTGCCTGGCTGCCTCTGCACTCTTGGTGAAAGAATTTGTAAATTCACAGGGGCCCCTTTGGAGGTAGCGCTACACAAGCAATCGTGATTCAGAAATACATAAGTATGTGTAAGTGAATAGTAAAAAATTCTGTTATCTGGTGATTTAGCAGAGTATGGAGCATTATTTGCTCTGATGGGCCAATATTCGGTTTACGTGGTGGAATTAGTATATTGATAAACTTTTCTAAAGAATTCCTAAGCAGGACTCTAATCCACATTTAGGGTTGCAAGGGAAAATGAGGCAAAAATACCCACCAACTGTGATGTCAGTTGGTGCATCCTTATAAGGAGAGTAATGTCACCCAAGGGATGTGATATGGGTTTCTGGTTTGTGTAGGGGGCTGCTGGCACCCTGCTGCCTGCAGTAGGATGGTACTGTGCCAGTCCCCAGACAGATTTGGGTTTGCCAGTAAAGCATATTGGCATATATTGTTGAAACTTGGCCTCAGAGAAAATGAGTGGATTTTTTGTTAGATCTGACTTGTGTCTCACTTATCTTTATTCTTGAGCTTTTTGATTTTCTATCAACTGGAAAAGTCAGATTTCATGAGAGTTAAAGAAATGTACAAATTTTCTGCTTTTCAAACCAAATTTCATATCAATTCAGTATAAACAAACTCGTCCTTTCCCACCTGCTTCTTGGTTCTACAATGAGAGGGGTATCCCTACTGACCCAATACACAATGGCGTCCCTAGGGGGGGCAGAGGGGGCCCTAACCCCCCCCCCCCTAACATTATGCTGTGCCCCATCATGTGCCCCCCCCCCCCCCCCCCCCCCCCCCCCCCATTAAAAGTTTTTTGTTTTTTTTTTACAAAAAAATCAATGTCTAAGAGGGAGAGAGTCCCCAGTCAGCTCCTGCGGGTGATTCCACCCCCCTCCCTCTGCTCGCTGACACTGCATAATGCGAGCGCTCACACAACCACGGCCACCCGATCTGCTCCTTCCCCTGCATCCTCATTGGCAGGGAGAAGAGCGAGTTGCAGGAAGGACTCCACCAGGACTCTCAGTTACTGAAAAAACAGACTGATTTCTCCCGTCCTTAGGACAGGAGAACCAGCCTGTAAATTCCAAGAGATGCCAGACCAGCACTCTCAATAGCAGGGGCAGGACAGCAAGAGGAGGCTGGGGAACCCCACAGTGGCAGAACACCAGGGCTCGGTGGCAAGACAACCTTTGCAACCCTGATAGTTCTCCCACTGCTTTGGACCCTTATATTTTCTTGGTATGCTGGTGACATATATCTCTTGTTTTCTGCCACCCTGGGGGGCCCCAATACAGTAGGAAGGGAGCTCACTGGAGAACATGTGAAAGGGCCGTTGTGGGGTCATAGTAAAGGGCCCCAGGATATATATATATATATATTTTTTAGTTGCCCCCCTACTTTTGTCCCTGTCCCCCCATGTGCCCCCCCAAATATGAAAGCTGGAGACGCCACTGCCAATACAGAGGCTCAAAGGGCAGGAGGAGGTGGATCCAACCTCAACTTTTAAATAAAAATCTGAGAACTTTATATAATTTCATATGCATATATCTCTAGATTTTTGGGTCAATTTAGGGTAACTTTTGCTTTTCTCTTTGTTACCATACTGATTAGTTTTGTGACAGGTTTATGGTTTTTAGAATAATACTTTTGGTACATTTATTTATATCGATCAACACATCAGCTCCAAAGAAAGACACTTGCAGAGGAATGAGGGAGATAAAGATTTTGATCCAAGCTAAGAACAATACAGTAGGAAAGTATGGTGTCCTCATGTATATTTTTTCTATAGCTACAATTTACAGCCAACATGCCCACTCTCATCACCTGTCTTGTTCCTTATAGACACAGCACTCTGTACAGCTTTTCAGAAAATCTCTATTAACAGGGGAATAAAAGTTAATGTATTTGTTTTTCCCACGCCAAGAGAGTTGACAGTTAAATACTGCATGATATTTGAAAAGACTATAACAATCTTGTGTATTCTCTCCCGGGTATTTCTGTTTATGGCATTCACAAAAATCTTTCAGTGAGCAATATTTCAGAGGCATGGAATGACAGCGTGCATTGTTTCGGCAATCCGTGGCAGCAATTTGATATCCGTTTAATGAACTTGCCCAGTCCAGAACTGTTTGTAGTAATGGTTCTGCCAATCGGATGCTGCACTGTTGTAACTTTTAAGTTATTACAGTAATTGTCACAAACATTCTGTGCTGCAAAACTGTCTACTGTTTATATACCGTGCATTAAACAATTATACGCCACTGCAGTGAGGCAGTTTAGAAAATGTTGACGTAACACATTTTTGTTCGGTTTATACTTTTTAGGTGCTTAGGTTTTGGAAAATGCCAAATGTAGTTGGACCAAAAACTGAAAAAGGATAAAAAAAATTAAAAAGGCTTCATACAGATCCTCCTGCAACATGTTAAAAATTATAAACATGAACTGGGAAGTGAGTGAGAAGCAGTCAACCAGAGCACTCTGGAAACCCCCGAGCGAGGGGCAATATATCTAGTAGTTGGTAGTCACATTTAATCACTTAAGGACCGAGCCTCTTTCTGAGATTTGTTGTTTACAAGTTAAAAACAGTTTTTTTGCTAGAAAATTACTTAGAAACCCCAAACATTATACATTTTTTTTCGAACACCCTAGAGAATAAAATGACGGTTGTTGCAATACTTTCTGTCACACCGTATTTGCGCAGCGGTCTTACAAGCGCAGTTTTTTTGGAAAAAATACACTTTTTTGAGTTAAAAAATAAGACAACAGTAAAGTTTGCCCATTTTTTTTTTTATATTGTGAAAGATAATGTTACACCGAGTAAACTGATACCCAACATATCACGCTTCAAAATTGCGCTTGCTCGTGGAATGGCAACAAACTTTTACCCTTAAAAATCTCCATAGGAGACATTTAAAAAATTCTACAGGTTGCACGTTTTGAGTTACAGAGGAGGTCTAGAGCTAGAATTATTGTCTCGCTCTACCGATCGCGGCGATACCTCACATGTGTAGTTTGAACACCGTTTTCATATGCGGGCGCTACTCACGTATGCGTTCGCTTCTGCACGCAAGCTCGTTGGGATGGGGCGCGTTTAAAAAAATTTTTTTTTTTCTTATTTATTTTACCTTTTATTTTTACACTGTTTTTAAAAAAAAAATGTCACTTTTATTCCTATTACAGGGAATGTAAACATCCCTTGTAATAGAAAAAGGCATGACAGGACCTCTTAAATATGAGATCTGTGGTCCAAAAGACCTCAGATCTCATATTTACACTAAAATGCAATAATAAAAAAAAAAATTTGTCATTTAAAAAAATCATTAAAAAAAAATGGTCCTTTAAGAGCTGTGGGCGGAAGTGACATTTTGACGTCGCTTCCCCCCAGTAATTGTATGGAGACGGTCTTCCCCTCACTCGCCTCCAACACTCGAAACAACACGTGATCGCCTCCACTGTTGCCAACGGCGCCTGTAAGCAGGGGAGGGCACCGGAGCGCGGCGGGAGGGGCCCTCTCCCACCGCCGATAAAAGTGATCTTGCAGCGAATCCGCTGCAGAGACCACTATTATCTTGTAGTGGACCGCCCACTGAAGAAGAGGATACCGGGGTAATGGCAGCTAGCTGCTGCCATAACAACGATATCCTCCTTCAAACAGCCGACGTAAAACTGCAGCGGGTGGTCCGTAAGTGGTTAACTGGCTCTGTTGGTCCCATTCAACTGGGCATTCAAACTGGACATTCATTATGCAAATATGAAATGAGCTTCAAAGTCAGAGTTCTGACATACCTCACCTGTAGGGATGATTTTGCAGAAAATGATTTAGCTGCAAAAATACAGAAAATTTGCCTTTGCGGAAAGTCTAAATTTAGCATATCAACCTACCTTAGCAAAATCTGACCAAGAAAAAAAAAATATACATATATATATATATATATATATATATATATGTTTTTTTCTTTCTTATTTTTATTGGAGGCTTTTGGATTTGGGGTATATAAGTTTATATAACCACTTGAGTACCAGCCTGTAGAACCCCTTTTTTTCAGTTTGCTTCTGGATGCATATATCTTCTGATTGCTTCACCACGGGTGCTCAGGGGGTAGATGGCAACTCACCAAAAGTGTTTGACCCCTTGTTACAGGAGGTCAAATTGCGCTTTTGGAAAACCAGATTGGTTACTGAGCTCCCACCATTCCACTCCAATGATCCCTCAGGTTATAGCTAGGAAGTAAGGGTGTACTCCACCAGAGACACAAAGAAGGACTTTATAGTATAGCAGGTTTATTTGATGTTTAACCACTTCAATACATTGCATTTTCACCCCCTTCCTGCCCAAGCCATTTTTTAGCTTTCAGCGCTGATGCATTTTGAATGACAATTGCGCGGTCATACAACACTGTACCAAAATGAAATTGTTATAATTTTTTCCCCACAAATAGAGCTTTCTTTTGGTGGTATTTGATCACCTCTGCGGTTTTAATTTTTTGCGCTATAAACAAAAGAAGAGTGACAAGTTTGAAAAAAAACACAATATTTTTTACTTTTTGCGATAATAAATATCCAATTTTTTTTTCTTTAAAACAAATTTTTTCCTCAGTTTAGGCCGATATGCATTCTTCTACATATTTTTGGTAAAAAAAATCGCAATAAGCGTATAGTGATTGGTTTGCGCAAAAGTTATAGCGTCTACAAAATAGGGGATAGATTTATAACATTATTATTATTTATTTATTTATTTTTTTACTAGTAATGCCGGCAATCTGCGATTTTTATTGTGACTGCGATATCGGGGCGGGCATATTGGACACTTTTGACACATTTTTGGGACCATTCACATTTATACAGCGATCCGTGCTATAAAAATGCACTGATTACTGTATAAATGTGACTGGCAGGGAAGAGGTTAACACTAGGTGGTGATTGAGGGGTTAACTGTGTTTGCTTGGGTGTGTTTCTAACTGTAGGAGGAGGGGACTCACTAGGGGAGGAGACCGATCGGTGTTCCTCTGTACTAGGAACATACCATCGGTCTCCTCTCCTCTGACAGGACCGTGGATCTGTGTGTTTACACACACAGATCCACGGTCCTGCTGTGTTACCAGCAATCGCGGGTGCCTGGCAGACATTGCTGGCGCCGGGCACGCGCACCGGGTACCCAGTGACATGGTGGACCGGGAAAGTGAGGCCGTCATATGACGACCGCCCGCAACAAGAGCTGCGCCGCCTGGCCCTCAATTGACCGCCGGCGGTCAGCAAGCAGTTAAAAACAAGCATAAAAAATATTGCACTCACATGTATCCGTGCCTAAGCCTGGCACTAGGGATCTACAGCATGTGAGGATGTTGCCTGTCAGTTTAACGCCAGCGTGCACTCCACGCCTTGTTCTCCATACTGGGCCTTGGTAGAGGTCACATTGGAATCCGGAAGTGACGAATCCACGCTCCGACGTATGTTTCACCGTACTTAGCGTCTTCAGGAAGTTGTGGTCTATGTGTACCAAGCAACCTAATGACAGCTAGGTACACAGCAATTACCGGGACAAATCTTCCACCAGCCGCTATTTATTTAGTGCCATTCATGAACAGCACTGGTTAAATAATAGATTGCCATTTCACCATTTAAATATGAACCCTGGTAGAAAAGGGGTTAATCAGTGCTGTATATTGGTCTCGGCCGACAAGGCCCAGGCCCAGGAGGGCACCCACGAGAAAAAAATCCCCTCCTCCTCCTCCCGAGTCAGTCCATTCACTCACTGCAGAGGTTGCTGGCTGGAGTGTCTCTCATAGAGCAGAGTGTGTGGTGACAGTCCCCCCCCCCTCCCCTCCACACAGACAGGAGAACAGAGAGAGAAGTGGTCAACCTCCTGTGTTGTGATTCCAGCAGGTGCACACGGAGCCTGCAGGGTCGGTCTGTGGCTTCAGCTGGCAGCTAAATTCTGCATATCCTGGAGCAGGGGTCTTCAAACTGCGGCCCTCCAGGTGTTCAGGAACTACAATTCCCATCATGCCTAGTCATGTCTGTGAATGTCAGAGTTTTACAATGCCTCATGGGATGTGTAGTTCTGCAACAGCTGGAGGGCCGTAGTTTGAGGATCCCTGTCCTGGAGGGTTGAGAGTAACTAAAATACCAGAGCCTCCTCACTGTCTCTCCTTACAAACCTCACAGCTTATCTATGCTCCAGTTTTCACCTTGTTTCTCCTATCCCCCTGTTATCTGAAGTAGGGACAACTCTCTGATAATGAACCCTCTGTGTCCTTGGTGCTGGGGGAGGACTGTGCTTTTCTTCTCTGCATCAATGGACACATGTACACTGCTGCTTACATATATGGTTAACTCTTTACAGCTCAATATCTGCAGGCTGGTGCTTCTGGAATCAATGATATTTAACACCTGGTGTCTGCTTGTGACTCCTTTCACACTGAGGCGCTTTTCAGGCACTTTTGGGCTAAAAATGAAAGCAATTTATAAAAGAACCACGCTAAAAATTAAGTATTAAGTGGATACTCAAATATTACAAATGATGTGATATAGTCAACATAATATATTAAATTCTGAACTCAAATGTCAACACAATATATATGTGATAAGTTGAATAATCAAAGAAATGTGCTATAAAACTAGATGCAAATAAATATAAAGAGTGACAAAAAAGATAAAGTCCGTGACTTTAAGAGTGACTTGAGATATCAACAGTCCTTATTGTAATTAATTCCACCAATAGTGATTAAAAACTTTAGTGAGTAGAGATATCTCGTGAGAAGAATCCACCACCTATGCAGATATATGTTTACCAGAGGTAAGCTGTAATGAAGCTTATGCCAGAAATCCACTCAGTGGGGACACCACCATCGGTCTCAGCATAGAGGGAGGATCACCCGGGACTCACCGACAAAAAGGCCAAATACTTCAGCAATGGGAACCCAGGGGAATAAAAAACACATCCTCCATAGTGTGAATCCGCTTAAACAGTTTATTGAAAAAAGTAAAAGTAGCGCACTTACTAGAAAGAACGAATAAAACAGCATGTAGTATAAATCAGCCGGCCGGCCTGCATGCACCCGTTCACAGTGGGATAGAAACGATGACGTCAGCGCGTCTGCCTTCCGACGTACGTTTCGTCCTATTGGACGTTGTCATAGGAACGGTATCAAGCAACGACAGCAGCTTGCGTAGCAAGCCTTGTCCTTACAAGCCAGCTGACATCTGCCTATCTGCTTATCTGCATGCCTAAAACAAGTCAGACACACGCCAATATGGAAATTTTACATCAGGGAGCCGGAGAATCTTTAAAAATTCAGCCTATACTTATCCCCTGAAGAAGTCACGTGTGGTGTGACGTCACGCTTAGGGACGGGATAGGCTGGACACACTGAGAGAAGGTTACGAGCTCGCCGCTCGTCGGATACAAACATTGTATCATTTAATTACCAATGTGAGTACCTGTTTTCTTTACCTAATAAACCAGTACTTATGAAAACAGAATTACACTATTGGGGTCTTTTCTACTCTGCTTTATTTATAAATACCATCTTGCATCACATCTGAGGGAACCTTACCCCTGGATGGTGAGGAATGCGCAGGAGCCCCTAGGTGGAAGAGATAAAGAACCTGTTTGGTCATAAGCTGTTGCCCCATTACTTTGAGGTAAGGGGCCACTACCCACTGTAGTGTTTGCACACGAAGCTGCATGAGATTTTGAGTCACCAGGCACTTTAACTGCCACATACGCATGCCAGCACTTTATTATCACAGATTTCATCAAGAATAAGGACTTTTTTTGTGCGTTTTTTTGTGTGATTTTTTCTTTTTTATGCATCAGGATTTTTATGGGACATTCACTAATATTTTAATTATATTGTTTGGAGTTTTTCTGCACATTTGCACTTTATATGAAATGTCTGTTGTCTAACACTATAAACCAATATGTGATGTAGTTATTTAAGTTGCACAGTGTTTTGCACAATGCACTTTGCTTATTTTGAATTGCTAATTAATTAGGAACATTCACGTTGCACTTTATTGCAAGAAGTTTTCTCACTTATGCTGAACCAGACACTAGTATGGTTATTTATGGTGAATTAGTTATTGAAATGATGACCTAAGGCTGATATTTTGTTTATACCCACATTTTTATTTTATTTTTTATTTTTTGCTTATTGAGATACATCACTTGTAAGTACACGTCACTGTTTTTTCCAGATTATTTATACACACTTGAGTCTACTTTAATATGACCCAATTTTAAGCCACCAGAGGTTTATATATAGGATTAGCGCTGCACCACCCATCCATACAATATTTACTTAGGTCAGGTGTTTATCCTAATAGGTGCATGCAGCTGTTCCACCCTTAGCCTTCTCCATATTCGATAGCGCAGGAATATCTCTATTAAACGATTGGTCAGGATTCCTTAGAACACCCCAGACAGCTCCACCATTCTTCCCCACCTTCCTTCTAGAAGCCTCTAGAAGCAGAAGGGGGTAACCGAAAGGTGAAACTAGCTGTGAGTCACCAGCCTACTCTAGGACACTTCCAGCCCACAGATCAAAACAAACAGGCCTAGCTTTTGGCTATGCCTGCCTAAATTTACGTGTACTAGAGAAAAATCTATCTGTAGCACCTACCTAAGGTAGAGGGTACCACACACCTTTTTATAGTTGCATAGTTAGTAAGACTGAATAAAGACACCAGTTCATCCAGTTCAACCTTTGAATCTCAATTGACTCCAGTGTAAATGTCCAGATTATTGCCCACATTTACCTACTTGCCTGCACCGTGCTCTCATTCAGAAAGGGATGGTGTGTTTCACTGAGAAACATGGCCATGGGGATTCTTACCCAAACCATAGTATGCACACAGAATTTTTCCTCATCTTAGATAATGAAGGGTGCATTAATATCTGGGTGCTCTAGAAGATAACGGGAGGTGCAGGCAGAATTTAGATAGAGACAGGATTGCTTTAAGCTGTCTGCACTTAAATACATTTTCTGAAAAGGAGACCTATTAAGTGAATTCGGAATTCAGTAATGAATGTCAGAGTCGTTGCTGAATCCCAATATTCGTGAGCCACAGTCTTGCGAGATTTCTGTGAATCCTGGTGATAATTTAAGTGCCAGAGGCAGTTAAGAGGGTATATTATAATAGGATTCAGTTATGTGGCCATTTTACTTACCAATATTGCTGAACAGATTTCTTTTTTTTGAGAGACAGTGATATATAACAGCAATGCCCTAGGCTTATTCAATAAAGCAAGAGCAATATGCTAGGCATCCTAATCCCCTGCAAAACTCCAGATTCATCCTGTGTGTCTTCAATAAACTGAAATCTAATTGGCTGTGTGAAAAAAAGTTGTGTTTTTTACATGTTTTTTTTTATCATGTCTTTTAATTATTTTATTTTTAACACTGTTTATTATTAAACAATATGGAGCTGTGTAAAAAGTGCAACTTTTTGTATCCAATCTCCGTCACTGCACACGAGCAAGGATGACGTCACATTTCTTTATCATCATTATGCAGTACCCAAAGTTGAGGGCAGATATATGAATAGAGGCTGGGGGAGGACATTTGCTCCCTGGGTCAGTACTAATATATATGTTGGGCTGGTGACCCTAAGTAGAGATATTTTACCATAATGCATCAATCAGAGAAAAGCCTACAGTGGCACATGGTAGGCATTGAATAGTTAATCACTCCCTGCTTCTTGACCCAATCACAGGGCCCAGCAGGGGGAAGTCTTCCATTATCAACTCCTTTATGGCTTTAAGATGTCATGTGACCAAATGCTATGAACTACAATGAACTTTGATGCTGCAAGTTGTAAAAATGTGTATCACAATAAACCAAGAATACCCACCTTTTGCCATGCCCACCAATCATGGAACACTTTGGTACAAATCCTTAGCTCACAAAACACTGTTTCTACAATGAAAGGACATCGTGGTTGCCTTTTCCCCCCCAGGCCAAAGGTTTCTAGTCCTCTCCTGAGCAAGAATAACTCTATGGGATAGATTTACTAAAACTGGAAAGTGCAAAATCTGGTGCAGCTCTGCATAGAAACCATCAGCTTCCAGGTTTTTTTTGTCAATGCTTAACTGACAAGCTGAAGTTAGAAGCTGATTGGTTACCATGCAGAGCTGCACCAGGTTTTGCACTCTCCAGTTTTAGTACATCCGGTGGCGGCTGATGGTATATTGGTCGGTGGGTCAGTCGGTCACCTGCCCTGCACTTACACCATTGAGGTCGTGGGCATTGATTCCTCCGGGCAGCAGCTTCCCCTGCGTCTCATCCTCAGCATCACGGCAGCTTCTGCCGTGCGTCTCCTCCCTCCTCTTCCTAAGCCAAAAGGATCTCATTCTCCAATCGGGAAACGGGTCTCAGGATCCGCTTCCTAATTGGCTGGGAGGTGAATCAGGAGGACAATAGCGAATATTCATTCCCTATTGTCACACAACTGGGTGGGCTTAGGGAGCAATGCTCTGCGCCCTGAGCCCACGCTTTTTTGAAACCTATTGGAGCCTCTGGCTCTAATCACGTGCTTAAAAAAACCCCAAAAAACCCCATTGGAATCCAATGCATCCAGCACCTGCATGCAGATTAGGGGGCCGGACACATGGATAGGGGGATGGATTATGGGCCGCCACTGAGTACATCAACCCCTATATGTCTTGGACAGAACATCTTGGTTTTAATTAAATCATTTTGGTTTTTCGCTTATAAACAAACCTAAAGATAGTTCTAAAGATGAAAAAAAAAAAGTTCTGACATTTATAGAGATTAGACAGTTGCTATGAGTTACTGCACTTTTTAGAGTAGGTCTGAGAAAACTACACCAGGGAATGACATTTGCCAGACCGTCACAATGGTCTTTGTCAGGGGCTATTATAAATGTTCCCTAAATAGACAGCCTGCATTTACATTTTTATTGGCTGACAAGGTCTTGGCAATGCTTGATGAACCTTACCTTGCAATTTATTTTAAGAACGGCTCCAGTGTTCCTTTGTGACTCGTCGCTCTCTTTTCTTTTTTTTTTTTTTTTTAGCCCTAGCCATTATCAAGCCTAGACTTTGCTATCATTTTAAGGAGAACCTTCTGTATTCACAGAAAATAAAAGACTCAAATAGGAGCATTATAAATGCATTCTTGAATAAATAAATGAGTTTAATTTATGAATGTGTTGGAATTTACCATATAATTTAATCGCATTGTTGAAAAAAAACAGTAATGTGCTACAGAAGACTAATGGCAAAAAAAGAGGCCCCAAGGGGGGACATGACGGGGACTGTGACATTACCGCACAGCAGGTTATGATGTCAGTGTGTATAAAATAACAGCAGTGTGCAAAGAATGACCAACGGCTGATTGTATATTCTAGCGGGGTGGCCAAAAGGATATCATAGATCGGGGAAATGGCTAGTCAGTTGAATGCTTTGTGACCCTAATAGACAGTAGTACTGGATGATTATGTGCTGAAGAATTACATGTGCCATGCAGAAAAGACTGTACATGAAGGATAAATGTTATCATTTTATACAAAAATTAGTGGTCCACCAAGTACTGTACATAATCAGCTTAGTCATACAGGCTCAGCAACAAATATAAAAAGATAATTTTTTTTTAATTTGAATAAAATTTTAGTCTCATCTGAACACCTGAAATGCACCTTGAAGATTCTGAGGCCACATGGAAAAATGGGTTATGGTCAGATGAGACTAAAATGTCATTATGTGGCCTCCACACCAAACCATAAATCCAAAAAAGCTCACAATCCAAATACCACCATTCTTGCAGTAAAGCATGGAGGTGGTAATATCCTGTTATGGGGGGTTTCTCTGCAGCAGGAACTAGAGCACTTGTCAGGATAGAAGGAAAAATGGATGGGGCAAAACACCACTAAATTCTTGAGAAAAATCTGCTGCCCTCTGCCAGAAAGTTGTTAATGGGAAGAAGATTTACCTTCCAACATGACAATGACCCAAAGCACACAGCAAAAATGACCACACAGTGGTTGAAGGAGAAAAGGGTGAATGTCCTTGCATGGCCTAGTCAGAGTCCAGGCTTAAAGGGGTTGTAAAGGTTTGTTTTTTTCTTTTTAATAACAAACATGTTATAATTACCTCCTATGTGCAAGGGTTTTGCACAGAGTGGCCCCGATTCTCCTCTTCTGGTGACCCCGGCGGCGCTCCTGGCTCCTCCTCTTCTTGAGTGCACCCATGGAGAGCCCCTTTTTATTGGGGCACTTGTGTGGACGCGTTCCTGAGTCCTGCTGCTGCGTCCATTCACACAGACAGCAGGACTCGGCTCTGCCCCCCCCCCACCCCGTCTCCCGTGTCACTGGATTTGATTAACAGCAGCGGGAGCCAATGGCTATCAACCTATCCAATGAGGACGCTGCTGTGCTCGTCCCCATCGCTGGAACGATCGGGGGTGGGCTGCTGCACTACAGAAGGTTTTTCACCTTAATGCATTAAGGTGAAAAACCTTGAGCGTTTAAAACCTTTTTAAACCCCATTGAAAATCTGTGGAATGATTTGAAGACTGCAGTTCACAAACAGTCACCATCAAATTTAACTGAGCTTGAGCAGTTCTGCAAAGAAGAGCGGGCAAATATTGTAAAGTGTAGATGTGCAAAGTAGAGACATATCCCAACAGACTAAAGACTGTAATTAAAGCAAAATGTGGTCCAACAAAATACTGACATAAGGGGGGGTGATCCAACTTTTTCCAACTCAGTGATTCTGTTTTTGAATTTTATTTTTTTTCTGACATGTTGGTGTTATATCTTTCACTTATATATATGTTATAAGTTGCACTAAATAATACAGCTGGATGAAACAAAAAAATGTGTTTGTCTTCATTTCAGGCTGCAAAGCAACAAAATGTGATTATTTTAAAGGGGGGAGATTCTTTTCTATACCCAATGTATATCTAAAAAAACAACACATCACAGCAGGAGAGATTGAGTGGAAGTATAGCGTGGTGCAGCGGCAGCAAACATAAAGTCCAGGTGCAATAACAAGAATATATTATAACAGAAGTCTGGCAAAAACAAACAGGCTGGGGGGAAGGCAACCCAACCGGGAGCACTCACAAGTTATAGCAGCAAGATGGCATTAGAATGGTGGACCAAAGGTGCATCCAAACTAGAAGGCTCCAAGGAAGGATGGCGTGTCCCTACAATTTCCATACCCCTCCAGACCCTTTCCCTGCCATTAAGCACTGTTCTTGACAGGCGGGTAACCTATAAGCCTGAAGCCAGTGTCTTAAATAGGTTTTTCCTGAACCAAGCTGGCCACCATAATCACATGAGGTGCCAGCATACAAATGAAAAGCTGCCTCTCTGTGACCAAGTTAACCATAGAGGAACAAGGTTCCTCTCGACTTCCTCCTTCCTTGCAGTGCTGCTGTAGAAGAGCACCTCAGTGGAGAAAGTAGACAGTACCTGCCTACAAGATGAGACTTCCAAAGCGTTTCGCACTACAGAATGCTTGATTGATCACGATTAAGCGCTCTGTGGCATGAAATGCATTGGCAGTCTCATCTCTCCTGCCGTGCTGTATTGTTTTTATGGATATATTACAAATAAAGAGTGTTTTTGCTGGAGCCTGGTCATCCACCTATGTTCTATTGATGTCTCAGTGAGGAGCTGGACTGGCACCCACTGTACAGGCAGAGAAATGTGGACCAACCTGGAGCGATATATATTTTTGATTGAATGATGCTCAGCAAAAGACTGAGGAAATACTGTTAGTATAGGCAACCACGGCCCCTGAGGACAATGCCCCGCACTGTTTATTGATACAGAGTGGCACTAATGTCATCATGTCAGTACCCCTCTCTGCATCATCAGGGATCAGAAAGACCAACAAGGAATGACATTCTGCATGTCATGCAACAGGCCAGAAGACATTGACAATGGTAAGTAAAAAAAAAAACATAGAATATTGCTGGAGGGGGCTCGAAGGGGGTCTTCTGGTGGTTGGTTGGGGTTCCAAGGGGGTCTTCTGGAGGTTTGCTGGGGTTCCAAGGGGGTCCACTGGTGGTTGGTTGGGGTTCCAAGGGGGTCCTCTGGTGGTTGGTGGGGGCTCGAAGGGGGTCCTCTGGTGGTTGGTTGGGTTTCCAAGGGGGTCTTCTTGTGGTTTGCTGGGGTTCCAAGTGGGTCCACTGGTGGTTGGTTGGGGTTCCAAGGGGGTCCTCTGGTGGTTGGTTGGGGCTCGAAGGGGGTCCTCTGGTGGTTGGTTGGGGTTCCAAGGGGGTCCTCTGCTGGTTGGTTGGGGCTCCAAGGGTGTCCTCTGGGGGTGGTGAAGTTCGCAGTTGGCCTTTAACAGAATCTGCTAATGCATTTATAGAATACACTACACCAGAATTTAAAATGTTAACTGAAATGCTCTTTCCTATTAAATATACCATAAAATTGGTAATTCTTTCTTCTCTAGGCTGTTACCCATAAAAATCAGACACCATCGTGACAAACTGCTAAAAATCATCTGGGCCAGACTGAAACTTATCATTTGAAAAACCCAAGTCTACAATGACTTTCCCGCTTGATCTGCCAAACTGCATACTCTTTCTCTGCAGCGAGACGCACACACAGCATGGAATCCTTATATCTCAAGGCAAAACAGTCCCTTTAAATGTCACCATGATTAATATTCTAGGCAAAGTGGCTTCTGCACAGAGCTGAATGCAGTACAAATTGAACCAAATGAAAAAAAAACACAAATATGACTTTGTCTGTTTGAAGATTATTACTGCAGATTACTTTCTGTTTTTGTGCGTATTTTTAATCTTATTGTTCTTCACCCTTTATGCTTTTGTAAAGAGACTCAATATATGGAAAGTACCCATTTTTGTACTTAAGGGAATACAGCACATTAACGAATAGAGAACATAAAAGAAAGATAACTAGGGACTGTGCATAAGCAGCACATAAAGAAATTCTGTATAATTAACAACTTAAAGCTGGAACAATTTGGCTAACTATAAGAATGTAAACATTGTGCGCCGCAAAAATATAAAATCCTGAGGGCGGGCCGGTCTATCTATTGTGCAGCTAGATATGTGCGGTTTTTGCCTATAAAACTTTGTTGTTTGGTCTGTGCCTGGGGTTCTAATTACAGCTTCCTTAATGAAATAGGAATTTCTACATCATTTCTCCCATGCCAAGCTTATTCTGAAAACTTTAGGAGAAACACAATGGAAAACCACAGGAAGAAAAAAAAAAAGTTTACAGCAATATCTAAACTGCGCTAGAAGCAATAATAGACTATAGCTAAAGTTACACCAGTTTTATTGTTTTCATATTCTTAGATACAACAACAGCATTAAAAAACGACATTTGCAAAATATGATTGCTTGCCTAAAAATGATAAATTTGTCAACCGCCCTCCAGGGTTTTTGAAAGAAGAGGGTGTAAGAGATGTGCAGTATCTCATAAAATTGAGTACACCCCTCACATTTTTGTAAATATTTTATTATATCTTTTCATGTGACAACACTGAAGAAATGACAATTTGCTACAATGTAAAGTAGTGAGTGTACAGCTTGTATAATGGTGTAAATTTGCTGTCCCCTCAAAATAACTGTCAGTGACGTCACAAGGGGGCGGGGATCGCCCGCTGACGTAATTCAGTTACTCTGCCCCGTAGCTATTTAAGAAATGTCACATGGACTAGCAGGCAGTTAGCCTACATTTTCGTGTCCCGTGGTGGCTGGGGGTGGCGTGATTAACAATGGATCTACATCAGGGGACATTGTTTTTTATTTTTTAATAAAGGGATTGTCAAAAACTCTTAGACTTTGTTCGGACATTCTGACAACAAAATCCTAGGATTTTTTCAGACGGATGTTGGCTCAAACTTGTTTTGTCTACACACGGTCGCACAAAGTTGTCGGAATTTCCAATCGCCAACCACGCGGTCACGTACACCACGTACGACGAGACTAGAAAAGACCGGTTCAGAACCAAGCGCGGCACCCTTTGGGCTCCTTTTGCTAATCTCGTGTTAGTAAAAGTTTGGTGAGAGACGATTCAGGTACATTTCTAACATAAAATGTGAAATTAACAAGGGACAACAACACCAAACAATCTCCTACAGATTAAATAGAACAACATATCAATGGTGTTGTGGGAACTTGTCACAAAAAACACACACAAACATTTTCGGGAGTACAAATCAAAATCCCCCAAAAAAAAAAATCCCTTCAAAAAAATACAAACACAAAAAAAGAATCTACATTAAAGCCAAAAAAAACAAAAAAACAAAACAAAAATATGTTGTCAGATGTGAGCAATCAAAATATATTGAGGGAATCCAGATAAATAGTAACGAAATAAGTTTGTGAGAAGTGTGTGTGAATATGAGCAGCAAAACTACTATATTCTTGTCACATTATAAAGAAGAAGAGAGTGCGCTGTATTAAACCATTTTTAACATTGCAGCGTGACGAAAGTGCTGTATCCATTGCGAACTCTAAGTTTACCAGAACGAGCTGTTCCGTGCCGGACTTTCTTCTGAGCATGCGTGGCACTTTGTGCGTCGCAACAGGCCACACACGGTCGGAATTGAAGCGATCTGATTTTGTTGTCGGAAAATTTTATCTCCTGCTGTCCAACTTTGTGTGTCGGAAAATCCGAGGGAAAATGTCCGATGGAGCCCACACACGGTCGGAATTTCCGACAACACGCTCCGATCGGACATTTTCCATCGGAAAATTAGACCGTGTGTACGGGGAATTATTGTGTCTTTATTTACTTCACCATTTACTATTTACTTCACCATTGGGTGAATGGGTAGGGGTACTATGAATACTCATTCACATGGGGGGGGGGCCGGGATCTGGGGGCCCCCCTTTTTAAAGGGGGCTTCCAGAATCCGATAAGCTCCACCCCCGCAGAGCTTTGTTCCTCTGCCTATGTGGAGGGGGGTGTCCCTTTCCACCAATCAGCTCTCACACAGTGTTACTGCAGCCTCGTCTCTGCTGCTGACAGAGGAAGGAAGATTTCTAAACACAATTTGCACTTTTGAAAGAGTAAAGAAAGGGGAAGACAGCAGATATAGAAGTTAAACTTATGTTGGAGGATTTGCTTCATCCCTGTGTATCATCTGAGGTTATTCACTTCACTGCATATATGTAAGGGTTTAGGAGCATTTTAATGCATAGAATGCATTAAGTTAAAAATCCTTAAAGTGATTGTAAAGGTAAAATAAAAAAAAAAAATAACAAACATGTCTATACTTAAGTTACCTGCTCTGTGCAATAGAATTGCAGAGAGCGGCCGCAAACCTCCTCTTTTCATGTCCCCCTACGGCACTCCTGGCCCCTCCCCTCTGTCTAGCGGCTTCCCATGGGGGCACTTGTCTTGTGAGAACCCGAGTCCTGCTGCTGTGTCAATTGACACAAACAGTGGGACTCAGCACCACACCCTGCACTCTCATCACTGGCTTTGGTTGACAGCACTGGGAACACTTCATTTTATAAAGTGCTGCGCAAACCGATGGCGCTATATAAATCCTGTATAATAATAATTATGTCATAGTTGTTTAATATGCATAGTTATCTTAACACTGGTGTATAAAGAAAAGTTTCAATGCTGATTAAAAATGTTCTAGGCTTGCAGGGAAGGCTAACTAAGATTTGGCATATGGGTTCCCTGCTCTCTCTCTGGTTCCAGGTGCCTTTGTCTACAGCAGGGGTCTCAAACTGGCGGCCCTCCAGCTGTTGCAAAACTACAAGTCCCATGAGGCATTGCAAGGCTGACAGTTACAAGCATGACTCCCACAGGCAGAGGCATGATGGGACTTGTAGTTTTGCAACAGCTGGAGGGCCGCCAATTAGAGACCCCTGGTCTACAGCTACTTCTGGAGGTTTCTCCCTATATTAGTACATTATAATTACCTAGGTCTGCCCCATACCTCTTTCTTTCCTCTGCAGCTGTTGTTCATTACTCATCATGCTGTGTTGGAGTGCTCACTGAGTAACAGCTGAAGGCTAAACAAAGGGTTCAAATCTCAATTTAAGTAATTGCCATTATAGGGGTTTCTGGCAATGTTGAGCCTCTGAAGATGAGGGACTCTAGATGCATTGGGTAGCCCCAAGTCCTTCATATGGGCCATGTGGAGTAACTCTCTCACTTCTTGGAAGTTAATTTAGTAAATTCCTAGGTGGATTCTGACAACATCTGGAATACAGAATAATTTAACTGCATCACAATTGTTCAGTTGAGGAATTTTCAGGTGCTCAGAGAACAAAGGCAAAAGGACCATGGGTCACTGGCAGTAAAAACTTCATCTTCTCAATAAACCTTTCTCCAGCCTTCACAAAATTTTCAAAGGTTAGAAAAAGCATCCTGAGCTTGGGCTGTTTCTGGGTTTCAGCATAACATCATTCCTGAAAATATGTCAATGCAACAATGGCTGTTATCATTCCAGACCACGAGTGAACACTAGCCTTTTTGTCAGTGTACCGAGGCAAGTGTTTGAACTTTAAACTTGGCATAATGATTAGGATAACTGTGGGAGCTGATGGAGATGCTGCAGATGTTCAGCAATTAATTCTTTAGCATTATTTCTGGGAATCAAAGAGGTCTCCAAGATTCCAGGCAGTGGACACAGAGTTTTATTACATCAAATATTTCACTCCCCAAGAGAAATTCTGTAATTCTGTGTAATATTTTTTTCCTGGGCTGCTATGGTCGTGTGATTTAAAAATATACTAAAAAAAAAAACAAAGAATTGCAGAAAATGATGCTTAAATTTATAAACTGCCAACATTTTGCTGCTGAGTTTGTGTTTCTTTTATTTTGTCATGCACATTACTGTATTAGAAGAAAGTGAAACACTGTAAAATAAATGATAAGTTTACATTAATTAAAAATAAAACACATTTTTGCATTGTAAATTCTTATTTTCTTTCAACATTAACCTAATATTCCAACGGAAAGGCAATGCAAAAGGAATCCAACACTGAGAGTTATAGGAGGCTGTCATTGCTGAACCTTGGTTCTTAAAATGATTGTTTTTCTGGTTATCATGCATAGTTAATGGCTTCAATACTTTCAAGGCTTCCGAAAAAGTGCAAGTCGGAAAGCGGGAGCTATACCTTTACTTTAAATTCACCTTATTCATATTTTTTATTAAATAATTATCATGCAAGCCAGGCATGTAGCATTTTCAGAAGGGTATCTGCAATAGTAGCCTACATAAGCACAGTTTTACTTTAGGCACTGAATTTATAAAATAGGTGCATGAATCTAAAGCTGAAATCCAAGGACAAATCATTGAACCCTGAAGCCATTCCTAAAAAAAAAAAGTGACAGTCCCAGACTATGCATAAGTAAAGATAAAAATTTTAGTAAAGTGCTATAAAATACACCATTTCATATGTAAATAGAGGCAGGCTGGTAATCAAACTTCCTTGTTTAAATGCAAAAAGTAGTCAGCAGCTTAGCCATTTTGTCTGGCAGGAGTGATTAGATCACAACACTGTCCAAACAGAACTATAAACATTTATGCAGGCAAAAACATTTACTACGGCTATTTTTCTCAGAGAATAGATGCAGGAAACCCCCCCCCTTCTGAGTCACCCCTTGTCTCTGCCCTCTTCCCCCTTTCGAGCACTGTCCCTTGGTTCCACCCCCAACCCTCCTCCCAGTACGGCCCCTTGTAGAGAATACAGGACCAAGTATAATTTTGTGATGCTAAGTAATTTGTATGGAATTTGTTAATGATAACAAGAAAAGCAATAAAATAGATCCCCTGTAGCTAGCAACAATAACCCCCCCCCCCCCCCAGCAACAGTAGATCCACCCCAGTAACAATAGGCTCCCAACAGCCAGCAACCATAGACCTCCCCGCAACAACTGATCCACCCCAGCAGCCAGCAACAAAGACCCCTCCCTCAACAGTAGATCCCTCCCAGCAATGATTTACACTGCAGCAACCCAATTCCCACCCCTAGCAACAATAGATCCCCTCCAGCATTAATAGATCCTCCAGAACGCCTTGCCTTTTTATACATTCAAAACATACTGTAGGTATAAAATATATTTCCAAATGTATTAATCACATCATACAAAAGTTTAAAAGAATCACATATAATAAATAGTCCTGACCTCAACCCAATAAAACACCTTTGGGATGAATTGGAGCTGAGACTGTGAGCCAGGCATTTTTGTCCAACATCAGTGCCTGACCTCACAAATGCTCTTCTGGAAGAATGATCAACATTCCCATAGAGACATGGGACAGCCTTCTCAGAAGAGTTGAAGCTGTTATAGCTGCAAAAGGTGGGCCAACTCAATATTGAACCCTACGGACTAAGACTGGGATGTCATTAACCACTTCTATACCAGGCACTTTGGCCCCTTCCTGCCCAGGACAATTTTCAGCTTTCAGCGCTGTTGCACTTTGAATGACAATTGCGCGGTCATGCAACAATGTACCAAACTAAATTTTTATCATTTTGCTCCCACAAATAGAGCTTTCTTTTCGTGGTATTTGATCACCACTGGGGTTTTTTTTTCTGCTAAACTAAAAAAAAAAAACATTTTTGAAAAAAGAAACTGATGGGCATTGATAGGCGGCACTGATAGGGGGCACTGACGGCACTGATGGGCACTGATAGGTGGCACTGATGGGCAGTACTAATGAGGGGCTACTGACAGGCATTACTGAGTGGCATCTGACAGGCATTACTGATGAGGCACTGATTGGCAATTTTATGGGCACTGATTAGCACATTCATGGGCACTGATTGGCGCATTTATGGGCACTGACAGGCACTCTTTATTGGCACAGGCTGGCAGCTGATGGGCAGTGATTTGCAAATGATGGGCACATCTGATGTGGCTGTGTTGATAATCAATGTGCTGATTATCAGCACAGACCCCCCCTCTGACAGGGAGAACCGTCGATCAGCTCTCCCTGTCAGTGCGAACCGAGGAAAGCTGTTTACTGGAACTTCCTGGTTCACGTGATGATCAGCTATAATTGGTCACAGCTGATCACGTGGTAAGAAGCCTTTGTCAGAGAGGTGCCTCTAAGTGTAGCAATACAGTTATATTTAATGAAGGTACAACATTTAACAACTCATGGTTGATGATTAAAAGAGGCACATCTAAGTATGCAGGCATCAAGGGTAAAGCTGTCTACAATCATGACTGGGAAGACTACCCTGCAGTAGAGCGATCTGAAAGAGAGTCTTGAACCACTCATGGAGCGCAGTGTGGAAGGGATGACATCAATGGCGGTGCTGAGGATGGTCTATTTGGACATCTTTCCCCCGGATGCCTGCATTCTTAGATGTGCCTGTTTTAATCATCAACCATGTGAGTTTTCTAAATGTTGTACCTTCATTAAATGTTACTGTATTGCTACACTTAGAGGCGCTTTTCTTCTCTTTTATACTCAGTTGTGACATGACGCTACTTGTATATCAAGACATCACTTGTTAAAAAATTTGGCTTGTCTTTTAAACGCTCTAAAACCAAGTTACTCTCAAATCAGGATTTTACTGTATATTGATTGGTTTGTGCTAAAGTTATAGTGTCTACAAACTATGGGATAGATAACTCTGACACTAATGCCCTGTACACACGGGCGGGCTTTTCGGAAACAAAGGTCCGACAGTCTTTCCGATGGACTTTCGACGGACTTCTGACGGACTTTCGAACGAACAGACTTGCCTACACATGATCACACCAAAGTCCGACGGATTTGTATGTGATGAAGTACGACCAGACTAAAATAAGGAAGTTCATAGCCAGTAGCCAATAGTTGCCCTAGCGTCGTTTTTTTCGTCCGTTGGACTAGCATACAGACGAGCTGATTTTTTTATAGGAACTGGGTCCGGCGGAGTTCCGACGTAAAGATTTGAAACATGTTCCAAATCTAAACTCCGTCAGATTTTCGACAGAAACAGTGCGCTGAAGGTCCGCTGACACACACGGTCAGACTGTCCACCAGATTCGGTCAGTCGGACAAGTTTGGTCGAAAAGTCCGGCCGTGTGTACACGACATAAGTGACACTTTTTGGGGACCAGTGACACCATACAGTGATCACTGTATAAATGACACTGGCAGAGAAGTTGTTAAGTCTAGGGGGCAATCAAGAGGTTAAATGTGTTCCCTGGGAGGTGTTTCTAACTGTGGGGGGAGTGGATTCACTGGAGGAAAAGCTTAGCTGAAACATCATCTCTCACTTTTCCTCCCTGACAGATCAGCGGTGTGTTTTGTTCATCGGCACGCCACTGCTCCGTCTCTCCTGTGAACGATTGGCGGGTCGCTGTGGCCCTCGCAGTCGGACCTGCTGATTGGCTCCCGCTGTATCCAATCACAGCAGGAGCAGCACGCTCCCTAAAAATCCTCTTCCTTCTTCAGTGATGAATATGCCGGTAGCTACAACATTCTATTAAAAGGGATGCATGGATAGGGTAGAGTGCGGCATTTGCATTATTACTTATATTTTCCTATATTAACGTACCTTTTAATGTCTTGTATAAATGTAGTTTGTTAGTTCCTTGTTAAGTCGACATATAAAATTTTGTGAAGTTTGGCTGTGATGATAACTCATATTCTAAACAGTATTTCGGCTCAGATGTCTGCTGGCTACATTCCCTTCAAACATGTTACAATGTTTGCAGCTCTGCATATCAAATGCAAACCTTAAGATACTCTGTCGATGATAACATCAGACAACACGGTCCGGACCCCGCCTGAAGCTTCTGCTTCCTGACGTTCACCCTGGTGCCTTCAAGATTCTTCCTCCTAAAGCTAACCTAGCTGCAAAGAAATTCGGTAACGAGTTCAGAATATCAATTTATTGGAGAATATCTTATGCTATGCAACTGCAAGCAGGAAAGAAGCACCTTAAACTATATATTTACCCAAACACTTAAACCAAACATGGCGTGCAACAATTTCTTTTTATATGTCCTGCTTTCAGTTAAATAGTAAAAGCAAAGTATATCCACAGGCACTTCCTTTCCCAGAGTGACAATCATACACAGTTCAGCTCGTAGGCAGTTGGTATGTTGTGCAGCTGGTTCTGCACTTGACAGGTGGTAATCTTTGCTCTGGCGGGTGCTTGGGTGGGTAGTATGGCAGTTATCTACAGATCACTTACTTCCTGGTTAGCTGCCAGAGGCAGACATCATCCACATAATCGCTGGTTACTTCTGCTGCTAGGGGAACCATTAAGAGGACTGACTTGTCCTCTGCAATTAGCTCCAGGCAGCCATTTTGGGGAAGCTTGTATTTATTTGGACACAATGCTCTCCTGAAATTTGGGTAGCCATATTGGACACAGAGAGACTATGTATATAACCCATGCTGGGTTGTTTTGGGGGGCCCACAATGTGGTAAATGTGGAGATATCACAGACAGACACCTGCTGGTAAGGGTAATGTATACTTTAACGATATCACGTACTGGACATGAAAAGCTATAGCTAGTCGCCATGTTGTTTAGAACCTTAGGGCAGCCATGACAGCTTGGTTAACTGTGTAGTGTAACATTACAGAAAAATATAAACTACCTCCCTCCTCCCTTGTGTTAGGAATCCATAGTTTTAGACTTCAAAGGAACGGTTATCTCAACAGAGAAAGCAGAACCAGGCTAGGACAGTAAAAACAGCTCATGTGGGTCTGGCAGGATGTTCAGGCCTGTCGTAAAACTGTCACCCTCTCAATTCAGATAACCAACAGATACAGGTCATAAATACCTGAATGCACATAAAACTTAAACAGTGGAATAAGTATGAAATTTCAGCATGTTTCATAACTTCCAAAGTAATAATAGCACAGTCATATTTAGTTTCCTCAGATAATTTGTAACATTTCAAGTCCAGACACCCCTATATCTGGTCAAATGGGAAACCACCGGTACCTCTTATTCCTCCTACGTAAACTAGACATTAGAGACATGGCATGTTTATATTTGTTTTGAAGGAAATATCACGCTGAGCAATAATATGGATATTTGCAGTCTATAAACAGTAGAGATGCACAGATATGAATATGTATCACAAAGTGTACCTGGGACATGGTCATGGGTGTAGACACCTCCCAGCAACCAACCCCTAAACAAGATGACCAGACGATTGGTCACTGGTCGCTGTCAACACCCCCTTTGTTTTTACAGAAACGAGGAGAAGCCAAGACAAGGGTCAGTTCTCATTTTACTATCCAAGCAGGAACACCTGCCAAGTTTGAGAACCGATTACCCAGCTCATCGATCGAACTCTGATCAACCCTTGGATATTAATTGCAAGTATTCTTCCTCCCAAATTCTACCTTATTTCTTTGTGGCTGTATATAGTCTTTATCCTTTTGAAACATCTTTTTTTTCTGTAAATGTTTTTTTTTCTTGCACCAACTCTGACCTTTTTCATAATAATCCCTTATGTTGAAAAGTGTTAACCATGTCTCTAAAGCTCCTAATGCAAGCTATAAACGAGCCTGCCTCTTGAAGAGCGCTACTGTTGTAGAGTAAGGCCTCTGAGCAGACCTGTCTGTGGTGGCAGTGTGTGTTGCAGACACTTATACTAAAATTATAATTGATATTGCTAAAATTACGAGTCTCCCCCGGCTCGGTCTAAACGGGGGTGGTGGCGGCAAAGGTGGTAAAGGGTTAATTGCGTAATTAGCCCAGTGACAATCGCTCTTAGGCTGTTGGCACCTAGATTGTGGTCCTGCAAGCTGGAAAATCTTTGAGCTGGGCGCAGCTGACAGTGGCATTGTTACGTAAGTGACAGTGTGGTGTGAGGTTGGCCGGTCCTTTGTCGCAAGTTAGCGAGGAGGGCAGGGATCTGACACCCGCGTTCGTCACATATACTAGTCTAGGGAAAGGTAGGAGTAGAGATAGCTACTGAATCTGGGAAACTTAATTAGGCCTTATCTTTGGGCTTTTATGGTGGTTATTACCATTTACTATAACTTATGGCCTTCATGTCTAATATACTGTGCTTGCAATTGAAGTTATTCTCTTGGGATATATATATATACCTATTTTATCTCGTAATTGATGGCCTATTTCTGCTAATTTTTTAAAATGTTCTGCTGTATTATCTTTCAATGTATAAATTAGGATTTCATAAAAACAAAAGCAAAAAAAATGGGGCAGAATATTCCCCGGATACTATGTGATGTTTGAGAAAGAACCACTGTCACATAACCTACTATCCAGATTGGTGCATCCTAGCTTCAGTCCCCTGGAAGTACCTTTTTCTGCTGCAAGATGTCCTCATTCTGATGGCCAGCATTGTTCAACCCATTTACCCTTAGCACAGGTCTTCCTGGCCCTGCCCCAGCCTGTGACTGGACAGTGAAAGGAGCATCAGCACAGTGATATGCTCATCTATCTCTCCTCCTTTCAGCATGCTTCTTGTTAGCACAAGAATTGAATGGCTCCTTGCAATGCTTCTTGCTCTCACATTCCAGCCCTGCTGCACAGGGGCTGCAAGAGACTAATACTGGATCAAATTTGGGTACAATGTCTACATTTAACAATGTAATACTAATTAGAGAGACGCAATAATTCATATTGTTTATATTAGCCTGTTATTCGGGGTTTGCTTATAATTTGATTACCAAACCAAATCAACCAAATATGAGCACCTAGTCATGGTTTTGAAAGCTGCAACCAAATTCAAACCAACGGTGGTCTACCCACTAGCAGGGATGGCTCAGGCCAACTTACAGTCTCCTGCTGAAGAGCACCCATGTGCAAAAAACATCAAAACGCCAAAAAAAAAGGGCGCACCAGTCTTGTGCATTATCTTTGGCAGCATTTCTTAACAAAGGAATAAAATAATACTTACAAAAGAGTTGCATTCACGAGCATATAAGATCACTGAGATCCCAGCCTGAGAACAGCTATAGAACCCCGATGTTCAATAACTTGACCTGGATGACACATCTTCTTCAAATCTAGCTTGTCAACCACATTTTCAGCATTTATATAGATCACATGCACCAAGAGCTGATGACCCACAAGTCCTAAGACGCCATCAGCTCTTCAGAGCAACTTTTCAAGGTCAAATTTTGGAAACAATTCAACTTGTAACAGCTCCACATTAGTTTCACTGAAGAAACAGTACATAGAATATTATTGTATTGCAGGTGTATTTTTTTTTTTACCAGAAGTGGCGAGATATATATATATATATAAAAAAAAAAAAGCCTCCCTTTCTTGTAAATAAAACGTTTCATTTCTGTCATTTTAATTGCCACCGCAAGCCCTCCAAACGTGAAAGGAGAGATATTGGCTCTCACCGTCCACTTAGAGCCCTGTTAAGGATGATGTTTTGTGGATTTAGTGTTGCAGACATTCTTTCTGCTTGATAGCTTCCCTGTAGAACCGTGCCTGTTGTTTTGTCACTGCCACTTTGATAGATAAAAAAGCAGCATGTGTGGATACGGGCCATTGCTCTTGCCGCTAATAACCTGCCAGGTGAGCATCAAACATTGTAACAGCAGAATAACGATGACTAGTTTGGGTGGAAAAATTCAGAAACATGTGGGAGAAGATCCTCTTCTTCGTAGCCTACGCTAAATTGCAAGCGGAGGAGGTTTATTCCAGACAATATTGGTTTTACCAGCTTTAAGTGGTACAGGAAAGTGGTATTATCTTGTAAGCCTTTCCGTGAGATTTATTAAAGCTGAACTCCAGCCTTACATTCAGTCTTGTACAGCTGTACAGGCTTCTCTATCATACTGCAATTGCTTACTCCAATTTTACTGTAGACTACGAGCTTCTCATATTGTGCATTAGAAGCTGCAGCACATCAGATAGAACTTTGTCTACTGGGGAAGTGGAAAATCAGGTAAGTGCTTTTACCCCAACATTGTACAGCCCCACTGAAATGGGAATTTTCAGGTTTCTTGGAGTTGGGCTTTAAGGTATGTGATGAAAACACAAAGATTTCAGAAATTTCATTAGCATGATAATGATGGGGGGGATGGAGGAACCCAGGAAGGCAAAATATAAGCAGGCCACAAACCAACAAGCAAAGCAAAGAAATGTAAAAAAAAAAACATTTAAAACAATTAATGTTTTCCTATCTATTTACTAATGCTAGAAGCATAAGGAATTCAAATAGTTTATTGAGAGTTTAGTTCTGCTTTAAGAAATTTACCACTACTTTTTCTTTATACCGGCTATTTAAAAAATATTAAATGCAATAAATATTTGGTTGGATAAAAGTTCTTGTGCAGTAAAACATTCTTTTTTTTTTAATCCAATCAGCAGGCTTGGAATGTGTTCTTGATCAAGATGTACACAGCGGGGCCCATTTTTTTTTTCTTTTATGACAAATTCACATTAAAATTCCTTTACTTACAGTGAACATATCTGAATATAATCATTCTAAAGGCAACCACAGATTACTTCTAAATTGTGACTATTTTAAAACACCAAATTGAGGCTTGTAATTATGAAGTTTTAATGGATTCCAATTATGTTAATTGCTGCTCATTATTAATATTTTTGAATATTTATGTACAAGTCAAACAGAACTTAGAGAAATTACTCTATTGCCCCCATGGCCCATAATAGTGGGACTAATTATGTTTAAAGGACTAAATATAAAAAAAAATGTATACACAGTTTTTACATGCCCCCCCCTATTTGTCTGTTATTGGCACAGCTTTATTGACGGCTCTTCCGTGCCAGCATTATGGTCTCCGGTTGATGCCATCAGTGGGATTTGGACAGCCCAATATCTGTCTTGAATTTATGGTTAGGACAGGCATTTAGGCTATGTCATGTCAATTAGTGCATAACATAACATAGTGGTGAGCAAATCTGCCTGGGTTCGGTTTTCAAACCTTGCAGCAAAAATGATTGAAGTCTATGGGGGGGAGGGGGGATAGGTATTCATTTCTGATCATTTGTGGTGCTAATAAGCAAGTTATTGTCAATAAAGGCACTGGAAGCCAGACACTACAATGGGGGGGGACAAGTACAAATGCCAAAATGAAGACCACATTTTAGCACAGTATCTTTCCCCATACAGAATAGTCAATTTTTCCGAATAGAAACACACGCTGACAACATGGTTGCTGTGAGCCCATTCTTTAACAATTAGGGGTTGGGGTTACCAAATCCTTCTGATTATTGGCTTCTGTGACTCAGTAGACTAGGGGAACGGTTATGCACTACTTTATGAGTTGTTCCTTATGTCTGGTGGCAAACCTACAAAATTTCAGTTTGTGATATAAGAACCCCGGGGACTTGCCACAAACTCATGGTAGTTGCAAACTTTATACTCATCCCAACTTATAGTTCATCGATAACTGGGGTCTATTTGGTATACGTATGCTGTGTACGCGCAAAGCTGTGGCCTTACCTTACCAACCGAAGCAGTTTGGGATTTTGTTGGGAATGTCTTACTACATATTGTTATGCCTATTCTTCTCCACAGTCAAGGCCTTGATGTATATCATTCTGCTACATTACCACATAATCACTCCTTAGTTATTTCCCGTCCTGACTACTGCAACTCTCTCCTCACTGGCTTACATTTACACAGGCTATCCCCCTTCAGTCTGATATGAATGCTGCTGCTAGACTAATACACCTTACTAACCGATCCGTGACTGCTGCTCCTCTCTGCCAATCCCTTCACTGGCTTCCAGTACCCCACCGTAAAAAATTCAAAATACTAACCACAACATACAAGGCCATCCACAACATTGCCCTCAGCTAATTCACCAACCTCATCTGCAGATATTGCCCAAATCGTCCTTTACGCTCCTCCCAAGACCTCCGGCTCTCTAGCTCCCTTGTTACCTCCTCCCATGCTGCCCTACAGAACTTCTCCAGAGCCTCTCCCATCTTCTGGAACTCCCTGCCCCAGTATGTCTGGTCATCCCCTACCCTTTAAGCTATCTCTAAAAACTCACTTATTCAGGGAGGCCTATACCACCTCCACCTAAAAACCATAACTGAGCCACCTTCATCAGTTCAACCCCCGCAGCTATTACACTTTGTAACACCTCCCCCTCGCTTTAGATTGCAAGCTCCACAAGCCGTGTCCTTCCATTCCTTCTGTATTCATTTGTATTGTAATTGTACTGTCCCCCTTCTACATTGTAAAGCTCTGCGTAAACTTTTGGCGCTATATAAATCCTGTATAATATTAATAATAATAATATGTTATTCTTAGGTGTAGCGCTTACTCCTGAAAGGGCCACTGATTTGTCCCAGCTTCCTTTCCCAGATAAGTGCAATAGCAACCAGGCACACAGCAACAGTCATTTTCTGTTTCAATAAACAGTCTAGGGGTTGCCTTTTTAAAATGTATACTGATTAACTTGAATAGAGCATAGGGACAGTCCATCTAGCAAAGGCCCAGAGAATGAACAGCACCGGGACACCTTCAGCAATGTCCCAGGCCAGGCAAGCACTGGAACTGGTATGCTAAGGATATCAGCAGCAACAGGCACTAGGATCCTCCACGTAGGTCTGTACTCACAATGTCCCTGGATACTTGTATGCCTCCCTCCAATATCAGACAGACAATTCCTCCATGAGTCTCCTAGACTGGGTCCCCAGTGAAATCCCTCCCTTAACTTCAGAGATCTTGGCAGAACAGCCCGCCCAGCTCTGCCACAGCTGGTCCTTTTAGAAAAATGCTGCACTACCCTTAAAGAAATAAATTGTACTATATACAAAAATAAAGTGCAATGGTGCTGTGAAATAAATCTTGAATTCACTGAATATAAAGTGCATCTAATATCCTTCATACAATCTGACACTTTAAATTAATAAACATTCTCCAGATGTCATCAGGAGGCGCCTCAATACCTGCGGGTGAGTGTGCACCTCTGTGGGGAGATATCCAAGGTGTGGTCTTTGGAGTGGAAATTGCATGCACACAGAGCACTTTATTTGGAGTTTTTGAATGACTATTCGTTCACTATTTTCACTGGGAGCATACTTGTTTCAAGTTTATGGACTATTTATAACTTTAAAGTTTCAAATTGTATTAAATAAATTAGATGCACTTTTTATTCAGTGGATTCAACGTTTCTTTCACAGCACTATTGCACTTTATCACTGTATACATTACGGTATATTGCTTTAAGTGTAGCGCAGCATTTTTCTAAAAGGGTCATATGTATAGTCATTTCACATAATTAAGCTTCAGTAACCCATATTTTGTTTGTATTTTGGTTTCGGGTTGGGCTCTTTTGATGTTTAGTTTTTACCTTTGCGCAAGTGACACATTCAAATTATCTACCACAGCTGGGACCTCGATAAGCACAAGTAGAATTTTCAGCTAGCTAGGCCAAAAGGGAAGCAGCCGTTAAGGCTGGGAACTTATCCTCCTGAACCTGAACAGGGCTACCTCAGGCCCCAGGTTATTTATGCACTCTGGAGCCACCTATTGGAACCCTCCCCCAGGGATTGGCTGAGACCACATAAATATTCAGACTGCTGGTTTGCATCCTCCAAACCCACCATATGCCGAAATCCTCCAGAAGACAGGGGAGTGCTATCAAACCTGCAGCCTGCAGAGCCCAGGACAGCCCAAAGCAAGCACACACTGCTAGTTTAGTTAAAGCCAAATGGTGTGTACACACGGGCGGACTTTTCGACTGGACTGGTCCGACGGGGCGAATCTGTCGGACAATCCAACCGTATGTGGGCTTCATCGGACCTGCAGTGGACTTTTTGGGTCGAAAATCAGACGGACTTTAGATTTGGAACATGTTTCAAATCTTTCCAACGGACTCGAGTCCGGTCGAAAGATCCGCTCGTCTGTATGCTAGTCCGACGGATGAAAACCGACGCTAGGGCAGCTATTGGCTACTGGCTATGAACTTCCTTATTTTAGTCCGGTCGTACGTCATCACGTACGAATCCGTCGGACTGTGGTGTGATTGTGTGCAGGCAAGTTCGTTCGTTCGAAAGTCCGTCGGAAGTCCGTCAAAAGTCCGTTGAAAATCCGTCGGAAAGACCGTTGGGACCTTTGATGCCGAAAAGTCCGCTTGTGTGTACACGGCAAAACAAGTAAATTTGCCTAGCTTTCCTAGCAACCTATTTATGAGGGTGCTACATATGTACTATGTAGAGAATGTCACACCTTTGCCAAACATTCTGCAAAATACATCATGTTTCATTTCAAATTGCTGAGGAAAGAGGTTACAAAACACGGCTGTCAGCATTTTCAAGATCCAGACGAGATACAAAATATATGCACAGTTCCTGCAACAGACTGCCTTCTGTATTTTGATTAATATTCCCTCTAACTCTGACAATATCATTTGCATAGTCTACTTATGTGGGCAAGATTAAATTACTAGCCATGAATACTGATTAGGCTAATATGATTATTGTAATCAATAGTTCTTGATTTTCTCTACTTCCATACTTTACTTAACTTCTTGAATTACATTTCCATTAATGTATTCTTTCAGGGATTGTTTTCTGTACAAGCAGGGAAAATGACTTTTTTTTTAATATTGCTCTAGGAAAGTGAATTTTGCTCTTTGTCTGAATTAAAACAGGTCTCTGGACTTGTGAGTAGGCCGCTGAGGCCTAAGTCCAGAGTACCCTGATACACAAGGTCATGACCGAAACTCACTGCCAAAGTGTGCTCACTTTAGTCTGGTGATATACGTCCCAATCTAAACCAAGTAACAGAAAATGTTCACCTGGTGATCTTGCCAGCAATACACTTCCTGCCCTAAGGTGACAATGCTCACCCTTTGTTCTGTATCTATGGAGATGCAGCATTATAACCTTAGGACAGGACTACAGAGCACCTCCTGTTCTCCTCATCTACATAATATAGGGGGTGTCCTGTAGTCAGGGGCGTCTTTAATAGTGATTGGACCCTGGGCAAAAAATGTTTTGGGTCCCCCCTCATGCAATTTCACTCTCCACCTGCTCTGAGACATACAATAAATAGCATACCTCCCAACTGTCCCTGATTTCGAGGGACTGTCCCTGATTTGAAGCAGTGTCCCTCTGTCCCACATTCCTCCTCATTTGTCCCTCATTTTGATCTGATCTATATGGTTGTATATAAAATGCACTTTTTATCTTTCAAAAAGTGTTTCCCAGCGCTAAACCTTTCATCCGATTTCTAAATTGCTGCATTTGTCCATTTTAAAAGCCAATATAAAGGAATAGTAGTGGTAAAAAAAAAGCACTTGTGGATTAAATTAACCTTTTTTTTGGGTTAATTCTCCTTTAAGTGGGTGTAGCAGGGGGCGTGTCATATGCCTTACATACATTTGCTAGTAGGTGTCCCTCATTCCCATCTCGAAATGTTGGGATATATGAAATAGCTAGACTTAAAACCAGTTTACTGTATCAGATCAGGCAGCAATTGCGATTGGTTGGCAGAGGTTACAGCATATCATTACAGCTTACTGACTAGAGGTTACAGCACGCATTACGGCTCACTGATTAGTTGCTAGAGGTTACAGCAAATGATTTCTGCTTGTTAATTGGTTGCTAGAGATTACTTTACAGTATTACTGCTTACTAATTGGTTGCTAGAGGTTACAGCACATCATCTCCTCACTGCAGGGGAGCATGATATACATATGATTGCCACCTTTATTTACATATCAATGCTGCCAACCACAGCTATTTACTTCGTAATGCTGCCGCTATTTACATATCAATGGTCAGTTATTTACATGTAAACACAGGGACTGCAGGTGAGTCATCTGTACACAACAATAGGGCAGAGCTGGGCAGCATTAGTACCAGCACTTCACACTGAGATATCGGGACACAGCACAGGACTAAAACTTCAAGGGACAAGAGAATTTAAACTGGGATAGTTGGCAAGTGTGAGGCAGCTGCTTTGGGCCCCACAACAATGACAGGGCCCAGGGCAGCTGCCCCTTTTGCCCTGCCTTAAAGACAGCGCTGCCTGTAGTCCACAGAGAAAACTAGGAACAATGACAATTTACAACAGTGCATCCCAGGCAGGGGGCACAGGAAGTCATCAGCTCAGTAGACTTCTGGCAAGATCAATAAGTATTGGTTTGCACTTAACAAACAGATACAGTCAGTGCCTTGAAAAAGTATTCACACCCCTTGACATTTTCCAAATTTTGGCATGTTACAACCAAAAATAAATGTAGTTTATTGGGATGTTTTATGATAGACCAACACAAAGTGGCACATATTGTGAAATGGAAGGAAAATGGTAAATGGTTTTCAACATGTTTTACAAACAAATATGTGAAAAGTGTGGTGTACATTTGTATTCAGCCCCCCTGAGTCAAAACTTTGTAGAACCACCTTTCGCTACAATTACAGCTGCAAGTCTTTTTGGGAATGTCTCTACCAGCTTTGCACATCTAGAGAGTGACATTTTTGCCCATTCTTCTTTGCAAAATAGCTCAAGATCTGTGAGATTGGATGGAGAGCGTCTGTGAACAGCAATTTTCAAGTCTTGCCACAGATTCTCAATTGGATTTAGGTCTGGGCTTTGACACACTGGGCCATTCTAAGGCCCCTTTCACACTGGGGCGGTAGGGGGCGTCGGCGGTAAAACAGCGCTATTTTTAGCGCTATTTTACCGCGGTATTCGGCCGCTAGCGGTGCGGTTTTAACCCCCGCTGGCTGCCGAAAAAGGGTTAAAACCACTCATATAGCGCGGCTATAGCCGCGGTATTACAGCGGTATAGCCGCGCTGTCCCATTGATTTCAATGGGCAGGAGCGGTTTAGGAGCGGTGAATACACCACTCCAAAGATGCGGCTTGCAGGAGATTTTTTCTTCTCCTGCCAGCGCACTGCTTCAGTGTGAAAGCCCTCGGGCTTTCACACTGAACAAACAGCGGAGGCTGTTTAGGGGCGGTTTGCAGGCGCTATTTTTAGCGCAATAACGCCTGCAAACCGCCCCAGTGTGAAAGGGGCCTAACACATGAATATGCTTTGATCTAAACCATTTCATTGTAGCTCTGGCTGTATGTTTAGGGTTGTTGTCCTGCTGGAAAGTGAACCTCCGCTCCAGTCTCAAGTCTTTTGAAGACTCTAACAAGTTTTCATCTAAGATTGCCCTGTATTTGGCTCTGTCCATCTTCCCATCAACGCTGACCAGCTTTCCTGTCCCAGCTGAAAAAAAGCATCCCCACAACATGATGCTGCCACCACCATGTTTCACAGTGGGGATGGTGTATTCAGGGTGATGTGCAGTGTAAGTTTTCCACCACACATAACATTTTGCTTTTAGGCCAAAAAGTTACATTTTGGTGTCATCTGACCAGAGCACCTTCATCCACATGTTTACTGTGTCCCCCACAGGGCTTCTCGCAAACTGCAAGCGGGACTTCTTATGGCCTTCTTTCAACAAAGGCTTTCTTCTTGCCACTCTTCCATAAAGGCCAGATTTGTGGGGTGCACGACTAATAGTTGTCGTGTGGACAGATTCTCCCACCAGAGCTGTGGATCTCTGCAGATCCTCCAGAGTTACCATAGGCCTCTTGGCTGCTTCTCTGATTAATGCTCTCCTTGCCCAGCCTGTCAGTTTAGGTGGACGGCCATGTCTTGGTAGGTTTGCAGTTGTCCCATACTCTTTCCATTTTCGGATGATGGATTGAATAGTGCTCCGTGAGATGTTCAAAGCTTGGGATATTTTTTTGTAACCTAACCCTGCTTTAAACGTATCCACAGCTGACCTGTCTGATGTGTTCCTTGGCCTTCATGGTGCTGTTTGTTCACTAAGGTTCTCTAACAGACCTCTGAGGGCTTCACAGAACAGCTGTATTTATACTGAGATTAGATTACACACAGGTGGACTCTATTTACCAATTAGGTGACTTCTGAAGGCAATTGGTCACACTAGACTTCCATTAGGGGTAATGGAGTAAAGGGGGCTGAATAAAAATGCACACCACACTTTTCACATATTTATTTGTAAAAAATTTGAAAAACCATTTATCATTTTCCTTCCACTTCACAATTATGTGCCACTTTGTGTTAGTCTATCAAATAAAATCCCAATAAAATATATTTACTTTTTTGGTTGTAACATGACAAAATGTGTAAAATTTCAAGGGGTACGCATACTTTTTCAAGGCACTGTATAATTAATGGCATATTTAACAGACACCGATGGAGCCAATAAGACAAGATCATTGTTAGCATTTATATATACTGTACTTTAGCTTCATAACATTGCAATAAAATACATAAATTCCTCCTGAAACATACGATGCTCCATAAGATGCAAAATATGGTTAGTCACATAATCTTCTCCTGTTCTTGAAGCCTAGATTATGTCCAATCACACTCACAATGAACTGCTCTTAGTAACATTTAATTATAAATAGACCTTGCGCTAGGTGAAATTACAATGGGACTGCTGCAACTGAATCCTGAATACAGGATTAAAAAAACACTGTGAAAAAAAGAGTGCGCTAACCCTTTAAATCAAACAACTAAACCAGTGCAAAAAAATATTGTAATTTCAAAATGACATACATATTATTCATAAATTCATGTGTATCACTAAAATTCATATACGTGCAAAACAAATAACCATTCAATCAAAAAAAGTCCATCATGTAGCAAAATAGCGGAAAAATCGCATGAGCTTTTTACCAGGATTTTGCGGTGTTTCCCATGCATTTCCTGTGCCTTTTTGGGTTGTCTGCACCTGTGAAAAATGGACATGCGACTCAAAAACGCTTCAAAAACATAAATTGTGGTGCGTTTTTTCCACGACTTTACCATGATTTTGTCGCAATTTCAATCCATTTCAATGGGAAGCTGCATTTTTGGTGTGGTTTTCAAAACCGCACCAATGATGTAGCATGCAGGACTTTTTAAAATGCACCCCACCTACAGCCCAGTGGTGTGAAAAGTCAAAGTTAAACGGAAACATTTTTCCTGCAAGGTAAAAACGCAGGAAAAACGTATCAGTGTGAAAGGGGCCTTAATCGTGATATGTCCAAGTGCTTCCAAAGTGCTCAGTGCTCCAAAAGTATGTAAAGTACTCCAGTGCAAATAAAGTGCTCTTCAAAAAAGTATAGTTGGTCTCCTGACCAGACAGGGGAGATCTCAAATTATAGAGATCAAAAAACGCTAAACATCTCTCCTGGATGGCCAGCGCTCTCACCATCAGGCATCCGGTTAGCTTAGTAACCCCATCAGTATGATATAGCTAGAGTGGCTCCACTGCTGGAGTGAAATCCTGGTATCTTACTCCACGTCCACACAATCAGTAGCCATGCACAATAAATATAAGAAAGGAGAAGCCACTTAGCCTAATATAGTTTAATAAAAGATTAAAATGTGCTTACATGTATCCATAAATACAAATGAGATGTAACAGAGCACAGCCGCGGGACCATCCAACTAGCTTGTGCGTAATGATGTCACACTCTAGCTCCGCCCAACGCGTTTCCCCAAAACTAGCATCTTTTGGGATTGGTTTGGGCTGATTTGTTCTTGGTAACATAATTTCCTTTGTAAGATCCTGTGGAAACACGCTTTTGTTAGTGTCAGAACTGCTTCCCTCTCCATATGAGTCAAAGGAAATGCATACGCAGCTTGAAGCTTGATGCAGCTTGGAAGGAGGTCAATTGCTGGTCAGAAGGAGCTCAAATACAAATTCAAGATGAATTCCAGGTATAGCAATTTTTACATAGTTACATTGATCCAGCTTGGACCAGCGTAAATATGTATGTGACATACTTGTGGGATCCAACCGGAAGCTGTAAATCCCTGTAGAATGCACCGCTTCTGCAGTGATCTCTGCTAGTTTCTGGGTCCGTGCCAAGCAGCTCCCCTGCTGCATTGTAAACACAGAAGGTTGCAGTCGGCAGTTTCTCAGTGAATGCAAATTGCTCTCTGATTCAACAAGAAGGAAAGGCAGGGTGGTGTTGCCACAAACACCACCTTGTCCAAACAAAAATATGAAATAGTTACATCGGTCCAGCTTGGACCAATTGTATTAAATGGGAAAATGCACAGATACAAAGCAGCACCCATATGGCAGATCGCAACTACTACGTACTGTGTCATAAGAGAAAGGCTGTCCCCAACTCTTACGTGTTTCAGCCCAATATGGGCACCAGTCATAGCCAAATTCATTGAGAAAATGGAAAGTGTTCCCTGAATGGTTCCCATGCTAAGTAGATGGCCTCTTGTATATAGTAAGCAGCAGTGCAGCAGCTCGGCATGGGACCTGGAAGCTAGTGGAGATCACTGTAGTGGTGGCTTCTACCACAGAAATTTTCAGCTTCCAGGGGATCCCTCAGGTATGGAATAGACATACTTACATTGGTCCAAGCTGGACCAATGTAACTATGTAAAAATGGTCGTACCTGGAATTCTGCTTTAAATGCACCTGTGAAGGAACTAGAAATGATCTCAAAGGGAACTCCAATGCAAGCAGAATGTAACTGAAAGCAAGCTGCATTTGCCCATGAACATAAACCCAAATACAGTTACCGGCTACAGAAGAATGAACAAAAGTTTGATGGATTTATTTAATTACAAGTAAATATTTTAGCTATTTCATGTACAATATACAGCTCAGTGACCTTTAATATATCAATGCCAAACAATGGCTTTCCGTGCTCCTTATAAATTGAAGAACACTTGGATTTCTTTGCTCTCTTTAATACAAAACATATGCTAAACCCAAGGAGCCGTGGAGGCGATCTGAGTCACGGCACTTCAGCCATTTATCACGATCAAAACCGTAGATATGTGTTTTATTAAAAGTGCTTTATTTCTTACTGTGTTTAACAATTTAATATAGTTCTGGCCCGGGATGTTGAAGTTCAGCCCTCGCTGGATTAACCTGCGCTTGTAATTCACCTCCATGTTGGAACATGGCACCAGACGGCCCTGCTTGGGGTCACGCTAAGATGTTTCTGATACAGCTGAACCTGCGTTATTCCTGACCCTTGGCTCCAGCCAAGATACGTTCATTTCTTCCACAAACAGGAGCTATTTTAATTCTCGGAATCATGACGAGGATGGATTACAAATGTAATCAGCTGAAAAATTGGTTTCCAGTTGGGTTCTGACCTTACTTGGAAGAGGACGTGCATTGGGCAGACATTTAGTCATTCACAGTCAAAGATAATTAAGGTTTCTAGGAACTGCTGAAGAATTCAGTCCCTCAACGTTACAAAAAAGACGGCTGCATATTGTGGGTTGTAAAAAGGGAGGATTACAATCAAAATGTAATTTTTGGTATGCATTGTTTTGATAGATTAGACATTAACCAGGCGCTTTTTGGAAAATAAATGGAAATTTCTGTACAATGGAAATGCTGTATTTAAAGAGAACCACTAAGGGCTGGGCCTAGGTCCATGCTAAAGCTCATGATGAATGTTCAGTCTAAAAATAGAAAAATGGCCAAAAGTAAAAACTATGTACATGAAACAGAGATTTTATAGTATTAACCCAGCAGTTTTTTTCTGAGCCCTCTATTACCTGTCGATCCTGCCAGCAGATCTGTTGATTTTCTGCTTCCTGTAATAGGGCGACAGTGCTATTTGTTCTACACTGACTGACTCACAGTACAACTTATAACCACTTCAGCTCCAGAAGATTTACCCCCCTTCATGACCAGGCCATTTTTTGCGATACTGCACTGGGTTACTTTAACTGACAATTGCGCGGTCATGCGACGCTGTACCCAAATAAAATTGATGTCCTTTTTTCCCACAAATAGAGCTTTCTTTTGGCGGCATTTGATCACCTCTGCATTTTTTATTTTTTTGCGCTATAAACAAAAAAAATCTGACAAATTTGAAAAAAAAAAAATATATATATAATTTTACTTTCTGCTATAAAACATATTTAATAAAAAAAATGTAAAAAATTGAATTTCTTCATTTAGGCCAATATGTATTCTATATTATTATTATTATTATATTCTAATAATATTGTTTATTAAGACAGTTTAGTTCCATTGAGACAGTTTAGTTCAATTTTAAAGCAACATAGGGTTTTTTTTTTTCCTGGTTCAGATCTACTCAGCCCTGCTAAGCAGAGGGTGAGGTCGTGTTGTACACATGGGCCAAATTAAAATTTTCTGTATGTACCTAACATACAGTATATATATATATATATATATATATTTGAAAATTTTTCTTAGGGGTGTACTCACTTTCGTTGCCAGCGGTTTAGATATTAATGGCTGTGTGTTGAGTTATTTTGAGGGGACAGCAAATTTACACTGTTATACAAGCTGTACACTCACTACTTTACATCGTAGCAAAGTGTCATTTCTTCAGTGTTGTCTTATGAAAAGATAGAATCAAATATTTACAAAAGTGCGAGGGGTGTACTCACTTTTGTGAGATACTGTATACAGTTGTGCTCATAAGTTTACATACCCTGGCAGAATTTATGATCTCTTGGCCATTTTTCAGAGAATATGAATAACACAAAAACTTTTCTTTCACTCATGGTTAGTGTTTGGCTGAAGTAATTTATTATCAATCAACTGTGTTTACTCTTTTTAAATCAACAACAGAAACTATCCAAATGATCCTGATCAAAAGTTTACATACCCTGGTGATTTTGGCCTGAAAACGATAACATGCACACAAGGTTACACAAAGGGGTTTGAATGGCTAATAAGGGTAACCATCCTCACCTGTGATCTGTTTGCTTGTAATTAGTGTGTGTATAAAAGGTCAATGAGTTTCTGGACTCCTGACAGACCCTTGCATCTTTCATCCAGTGCTGCACTGACGTTTCTGGATTCTGAGTCATGGGGAAAGCAAAAGAATTGTCAAAGGACCTGCAGGAAAAGGTAGTTGAACTGTATAAAACAGGAAAGGGTTATAAAAAGGTATCAAAGGAATTGAGCAGTGTTCAAGCTCAGATCAAGAAGTGGAAAATGAGGGGTTCTGTTGAAACCAAACCACAATCAAGCAGACCAACTAAAATTTCAGCCACAACTGCCAGGAAAATTGTTCGGTATGCAAAATAAAACCCACAAATAACCCACAAATAACTTCAGGTGAAATACAGGACTCTCTGAAAACATGTGGTGTGGCTGTTTCAAGATGCACAATAAGGAGGCACTTGAAGAAAGATGGGCTGCATGGTCGAGTTGCCAGATGAAAGTCATTACTACGCAAATGCCACAAAGTATCCCACTTAAAATACACCAAACAGCAAAGCGACAAAGCTCAAACCTTCTGGCACAAAGTCATTTGGAGTGATGAGACCAAAATTGAGCTTGATCAGTGTAGTCCAGAGGTACCCAACCTACCTCTTACTGCTATACCACTTGTACTCCAACACCCCATTTCTTACCCTCCTCAAATGATGAGACCTTAATATCTTTGAGCCACACTGGGAAGATCTCAAACGTGCAGTTCATGCAAGACAGCCCAAGAATTTAAAGGAACTGGAGGCTTTTTGCCAAGAGGAATGGGCAGCTTTACCATCTGAGAAGATAAAGTGTCTCATCCACAAATACCACATAAGACTTCAAGCTGTCATTGATGTTAAAGGGGGCAATACACAATATTAAGAACTGGGGTATGTAAACTTTTGATCAGGGTCATTTGGGTGGTTTCTGTTGTCATTAAGATTTAAAAAGAGTAAACACAGTTGATTGATAATAAATGGCTTCAGCCAAACACTAACCTTGAGTGAAAGAAAAGTTTTTGTGTTATCATTCATATTCTCAAAAATGGGCAAGAAATCATAAATTCTGCCAGGGTGTGTAAACTTATGAGCACAACTGTATATATATATATTTATTATTATTATTTTTTATTTATTTATTTATATGCACACACACACAATATATTTAGGGAACAACTGTAATTTTTCTGAGCTTGTCTGCACTGTGCGCCCATAAATGCAAACAAAACTCAAGTGGAAAAAAAACTGCGCAATTGCACGAGTTTCCCACTTAACTGCTCCACCCTCGTACTTCGTTAAGCGTTAAGCTTAGAAAACATCTGTTTAGATGAGTAAGCTTTCCAATCACAGCGGTTTTACTACAGAAAGTGGCTGATTCACCGCTGATTAAACCTGAAAAATAAAAAACAGAAAAATCTGCAAATTCAGGTTTGTGAGTTAAGGAAAATATTCAAGTTTCCATAAAAGCAGAGGCCAAAAATTAGAATAATATCTGCCATGAGTAATACACTGGATGGGCTTATTCGAAGTAAATCACATCTGAAATGTAGTTACCTATGATTTCTTCTAGCTGCTCTGCAATTTGTGTAATTTAACCTGTAATTCTGCTAGTATGCATCAAACAGGTCAAATACACAGGAAAAGAAAAATACTAATAGTAAAACTTTCATTTTCAAGTCTAGAAAGTGACAGTTGCAGGGAAAATACAAAAATATTCAGGTGGACAACCTCCCCCTGTACCTCTCTACAAGACATTGTGACCAACCATCCTATTGTAGTTGCAGGTGGAGGGAAAGGGTGGGCCAGTCCTTGACTCTCCTGGCAAAGTCACTACAGGGCTCTGGGGCTTGTGGGTGCACCTGGAGCAGATAGGTACATTTAATCCTTGTCATTTTTTTTGTCTTTTTCCCATTTAGGAAATTTCCCTTAAAGTGGTTGTAAACCTCTGAAATGAAATTTGAACAAAGTATTGCCCTTCTATAGTGTGCACTAGCCTCAGTCTCCCCTCTCATTCTTCTGCTATCTTCAGGAGTTACTTCTAACAGTCTATACCGAAACCAGACAATATCAGGACCCATCTCCCCTCCAGCACACAGCAGGTGATTGACATCATGTTTCCCCATGTGTCCATTCCATCCACTCGGGTCCCAGATTACACTCAGCTTTGTGCTGTGCAGCATGTGATATAAGATCCCCTTCCCTGCTTCTGAAGCTCTTAATTTGAAGGGATGTAGATGGATATAAACAGGTACAACTTATGTAGGAGGATTTCATTCATTTCTGTGTATCACCTAAAGCCAATCACTTCAGTGGGCTTATGAAAGGGTTTACAACCACTTTAATTCCTGTCCTAGAAATGTAATAGGAAGGGAAAGGAAGTCTCTCCAAAGTGAGGGGACACTGGTTACCTGAACAAGCTTTAGAATATTTATATATCTATCTACCCTATTTCCCCAAAAATAAGACCTAGCGTGATTGTCAGTGATGGCTGCAATATAAGCCCTACCCCCAAATAAGCCCAAGTTAAAGTACTTGTAGGTCTTATTTTCAGGGTAGGGCTTATTTTCAGGGAAACAGGGTAGGGCTTTTTTGGGGGGTAGGGCTTATATTGCAGCCATCACCGACAATCACGCTAGGTCTTATTTTCGGGGAAACAGGGTATATAGATAGATAGATAGATAGATAGATAGATAGATAGATAGATAGATAGATAGATAGATAGATAGATAGATAGATAGATAGATAGATAGATAGATAGATAGATATTATAAAGCTTGTTCAGGTAACCAGTTTCCCCTCACTTTGGAGAGACTTCCTTTCCCTTCCTATTACATTTCTTTATTTATTTATAATTGTAGCGCTGGTAGACTTATGATCTACCATCTGAATGGACAGCCCTGAGTTCTGGGAAGACGTCACCCTGTGTGGAGCCACACAGCACTGTAAATGAGACATTGTCAAAAGTTCTTAGTTCACTTCAGACACCGGCTGGGTCTATGGTGAGCAAATCATTGGATTCATGTGTGCCTCCTGGCATGGGGAAAAACAGATCCTTGCCCAAACTTGCATGATTGCAGAGAATGTTGAACAAGCGTAAAGCTACGGAATATGGCTTGGAGTTCCCTTATGTCCCTCAGGACATAATGCAAGTGATTGAAGTTAACCGAGAGCTTTGGTACAGTGAAGCTGTTTGGGACTATTTGTCTGTGCCTAAGCCTTTCCGAAAGACTGGATGTTCTGTTAAAATGGATGAACGTTTTAGTGGATGTTTTATGCACTGGAACTTCGGTCGGCACATCTATGCTGACAAAGTAGTTATCTGCAGGCCCGGAAAAGAGGACATTGTATATTTCATTACCACAGTGGATAAACTAGGAAAGACACTGACCTTGCCAGATCCCCGGTTTTATTGGTGATTATGGACAAAAGAACTTTGGAGTTAGTTAGTTTGTGTCAGTATAAAGAGATCTTCGTGGTCAAGATCTGGATATTCATCTCAGTGTTTCAAATCCAAGGACTTCTTTTTGCTACCCGGATTTCTTTCATTTGAAGGGAGAAAACATTTTTTTATACAGGGATGGACTCCTAAAGATTATTTTGATATAGATTATGGGTAGAGTGTCTCATTTTTAAATGAGGCTTTGCTCCTGAAGTTGTATATATGGATATATGTGTGTTAATATGCTTTCCTTTTCAGGAACCATTTGATCCTCTATCAAGCTGTTAGGATTTTCAGCTAGATAGACAGTGAGGTTATGTACAGTCATAGGATGGTTTTGTTTACGGACGTGAACATATTGTTTTATAGATGTTAATCTTATAATGTCTTTCCACTGTCTTTCCTTCTTCTTTATCTAATCCAAGTTTTAAGCTCAAATACCTACTCCCAGGCTTGGGAGTTATTATCATTATTTTTGGGCAGACGTTGGGGACAACGTCTATTGTAGTGGGCGGAGTATGTAGCGCTGGTAGATTTATGATCTACCATCTGATAGGAAAATTTAGTGAATTGCTCGTTATAGGAAGTTAGATTTGCCTCTGTTCCAGCTTGGCTGACGTTGCGTGTGGTTCCACATTGTGCCGGTGGGTGTCGTTGTCGCCATCGGCGGGTGTTGGAAAAGCAACGTGTTAAAGCGGATGAGTGCTCCTCTGTCCCGGAGACAACTCGGTGGAGGTGGTCCTCCGAGTTGCATTCTGGGAGAGGGTATTTATGGGACAGATGCCATGTTTAGGGGTTCGTTTTCAGCCACCTGCTGGCCCTCCTGGACAGGTATGTGTTAGAGTTCCACCTCGTGGTCCTCCGTTCCAGAGGCCCGCGTCGCTGCGGCGAGTGGGTGGGCCCAGAAGTCTGTCTGGGGCCTACCACAGCAGCCGAGGAATGGTCCTGAGCTGTCTATCCAGAGTGAAGAAGCTGAACAACCGAGAAGATCCCAGGGGAGGACCCATCATGGAAGGATCATGCAGAGTGCTGGTCTGGAGAGGGGCCTGGTGACTCGGTTGGAGGACGCATTCCGAAGTAATCTTACAGTATAGTACTGCTGGGTTGGCTTAAAAGGTTCAAGTACTGTATCTGATGCCCATCACAAACCAATACATCCTGTTGCAGAGGATCGTATGAGTTCATTTCAAGCAAGTCTGTGGCAGAGACTTTTGTTCGTGCTACGTACTGGCTGCTAGGCAAGTGAGAGAGGCCTATCCAGGCGAGCAAAGATTGTGTCCCAAAAAGGGGATTGCATTCAATTACGGTATTCAACTTTAAAGGATGTTCTAAAGAAACCTAAAGAAAGATATTTGAGCTTCCCTGCAGTTTTCCTCCTGCCTATTTCCTGCTACTTCCTTCGTTACTTGGTTCAATAAAGCATTGAAAACGTACTCAAGTGTTGGTGCTTATATCATCCAGAGGTAAACTCAACGGAACCCTAGACCCGGTGCCGGTGAAACAGAGGTATCGTGAGTGAAGGTAACAGCCCGCTTAAACCAGCAGCTCCACCGAGAGTTAGTGCTACATAATATTTTATAATACATTATTTCCTTTCTCTTCCAGCCCTGGTGACTACTGTAATATTTTTATTTCCAGTAATTTTATGTTCCACTAATAGTGGTCACAGAGACAAGTAGAGAAGGTGATTTTTCCCATTGGACAGCTATAAACACCTGGAGTAACCCAATGCTTCCAGTGCCTTACTCTGTTTATCTATGGTGAGTGAACTGTAGTGCCATATTACAGCTCTCTTCTCTCACTTTGAGAAGGGGTCTGGCGTGACCCCCAAAATAGCATGTCATGATGCTTTGTGGTGCGTTAGCAATTGTTTTCATGCACTGTTCTGGTGTGAACAGGGCACAAAGAGAACAATAATTTTCTATGTGTCTGTGTTGAGAATTCACTAATCAATGCAGTTCAGCATCGAAATGCGGCCAGTTCAGCAGGAACCAGCTGAATTTTTCGATTCATCTATAGAAAGCATGTCAGGGTTTTTTTCGTACGGTCACTGCCACTGGCTGTAGCCGGCAGCAGTGATCCTTGTATTCTGACAATGGGGAATCTTCCCCTATCAGACTATAATAACATAGTGGGAGGGATTCCCCCATCAACACTGACGAGTGAAAAATGCATTATATATGTCCAGCTTTAGCATTGACCTTAAAGTGTTACTAAACCCACAACAGTAAAATCAGTGTGTATATGCAGTAAAGCATAATTCTTATACTCGCTGTGAAACCTAGGGGGTTAATCCTGTGCATTGTCTAAAAAGGCTGTTTGATCCTGTCTTCTCTGATCCTCCCCTTATTCCACTGTCCCCAATCCATCTCCTGAGAAAACGGAGCCTTTGGAGTCACTTTGCACATGCTCAGTTTGGAGTGTATTTCTAGAGAGTTTTTCTGGGAGGGTGCATGTGATCAGCACAGGGCCAATAAGCACTGACCAGACAGAGGGTCAGGGGTCCTGCATTATCATAGGACAGTCAGAGGTGAATGAAAACTCCTCCTTCAAGCTTTAAACTGACACTGATAGAAGTCACAAGATTGCTATATACTGCTGCTGAGAAAAGGTATTTAGCAGTTTATATTTGCTAAAATAATTGCATTTCCATGTTCTGTGTACTGTGGGAGATCAGATATAGTGAATGCAGGGTCCTGGGTTTAGTAACACTTTTAAGCCCAACTGAACTTTCCATTTAAATAAATTCAAGATGCGTCAAAGCAATAAGTAGAAATCAGTTACAGCCTTAGTAGAAACGTATGTCCCCTATCTGCAATGCTGTAGTGAAGGATCTTGCTTTATGTGTGGAAGCAGTTGTCTATCTGCAGAGGTCCCACACACTCACAGCTGAGTCAGACCTATGGCTGGTCAATCAGCAAAGTCCATGCTCCCAGCTGGTTACAGAGCTCTGCGTTTAGATCAGCAGATATGTCAGACCTTTGCAGAGAGACCACTGCTTGCACAAGAGAGCAAGGGCCCTTTTTTACAGAACGTTTCAACAGGTTATAACTAGAGTCAGTAGCAGCGGTTCTGTAGATTGAAACAATGCTAACAGCTTCTGCAATGAGGAGCATGAATGTGGCCTGGCCAGTCCTATCCAACTGGGAGTCTTCCAAGGTGGAGATAAGGTAGTCCCTACGCTTTCCCTACTCCTCTGGAACCTCTCCCTGATGCTAAATGCTGTCCCTGCCAGATGGGAAACCTGTCCCTAAATTAACCAATGGTAGAATGTGCACCAAATAAGGGGTGCATAGGCTAAAATAAGCTCTTCCCTCACCCAAGATGGCTGTGGAAGTCACAAGGGGCACCAGCGTCCAATCAGACAGCTGTTCCACTGGTAACATAGAGGAACCAAGTTCCTCAAAACTTTGTTCACCTTCTGCATTGCCACTTCGGTTGAGCGCCACCTACAGTGGGGAGTACAGACTGCATCGGCCAACATGCTGGCAGGGGACTGGATGTGGATGCAGGTACCTTGTGGCATCACATTCCTGAAATAAATTTTACTAAGAATATGTTTGACAGGTTAAAAATCTGCCTGCATAAATCAACCCATAAATTATGTTCAGTAGCCCTTTAATGGCCATCTGCATGACACATGGAACCTCTTTACAGAATTTTGTAAACAGCCATCCACTCTCCAACAAGCTGCAAGTAATATTACCAGCCAGCAGACAATTAGCATAGAGAACATAACCAAGGGGTAAATTATACAAGAGACAAGAGCAAGAAGCATGCTGTGCCGCCTTACAGCCCTTCCAGGAACATATTACACAAGATTCTATCTATTCTCCGCCACATGCCATTAACATAACGCGTAATGAAATGATTTAATTAGAAATTCCAATATCCATATGTAAAATCATTATTGCAATGAAGTTTATTAAAATAGGGCTTGGGGAAATGCAAAACCACCAGATAGAAAATGACAAGTACATGAGCAACATGGAAAAGCCTGATTCTACTCCAATGGAAATCCGCTAAATGTTTTGCATTTAAGCTGAACTTCGGGATAAGCAGATATTGTCTAAATAAAAGAGTCATGTGTATTCTTCCTTGAATCTTAGTGTGCTTTGTGTATTTTATCCCAGATTTTTGCAGTAATCCAGTGGGAAACTTCACCTCTGTGCAGGAGCTTCCTGTAATAAAGACCGGTCACTTCTGTTCTCTCTCCTTGTGCAGAGTGACTGGTCTTGTCTCCGCCCCCTCCTGATGTTTTCTGCAGGCAGCCTGTAGTGGGTGGAGCTGTGGACTGCTTATTGGCATCCCTTGACTGCTCACATTTCATTCCAAAATGTGAGCATGTATATATTTTATTTATTTATTTATTTATTTATTTTAGGTACAAATATAGCAGCATCAATTTTCACAGCATATTTTATACATTCACATCAGTTCCTGCCTTCATGGAGCTTACAACCTACGGTGCCTATCTCACATTCATACATACACATACTAGGTCCAATTTAGACAGGAGCCAATTAACCTACCAGTATGTCTTTGGAGTGTGGGAGGAAACCGGAGTACCCGGAAGAAACCCACACAGGCACATGGAGAATATGCAAACTCCAGGCAGGTAGTGCCGCGATTGTGTGTATATATATATATATATATATATATATATATATATATATATATCTCAATCAAAGCTTGGGTTCAGCAGTATGTCTTTTAATATCATTTGTTGGAAATTTGCTGCAGAAATCCTATTTAATCTTGACAATATCCCCCACACACAAGCAATACATTTGTATAATTGATGGTTGCTGGGTGTGTGTGTGTGATTGGAACGCCCCACTTTACAGGGAATGAGCAGATTCATGCCTACCAATAACTATGCAAATACAGTAGGTTCCTGGTGTATAATACATTTTATAACTTCTTTATATCTGCATAACAATATAAACATTACAAAATAATGTGGTGAAAACAACATAGTATTAGTAGAATTCCCCTTTAACAAGTATTTTACTGGTGTTCCCAAACCCTCCATATTATTTTCTAAAATTCTTTAGCAGTGCTTCTCATAGCATTGTCACATTGTCACAAGCAGTGAGGTCTCTCCCAAACAACGTGATCAACATCAATGGTGACAACTGAAGAGAGGATGGCATGAGGTGGGACTAGTTCCATCATGCTGAGAAATTCCATCCTGTCAATCTTTCATTGCTCTGTCCAGGTAATAGGAAGGGACAGACTTTTCATTATGTGGACATGACATGCAAGGATCAGTAGCGCTACTCATCACAGGACCTCATTTTCTGTTTAAATGTATCAACTTTAACTTCAGCAAGTTGCTTTTTTATCCTCAGTCACTTTCACCCCATCAATCTTTCTCTCTCTCATCTCTCTCCCCCCTCTCTCTTCTCTCCTCTCTTCGCCCTCTCTCCTCTCTCTTTCTTCCTCTCTCTCGTTCTTCTCTCTCCTCTCTCTACTCTTTCTCTGCTTCTCTCCTCTCTCTTCTATCTTCTCTTCTCTCCTCTCTTTGTTCTTTCTTCTCTTCTCCCCCTCTTCTCCCCCCTCTCTCTACTCTTTCTCTGCTTCTCTCCTCTCTCTTCTATCTTCTCTTTTCTCCTCTCTCTCTTCTCCCCCCCTTCTCCCCCCCCCCCCTCTCTACTCTTTCTCTTCTCTCTTCTATCCTCTCTCTTCTCTCCTCACTCTCTCTTCTTTCTTCTCTTCTCTCCTCACTCCCTTTTCTCTCCTCTCTCTCTGTCTTCTCTCCTCTCTATTTCTTCTCATCCCTCTCTTCTCTCTACTTTCTCCTCTGTCACTTATCACCTTCCTCTCTCTCTCTCTCTGTGTCCTCCCTCTCTCCTTGCTCTTTTATTTACTTCTCTCTCTCTCTCTCTCTCTCTCTCTCTCTCTCTCTCTCTCTCTCTCTCTCTCTCTCTCTCTCTCTCATTCTCTCTCTCTCTCTCTCTCTCTCTTCTCTCTCTCTCTCTCTTCTCTCTCTCTCTTCTCTCTCTCTCTCTTCTCCCCCCCCCCTTCTCCCCCCCTCTACTCTTTCTCTTCTCTCTTCTATCCTCTCTCTTCTCTCCTCACTCTCTCTTCTTTCTTCTCTTCTCTCCTCACTCCCTTTTCTCTCCTCTCTCTCTGTCTTCTCTCCTCTCTATTTCTTCTCATCCCTCTCTTCTCTCTACTTTCTCCTCTGTCACTTATCACCTTCCTCTCTCTCTCTCTCTCTCTGTCCTCCCTCTCTCTTCCCTCTCTCCTTGCTCTTTTATTTACCTCTCTCTCTCTCTCTCTCTCTCTCAAATTTTTTGTTATAACAAATTAAATTAAATAGAGACAGGGAGGATGAGAGCGAGAGAGAGTGAGACAGAGAAAGGGGATGAGAGAGGGGTGAGGGGTAAGGGAGTGAGGATGAGAGAGAGAGAGAGAGAGAGAGAGAGAGAGAGGATGTGCATGAGCATGCGTGGGAGTGAAATCAAAGCAGCCCGGCCAAGGCAAGTGACCGAAGGTACAGAACCCGGAAGGAAGACTGGGTGAAGATGGAAGCACCCGGGACCCACCAGATTGATCACAGTACAGCGCTGGAGGGCTCAGTCTGACAGGTAAGTGTACCCTAATGTGTTAATATGCTGTGCATACTAGTACATTATGGCATAACCTACCTCAGGGCCTCTAAAAAGTAATGTTAGCAAAGTTTACTACCGTTTTATCACAGGCTCCCATGAGCCTCTCATGGGGCCCCCTACTGACCCGGTGGCCCTTGGGCAGTGCCCAAGTGCATAGTTGCCAACATTTCAAAAATATTTTCAGGGACACTTTTTTTACCAGTGGTATATTTAAAGTAGCTGACATCCCCTATGTTCCTCTATACATCACAGTAATAATCACAAAATTAAATGAGTACTAAATATGGGAACAACAAATATTAGGACTAAGACGATTAGAAGATTTCCTTTAGTTGAACTAACAAAACTGTGCCCATTCTAGAGCTGGTAACATTGAGGATATTCAATATAATTTAAAGAACTGTTTTTGTGGGTAAGAGCCATAGGGGAGGAGTATGGATGGTATAAAAGTGGGAAGTATGTGCAGGTGAGGGAGAGGAATGTGGAGGGTATAACAGTGGGCACTATGTACAGGAGAGGAGTGCAAAGGGTATGGCAGCAGACACTATGTACATGAGAGGAGTGTGGGGGGTATGACAGTGGGCAGTATGCACAGCAGATGAGTGTGGAGAGTATGGTGGGGGCAGTATGTACAGAGAGGAGTGTGGAAGGTATCACAGTGGGCAGTATGTACAGAAGAGGAGTGTGGATGGTATGATACTGAGCAGTATGTACAGGAGACGAGTGTAGAGGACATGACAGTGAGCAGTATGTACAGGAGAGGAGTGTGGAGGGTATGACAGTGGGCAGTATGTACAGGAGAGGAGTGTGGAGGGTATGACAGTGGGCAGCATATACAGTAGAGGAATGTAGAGGGTATGACAGTGAGCAGTATGTACAGGAGAGGAATGTGGAGGGTATGACAGTGAGCAGTATGTACAGGAGAGGAGTGTGGAGGGTATGACAGCGGGCACTATGTACAGGAGAGAAGTGTATGACAGTGGGCAGTATGTACAGGAGAAAATTGTGGGGGGTATGACAGTGGGCACTATGTATATGAGAGAAGTGTGGAGGGTATGACAGTGGGCACTATGTATAGGAGAGCAGTGTGAGGGGTTTGACAGTGGGCAGTATGTACAGGAAAGGAGTGTGGAGGGTATGACAGTGGGCACTATGTACAGGTGAGGAGGATGAAGGAATCTGGAAGGAAAAATGTAAAGGTTTGTGGAAGGATGTTTAGGGACTGCGTAGTGGATAAGCGGGCCATACATGGATTGAAATTAAGCCAATTAAGCAGGGACCAGCCATAGTCGATCTATGTACGGGCTAGCTGGTTGTACACAAGTCAATTAATTGACCTGAGTACAACCAGCCTATCAGGTTTTTCCCAAAACAATCAGTGCTGCCAGCTATAGTTAGCAACACTGATGATTATATTGTGTGGGTAGGGAAGGCTCCCCACTGGCAGAACATAATAACACTGCGGGAATGATTCCCCCATCTACAGATCAGCAGGTGATTGGGTGTGTGGGGACAGGGTGGGGAGAGAGGTCTGTCAGCAGGGGGGTGTGAGGTGGTCATGGAGGGATATCAATCAGGGGGTGGGGGGGGAGTAACTGGGAGTGATATCTTTTGGAGTAGGGTATGTCATCTGCAGGTTTGGAAATGGTCACCTGTGATATAAGTTGAAGGGAGATGGCAAACATGGGAAGTGGCTGGGGGGTGACCTAGTTGGTGGTGAGTGTGAAATGGATTTGTCACACGTGTCGTATTAAAAAAATGTTATATGGATTTCATGAATTTGGCGTAAGACTACAAACTTTATACACAACACCAGACATGTGTTGCAAATACCTTATTGAGTCACCCCCATTGTGCTGGCTTTGGCACTATCACATGCCCCTGTCTTAAGCAAGTCCAGGAGTATGAACAATTTTAAAGGCAAATAATTTAAATACATAAAAAAACATAATATGATTTAACCTTTAACCTGAAAGTAAAGCTGTCATGGCATGAAAAAGTTTTGAACTGATTATTTATGTTTTTTTTGTGCAAAATATGAATGTTCTTATATAGTTACACAGTAGGTGAGGTTGAAAAAAGACACAAGTCCATCAAGTCCAACCTATGTGTGACTATGTCTCAGTATTACTTCACAAAGTGTCTGCACTTTTTTAAACTCTATTCCATAAAAAAAAAAAAAATGCGGAAAAATTTTTGTTTAACAATTAAGGGTGTACCCATGACACAGGATCCCCAGAGCACTAGAGTTTTTCCAAAGAGAGGGAACAGCAGGAGCTATAATTTTACACGCTCTTATGCCCCGTACGTTCCGGCGGAAAATGTGTGATAGGATCTTGTTGTCGGAAATTCCGACTGTGTGTGGGCTCCATCACACATTTTCCATCGGAATTTCCGACACACAAAGTTTGAGACCTTGCTATAAAATTTACCGACAACAAAATCCGTCGTCGGAAATTCCAATCGTGTGTACACAAATCCGACGCACAAAGTGCCACGCATGCTCAGAATAAATTAAGAGACGAAAGCTATTGGCTACTGCCCCGTTTATAGTCCCGACGTACGTGTTTTACGTCACCGCGTTTAGAACGATCGGATTTTCCAACTTTGTGTGACCATGTGTATGCAAGACAAGTTTGAGCCAACATCCGTTGGAAAATCCATGGATTTTGTTGTCGGAATGTCCGATCAATGTCCGACCGTGTGTACGGGGCATAAGTCTGAATAAATCTCTACTTCATGCCTCTTTAACCCCTTCCCACTGACAGCACACAGATATTCAGCCTCACGGAAGCAGGTCTTTATCTGTGAGGCCACCTGACTTTGTGCTGGGAGCACGCCGCACAGCACAGAAGCCAAATTCTAAGAACCCTTCCACACCGAGGGCGTTTTACAGGCGCTATAGCGTTAAAAATAGCGCCTGCAATCTACGCTCAAAAAGCTGCTCCATTGTCTCCAGTGTGAAAGCCCGAGGGCTTTCACACTGGAGCGGTGCTCTAGCAGGACGTCAGGAAAAGTCCTGCCAGCAACTTCTTTGGAGCGGTGAAGGAGCAGTGTGTTTACCGCTCCTCCACCGCTGCTCCCCATTGAAATCAATGGGGCAGCGCTGGGATACCGCCAGCAAAACGCTGCTATTGCGGGCGGTTTTAACCCTTTCTCGGCCGCTAGCGGGGGTAAAAGCACCCCGCTAGCGGGCGAAATGCACCGCAAATCCAACGGTAAAATGCCGCTAAAGATAGCTGCGTTTTACCGCAGACGCTATGGGCAGCTCGGTGTGAAAGGGGTCTTACCAAGAGCCCCAGGTCTCCTACTTACAATCCGGACTCTGGACTCCCAGTTCCAGGTCACCTAATCGCTGTGATAGCCCCTGATTGGCTATAACAGAGAGGAGGAGTCACTTGAACCACTGAGCTCTATAAATAGGTTTCATTCAGCAAAGCAGATAATGACAGCCATAAAACATATAAACATGAGTCAAGAGTACCACCTACAGGCTGAAAATGTAAATACAAGTTATTTATAAATATATTAAAAACTTACCAGACTAAAAAATATAAATCTTTACATAGTTTAGTTTTTTTTATCTCATCATAGCAAAAAAAGAAAATCTGTTCAAAGCAACTACACCCTTTAGATTGTGGATTACCGGTATATCTCAAATGATTAAATGTATGTGTAACTATTGCAAAGCAAATGTATCCACCCACAAAAAAAAAAAAAAAAATGTTCTGTAGTCTTTCAATATGGATTAATCCATCAGCACTCAGAATCCAATTAACTGTAATGTTTCCAGCGGCCCTAAAATTCTTCAAATCAGTACACACCTGCAATGTCTATAAAACAGACATTAACTTACCACTGATATTAGTTTATAGCATCTGTACAGCCATATTCAGCTAGATGCACATAAAGCACGCAGGCATTCCTAGGACATCAACAATATAAAATAGACATGCACAGCTTATGTGGCAGAAATTCATTTAACATTAATAATCCAGTATGTCACATAAAAATACAATTATAGGTATAACAATGTGGGGAAAATACTCAGCCTTTAGATCCATAAACATTAATTTGGGGACAGAACAAACTGAAAACTGAAGCAGAATTTCTGTGTGTTTCCACAGAACAGTACAAGCATTCAGGGCCACCATTATCAATTATGGAGCCCCATAACCTACCCATTCATTGTAAAAGGAACCCCAATACACCCCAGTACATCTTAAAGTAGAAGGAAAGGCTATGAAATAACCCCCCTATACTTTAAATGTGGTCTTTCTCATACACTAATCAGCCATAAGATGACAGGTAGATGAACATGTCCCTGAAGTTGATGTGTTGAAAGCAGAGAAAATGGGCAAGCGTGAGGATTTGAGTGACTTTGAGAAGGACCAAATTTTAATGACTAGATGATTGTTGAGAGCATCTCTAAAGCTGCAGCTCTTATGGGATGTTCCTGATCTGCAGTGGTCAAAACAAAAGTGGTTCATGGGAGGAAAACTGGCGACACAGTCATTGGCTTGAAAAAAATGATCCGCACTCCGGTTGTTGCTGAACAAACGCAGATTAAGTCAGTTTCAGCCTATAAGGCCTTAGTCATAACCCAAGACTCTTTGATGGTGGTGGGGAGAGAAGGCTGGCCTGTGTAGTCTGATCCAATAGAAGAGTTACTGTAGCTCAAATTGCTGAAAAAGTTGTTGCTGGTTCCTATAGAAAGGTGTCAGAATACACAGTGCACGCAGTTGGGGCTAAGTAGCAGCAGAGTGCCCATGATGACTTGTATCTACAGCAGTGGTTCTCAACCTTACATGTGCCGTGACCCCTTGATAAAATTTCCCAAGCTGTGAGGACCCTTAACAGTAAAACTATTTTCGTAGCATGGGTTGTCAGCACCCAAGGCAAGACAAGTAATTTGCGCCTCTAACCCACGGACGTTTAGCGCTCCCAGAGTCCCTTCCACTCGTACAGTATTAAAACCCCTTATGGTACATTTTAGGATGTACCACCCTTTCATCTCTCTCTATCCTAATTTCTTCTTTTTTTCCCCCATTCCTCTCTCTAGCCGTCTTTCTTGTTCTTTCTCTTATTCTTTCTCTCCCTTTTTCTTTGTCTCGCCCCCTCTTTTCCTCTCCCTTCCATGTATTCTCTATTTTTATTCCTTCTCTTACTTCTTGGTGGGGGGAGCTCTGATCAGCCAACTTAGGTGCTCTTGATCAAGGTCATCTGCTGATATGAGAACTGTAGTGGAGACTTTTAATGGCAACTCTAATCACAGGTAGTGTTACTACTCACTGTGTCTCCAACTTTGTGGTGTCTCGTAGAAGTGACACCTGTGCCAAATTCAGGAGATAGGGCCTCCTCCAGCCCCTCCCACTTCACATTCCTCAGCAGTCAGCTGAGCTCTAGTCTCTGCCCCCCAGCCATACCGTGAACTGAACTGGCAGCTGCAAAAAGGCTAGGAGAACGGTGTGGGCTTTAGGAATAGCCCAGGATTCGGTGACCCCTGGCAAATCGTCATTCGACCCCCGAGGGGGTCCCGACCCCCAGGTTGAGAACCACTGATCTACAGCCAAAAGTGCCTACAATGGGCATGTGAGCATCAGAACTGGACCACAGAGCAACGGAAGAAGGTTGGCGTTTTTTGGATTCAGGATTGGGGAGCTGGTTAGCTCATCTAAAACAGTTCATGGGGGCATGCTGGATCAGGAGGTATGCTGCACTGGTATGCTGCACTGAGGAGGTGTCCCTCATTGTCTGGCGATCGAAGTCACGATTCCAATTTATTGCTGTGTTCCGAAAAGGTTTAAAGGCTTTAGGTTTGGATGAGAAGGAATTTTCATCCCATTCCTTTAGAATAGGGGCGACTACGGAGGTGGCGAGGAGTGGTTTAACGGATGATGCGGTAAAACGCATCGGCAGGTGGGAATCACAGAGGATCCGGATTCATGTCAGGCCTCAATTATTGGTAGATTGAGCCAAAAGGCGGGAGACATTGGGGGTTGTTTTGTGCCAGTGTGATGATGATTTGTGGTTATTTGGAGTTTGTTTTCTTCTCTTTCAGATGGAAGGCAGAGATTGGTCTGGATACTGAGCCCTTCGTATGTGTTTTCTGGGGCAAAACAGGGTGATGTTAGGCCGGAAGGGAGGCAGTTGGACATTTCCAGACGGAAGGCATGTATACGGTGGTTGGGGGTACCAGGAATGCTATGGAGTAGAGTGGTTCCTGAAGTGCACAAATTTGCGTGTTGGGACAGGGCACCGGATGTTTTCGTTCTGCACATAGGTGGCAACGATTTAGGGGTAAGGTCAATGCTGGACATCTCGAGAGACATAAGATTTGATCTCCTGCGTCTCCACATGGTCTTCCCCGATATGGTGATTATTTGGTCTGAGATGATTGCTCGGACTAATTGGAGGCTAGCTAGGTTGGTTGACAGAATTAATAAGGCTCGAAAAAAGGTTAACTGGGAAGTCAGCCGTTTTGTCGTTAGGAATGGGGGCTTGGCCATTCGGCATTGGGAATTGGAGGTGGATACCTGGAGGTACCTGAGAGGAGATGGGGTACACCTGAATGATGTGGGGATAGATATGTGGGCTCTCGGGCTGCAGGATGGCATTAGGTTTTACCCCGTTGGGTGCTATGGTTGGTCTTTGTGGGAGAACGAAGACACCTCGGAAGGATGAGTTCGGGACCCATCGGTGGTATGGGTCCTGATGGTGGTATTCCAGTTAACAGGGGTTTAACTGAAAGTGATTAATGGGTGCACTGCGGTCAGTGGGTTGTCTCAGAGCCAGCATGTCGGCGAGAGGCCTATTAACATATTTTAAGAGGACCGCAGTGTCAGTGGAATCTGATAGTAGGTGAAGGTGTCCAGCAAAGACTAACGCTAGACAAGAGATATGCTTTATGACAGATGGTTTTTACGGTTATGTTAAAAGTTAATATATTTTGATTAATAAAGGAGGCTGCTACGGCCATGTTTTACTTCAAAAGACTGGTGTTGTCTCATGTTAATGGGGTAATTAAGAATACTGTTTCGTGGAGTAATAATGGGGTCGGGTAGTCTGGTTTACTACATCTGTTATACAATGTCATGTAGTGATGGCCCCATGGGGTTGATACGTGTTACAGCATCCACACATTTCACCTTGCTGCCAGACATCCATTAGACACACTTATCAGTCAATGAACAGTCTCTTACTTGTTTTTGTTTTTTATTAGGGGATTGAACTTGGTTGGGGAAAAGGGACATGGGATGCCCATGGGTTAAATTGTACTTTGTAGAATATAAGTAACTGTGTCACACTTCTCAGCAGAACAAGATGGCTGACCCACTTGACAGACTTTTACCTCAGAACACTTCTTCCAGCACACGTCCTCCAGCACGGTACTTCACTGTCCAACACTGTCAGCATGACTAGGCCTCACTCTGAAAAAGTCCTAGTGTTCTTTCTTAATAGCCCTTTGTAGGCTGGGGCCTGCAGTACCCCTTTGTGGTAGCAACTGATTTACTTGAGAAGAATAAATGTAGATGGACTACTGATCCCAGCAAGTCTGACTTGCAAATCCTGCCGCCCTCCTGACTGCAGCGACTTGACACAAACTCCCACAGTCTCTCCCTCTGGCTCTACATCCAGCTCCCCTGGCATGTCTCTTCTAGACCTTTCCACTGTGCTTTCCACTCACTGACACCTGCCCTGGATCCTTCCTGAATGACTTTACTCCGGACATGTGAACCAACTGTCTCCTGTAGTCCCTGTTCCAGGACACCTCTCCATGATCGTGTAAGGAGAGGCTCCCTCCCAGCTCCCGAGCTCCCAGCCTGAGGTACACCCCCCCCCCCCCCCAGAAAGGGGGTTTCCCCAGACACGACAGTCTAACACTCCATCATCCAGTTCACCCAGCCAACAACTCCCCCTGACCATGGGTATATGAAGGAGGCCTGCCCCCTGCCAATCCTAGTTGGGGATTGGTCAGAGCTCCTCAAATGCACCCCATGTCACTCCAGCTCTCTGCCCTGCCCCTTTTCCAGAACCTTCTCACTGGAAACAGAGGAGACGCCCAAGAGCTGAAGTACATGTCAGTCACCCATAGCTATATATACTAAACCACTCCCCTGCCCCCAGATCAAAACAAACAGGCCTAGCTCACAGCATAGGCCTGCTTAACCTCTTGCTTACTGGGCACTTAAACCCCCCTCCTGCCCAGACCAATTTTCATCTTTCAGCGCTTTCACACTTTGAATGACAATTGCGCGGTCATGCTACACTGTATTCAAAAGAAATTTTTATCATTTTTTTTTCACACAAATGGAGCTTTCTTTTGGTGGTATTTAATCACAGCTGGGGTTTTTATTTTTTGCAAAACAAACAAAAAAAGACAGAAACTTTTGAAGAAAAAAAAAGTTTCATAGTTTGTTATAAAATTTTGCAAATGGGTAATTTTTCTCCTTCATTGATATTCGCTGATGAGGTTGCACTGATGGGTTGGACTGATGGGCACTGATGGGCTGCACTGATGGGCACAGATAAGATGACACTGATGGACACTGATAAGATGGCACTGATGGGCACTGATAAGACGGCACTGATGGGCGCTGATAAGATGGCACTGATGGGCCCTGATGGGTGGCACTGGTGGGTGGCACTGATGAGTGGCACTGATGGGTGGCACTGATGGGTGGCACTGATGGGCACTGGTAGGTGGCACTGGTAGGTGGTAGTGATAGGCAGCACTGGTGATGACGCATTGATTGGCGATTTATAGGTGGCACTGTGGGCATAGATAAGTGGCACTGTGGGCACTGAGAGGTGACACTGTGGGCACTGGTAAGTGGCGCTGGTGGGCACTGGTAGGTGGCGCTGGAGGGCACTGGTAGGTGACGCTGGTGGGCACAGAAACCTCTCTACGATCGGGACCGATGTCCCTCTCGCAGCCGCTGATGAGCGGCTTTTTTCTGGTAGCATGAGGAGAAAAAATAGCCGATTACCGGCTCTGTTTACGTCACATGATCAGCTGTCATTGGCTGACAGCTGATCACGTGGTAAGGGGTCAGGATCGACCCCTCACTCCGATCTGTGATCAGCCGAGTCTCATAGACTCGCTGATCACAGAGCGCGCCGCGTGTGCCCTGCAGGGGGCGTGCAGGCCGCTCAAGCACAGGAGGACGTCCAGGGACACCTTCTCGGCAAATTAAGTCCGCGCTGCAGCTGTCTTTCGGCTTTAGCGCGGATGGGAAGTGATCAAATTTACCTGCACTGGCAGCTTACACAAAACCTACCTAGAGGGTGCTACGATTAGGTGGGTGGTCATAATATTATGGCTGATAGGTGTATTTGCTGCATACAATTTGTAATAAATCTCAAACTAAATACCTGTTTTTGTTTTCCAAGCAGTCACATAACAGCAAAGCTCTGCTGAATGGGCTTGTGTGTGCAGGCCAGACAACGCCACTGATGTCACCCCACCGGCATCCATGACACTAAGGTGTTGTTGACCCTGAGAGAGTTAACATCTACCAGCTGCACAGATGGACACACTCGTCAGAGCTTTGTAAACACATGACGGCTGGAAAACAGAATAAAAATAAGTATCTGCATTGAGATTTATTACAAACCGTATGCAGCAAATAAAGCAGTGGGTATTTAACATTTAAAAGGTGGGCTATTGTATAGCCTTTCCTTTCATTTAAGTCCAGGTCAGCCAATCAGGGAGTGGACAGCTAATTAGGGGTAGGTCAAGCGGTAACTCCACTACAGATCCATAACTCATGCTTAGGTTTCCTCCTTTGTTACTTGGGGGCCACACTCATATTCCTGGCCTAGGTGTCTCTGCTCTGCTAGTCCCAACGGCTATCTACCACTACCCACTAAGCCATTGGGAGCTGTCAGGTGAGAGACATTGGTGACAGAGAGTAGCAATTATATCATGGGAAGAAGGCTGCTCCATCCCTGATATGCTAGACAAAAGATATCTCCCATGAGACTTTGTTGCAGCAATAGAAATCACACAATTACAAATTGGCGTATAAAATGTAAAAAAAACTTTTATTTAACAACAGGTTTAAAATTGTCTGGTCTAGACACTTCACATCCTGATCTTATACCATTCCTACAATATACGTATACTGCAGGAATACATGAAATTATTAAAATAAAAATGGCATATCCACCTAGTCAACCCAAGCAAGTTGAAATGTGATTGGTTTGGCAAGAACGATTCTTCATGAATCCATGCTGATTACTGCTAATGATACTGTTCTCATTACTAAAATCTTGTATATAGTCCCTTATCATCCCCTCCAAGAGCTTGCATACTATTGATGTTAGGCTAACTGGTCTGTAATTCCCAGGGATGTATTTTGGGCCCTTTTTAAATACTGGTGCTACACTGGCTTTTCTCCAATCAGCTGGTGCCATTCCAGTCAGTAGACTGTCAGTAAAAATTAGGAACAATGGTCTGGCAATTACTTGACTGAGTTCCCTAAGTACCCTCGGGTGCAAGCCATCTGGTCCCGGTGATTTATTAATGTTAAGTTTCCCAAGTCTAATTTTAATTCTGTCCTCTGTTAACCATGGAGGTGCTTCCTGTGATGTGTCATGAGGATAAACACTGCAGTTTTGGTTACTGAAGCCCCCCCGATTCCCATGTGAAGACTGAGGAGAAGAATAAATTCAATACCTTTTGCCATCTCCCCATTCTTTGTAACCAGATGTCCTTCCTCATTCTTTATGGGGCCAATATGGTCTGTCCTCCCTTTTTTACTGTTTACATGCTTAAAGAACTTCTTGGGACTTTTTTTGCTCTCTTCCGCTATGTGTCCTTCATGTTCTATCTTATCCGTCCTTATTGCACCCTTACATTTCTTGTAGCATTCTTTATAAAGTCTGAATGCTGATGATGATCCCTCAACCTTGTATTTTTCAAAGGCTTTCTCCTTTGCTTTTATATGCATTTTTACGTTGGAGTTAAGCCATCCAGGACTTTTGTTCGCTCTTTTAAATTTATTACTCAATGGGATGCAACGGCTAATGCCCTTATTCAATATGCTCTTCAAAGAAAGACCACCACCAGGACATAGTCAAGCTAGAACCGGTTGACGTGTTTCACACAAATGTTGTACTTAATCATAATAAGTCATTCTTGGACTGGCCATGGTGTGCAGCCAATTTTGTTTGGATTTCAGGTCTATTTGTGTTGCCATTCATTTTTCAATAGCACCCCAACACTAATAAATAGGCTAAAATATGTGTTGCCTTGCAGTTCACTGGGGAAAAAAATTAGGTAGTTATGCTTTTTTTTTTGCTTTTTTTTTTCAGCCCGTTGACATGTGATAATAGACTTCAACATGCTGAAAAATGAAAAAATACACACATTGTTGTAAAAGTCCCTTTAAGTAAATGTATATTGTTTTATACAATTTTGTTTCATCTTTATCTATTATGGTGTGGCTAAACAAAATAAAAAATTGGAAAAAAAACATCAAAAGCTAAAATAGTACAAAAAATAGGGTCCACTCTCTGATGGAATATATATTCAGCGAGAAGAACATGTCAGTAATCAATGACACAGTGACCATTTCATACTGACACATCAAAGAGGCCCTGTTCAGAGTACAAACGTTGTTTATGTCATGCCACCATTATGTAAAAGAGGTCACTAAATGTTCCTTGAATTTACAATGAGGAGAGAAGCCATCTAAACTACAATGAAAGCCAAGAAGACCCTAAAAGAATATATAGTGGTTTTGTACATATTTTCTTTCTTAATTATTATTATTATTATGCTCAGTGCTAACAAATCAAACACATACATATTTTCATCTGTTTATATAGTATTTTATTCAACCAGCAAGTGAAGCTCTCAGCAACATTTCACATTATCCGCTGTCTCTTTACCACCTGAAAAAAAAATCCTGCTGTGTATGGAGATCAATAGCTCATGCTGAAATTTACACACACAAGAAATAAGGGAGTGACTCATCCCTTATCAAATGACTTATTCCTGAGGGAGGTCCTGTAGTGTCTTTTCAGATAACCTAAAATGCTCTAGGGATTCTTTGTTGTATTAAAATATATTTGTAAAATAAAGATGTACTATACATACACACTGAATACAATAGCTGCACGATTCTGGCTAAAATGAGAATCACAATTTTTTTGCTTAGAATAAAGATCACAATTCTCGTGGCGTAACATCATCTTTCACATTATACAAAAAAATTGGGCTAACTTTACTGTTTAATTTTTTTTTAATTCATTGAAGTGTATTCCCCCCAAAAATGCATTTGAAAGACCATTGCACAAATACAGTGTGACATAAAATATTGCAACAATCGCCATTTTAATCCCTAAGGTCTCTGCTAAAAAATATATATAATGTTAGGGGGTTCCACGTAATTGTCTAGCAAAAGAAATACAGATTTTAACTGTGTAAGAAACAAGTGTCGGAAAAAGGTTCAGTCTTTATACACATGAATACAACATACATTCACATTGCAACTCACTGCATACACATGCATATGACATACATACACACTGCTCACACAAATTCATACAATATTCATATACATACACATGCATGAATATGCATAAAATTAGAGATACACACGGTATACACATTCATACAACATACATACAAAGGGTATACACATACATATGTACAGTGCCTTGAAAAAGTATTTTTACAAATTAATATCTGAAAAGTGTGACGTGCATTTGTATTCAGTCCCCTTTACTCTGATACCCCTAACTAAAATCTAGTGGAACCAATTGCCTTCAAAAGTCACCTAATTAGTAAATAGAGTCCACCTGTGTGTAATTTAATCTCAGTATAAATACAGCTGTTCTGTGAAGCCCTCAGACATTTGTTAGAGAACCTTAGTGAACAAAGAGCATCATGGAGGCCAAGGAACACACCAGACAGGTCAGGGATAAAGTTGTGGAGAAGTTTAAAGCAGGGTTAGGTTAAAAAAAAAAATACTCCAAGCATTGAACATCTCACGGAGCTCTGTTCAATCCATCATCCGAAAATGGAAAGAGTATGGCACAACTGCAAACCTACGAAGACATGGCCGTCCACCTAAACTGACAGGCCGGGCAAGGAGAGCATTAATCATAGAAGCAGCCAAGAGGCCCATGGTAACTCTGGAGGAGCTGCAGAGATCCACAGCTCAGGTGGGAGAATCTGTCCACAGGACAACTATTAGTCGTGCACTCCACAAATCTGGCCTTTATGGAAGAGTGGCAAGAAGAAAGCCATTGTTGAAAGAAAGTCATAAGAAGTCCCATTTGCAGTTTTCGAGAAGCCATGTGGGGGACACAGCAAACATGTAGAAGAAGGTGCTCTGGTCTGATAAGACCAAAATTGAACTTTTTGGCCTAAAAGCAAAGCGCTATGTGTGGCGGAAAACTAACACTGCACATTACCCTGAACACACCGTCCCCACTGTGAAACATGGTGGTGGCAGCATCATGTTGTGGGGATGCTTTTCTTCAGCAGGGACAGGGAAGCTGGTCAGAGTTAATGGCAAGATGGATGGAGCCAAATACAGGGCAATCTTAGAAGAAAAATTGTTAGAGTTTGCAAAAGACTTGAGACTGGGGCAGAGGTTCACCTTCCAGCAGGACAATGACCCTAAACATACAGCCAGAGCTACAATGGAATGGTTTAGATCAAAGCATATTCATGTGTTGGAATGGCCCAGTCAATGTCCAGACCTAAATCCAATTGAGAATCTGTGGCAAGACTTGAAATTTGCTGTTCACAGACTCTCTCCATCCAATCTGACAGAGCTTGAGCTATTTTGCAAAGAAGAATGGGCAAACATTCCACTCTCTAGATGTGCAAAGCTGGTAGAGACATCCCCAAACAGACATGCAGCTGTAATTGCAGCGAAGATGGTTCTACAAAGTATTGATTCAGGGGGACGCCATACAAATACACACCACACCTTTCACATATTTATTTGTAAAAAAATTGGAAAACCATTTATCATTTTCCTTCCACTTCACAACAGTCTGACATCTACGGTCTCCCTCTGCTGTTTGCATAGCTTTCAATTGTGCCCATGAAATGGTATGTTCAGTCGAGAGATACCTCCTACGGTGTGCGCATCACGCCCGCTGATCAGGAAATCATCTGGTGTGCCCTTCTATACTGCGCATGCGCAGGCACTTTTAGACGGCGGGCACTATCCGATAGAACACCAGCAACTGGAGCAAAATTCTGGCATTGCCAAGTCAATTTTGGTAAGTTCCCAGGTACGATCATCAGTAAACCTACCCTGACAAACGCCATGCAGCCACCCCTGGAGTGTATGTAGACAGGAAGCAAGTGCAAATAGTCTGTGGGAGATCAGCATCACTAAGATGCAACAAAGAATAAAAAAAATGAAAGTTGTTTATGATACACAGTGCTATAGCAAACTAAATGTCAGTTAAAGTTTACATCTGATTTAAGAAAGCGCACACACTCTCATAGATCATTAAACTCAACAATCGACCCTACAGAATCAGTGTAATTGGAGGTATTTTAACCGCTGGTGCCTCATTACTTGAAAATCCCATGGAGCTTGTCATTAATTAATAATTGTCACCGACTGTATATATGGAGTGTCTGCAAACAGAAAATGAAACAAGGTGACTCGCTTTAACCAAGTCGCTTATTAAAAAAGGCAAAACAAATGGGCAATTAGCAGAAAGGAGACGCGACTACAGCTGTGACAAAGGAAAGGCTTACACCAAACATTAATGCTGTCACTCGGCGGTCATGAACCGGTTCTCAGCTGCATGTGACGGTTAATTGCAGCATGGGAATGTAAAGTACAGTCAGAAGATTCAAGGTTTTTTTTTTTTCGTTGAAACAACCACTTCTTGTCAGCAGCTCTCAGCAAATTGTCAAAAATCTAGCATATATACTGTATATTATTATATTATTAAATATAAATATATACTATATACAGTATGTATATATATATATATATATATATATATATATATATATATATACACACACACACATATATATTATATACACACACACACACACACATACATACATACAAACACACACTATATTGCCAAAGGTATTGGGACTCAAATCATTGGATTCAGGTGTTCCAATAGCCTCCATGGCCAGAGGTATATAAAATCAAGCACTAGACTTGTGCACAACGGAAAATTTCTTTTAGTTTCAGTTCGTTGTCATTCGTAAAATACATAATTTAGTTCTGTTATATTTGTTATAATACGTTAATTCGTTTTCGGATAATTCGTTATTTCTGTAGAGTGTCGATATTCGTTATACTGAATCTCGAATCATGTCGAATTCATTCGTTATATCCGCTATAATTTCTTTCGTATTAGTTGAAATTCGATATTTATGTATGTATATATATATTCGTGATAATGATTCGTAGTTTGGAAAGTTGTTTGTTTATTGAATCTATTAACACACACAATGACAATATCTCTTCTCCTCTGCTCAAATACAATACAACACTCTTCTCAATCAGTTCTCAGGAATGCACTTTGCCAGTAATCCAACCTCCAGCACAAAATTAATCAGCTGATTGGACTGTAATGCAGCGTACACACGGTCGGACTTTTCGTCTACAAAAGTCCGATGGACGCCGACAGACTAAAGCCGGCTGACAATCTGATGGTGTGTGGGCTTCCCCGGACTTTCAGCTGACTTTTCCAGCCGCAAATCTGACGGACTTTAGATTTGGAACTTGCTTCAAATCTTTACGTCGTAACTACGCTGGACCCAGAAATCCGCTCGTCTGTATGCTAGTCCGACGGACAAAAACCCACGCTAGGGCAGCTATTGGCTACTGGCTATCAACTTCCTTATTTTAGTCCGGTGTACGTCATCACGTACGAATCCGTTGGACTTTTGTGTGTGATCATATGTAGGCAAGTCCGTTCTTTAAAAAGTCTGCCGCAAGTCCGCCAAAAGTCAGTCGAAAGTCTGTCGGACGGGCTGTCGGACTTTTGTAGCTGAAAAGTCCGACCGTGTGTACGCGACATTAGATTTACTTTGAGTTGACCTTTTGTTTCATTAGATCTTTAACGAATTACCGAATCATGTTGAATTTTTGCGTTATATTCGCTATAATTTCTTTCGTATTAGTTGAATCCAAGTGTCCGAAAGATGCAAAATTCGGCCGAACTTCGATTTGTTACAAAACGAATTGCACATATCTATCGAGCAACTAGGCATACAGACGGCTTCTAAAAACATTTGTGAAAGAATGGGTCGCTCTCAGTGAATTCAAGCATGGTATCGTGATAGGTTGCCACCTGTACAATAAGTCCATCCATGAAATTTCCTTGCTACTAAATATTCCACAGTCAACTGTTAGGCTCGGTTCACACTGGTGCGATGGCAGAACCCATATGAATCCAGCACGGGTTCCCGCATCACACCCACTCACAGGCAGTTCACACTGCCGTATGCGAACTGCTGGGAGTGTCAATACAAAAATAATGACACCCCCAGATCGGTTCGCATATCGCAGTGCGAACTGTCAGTTCAGACATGAATCAGATGGCATGGGTGTTAACAGCCCACACAGCGAATCAGTATTCCAGAGATTGTCTACTGCAGCCTGGGTGTCCGCAGGCATGAGAATCATTGTTCAACAAATATGGTACAACTCCCTATATTTATTAAAGGAAACTCCATCTTTACACACTCTTCAGGTTAACTTTATATTCAAAGCCAGGCAGGCTAATCAGTGCCCATCAGTGCCTCCTCATTAGTGTCACCTATCAGTGCCTGTCAGTGCCTCCTATCAGTGCCATCTATGAATGCCGCCTATCAGTGCCCATCAGTGCCTCCTCATTAATGTCACCTATCAGTGCCTGTCAGTGCCTCCTATCAGTGCCATCTATGAATGCCGCCTATCAGTGCCTGTCAGTGCCTCCTCATTAATGTCACCTATCAGTGCCTGTCAGTGCCTCCTATCAGTGCCATCTATGAATGTCGCCTATCAGTGCCCATCAGTGAAGGAGAAAAATTGCCTGTTTGCAAAATTTTATAATAAACTATGAAAAATGTTTTTGTTTTTTTTTTCAAAATTTGTTGTCTTTTTTCATTTGTTTAGCAAAAAAATTAAAAACCCAGCGGTGGTTAAATACCACCATAAAAAAGCTCTATTTGTGTGAAAAAACATTGTTAAAAAAATTCATATGGGTACAGTGTAGCATGACCGCACACTTGTCATTCAAAGCGCGACAGCGCTGAAGGCTGAAAATTGGCCTGCACAGGAAGGGGGTAAAAGTGCCCAGTAGGCAAGTGGTTAAACCCAAAACCAAATATGTAATATGTTGTAGTTTACCAATCTTTAGATGTGGTGGCTGCATTACTTTTTTCTCCTTTTTTCCCTCTGTTTTCACTTGGTGATCTGGCCAGTAACACACCTCCTGTATCAGTGAGGCATACCTCTGGAGGAATGAGAACAGGAGGCACAGTAGACAGCAGCATTGTCAGTCTGGGGGGAGGGTAGTGTTAAATGTATTAGCAGATTTAGATACACTAACGAACTGAAGCCAAACTCCAGCTTATCATTTTAATCACCCCTCCTAGTGTTAAATAGTTTGTCTCATCCATGTAAACTGATACATTCTGCTGGAGAGCTTGTGCTTTTGAAAAACAACAGAATTGCTGACTGGTTCACTAGAATATAATAGAAGAAAGAAAGCCTAAAAAAGAAAACAAATGCAGCCATCACATCTAAGAATTGGTAAGCTGTAGACTCCGATCTCTGTAAAGAGCCGCGGCCGAGGCTCTTTAACCGTGTGATCGGCTGTGTCCAATCACAGCCGGTCACATGTAAACACGGAGATGGCGGTAATCGGCGCTCCTCGCCTCACACTGACAGAGTGTGAGGAGAGGAGAGCCGATCAGTGGCATCTCTTTGCAGACCACATCTAGGTATGTAATCAGGGCACTGATCATCAGTGCCCTGATTACAATTAGGTGCCCACCACTGCCAGCAATCAGTGCCCACAAGTGCCAGCAATTAGTGCTCACAAGTGCCAGCAATCAGTGGCCATTAGTGATGCCAGTCAGTGCTGGCTATCAGTGCTGCCCATCAATGCCCATCACTGCTGCCCATCAATGCCACCCATCAATGCCCAGTGACGCCCATCAGTGCCCACCAGTGCCATCTATCAGTGCCCATTAGTGCCCACCAGTGCCACCCATCAGTGCCGCCTATCAGTGCTCATCAGTGCCCCATTTCAGTGCCACCTAATCAGTGCCCATAAGTGCCACCTCATCAGCGCCCATCAGTGAAGGAGAAACATTACTTATTTACAAAATGTACTGACAGAAACTAAGAAAAAGTTTTTTCTTTTTCAAAATGTTTGGTCTTTTTTAGGAAAAGAACAAAAAACCAGAAGTGATTAAATACCACCAAAAGAAAGCTCTATTTGTGTGAAGAAAATGAAAAAAAAAATTCACATGGTTACAGTGTAGCATGACCGCGCAATTGTCATTCAAAGTGCGACAGCGCTGAAAGCTGAAAAATGGCCTGGGCAGGAAGGTGGTGTAAGTGCCCGGTATTGAGGTGGTTAAGGAAAGATGGTTAGGAGGGGGACGGGGGGTTCAAAAACTGCAGGTCAACCACGCATTTTAAATGCCCCCTCTCCCAACCACACGTCTAAACTTACTGTTCCCAGTTTTCTTTGAGTGCCATTATGTCAATACTGATCCGAAAAGACAGACACGATCCTATAAAACAGCAGCTGAGTGGATGTTTCATGCTACAAATATATAAATAGAGAAATAAATAAATACAAATTTCACATCTTTTCCATCTAACTTCCCATGTCTGGGGACTGGCGGACGGAGCAGGCATTATAAATCTAGCATGCTTTCCATCGACGATCAGTCCAAAATATGCGGCTGACCATAAATTTGCTGTTTGTTTGTGAAATATTGAAGTCGTCTCTCTCTCGGAATAGCTGGCAGACACTGGGATATTATAGAGAAACAGGACAAGAGGTATAGATTGCAGCACAATAGGACGGATTACGGTGAAGCAGAGCGAAGGACTTATCCAAATAACGAGGTGAAATGACAGCTAGATTGCCGGGTAGCCTGGCATGACCTGTCCTGCGCTGAAAACACAGGAAGACGACACTAATTTGCACGGCAGCCGGCGAGGTTCCAAGTCAGGATTCCACCCGGCGCATTCTGAAGCCCAAACAGAATGTTCAGCAGGAGGATAATGATCTGCAGTGGGGAGATGACAGGCTTCCTAGAAAAAGCTGAAAGAGTGCCGTAACCCTCAACAACTAAACACAAAGGTGCACGTTGGTCTGCAAATGTTGAAAGCATATTGCTGATTGGCTGAACAAAAATAAGGTTAATTTTGAGCCAATTGGACTCCTTTATACAGTATCTAAGTAGAGGTCACCTCATCCCCCTTACTATCCGATCCGTGGCCATTGCCCCTCTCTGCCAATTCCTCTACTGCCTTCCTCTAGCCCAGCGATCTCCACAATGTGACCCAGGGGGCTGGATGTGGCCCTATACTTGCCTTTATTTGGCCCTTGGGGCACTATTCCACCAACCAACACCAATGATGACGCACCATTCCACCAACCGACACCAATGATGACGCACCATTCCACCAACTGACACCAATGATGACGCACCATTCCACCAACTGACACCAATGATGACGCACCATTCCACCAACCGACACCAATAATGACGCACCATTCCACCAACTGACACCAATGATGACGCACCATTCCACCAACCAACACCAATGATGACGCACCATTCCACCAACTGACACCAGTGATGACGCACCATTCCACCAACCGACACCAATAATGACGCACCATTCCACCAACTGACACCAATGATGACGCACCATTCCACCAACCGACACCAATAATGACGCACCATTCCACCAACTGACACCAATGATGACGCACCATTCCACCAACTGACACCAATGATGACGCACCATTTCACCAACTGACACCAATGATGACGCACCATTTCACCAACTGACACCAATGATGACGCACCATTCCACCAACTGACACCAATGATGACGCACCATTCCTCCTACTGACGCCATCAATGGGCCATTATTCTTCTCATTGATATCAACAATGGGGCACTAATCCCCCCTTACAACCAATTATGGGGCACTGGTGCCGGGGCATTTTCTACTCCTAACAGCCACAGCCCGGCTCCCCTAAAGCCTGAAGGACAGTAAACTGGCATTTTGCTTAGAAAGTTTGGAGACCCCTTCACTAGCCCCTTGTATAAAATTCTAAATACTGCCTACAACATTTAAAGCCATCCAGAACACTGCCCCCAACTACATCACCAACCTCATCTTGACATGTCTCCCAAGTTGTTCACTCCGTTCCTCCCAAGACCTCCTTCTCTCTAGCTCCCTTGTCACCTCTTCCCACACTCCAGGACTTCTCCAGAACCTCTCCCATTCTCTGGAACTCCATACCCCAATCTGTCATGTTATCACCTACCCCGTCCACCTTTAGAGGATCCCTGGAAACTAAATTTATTCAGAGAAGCCTACTTTGGCTCCACCAAAAAAAAAACAAATCGACCACTTCCATCAGCTTTTGTACCACCACCCCTTCCCTTTTAGATTGTAAGCTCCATGGACAGGGCCCTCCTATTGCTTCTGATGTGAATTGAATTATTACTGTACTGTCTCCCTTTATATTGTAAAGAGCTGCACAAACTGATGGCGCTTTATAAATCCTGTATAATAAAAATAATGATCACTAACGAGGAATTACAAGTACTGGAAAGGCTGCCTGCATACCTGAATTATATCAACTCTGTTTCAGACTGGTAAGCAGATATATTAATACATATTCCTTTAGGTATTGGTTAGATAATACTGGCCAAACAGTCATACAGTGCAATCTAATTGTACAATTTCTATGCCATCTCCTTAAAATGGAGTTCCAACTACATTTACTAAATTAAAAAAAAAAAAACATTTCATTAGTTAATGACATGTTATTTAATACTCAAGTTTTTGGATGAATTCGTCCCCCGATGTCACGTTTATTAGTAATAAATTGAATAATTAAATAATTAATTGCTGACAGTTGTCATTTTGCTTGTGAGCATACAAATCAAAAACAACCCAACAGGCAATTTTGCGCTTGCTCACCAATAATTAAGCTGCTAACACTACATAAGAATAATGCCCAATAGATCAAAATTATAAACAAAATGTGTAGCGCTGAAGGAAAAATTGAGGCACTTACAAAATGACAAGATATAAAATCAGTGCCCTGTATACAGTATGACAAAAATATAACATTAAAATCATACAGGTAAACATATATAATGTATTATAGAAAAGTCCGTGAATGGAAGACTTATGTTGAGTAATATATGCACCACCTTCACCGACTAAAGGCCACAAAGTCTCTATGTAGACAACAGATGACCGATATGTTGCAATTCAAACATATCCCGGATATATAATGTGTGGATGAGTCAATTCCAGTGCATCACACCACAGTGTCTTTACACCCGTGCAAGTCACTCAGATAGTATAGTTGAAGGCTTACCAGAGGGTTTGAACCCTAAACAGTATACACTGTGAGGGTCAAACCAACTTTGATTGCTCACTGGCAATAATGGGAAGACATTCACATCATGAAGAGATCACAGGGGTTCCGTGAGGCTGTATCTTCTCCAGAAATGATCAAACATCGTCCCATGTGTGGCTGCTTATACAGCCTGAGAATACTGCTGATACACACTGTACTCAAAACAAGGTAGGTAAGTCCACATTCGCTCCAAGGATCCGGAAGTGCTTGTGAGCATGTGAAGCATTTAGTTCCGGTATACGGTGCAGCTGAGCGACAGGCATGCACCGCCCCGTTCTCGCACATATACAGTAATGCGCCATAGCGGCGCTGTAAAGTATACAAGGGCCATAACAACCGGCGGCGTCGACGGAAGTGCCAGCCCCGTAGTTATGGCAACCCAGCCCTCGACGCTGCCCACTGCCTCCTGGGAAATGATGACACACATCTCCTAGGAGCAGTAGCGATCGGAGGACGCCGAGGGAAGTGACGTCAGGAGCCAAGGTGATGAAGGAGGCAGATTTTGAGGGACCACATAGCAACAGGCATAAAAAAGGTAAGTAAGTTAGGTGGAACTCCACTTTAAAGAGGAGTTCCAGTCTGTAAAAAAAATAAATAAATGAAAGTCAGCAGCTACAAATACTGTAGCTGCTAACTTTTAATATAAGGACACTTAGCTGTCCAGGGATCCCGTGATGTCGGCACCCCTAGCCAATTCGTCAATTGGCTTCGGGTGCAGGCGCATCTGTACTAAGGGACACAAGAAGTGAAGCTTTGCGGCTTCACAGCTAGTTTCCTACTGCGCACTGCGCAGTTGTTATAAATGTTATTTGGGTGCAGCATTGCATGACCGCGAAATTACCAGTTAAAGCTAAAGCACAGTGCTAAGTAGCAAAAAATGGCCTGGTCATGAAGGGGGTAAAACCTTCCGGAGCTCAAGTGGTTAAGGACTTGTGTCAATGGGCTTGTATTGATCATTTATTGAGCTGTAGTTGATCTCCTTCTTTTGACCTGTTTTAAGTTGGATTTCCATTCCCAATGACTTGTACAGAAATGCCGAACTCGATTGAAGTGAACAAAAAACTGTCGACTCAGGGATTTCTTCCAGTTTAAGGGCCTAACTATACCTATTCTTAAAAAATGTTAATAATATTCTGGTGAATGACATTAATATATGCCCAAATGCTTGATGCACCTACATGCTTCTAATCTTGTTGGCAAAACGCAGCTTTAGGAATGTTTTTTATGCTGCTCTTCTCATGCCAGGAGAAATTCCAAAGATCTGGGTAAATGACCAGTGTGCATGAGGCCTTACCCTCACACTACATAACTGCTGATAAAAAAAAGAAGATTGTACAACCAGGTTGTAATGGAAGTGGCCAGATTTAGGATTATCAACAGCTATGTTGAGCGAAGGCCTACCAATCCATTCAATTTATAACCAATACAGGACTGTCAGAAAGTTGAAAGGAGACTTGCACCATCAAATTGTAACATATGTGGTCAGCTTGAGACGTTAGGCATGCCTTGTCAGTAATTATGATGGGAGTTTTAGTCGTGCAGTACAAGCAAGTTTGAATATTTGTACAAATGTTAATTTTCTATCCAATAGTGAACATTGGATTCCTATAGCAAGTTCTGCCTAAAACATTAAGTTGGAGGGTTAAAACAGACGTAAGGTACACGCAGACATGAGAGAGCAGGCATTGGACCCTGCTGTGATGGAGCGACCATCTCCTGACTATTAGGTATCCATCAACACCAATGGCCAAGTCACCTTGGGGGAGAAGTGGTCAGGTTAGAACATCTCACCCAATCGCTCTTGGTTTTTCTCATGATAAATGATGTTGTACATGTCTGCAGGACATCTTCTCCACCTGACTCCAGTAGATAAATACAAGCGGGCAGCTGAGGCAGACACCTGAGGGTGTGCACCTCTGATTGCTCTCTATGATCAGTTTTAGGGCCATTGCACATGAGTCTACATGCAGAGCATCAAGAATGTGTCATGAGACATAGTGGTAAACTACATAAACATGTGCACCTCAGAAGTTTATTACCCTGCAAAATGCTGAGTCTGATTACATGTACCTACAATTTCCATGGATAGGGCCATGCAGAAGCTTTGTAACTTAACAGCCAGTTTGGAAACTGTCATTCAGTTCTCTGTTCTCATTTGCTAGAGCAAAGATGTAGAGCCAGAAGCCACAAAAGAAATGTACTGCCTCCTAGGCAATACATATGGGATCACCCCACTCTAAGATGTATATCTTTCTATATAATGCAAGATTATTGGGGAAACTTGACTGCGGATGGTCAGCAGATTCCTGTATTATGTATACTCTAGAGCCTGGGTCTCCAAACAATCTAAACAAAGGGCCAGCTTACTGTCCTTCAAACTTTAGTGGGGCCACGCTGTGGCCAAAGAGAGTAGAAAATGTTCTGGCATCAGAGGGGGTAAACAATGACCCATGATTGGTATTATGGGGAGTAATAGTGCCCCATTGTTAGTATCAATGGGAGAAATAGTGCTCCATCATTGGTGTCAGTGGAAGAAACAGTGCCCTATTGTCAGTGACAGGAACTACACCCAACTGTTGCTGACAATGCAGGGAATAATGCCCCATGGGTCAGATAAAAGAAAGCAAAGGGCCACATCTGCCCCCCTGACCACAGTTGGGAGACCACTGGTCTAGAGCAGCCATTCTCAACTAGGGTTCCATGGAACCTTAGGGTTCCCCCAGAGGTTGCTAGGGGTTTCTTGAGCTGTGGCTAACTTACCTCCCATCTTATTATGCCTCCATAGTTCCAGGTTTAACACCACTTGGCAGAGAGAGTGGCGTGATTGCAAGAATGGCATTCCGACTAGCACTGTAAGGGGGTATTCTTCCAACTGACCACTACCAATTTAAGCTGCTTTTTCCAAATGATCCCCCAATGGACTGATTCTATCAGGGGTTCCCCAGAGACTTGGAAATTAGTTCAAAGGTTCCCCTGGGGTAAAAAAAGGTTGACAAAAGCTGGTCTAGAGCATAAGAGTAAGCACCTAGCAAACAAAAAGTGATATTTCACTTATAGATGTAGTCTGCTGGTCATCTGGCTTACTGTATTTCCTGAGTTCTCCAGCTGTGAGAGAGGGAATCCCTTGCAATGACCACAGTAGCCCTGAGATATAGGGAACTGTTAGGCAATTTTAAGGAAAACTCTAAACCTAAAGAAATATTAGATGATTTGACAAGTAACTATGTGTAGGTTAAAGCCGTTAATCAACTAGTAAGCCTAAAAGTAGGGCACCTAGATTTGCCTGCACATTCAATTATCTTGTAGGGCTGCTTTTGAGTGCTCAAACCTCAGTTCTCCAAACAGTAACTGTGGGTCTAACAGCTCCCGTCTCCTACATCTCACTATTGGCATGTGACACCACCCATGGCAGATATGGACTAATAGTGAAATGGGGTGGAACAGATATGATTTTGGGATCTGAGTATAGAGTTGTAATGGGCAAGATAAAGCACCATGGATTTTTGACTGCCACTGCCGGGGTGAAAGTCTTTCTTGATGCATGTTTTTTAATCTTCCTGGTAGTTTCAGAACTTTTACCTGTGCGCACAGGTTCATGGTAACTCTCCATCATCTACCGCATAACAAGATTCAACCAGTTAATGAAGCAGCTCTACTTCAGATTTCTAGGAAAATAAAGCTTTCAAAAAAAAAAGGGAGTAAACAACTCAATTAGGTCCATCAATCTAGTGCCATTTGATTTGATCTGTGCAGTGAAAATAATGACTCCTTTGCCAAAAGCCATATACAGCTCGATAAAAAACAAGCGATGTACAAATTTCCTGCCACACTTTTGACAGTTGTAGGGGTTAACAGCTGAGCCGTAACGAGTTCTCTAGAACATCAGAAGCACTCGTTATCACATCCAGAGATTTTCCAATCCATGCTGGAAAATCTAATCGATCCACTAACCCTTCACCCCACTTCTGCTCTACGAGTCAAGGATTAGATTGTGGTTGTGAACATTTTTCTCACTCTTGTATTTCTTGATTTGTTGACAGTACCTAAAAAAAATTACACTTAAAGGTCGAAGCCTTCTTTCCGATATATCCTGAATCAATCCAATCTAATGCTGGCCATACACTATACGAAAAACGAAAATTTGGCCGTGAGCACAAACAATAGTGGCATTATGTAATGACCGGTAAATCTTTCAATGGACATAAATGAATGCATTTTTTGTTCATTTTTTCACATTTACCTAGTGCAGATAGTTTGAATGGGAAACCCATAAACCTTTCAATTTATCGTTTGTTCGGCAGAAAATTTCCAAACTTGTCCTTCGGTTTTTCGGTTCAAAAACGTCCCAGCGATTATCGTGCCCATTAACTGGCCGAAAAACGAACGAACTGTCTAAATGACCGAATTTCGGCTGATTTTTCATATCGTGTATGGCCAGCATGAGTTACATGGCTAAATCTGGTTGACCAAGACCATTGCTGTACCACAAGGGAAATTGTAATACAGTGATTGCATACATTATATTGTTAATATCATATAAGGAATATACTTTTGAATATATTCCATTCTTTCCTTACCTTGCTCCAGTTCTCCAGCTGCAAACTGGCACCAATCCGCCAACAATTTGAAAACGAATAAAACTCCAAAAACCAACTTGGTCTTCTTAATCCGGCCCATATCTCCGATGGAATCAAATCTCCTTCCTAGGGGTCAGAGCAAAGAAAACAACGGCAATTTTTTTTCTGCTTCCAAACTCCCAAGTCCCGATACATCCAATGGCAACACTTCAAGGAAAAGTTCTACAACCAAATATCAAGGGCAAATGTGAAAAAGGAACATCTTCATTTCTGAGAATGTCTTAACTTGTCCAGACAAAATCCTGATGCTTAGAGAGTGAAAAGGCAAAAAAAAAAAAAGAAACTCCTCTTGGTGTCCTTTTATCCTGATCACAAATTACCCTGTGGCAACTGTCAAAGCCAAACAATGAATGGAAAGCAATTAAACGCCTGCTGGGAACTTTTCACAAGACACCTCCAGGCTGCAAGGGGGTGTCAAGAGGTGGATGGAGGGGGTTTCTGCAGAAGTCAAAGACTTTGAGGGTCTGTCACGAAAAGCGAACCGTACAGAAAAACACAATTTGCTAAATAAATTCTCACCTGATAGCACACACATGAGTCAATTCCAGGCACAGAGTCCTGAAAAGGGGGTCGAAGGAGTTAAGGCGCTCTTACTTTCCGACTGGCACTACCCATGGAGAAGAAGGAGTTTTTGGTCAAGCCCAGTCTTCTTCAGTCCCCCCCTATTTTTATTTTTTCTCTTTCCTATCGCATGCCCTGCCTCTGCACCTTCCCCTTTTATTCTTCACGCTGTCCGATGGATGCACTTGTGTGACAGTGACATAGAGTAGGGTCCCTCAAGTCTTCTGCTGGTAGAAGATGTAGCTTGGAGGCAACTAGCACTCAGCAACACCTTCTCCTCCTGCTGCTCCAGCCTCGCCACTGCTGCTGCTGCTTCTCCCACCTTACAAGCTGATTGCTCTTAGAAGAAAAAAAAAAAAAAAAGGAAAGAGAAGAGAAGAAAACCCACTAGCAGGCTGCCTCCTTCCTCCTCCTCCTTCTGGGGAGCTTCCTCCTCCTCCTCAGCTGCATGCTACAGCCGGCTGCCTACAAGGCTCTGTGTTTACAGCCTAGAAACACACACAAAGCTCAGCTCATCTCTAGGCAGGACACTTGTGAGCACATAGACCCCCCTGGTGTGGTCCCTTCCCTAGGAGAATGGCAGTCCCCGCAGTCCCAGCACTTGTGAGGGAGGAGGAAGGATACAGAGATACATTGTTCCAATCAAGAAGCATGAGGAGTAGCACATTCCGCTGTACAGGTTCTGCCTGCGATGCATTGTGCTATGTTTATGAAAAAGAAATTCTGATATATTTCAGAAGTGTCCCACATCCCATAAAAAATGGAAAGAAAGAAAACCCCTGGGGGTGGGATTTTTTAGGCACTACCAACAGACAATGAAAATTAAGAATAATCATTTTAATAATTTTATAGAAAAAATACATTGAATATTAAACAAAGTCATGCACATTAGAAAATCAAGGTATGCAAACTGATGATACAAAGAACATCTTTGTATCATCAGTTTGGATATCTTGATTTTCTAATGTTTGACTTTGTTTAACCACTTCTGCCCCGGAAGATTTTACCCCCTTCCTGACCAGAGCACTTTTTGCGCTTCGGCACTGCGTCGCTTTAACTGACAATTGCGCGGTCATGAGGCGTTGCACCCAAACAAAATTGACGTCCTTTTTTTTCCACAAATAGAGCTTTCTTTTGGTGGTATTTGATCACCTCTACGGTTTTTATTTTTTGCGCTATAAACAAAAAAAGAGCAACAATTTTGAAGAAAAAAAGCAATATTTTTTACTTTTTGCTATAATAAATATCCCCCAAAAATATATAAAAAAAAACATTTTTTTTTCCCTTAGTTCAGGCCGATATGTATTCTTCTACATATTTTTGGTAAAAAAAATAAATAAATCGCATTAAGCGTATATTGATTGGTTTAGGTTCTAGTGTCTACGAAATAGGGGATAGATTTATAGCATTTTTATTATTATTTTTTTTTTACTAGTAATGGCGGCGATCTGCAATTTTTATCGGGACTGCGACATTATGGCGGACACTTTTGACACATTTTTGGGACCATTGGCATTTATACAGCGATCAGGGGGTTAATTGTGTCCCCTAGTGTGTGTTCTAACTGAAGGGGGAAGGGACTGTGTAGGGGAGATGACAGATCGCTGTTCATACTCGGTATGAACAGACGATCTGTCTCATCTCCCCTCAGAGAACCGGAAACTGTGTGTTTACACACAGAGATCCCGGTTCTCAGTGTGTCAGCAGTGATCGCGGGAGCCTAGCAGTGATCGTGACCGCCGGGCACTCTCATCGGCTCCGGGGGAGATCAGTGGGCGTGCGCGCCCCCCTAGTGGCCACAGGGCGAAGCAACGTAACATAACGTCGTTTTGCCCAGCCGTGCCATTCTACCGCAGTAAAACTGCGGCGGTTGGTCGGCAAGTGGTTAATATTCAATGTATTTTTCTATAAAATTATTAAAATTATTATGCTTAATTTTCATTGTCTGTTGGTAGTGCTTAAAAAATCCCACCCCCCAGGGGTTTTCTTTCTTTCTTTCCTTGTTTTATGTTTATGGTGTTTGGTAAATACATAGAATGTAGCGATTGTCATAATTTCCTATATTTATTTTTCGAAGTAAACATTTTATATTTTGTAGCAATATACTGTAAGGATGTTTGTCCATTAGGGCTCATGCACACTGCAGCTCAAAAAAAAAAAAAGCTGCTTTTACAGGCATTTGAGCTTCTACTTCAACTTGAAGAAGCTTGTGCTTTTTTGTGCTCTTGTGTATGTTTTTATTGAGCTTCTTCAAGCTCCTCTGAGCTCCGTTGTGCTTCTTTGAGCTTTTTTGAGAATAAGCGTTTTTTTTTGTTTTTTTTTGACAACCCCTCCTAGATAGTATTTTCTTAACCAGTGTACAAACAAAACAAAAAGCTGGAACAAACAGCTTCTTTGAGCTCTTTGGGGCACTCGCTCCTCAAAAACGTGAGTTTGGTGATTTATTGTCTGCCTGTAGGAGCATATGCCTGAAAAAAGCCATAGTGTGCATGGACACATTGGCTGACATGAAGGGATGTTTCTAGGCAGAAAAAAATGAGAGCTCAAAAGCCTGTAGGAGCTGCTTCTTTGAGCTCCTTTGAGCTGCAGTGTGCATGAGCCTTTGTACAGTGTTTGTACTTGAGCGATGTTTGTTCATGTTTATATTTTTCAAGAAAACAATAAAACTACCTTTAGCTCTTGTTCACATTGACTGCGGCTTTGAAATTGCACGACTTCATATGAAACCGCATGATTTCAAAGCCGCATGTCAGTGCGATTTGGAAGACATGTGTGCGGCTTCATACACAGATGTCTATGCAAGTCGCACCCAAAATTGCCAAAAGTAGTGCAGGAACTACTTCTTCAAATTGATGTGGCACTTCAAAGTCAGCATCGCACCAATTTGAACAGTGCGGTTGCCGGAAATAGGATGCAATTTGTCATGCGATTTGACCTGTCAAATTGCATGACAAGTCACTCCAATGTGAACCAGAGCTTAAAAAAGAAAATTTTATATTGGCAGCATATCGTTTGCCATTGTAAGGCTAGGTTAACCTTTTCAGCTCTGGAAGGTTTTACCCCCTTCATGACCAGGTCGTTTTTTGCTATTTAGCACTGTGCCACTTTAACTCGTATTTGCGCGGTCATGCAACTCTGTACCCAAATGAAATTTATGTCTTTTTTTTCACACAAATAGAGCTTCCTTTTGGTGGTATTTGATTACTACTATTTTTTTTTTATAATATAAATAAAAAAGACCGAAAATTAAAAAAACAAACAAAAAAAACCACAATATTTTTTACTCCTAAAAAGCATATCTAGTGAAAACAAATGAAAAAACAATATCATTTCTTCTTAAATTTTTGCCAAAATGTATTCTTCTACATGTATTTGATAAAAGAAATCCCACTAAGTGTATAGTGATTGGTTTGCTTAAAATTTATAGCATCTACAAACTATGGGATATATATATATATAGATATATATAGATGGATAGCGAGATATATGTATATATATATATATATACCGGAATTTTTATACTACTAATTGCGGTGATCAGCGGCTTATAATGGGACTGCGATAGTGCCAATCTGACACTAACTGAAGCTAGGAGGAACTGACTAACTGCCACTGTCATCACCAGTGACATTATTGCAGTTATCAGCGCTAATACTATACACTGTCACTGTAATGATGACACTGGCTGGGAAAGAATATTATATTATACATTTTATATATTACTATATAGATCAGACCAAAATGAGGGACAAATGAGGAGGGACAGAGGGACATTGCTCCAAATCAGGGACAGTCCCTCTAAATCAGGGACAGTTGGAAGCTATGACATTATGATGTGTGCAGCTGCAGGCATCACCCCGGTATAACCCCTTGAAGAAGAAGGCCGCATATTCGTATTACGTCGGTGTGAAGGGGTTAATGTATAGACACATTTACAAGAACCCTGGGGGCACTCTAATACAAGAGGTGTGTTACTGGTCAGATCACCAGGTGAAAACAGAGGAAAAGCCTAATGCCCCGTACACACGGTCGGATTTTCCGATGGAAAATGTCCGATCGGAGCGTGTTGTCGGAAATTCCGACCGTGTGTGGGCTCCATCGGACATTTTCCATCGGATTTTCCGACACACAAAGTTTGAGAGCAGAAGATAAAATTTTCTGACAACAAAATCCGTTGTCGGAAATTCCGATCGTGTGTACACAAATCCGACGGACAAAGTGCCACGCATGCTCAGAATAAATAAAGAGATAAAAGCTATTGGCTACTGCCCCGTTTATAGTCCCGACGTACGTGTTTTACGTCACCGCGTTTAGAACGATCGGATTTTCCGACAACTTTGTGTGACCGTGTGTATGCAAGACAAGTTTGAGCCAACATCCGTTGGAAAAAATCCTAGGATTTTGTTGTCGGAATGTCCGAACAAAGTCCGACCGTGTGTACGGGGCATAAGAAATTAAAATGAATGCAGCCTCTACATCTAATGATTGGTAAGCTGCAATACATAAGAACACATAAATAGGCAAAGGCTGATCATTGTGAGCACCCATGCCAGTGCTGAATGTTCTGTCTCATCTCTGTAACTGATACAACTGCAAAAGAGCTTGTCCTTTTGAAAAAAAAAACAAAAAAAAAAACAGACTTACTTGCTGTATCCCCAGATGAAAATAGAAGAAAAAAGTGTAAAAAGAAAACGAATGCAGCCACCACATCTGATGATAGGTAAGCTGCAATATATTACTTTTTTTGGTTTTGCGATTAATACTGCTTTAATAATAGTAAATACAATCATTTGAAGGTTGGAGGATAGGTTTATTGCAATGTAACACTTTTGATTAAATTAAATAGAGCACTGCGCCCCCCACCCCAAAGCACCTTGTTCCCATGTTGATGAGGACAAGGGCCTCTTCCTGACTAACATGGCAGTTGGTTGTAGGGGTCTGCGGGTGGGGGGCTTATCGGAATCCGGGAACCCCCTTTAATAAGGGAGCCCCCAGATCCCGGCCCCCCACCCTATGTGAATGAATATGGGGTACACCCCTATTCACCTGGGGGGGGGAAGTGTCAATAAAAAAAAAAACACACTAGACCAGTTTTTAAAGTAATTTATTAGGCAGCTCCGGGGGTCTTTTCTGACTTGGGGGGGGTCTCTTCCTACTTCTCCGCTCTCTGGCCTCTTCTCCGCACTCTCCGGTTCTTCTCCCGCTCTCCGGTGCCTTCTGCCAGGCTCCTCCGCTATCTTCTGCTCTTTTACATGCTCTCTTGCTAGCGTTGGCCCGGTCTTCTCCGTCGTCTTCTTCCCTCCGATCTTCTTCCGATGTTGACACAACGTTCTCTCCCGCTGTAATGCCATGTGGGCGGTGCGCAACGACTTATATAGGCATGGGGCGGGGTCACCGGTTGACCCGGAAGAGAGTGCTGTCATTTGCTGCAGCACAAGCCAATCAGAGGGTCCCAGCCAAATGAATAAAGAGAGCCCCGCGTTGGTAAACAACACAGGGTTCTCTACTGACAGAAGCGACGTGCCGTTTTTGTTTTTTTTCTCCCTTAGTAGAAGCAGCACACAGTAAACATTGTTAGGCACACAGTTAACCCTTTGATGGTCCTAAATGTTAACCCCTTCCCAGCCAGTGTCATTTGTACAGTGACAGTGTATAGTATTATCACTGATCACTGTATTAGTGTCACTGGTGATGTAAGTCCCCCCCCCCCCCAGTGTCAGTTAGTGCCACATTGCCCGCCGCACTATTGCAGTCCCACTATAAATCGCTGATTTCCTCCATTACCAGTATAAAAGAAATAAACTAAATAAAAATTCCAGTATCGATAACATAGTTTGTAGACGCTATAACTTTCATGCAAACCAATCAATATACGCTTATTGGGATTTTTTTTTTTTACCCTGTTTACCCAAAAATAAGACCTAGTGTGATTGTCGGCGATGGCTGCAATATAAGCCCTACCCCCCAAATAAGCCCTAGTTAAAGTCCTTGTAGTTCTTATTTTCAGGGTAGGGCTTATTTTCGGGGAAAAAGGGTAGGGCTTATTTGGGGGGGGGTAGGGCTTATATTGCAGCCATCACTGAGTAATAAACTTTAAATATATGTAAACCCAAGCAATAAAATATCATTAAAGCTGAACTCCTAACAGATAAAAAAGAGACAAATGAATGCAGGTATGCAAGTACCTGAATTAGTCCTGGTACCAGCTTCTTGTGATCCCTGTACAGCAGGGCTGGAGTTTGAGAATCAGAAGCAGCACTAGAAACCACTCAGTTCATGTGCTGACAAGAAGCACGCTGATAGGAGGAGAGAGCAGAGTGAGAGAGATGAGCTCATCACTATGCTGTTTCTCCTTTCACTGTCCAGTCACAGGCTGAGGGTGGGTCCAGGACAAACTGGGCTCAGAGGAAGTGGGTTTTAATGATGCTGGCCATCAGACAGAGGACATCTAATGGCACTAAAAAAGTACTGCAGGTGAAATCTCTGGATTTAAAACTGAAATCTGATTTTTTTTTTTATGGTATTTTGTAATGGGTTGTTCATTTTTATCTTGTAATTTTGGCTGAAGTTCCACTTTAATACATTCATTCAATTTCAAAAGTCATTTTCAATATTATTATTATTATTTTTTTTTTTTAAATAATACCAGGTGATCCTGCCATGACAGTTTTTGTTTGGGCACTTCCTATCATTGGGTGACAACGCTCTGTTCTTGTCTCCCAATTGTACTCCAGCGTTGTCATCTGTCACATTGGACGTTTGGTGGTCAGTGACTCAAAGCATTGAAGTCATTGAATTGGCATGACAGCCCCTGGATTTCACTCAGCACAGATTTCTGTTAGGCCCCTTTCACACTGACAGCGCCAGCCGCTACCGCTAAAACGCCGCTAGTTTTAGCGGTGCTTTTGACATGTCTCTCCCCACATCCCTCCATGAATGAACAGTGAAAGGAGTAACCGATGAGCTTATGTTTCTTTCACTCTGCTCTCTCCTATCAGCTTGTAGTGCAATGCACTCGATTTGATCTTTGTGCTGCTTTTCCCTCACCTTCTCTGAGCTCTGCTGTGCAACTAAATAGTCTGTTGAAAAATAAAATAAGAAGATAAGATTGTGTGCGCAATATCCAGCTTTAATGCAGAGATTTCTCCAGCAGTACATTGTATTTATTTATTTTTTTAATAGTTTATTTATCAATGTTTCAAAACATACAGTTATGATTGCACATTTCAAAGTAAGATAAAAAACATTATCTATATAATAAACAGAAAAAGTTTCATCAATCTTAGACATTACAGATACAGGGTAATATAACAATTAGCGGTACATTTTACTGCCTCTAGATGTCCTCAGTCTGATGGTCATCATTATTAAACCTACTTCCTCTGAACCCAGGTCATTCTGGATTCACCCCAGCCTGTGACTGGGCAGTGAAAAGAGAAGCAGCACAGTGATGAGTTCATCTCTCTGTCACTCTGCTCTCTTCCACATAATAGTGTGTATAAGGGCGCTCTGAGTAACAAACCAAGCAGATATCAGTCTATGTAGAAATAGAAGAGGGTCGTCATGCACTTTCGGCAGCACTTGAAGAGAGAAGGAAACTCTGGAAGTAAATTGAAAAGAAAAAAAGGCGCAGAAGTAAAACTTTATATTTCCCAAAAGGGTTAAGAACACTTGCAAAAGGGTGGATGGGGAGAAGCACATCATATTAGTAATATGGCAGGTGGTCCGGCGTTCTGGTAGTCCCAAGAAGTCTCAGGGATATCCGGAGATGTAATTCCATGGCAGCATGTTCTGAAGTGGATGGCAACCTTCTCTACCTGGTAAATGTTGTATAGATAGTAAATAGATAGACTGTGTGTGTGTATTTTGTATTCTCTTAGGTACGCAGGGATAACAGATGAAGACCTGTGGTGGGCAGAGTATTCCTCCCAAGGGAGCAGTGCTCTGCCTCCGCTTGTATGGAGGTAGATACAGGGACCTGTAGATTAGGATGTGTGTATAAAATGTACAATGTAAATATATGAACAGAGTGTATATACTATATTTTTATACTTTTATACAAAAACCCCATCAAAGTTTTATCCTTTCCCCCATCCATCTAAAATATATGGGATGCCTTTACTCCTGGGTCCAGGAGGAGTTTTTGGAAATTATTTTCCACAGCTGAGGACAGCTGTGATTTTGGTGGGGGGTGAATGTAGCAATAGGTAGGTGCTAGTAATAGTTTTTTTCTAGGGATTGTCAGCACAGGCAAATTTAGGCAGGCCTATGCTGTAAGCTGGGCCTGTATGTTTTGATCCGGGGTCTGCGAGTGGTCAGAGTAGCAGTGGGTGTGACCACCTGTGCTCTAGTTCTGGGGCACCTCCCCTGCTTCCAGGGAGAAGATTCTGGAAGAGGGGTTAGGTCTGGAACTGGAGTGGCAGGCAGCTCATGTGGGAGCCCTGACCAATCCCCAATTGGTATTGGCAGGGGACGGGCCTCCTATATAAGCTGAGGTGATATGCCACTGGGGAAAGTTGTCGGCTGAGTGAAGTGAGGAATGAAATACTAGGCAGCAGCAGGGGGACACCCCCATCGAGGGGGGGGGTACCGATCACAGGAGGAGGCCCAGGGAGAGCTGTGGAGGAACTTTGCCTCTACAAGGTCGTTGGCAATGTCGTTGCCACCACACGATCGGTGGTGAGGAACTCCTGGAGCAGAGGGGCAGGTGAAGCTGTCGGAATGCATGGTCCGGTCAAGTTCCTCATCAGGGACTCAGGGCAGTGGAAGGTCGGTGAGTGTACCACAGTGGAGGGCTGGATGTGCCAGGAAGTCTGTGAGGGAACTTTGCTTCTACACGGTCAGTAGCAAAGTCTTCATCAGTCACACGGTGAATGATGAGGAGTCCTGGATCAGAGGAGAGACTGTGGGGATCTGTGTCAAGTCAATGTGGCCTGAGGGCACAGGATTTGCAAGTTGGGCTGGCTGGGAGCAGTAGTCCACCACCTAAAGACATGCTTTTAAACTACTAGGCCTCTGGTGAGAGGTGCTGCAAGCCTCAGGCCTAGTAGCAGCGGGCAATCAGAGCCTGATCAGGGACTTATTCAGAGTGGGTCCTTATCTTTCAAAAGAAGATGTGACATTACATTAACTCAGTAACATTAAGTCTATGCAGGAGGAAACAAGTTTGTGCAGGAGGTGAGGGAGTTCTAAGGCCATCATTATTCTTACCAACTGTCACGAATTTCCCGGGACATTCCTGGGATTTAGACCGTTTTCCCGGATTTAGCCATTCCCGAGAAATGTCCCAGGAAATTCTTATTTTACCAATTTTTTTTTTCGCCGCTGCTGCTAGAGGTCTGTGGCCGACGGAGACAATGTCTCCACCGGCCGCCATTTTCCCGAAGACCAAAATAAACAATTACTGTTTAGCAATGGCCAGTTGGCTGCCAATAGAATCCACCCTTTTCTAAGTGTTTTTAACCCTTTTGGGAAATATAAAGTTTTACTTGGCACTGCACATAGAGGCGCCTTTTTTTCTTTGCACTCTGCTTTCTTCTACTGTCAGCATGTTTCTGGTCACCACACAAAGTCATTGGCCCATTTAACTGTTTCTTCCTCTCACATACCAGCCTTGCTGTACAGGGACTGCAAGAGGCTTATACTGGTTCAAGGTCAAATACTTACTGCTTGTATTAAAAAAAAATACATTTAATGGTGTAATAATAAATACAAAGCAGTGTAATGCCCCGTACACACGGTTGGACATTGATCAGATATTCCGACAACAAAATCCATGGATTTTTTCCGACGGATGTTGGCTCAAACTTGTCTTGCATACACACGGTCACACAAAGTTGTTGGAAAATCCGATCGTTCTAAACGCGGTGACATAAAACACGTACGTCGGGACTATAAACGGGGCAGTAGCCAATAGCTTTCATCTCTTTATTTATTCTGAGCATGCGTGGCACTTTGTGCGTCGATTTGTGTACACACGATCAAACTTTCCGACAACGGATTTTGCTGTCGGAAAATTTTATATCCTGCTCTCAAAATTTGTGTGTCGGAAATTCCGATGGAAAATGTGTGATGGAGCCCACAATCGGTCGGAATTTCAGACAACGAGGTCCTATCACACATTTTCCGTCAGAAAATCCGACCGCGTGTACGGGGCATTAGTGTGTGCCGTTTATATACTCGGAGTTCAGCTTTAATGAAAAAATAGATGTCAATTAGATAACAATTTATATAAAAATGCTATTCTTGTATAGTATTGTTATAGTTTTTGTTAATTTTACAATTAATCTGTCTGTAGAATAAACACTTTATGAAAAGTTAGAGGATTGGGACACACTTTTTAAGTGATAGGGGTGCTCACAATGGCCACATTTTATTCATTTATATAAACCTTTATCCCAAAAGGAAAAAAAAAAACCTGTTTGCTTGAACTGCTTATAAAGTGTCAGCTTTATGAGCCTGCAAGCCGAATATGGCCCGCCAGGCCATTTCATGTGGCCCTCGCACCTCTCCGAAAGCTGTGGCACCCCCCCCCCCCCTCATCTCTGCCTCCACCTTGTCTCAGCAGTCGGCAGCAGAGAGGAGGACAGAACTCCTCCTCCAGATCCTGCACCTCTCTGTGCAGCCACAGCACCCCCTTGTCTCTGCCTCCCCTGATCTCAGCATTCAGCAAACTCCGGCAACTGACTCCAGCCCTCCTCTGGTCCTCCTTCAGACCCTGCACTTTCTGCTTTCCAGCTCTACCCCCAGTTTTCTTCTGGCAGCAGCACATGTGATATGAGGGAGGGTGGGGGACTTTTTGTCTTTTGATGTGGGGGGTGCTCTGGACATCTAGTCCTACAGATACAACTGGCCCTTTGAGAACAACCATAATGCTGGTGCGGCCTGTCATGAAATGGAGTTTGACATCCCTGGTCTAATCCATCTAAATCTTCCAGTCTAAAACTCCCCTCCCCCCAGATTGACAAAGCTGCTGTCTAGAGGTGACTCCTCTCCTTCTCCATCCAGAGTGGAGACTTATGCCCCGTACACACGGTCGGACATTGATCGGACATTCCGACAACAAAATCCTAGGATTTTTTCCGATGGATGTTGGCTCAAACTTGTTTTGCATACACAGGGTCACACAAAGTTGTCGGAAAATCCGATCGTTCTGAACGCGGTGACGTAAAACACGTACGTCGGGACTATAAACGGGGCAGTGGCCAATAGCTTTCATCTCTTTATTTATTCTGAGCATGCGTGGCACTTTGTCCGTCGGATTTGTGTACACACGATCAGAATTTCCGACAATGGATTTTGTTGTCGGAAAATTTTATAGCCAGCTCTCAAACTTTGTGTGTCGGAAAATCCGATGGAAAATTTGTGATGGAGCCCACACACGGTCGGAATTTCCCACAACAAGGTCCTATCACACATTTTCCATCAGAAAATCCGACCGTGTGTACGGGGCATAAGACAGGAAGTGTGTTACTGGCCGGATCGCCATGTGAAATAAAAGCCTACAAAAGAAAACTAATGCAGCCATCCCATCTAAAGATTGGTAAACTGCAAGATACTACAATTTGGGTTTTGGGTTTAAAGCAGTGTTAAAACCAAAAATGTAATATATTGCAGCTTACCGATCTTTAGATGGGATGGCTGCATTATTTTTCTTTATTTTTCTTTCTTTTTTTTTTTTTAGGTTTTTCCCCTCTTTTCACATAGTGATCTGGCACGTAACACACTTCCTGTCTTAGTGTGTGCCTCCATTCTGGATGGAGGAGCAATGGAGACACCTTTGGATAGCAGCATTGTCAATCTGGGGGGAGGGCAATTGTAGACTAGGAGACTTATATGGACTTGACTAACAAATTAAAGCTGAATTCTAATACTTTTATAAGCAGTTACAGCAAACAGTTTTTTTTTTTTTCCTTTTGGGATAAAGGTTTTACATTAATAAAAGCTGATCACTGTAAGCACCCCTGGCAGTGTTACATGGTTTGTCTCAAACCTTTAATACCACTTTGTCTGGACAGCTTGGTCTGGTAAAGGAATTTAAAAAATGACAGACTTAGGGCCAGTTCACAACACATGCAGTCCGGTGCCTTTTTTTTTCTGCATCAAAAACGCATGTAAAGTATGTTATATGGTTTTCAATGGCACAGTTCACATCAGTGTGGTCAGTTCCAGGGCTTTCCAGTTCCAGAAAAAACTGGAACACAGTAAAATGCACCAAAAACGCACCTGACCTCAGTACAGTGAAATAAAACAGGAAAAAAGAAAAAAGCATCTGAAATGCATCCGGAAATGCATAGAAAACGCATCAAAAATGCACTGGAATGCACCAAAAACACATTAAAAAAGCACATGCAAAAACGGATCTGGAACGGATCTGGACTGTGTTTTTGTGGTGTGAACCAGCCCTGACTCCAGGTGAAAATAAAGGGATAGAAGCTTAAAAAAAGAAAACTAATGCGGCCACAACATCTAATGATTGGTAAGCGTAAGTTTATTTTTAGTTTTTGGGTTTACCACTTTATTCGTTCCTCTTCTATACAAAGCAAAAAAAAAAAGTTTTGTCTACAGTTGTAACAAAATGCGGAGTGATTGCAGTTCTTGTTGAGACTCACTTTGAACTCTATTACAGGATAGGCGACGGTCTTCCTTCAAGGGGAAATCCGCTCTTACACCATCCCTCTGTTCCCAGATCTTTTTGTTGCCATCCAAGTGAAGACGCCAAGAACACCCAGTAGGCTTTTACAGATTAATTACCTTGTAGCCGGTGAATGGCGTTTGTTTCCACTTTCCTTTTCTCCTTCCTCGAGGCGAAGTGAACTTTTCTTTTCTTTATCTTCACATTGGTGTTAAAGTTGGCACCTTCGTGCTACACATTTAAGGCGATTAAGTTTTAGCCATTTAACTCTAAGAAAACTTCTTTCTGCTGCTAGAAAAGAGCGATTGCACAGCTTTAAAGTACAAAAAAAACCTTTAATGGGCATTAAAGAAAGAGAACGGCGTGTGATTATTGTGCTCTATAATGGGCTGTTCTGTAGGTTATAGAGGACAGATCTAGGAGGGGATGTACTAGGTGGTGTGCTGTCCTAGGCTCACATCAATACCCGTGCCATCATTGGTATTAAGTATATTACATGATTATTATCACAGGAAGATGAGAACCAGAATGGAGAAAAGCAGCATGTTGTCTGGTTTATATGAGCTACAACTGGACTACAGAACCCAGCAATCAAGGGAAGAATAAGGGCCATTCACACCTGGTGCAGAGGGACTGCATCGAGGAACAGTGCAATGCATCGCTATTGGCACTGCAGCTGTCTCGCCGCACAGCAGCCGCTGCATTGTACTGCAGCAGTTGGCGTAAATAGATGCTAATATTTCAGCTCTGCACCTGACCCCCTCAACCTGACCTTCCCAGCTCTGCACCTCAACCCTCCACCCTAAACCTGACCTTCCCAGTTCTGCACCTGACCTCCTCAACCCTAAACCTTACCTTCCCAGTTCTGCACTTAACCCACTCAATCCTAAACCTGACCTTCCCAGCTCTGCACCTGACCCCCTAATCCCTAAACCTTACCTTCCCAGCTCTACACTTCTCCCCCTCAACCCTAAACCTTACCTTTCCAGCTCTACACCTCTCCCCCTCAACCCTAAACCTGACCTTCCCAGCTCTGCACCTCACCCCTCCACCCTAAACCTGACCTTCCCAGTTCTGCACCTGACCTTCTCAACTCTAAACCTGACCTTCCCAGCTCTGCACCTGACCCCCTAATCCCTAAACCTTACCTTCCCAGCCCTACACTTCTCCCCCTCAACCCTAAACCTTACCTTCCCAGCTCTACACCTCTCCCCCTCAACCCCAAACCTGACCTTCCCAGCTCTGCACCTCACCCCTCCACCCTAAACCTGACCTTCCCAGTTCTGCACCTGACCTTCCCAACTCTAAACCTGACCTTCCCAGCTCTGCACCTGACCCCCTAATCCCTAAACCTTACCTTCCCAGCTCTACACCTCTCCCCCTCAACCCTAAACCTTACCTTCCCAGCTCCCCACCTCACCCCCTCAAACCTAAACCTTACCTTCCCAGCTCCACACCTCACCCCCTCAACCTTACCTTCCCAGCTTCACCCCCCCCCCCCCCGCAACCCTAAACCTTACCTTCCCAGCTCTACACCTCTCCCCCCCAACCCTAAACCTTACCTTCCCAGCTCCACACCTCACCCCCTCAACCTTACCTTCCCAGCTCCACACCCCCCCCGCAACCCTAAACCTTACCTTCCCAGCTCCACACCTCACCCCCTCAACCTGACCTTCCCAGCTGTGCACCTCACCCCCTCAACCCTAAACCTGACCTTCCCAGCTCTGCACCTGACCCCCTAATCCCTAAACCTTACCTTCCCAGCTCCCCACCTCACCCCCTCAACCCTAAACCTTACCTTCCCAGCTACACACCTCACCCCCTCAACCTTACCTTGCCAACTCCACACCCCCCCCCCCCTGCAACCCTAAACCTTACCTTCCCAGCTCTACACCTCACCCCCTCAACCTGACCTTCCCAGCTGTGCACCTCACCCCCTCAACCCTAAACCTGACCTTCCCAGCTCTGCACCTCACCCCTCCACCCTAAACCTGACCTTCCTAGTTCTGCACCTGACCTCCTCCACCCTAAACCTTACCTTCCCAGTTCTGCACTTAACCCACTCAATAATATACCTGACCTTCCCAGCTCTGCACCCCACCCCCTGCTCACTCCCTGAACTGTACACCTCACTCCCCGAGCTCTGCACCACACCCCTAAGCTCCACAATCCACCCCCTCAGATCTGCACCCACTTCCTCAGCTCTGATACTGGATTTGCCCTGAAAGCATTTTATACTTGCAAATGTTTTTGTTGTTTTAGAGTCAAATATGTTTAACAAAATAAAAGAACATAGATAATGACCAAATGTTCCTTACAGAAGATAGTACAACGTAAATCACGTATCCAGTGTATGTTAAAATATAATCCTGAGTTAAATACCATCATACAGGTATATTTCAAAATCAAGAGGCTAAAACCTTTACATCTTGAGGTGAGACTTATTAGAGTTGGGGAATAAAACATTCGGGTGTGGGGTGAGGAGACATACAAGTAGAGGAAAAAGGAAAAGGGGAAGAGGAAAGAGGAGAGAAAGGAAGAGAAGAAGGAAGGGGGGAAAGTTTAAGTATTGTATGAGGGGAGAGGGTCAGAAGGGAATTGCGCAAACCTTGGTGCAGCAAACCTGTGTGATGGAATCAGGAAGTGTTTCGGAATTGGCCATGGAGTGTCAGCATAGCTTTCAGAGAGTCCGAGGTAGAAAAGTCAATCCAAATGAGCCATAGGACCTTACATTTTTCAAAGGTGTCATTGTCTAGGGCTAGCATCTCTTCCATACGCATGATGGCATGGACCATTAAGAAGTTTTTGTTGTTTTAACTAAGTATTAGTATAGTTATATTCTCTGTGTCCTTACCTACCTTGAAATGATGAGCTCACATGTTTTGGCTGCATGGCTGATCGAATCCCCTATGTGTATGTATTGCTGCATCTAGCTTGCCGCATTTACTAAAGGGACAGGCAACATCCAGTCCATGCCCTGCCATTTCCTCTGTGTTGCATTACAAATGTTGGAGTGCTAATGTAATGAAAGGCTGCATGGTGATTGTAACGAGCCCCTGCTCGCTCGGTTTCACTCTCCCGACACTCCTCTGTGGCTATTGAATCAGATTGCAACGTCTGATGGTTCGGTCATCCGATGCTCCGGGAATGGAACTACAGCTATGTGCCGTTCAAATCTAGTTGTGATAGCTCAGAACAAACACCAGGCAGGCTGTATGTAAGTTCAACCAGGAATCTCTTTTATTGAAAGGAATACAGGCTCTTTTATACAGTAAAAGAGGAGGTGCATACCTCCTGCTCATATTACTCTGAACATACACCTGTGACCAGAAACCTAATTAACATGGGCTAATTAACTAATCCCTTTAGACAGCCTAGATGACTCAGTCATGACCTTTATACCAGACTGGCCATCTTGTAGCTCAGAAAACACAATCAACATTATCACAAATCAACACAGAACTCTTCTTCACACAATAGCAGAGTTAATTAACACAAACAACAATGGGGATCTAATGACTCTTAGATCCCATACTAGACTTATTTACAATAAACACATTCTAGCAGGCAACAGACAGACAGGTGGCTGGAATTGACATCAGCATCTCCTAACAGTATTTGTCCCAGCATTATGAATCAGCCACTATTTCTAATATGGCAAATCCAGGGTCCTCAGAGTCTGTGTCTCTTGGGGGGATATGTACCTGAATCCAAAGTAACACCACCTCAAGGGTCCTCAGGCATACAGCTCACAAAGAGCACCGTTCCCCCAAATGCCAGGGCCCACGATCGATCGGCAAGAGGCTAGTATTCAGTCCCCTCCAAAAGTCTCTCTCCCGGCTAGGTCTGTCACAGTGATTTCTCTGTTAATTGCTCTGCCTGTTTGTGTCTGTTACATGATCTAATTACTGTTTAGCTCTCACCTGCTGAGCAATAGACTTAGACACAGGGATCGTGGGTTATATAGTTTCATCACAGGAAGTGAGATTATGCATTAATCTGTTCAGTGCCATGCAGCATACCTCATGCTTAAGCACAAAAAGAAAACCACCTGCATTATGGATACCCATGAAACGCATCATTATAATTGCATTGTTCCCCCCGAGTGGACCCTAATTTCCATCTGGGAGCCTCACTGTTGAATGGAGGGAAATTAATAGCAATTGACTGTCAGACGGCTGTGCACGTTTTCTCCTCTGACCACATAAATTTTATGCATTCACAAAGCCACTGCCAGCTTTTCAGTAGTATCAGTCTTATTTTAAATGGATAAGAGAGTGGTCCACAGATGAATGGCACTTAGCTGAGTAGTTAGCTGATAAAGGAAATCAAGGCAGAGGAATGAGTGCAATCTATCAAGGAAAGCTGATACCCACTGATTGGATTTTCATAGTACACATCCACTAGTCCAGCCGTTTGTATTCTCTGCAAGCCTGAGCATTATCAAGGCGTCCTGGAAACACCTGCTGGAGATCCGGCAATCAGTTTATCTCTGTGCTGACGCTGAGGCCCTGCTGCCATCTATGGTACAAATAATATATGAGGATGCATGCTCTGTACACTTTCCTTCAGTATCTCTGAATACAGAACACACAGAAGATCTGTCCGTTTATGTATGCTGCCTGGTAATCAATGCAGCTGCTGTATAGAATGTTTTTTTTTTATCATCAATGTTATTATTTATGCCGTATCTATAAAGGATACAGAAAGTGCAACTGCTTCTGGGACCAGGAGATCAGACTGACCAACCATGACTGCTGTTTCCATTTATTTACCAGTTGCGTGATCACATTACATTATGTCTAGAATACGCTTTTCTGAAAGAGAACCAGTCACCAACGGCATCAGTAGTAATCTGAATCTCCATTCTTGACCTGTTATACAAGTGCAGCCTTACCTCTTAGGGATTACTAGCCTCACATTTTAGAGATTTTTAAAATTCACTTCCTGTATTATGACATTGGCTTTTATGCCCAGGGGGATCTGCCTTATTACTGTCGTTGACTGTCACAGTGGTCACATTACTAAAGTATGATAGCTCCCAACTGTCCCTGATTTTGAGGGACTGTCTCTGATTTGGAGCAATGTCCCTCTGTCCCTCATTCATCCTCATTTGTACCTCATTTTGATTTCTAAATGGCTGACCTGATTTCTAAATGGCTGCATTTGTAAATTCCAAAAGCCAATATAAAGGAATAGTAGTGGTAAAAAAAAAAAAGCACTTGTGGGTTTAAAGCGGAGTTCCACCCAAATTTTGAACAATATCTGTATGTATTCTCTTCCTTGCCTAGATGCTGACATGCCGTTTAAAATAATTTAAATCGCCGTAATTACCTTTTATTTTTCTATTCTTCTTTGCACTTCCTGGTTCTCCTCCCGTGGGAGTAGGCGTGTTTCTAGCCTCTCCCAGACTCCTGGGAGCTAGTCTCAGGCTTCCCAGGATGCCACTGAGCATGTGCGGGAACGAGCGGTGAATGCTGGGAGCACAGCATTCACCACATCCAGGAAATAAATGCTTGTGGGCTTCAAATGCCCACAATGAAGATGGAAACCGCCTGCAGTGAATAATATAAGTTATTCTTTCCGACGAAATCTGACACAGGCGGACATATTACACACAATATGCGAGTATGTAATGCTGAGAAGAAAAGTTTGTGAATGAACTCAAAAAAAAACAAAAAACGATAGATAGGTGGACCCCCGCTTTAACCAATCTTGTTTTTTTGTACAATTCTCCTTTAAGGGGGCGTGGCAAGGGGTGTGTCCTATGCCTGTATACTTTTGCTGATAGGTGTCCCTCATTCCCATCTCAAAAAGTTGGGAGGTATGAAGTATGGGAGCCGTCTTTGGCAGCTTGGTGTCTGTGCTGGGAATGAGCACTGAGCGTGCCAACAGCACGGAATCCTCTGCTATCAATGGATTAATATATGCCTCAGCAAAGAGAATGGGCTTTAACAGCCACAAGCAGCACATATGCGTGGGTGGCAAAAGGTTAACAAGCAGTAAATATGTTTTAAAATAATGCCTCATTTACCTTTGTAGCTGTGTGCAGGGTGGAGTAAATTATTCACAAAGTTCACAGCAGAAGCATTGAAGTTCAAGTCTATCTCTGAGGCAGCTCAGTTGCCCTGCTCCCCCCTCCCAACACTGACTGTGTTGTTCAACTCCACCTGCAACCCACTCCCAAAATTAACACTTCAGCTTAGCTCTCCCTGCTCCCCCTCCTAGAAGTGACTCAGCAGCTCATTTCCCTCCTCCCCGAAGTGACGCAGCTCCCCCTGCTTCCTGCATTGACTTAGAAGATCAATCTACCCTGATTTGTAATTTCTAGAGGAAGACAGAACAGTGAGAGCTGCTAAGTCACTGTTGGGGGAACTGACCTGAAAATGGTAATATAACAAAGGTGAAATATACAGTATAACATTAAAAATGTATGCTGTTTAGAAAAAGTAATAGAGTAATAGACCCTTACCAATAACCAAACTCTAATAAATAGCATATATATACAGCACAGATTTATAGCATTCCATGAGAATATGTGCTCAATGATAAAATACACATATGTAATAATTTTATTAACTGCTTGCCGACCAGCCCACGACGATGTACGTCGGCACAATGGCACGGCTGTGCAAATGGGCGTTCCCTGTACGTCCCCTTTAAGACGCGACTTAGCGGGCGCACGCATGCCGCGTACTCCGTGAGCGTGCCCGTGGGACCCACGGACTTGCTGTCCGCCGGGGGGCCCACGATCATCAAACGGAGCGACAGAACGGGGAGATGTACACAAGGCATTTCCCTGTTCTGCCTAGCAACATGACAGGGATCTACTGCTCCCAGTGATCGGGAGCAGTGATCTATGTCATGTTCTAGTGAGCCCATCCCCCCCTACAGTTAGAACACGCTGAGGGAACACACTTAACCCCTTGCTCGCCCCCTAGTGTTTAACTCCTTCCCTGCCAGTGTCACTTACACGGTAATCAGTGCATTTTTATAGCACTGATCACTGTATAAATGTCACTGGTCCCAAAATAGTGTCAAAAGTGTCTGATGTGTCCACCGCAATTTCGCAGTCACGATAAAAATCGCAGATTGCTGCCGTTACTAATGAAAAAAAAAATTAATAATAAAAATGCCATAAATCTATCTCCTATTTTGTAGACGCTATAACTTTTGGGCAAACCAATCAATATACGGGATTTCTTTTTTTTTTTTTGCCAAAAATATGTGGAAGAATACATATCAGCCTAAACTGAGAAAGAAATTTGTTTTCTTTTATATTTTTTGGGGATATTTATTATAGCAAAAAGTAAAAAATATTGCTTTTTTTTCAAAATGTTTGCTATTTTATTTATTTATGAAGTCCACTTCATTTTATTTATGAAGTCCACTTCATAAATAAAATCTATAATCAAAGGATGAAATGTGAAACGTGGTGTCCATCCATAGAACGACAGCTGTGTGTCAAAATGCTATCACCAGACACCTCTGGGTGCAATGCCTGCTCACCTCACTCAATGACCTATTACAGGTCATACTGCGCCTTTGAGATGTTAACCTGTTAGTCTGGTATGCCTCTGGTCAATTGACCTCCTCTTGTAATGTGCCTTCTAGACTGGTCAAGCTCCGCTTGGAAAACGAGTGCTCAGGATATATAAAAGAATACGCTCATAGCGTATTATGCCTTCCAAATTATGTCTTTACTAAAGGGTTAAACACTTACAAAAACGCTTCTTATCATAAGCAGGTAAATAAATTACGATCCAACATGGCAGATCGCCTTCTCACCACAACTTCTGGGTCCTGGAGTCTCCAGAAGTAAAGTCAATGGCTCCGCCCGGCACGTTGCGTCACATTTACTTTGTCTTTTACATAGCAGCACATAGGTTACTCACAAGTAATTGCACATATAACAAAGGTGTTTTTTTTTTTTAATAAAAGATAAGTACAATGTCGTACAGAACAAGGCCCTATCATTGGTATTAATGGGAGGAATGGTGCCTTTTTGTTGTTGTCAGTGGGAGGAATAGTGCCCCAAGGGCCAGCTAAAAGGAATCAAAGGGGCCTACGTGTAGAAGAATGTTAAAGCGGAGCTCCAAGTGAGCCGGAAGTTCGCCCCCCCCCCCTTTCCCCCGCAGCCAGCCCATTCACAAAGCACAGGGTAATATGTGCATGCACAGTAGAAAACCGGCAAATGGCAGTGCCAGCACCTGAGAATCGGCTCAGGTGAGGACACTGCTGGATGCCTAGACAGGTAAGTGCCCTGATAGTAAAAGTCAGAAGCTACAGTATACTGTATGTAGCGGCTGACTTTTAATTTTTTTTTTGGGTGTGGGGGGGAACTCCTCTTTAAGTCGCTCCTGGTGTAATTCCTCTTTTTGCCACTAGAGGTATCCCTTTCTCTAGAGATAGGATATATAAAGAGGTGTAAAGTGGGTGTGGAAGGAGTTCAGGCACCTGACTAGGAGGAGGAGAGTTGGCCCTTGTGAGAAGCTTGGTTCCTTCTCTGTGGCACATGTAGGCAACTTGGAAAGGGGCCTTCCCCAGCTAGGGATCCCTCTGAACACCCACCTTTTTCCCTTTGGGCTCACCCAGGGAGACAGTAGCTACAGGGCCGTCTTTAACGCAGGGCAAATGGGGCACTTGCCCTGGGCCCAAACTTTGTTAGGGGCCCAAAGCATTGAGCCAGCGCTATCCACAAATTGGGGCCCCGATGACGCTTTGCAGAGCGCACATAGGATATGGGAGCCTGTATTCCCGAGCTAGCCAGCAGAGAGGGGGCGGGGCAGAGAGCTCCACTGAAGCTCTGACCCCGTCCTATGCAGCCTGTATGCTCAAAACAGAGCAGAGCGGCTGTAGTGAGAGCAGTAATCGGAGTGGGAGCGTCAGTGGAGCTTCAAGTCCCGCCTCCTCTATACTGGCTGGGGAATACAGAGGGATGGGGGTAGGGCTGGGAGCTCCACTAATGCTCTAACCCAGCCCCATGCCTGTATGCTTAGGGTGGAACAGTTGTAGTGAGAACAGAGAGTGGAAGCCCCGCCCCCTCACCTCTGAATATATGCAGTGAGCGCGGTTGGCCAGGTATGTCCTTACACCCATAAAATGCCTGACTGCTGAAACCCTGAGCTGTGTTATTCAACTGTAAAGCTGCGCATTTCTGAAAGTTCTCTGACCATCTCCTGTATAAGTCTGCAGTCTCTGATTGTCACCTGTAGCATGTCCGCAGTCTCTTAGTGTCACCTGTAGCATGTTCGCAGTCTCTGATTGTCACCTGTAGCATGTCCGTGGTCTCTGATTGTCACCTGTAGCATGTGCGCAGTCTCTGATTGTCACCTGTAGCATGTCTGCAGTCTCTGATTGTCACCTGTATCATCATGTCCGCAGTCTCTGATTGTCACCTGTAGTATGTCCGCAGTCTCTGATTGTCACCTGTAGCATGTCCGCAGTCTCTGATAATCTCCTGTAGCATGTCCGCAGTCTCTGATCGTCACCTGTAGCATGTCCGCAGTCTCTGATTGTCACCTGTAGCATGTCTGCAGTCTCTGATTGTAACCTGTAGCATGTCCGCAATCTCTGATTGTCACCTGTAGCATGTCTGCAGTCTCTGATTGTCACCTGTAGCATGTCCGCAGTCTCTGATTGTCACCTGTAGTATGTCCGCAGTCTCTGATTGTCAACTGTAGCATGTCCGCAGTCTCTGATTGTCTCCTGTGGCATGCCGCAGTCTCTGATTGTCTCCTGTAGCATGTCCGCAGTCTCTGATTGTCACCTGTAGCATGTCCGCAGTCTCTGACTGTCACCTGTAGCATGTCTGCAGTCTCTGATTGTCACCTGTAGCATGTGCGCAGTCTCTGATTGTCACCTCTAGCATGTTCGCAGTCTTTGATTGTCACATGTAGCATGTACGCAGTCTCTGAGTGTCATCTGTAGCACGTCCGCAGTCTCTGGTCATCTCCTGCAGTATATTTGCAGTCTTTGATGCTCTCCTGTAGTATATTTGCAGTCTCTGATCATCTCCTGTAGTATTTGTATTAATGTGCCGCTTTACTTGCTCAATTTTTTAGGATTGCTCCACTTCTCAGCGAGTGGTAATAATGTGCATTAACCTGTCGCAACCAATCAGTGAACAGTAGTGATCTGCTGTAATCTCTAGCAACTAATCAGTGAGTGGAAATGATGTGCTCTAACCCCTATCAACCAATCAGTGAGCACTAATATTGTGCAGTAACCTCTAGCAACCAATCGGCAAGCAGAAATTATGTGTAACCCCTAGCAATGATCCAGTGAGCAGTAAGGATAGGCTGTAACCTCTGGCAATCAATTGCAATCGCTGCATGATCTGCTGCAGTAAACTGATTCTGAGTCCACCTGCTATTTTTTGTATGTCTCAGAATGGGGGGGCCCAAGAAAATGTTTGCCCAGGGCCCAATCAATATTAAAGACGGCCCTGAGTAGCTATGAAGCAACCCCATGTCAGGGCAAGAGGAAACATCACCTATATTATGCCCGGATACATGTTGACTTACCATGTTCTGTATTGGACAAGTGTTTGCAGGAAGATGCTTGAATTTCCTTACTAAAAAAATAAGAAATCGTCGGACTAAACTCAATTTCTTTGGTGCTTTGGCCTATACCTGGAAACTGTAAGTAAAGTAGGCCTTTGGATCCTCCAGCGGAGTGGTGGAAGGTGTTGATGTTCGATTTACTATATGATATATAGACATTGAGTGTAGTAACTCCCTACAGAAGTGGGGGCTCACATTAGCAAAGTTGAGTCTGTGCTGGCTAATGGTACCCAGGAAGCTAAACATTGTGTCCATGTGCGATTGGCCCTGCCTAATAGGGATGGGCCGAACACCCCTCTGTTCGGTTCGCACCAGAACATGCAAACAGGCAAAAAATTAGTTCGAACACGCAAACATTGTTAAAGTCTATGGGACACGAACATGAAAAATCAAAAGTGCTAATTTTAAAGGCTTATATGCATGGTATTGTTTAAAAAAATGTTTGGGGACCTGGGTCCTGCCCTAGGGGACATGTATCAATGCAAAAAAAAGTTTTAAAAATGGCCATTTTTTCGGGAGCAGTGATTTTAATAATGTTTAAAGTGAAATAATAAAAGTGTAATATTCCTTTAAATTTTGTACCTGCAACTTTTTTTGCATTGATACATGTCCCCTGGGGCAGGACCCGGATCCCCAAACACTTTTTATGACAATAACTTGCATATTAACCTTTAAAATTAGCACTTTTGTTTTCTCCTATAGACTTTTAAAGGGTATTCTGCGGCTCTCGAATTTGCCGCAAACACCCCAAATTGTTCGCTATTCGGCGAACGGGCGAACAGCCAATGTTCGAGGCGAACTCATGTTCGACCCGATCATAAAGCCCATCCCTACTGCCTAACGCAGTCCGCAGTTTGGAGACAACTCGTGTAATGCCGCGTACACACGATCGGACTTTACAGCAGACTTTGTCCGGCGTACTTTTCGACGGACTTTACGACGGACTTTCCGAATGAACGGACTTGCCTACACACAATCAACCAAAGTCCGACGGATTTGTACGTGATGACGTACGACCGGACTAAAACAAGGAAGTTCATAGCCAGTAGCCAATAGCTGTCCTACCGTCGGTTTTTGTCCGTCTAACTAGCATACAGACGAGCGGACTTTTCGACCGGACTTGAGTCCATTGGAAAGATTTGGAACACGTTTCAAATCTAAGTCCGTCAAACTTTTGAGAAAACAAAGTCCGCTGGAGCCCACACACGATCGAATTGTCCGACGAAATCCAGTACACCGGACCAAGTATGCTGTAAAGTCCCGATGTGTGTACTCGGCATAAGGCATAAAAGTTACCAGGAACTGTAGTTACTTCTCATAGTAGTGATGTCACACACCAGTTGAGGAATGGTTCTAGATTCAGTTTGTTGGAGAGGGTCACGAAATGAATTTCGTGAACATAGCAGTCAATCCCATTGAAGTCTATAGGGGTTAACCCTGTTAGTAGATTCTGGCCATTTTTAGGGCTAATACGCACATTTCTGTAAAAAAAAAAAAAAAACATAAAAAGCTGGGTTGCTATGGTAGGCCAGGACCAATGCCAAAATAAAAAAAATGCAGTGTGGACAAGGTCCTGTGGCTTAATGGGTCACAGGAAAAATATACAAATCTTTCAAATACCAGGTTTAAGGGATGCCTTTAAAGCTGAACATCAGAACCAGTGTGGTTTTTAAGGAATATTCTCAGTCACTGTGTACTTTGGAAACATATTTTTTTAGCCTCAACAGACAGCAGCATCTACTTTAATTTGATTGGCATCAGTTATTAAAAAAAAAATCCTTTGTTAGGTGGCTTGACTGGCAAAAGTAGTAGCCACAAAGTACTGTAATTGTTTGGTCATTAAAAAGCTGGCATTGCTGTTGTAACTCTTTTACTAATACTGCCATATTCCTTGAAACTGGATGTTTGGTGAATTTTAGATTAAAGTGACACTAAAGGTTCATGTTTTTTTTTTTTAAATAACAAACAGGTCATACTTACCTACACTGTGCAGCTCGTTTTGCACAGAATGGCCCCTAACCTGCTCTTCTGGGGTCCTTCAGCGGCTCCCCACAGCAGGTAAGAAGCTCTCTCCTGGTGGTTGCCTTGCAGGCGCGCTCCCGAGTCCAGCAGTCTGTGTCCATAGACGCTGAATGCAGGACTCGGCCAATCTATGGAATCAACAGCAGAGAACCCCCTAGCAGAGAGAAAGCATGTCCCCGTGGGACAAGTTCGAGGGTTCAGGTAAGTAAAACGGGGGGGGGCGGTCACTGACAGGTGTTTTTTCACCTTAGGTGAAAAAACACAAACCTTTATCCATACGAATCTCTCCCTATTCATGTTGTCAGCAGCATTGTAGGCAGGTGGTGGCTGCAGTATATCCTCCAACCTGAAGGTGGCACTGTGCCATTTCCTCCAGCTGGCAGGAGCTCATCAAAGAACTTTTGTCTCCTGCTATGGGCTCCAGGTAACCATCTAGAGGAGGACAGCAATCCTATAGAATACCAAAGTTCTGTGAGATTTGGGCAGCCATCTTGACTAAGGATTCTGTAAATAGCAGGTTACTATTTTATAAATAGTAGCATAATTCAGTGTGGGAGTAAGATAGGGTAAGACCCCCTAATGGTTAGGGATAGCTTTGGAATAGTGTTAGGGAGAGGTCAGGGCTACTGTTATAAATCACTGGGCCCTATACTGCTTACCTGCAGGGCCCTGCTCCCTCCCCCCACCCCCCCCCAGAAAATATTAAATTATATTTTCGCTCAAAATACACTAAAACCATCATTATATGACATATTTACAGGCCCCTCCCCCCACTCCCCACCCTGAAACATCCCCTTGTGTGCCGCAGCAGCTGCCGGAGGGAGAGGAGGGAAGCTGGCAACCCTGCAGGGAAAAGGGGTGCACAGGCGGGGTCTGAAAAGCAGGGGGATGGGGACATAAATGCTAGAACTGATCCCCCTACAGCACAGCTGGAGGGAGGTAGCAGAGAAAAAGCCGGCAGTACTGCAGGGGAGGCAGAAGAAGATCAGTGTCTGCAGTAAAGCGATACAGTTGGCCTTCCTGCTCAGTCCCCCCTTTTAAGCTGATGGGGCCCAGGCCCAGTACAGGAGGGCTGGCTGTACTGCCTTATCAGTGGCCCTGGGAGAGGTACCAGTTAAGGAGGGAAATAATTGGTTTACTATTACAGGGTGTCTCATCTGTCAGCTTCCTGGAACAGGCTCTCACTGGCAGCTGGATATCTGCAAGAACATTTGGGGATTATATTATAATATTATAGACCCTCCAAGGGAAGTGCTCCTCTGTGCATACCTCCCAACATTTTGAGATGGGAATGAGGGACACCTACTAGCAAATGTATGTAGGCATAGGACACGCCCCCTGCCACACGCCACACCCCCTTAAAGTAGAATTAACCTAAAAAAAAGGTTTATTAGATCCACAGGTGCTTTTTTTACCACTACTATTCCTTTTTATTGGCTTTTAAAATTTACAAATGCAGCAATTTAGAAATTGGATGAAAGGTTTAGCACCGGGAAACACTTTTTGAAAGATAAAAAGTGCATTTTATATACAACTATATAGATCAGACCAAAATGAGGGACAAATGAGGAGGAATGAGGGACAGAGGAACATTGCTCCAAATCAGGGACAGTTGGGAGGTATGCATTGTGGTAATATCTGTAATATTATTAAAACGTGTCTTGTGGATAGCGCCCTCTTATGCCATGCTAGTGCTGTAATATTACTATTGGAAAGTGCCTTGTGGATAAACAGCGCCCTCTTCAGCCTGAAGAAGTGTTTGACCTGCAACACATGTGGTGCCATTGCTGTAAATTGCCCTATTTTTGTGAACAGTCAATTTCTACAATATAGACAAAGTTTAAATATCCACGTTTGTTTACTGAATTCTTGGGTACAGTTATCTGGCTCCACCTACACACTCCCTATCCTTTTCCTTACATTACAGATAAAGCACATTGTCAATATGGCTGCTGAGACCTCCTCCCTTTATAGTGAGTTTGCTTGATTACCCAAAAGTCCCCTAATGGCCAGTGGCATCTCCAGCCTTCATATTTAGGGGGGACACATGGTGGGACAGGGACAAAAGTAGGGGGCAACTATAAAATGCAATTTTATATATATATATATATATATATATATGTATATATATATATATATATATATATATATATATATATATATATATATATATATCCTGGGGCCCTTTACTACAATCCCACAACAGGCCCTTTCATGAAGAAGGGACACCTTCGAAACGCGTTAGCCAGCAGTAGTCCGTACGTCCTCTTCCTAGGACCTGGAAAAACTGCCACCATTGGACCAATCGCTTCTGTGCCTGTATACAATGTGATTTTTTCTCCTAGCTTTGTGAGTAGATTTTAATCTCTGTTTTTAATTAATAAATTTATCAAGGATAATGCACTCTCTCTCTCTTTCTTATCACACTTTGGGCCCACTTTGAACATTTTCACTTAGGGGTGTACTCACTTTTGTTGCCAGCGGTTTAGACATTAATGGCTGTGTGTTGAGTTATTTTGAGGGGACAGCAAATTTACACTGTTATACAAGCTGTACACTCACTACTAGGGATGAGCTTCGTGTTCGAGTCGAACCCATGTTCGACTCGAACATCGTCTGTTCGCCCGTTCGCCGAATTGCGAACGATATGGGTCGTTCGCGCCAAATTCGTGTGGCGCGTCACGGCCCATAATTCACTGCGGCATTGCAGTGCATTGCTGGCTGATGATTGGCCATGCATGCACTATGACCCTCATGCTTGGCCAATCACAGCGCCGTCTGAACAGAGAGCCGTAATTGGCCAAAGCCAAGGAGGCTTTTGCCAATTATGGCTCAGGGGATTTAGTACACGCCCCACACTATATAAGGCCGCCTGCACGGCGGCCCTGTGTAGTGTGTGTTCCGGCGTTCACTGAGAGAGAGGGAGAGAGACAGACAGACAGTGACATTTGATTTGAGTTAGATAGATTAGGCAGAACAGTCAGTCAGTTAGCTGCACTTACAGTGTATTGTGTATATATATGCATCCCAGGTGTTGCATATATATATATATACACTGTATTCAGTTTAGCTAGATCCGTTCCTGTTATCTTCCTACTGACAGGCAGGCTTGTCTTGTTACAGTATTTACAGCTACCTGAAGAAAATTACTGGTGTTCTTTTGATCCTATTAGTACCACAGTCAGGCAGCTAGACTATTTACAGTTAGTGCAGTGCGTCCTGCTCACAGTGTTCAGCTAGATCTGTTCCTGGTATCTTCTTACTGACAGGCAGGCTTGTCTTGTTACAGTATATACAGCTACCTGAAGAAAATTACTGGTGTTCTTTTGATCCTGTTAGTACCACAGTCAGGCAGCTAGACTATTTACAGTTAGTGCAGTGAGTCCTGCTCACAGTGTTCAGCTAAACCTACAAGTTAGTGGGGTGCATCCTGCTCACAGTGTTCAGCTAAACCTACAAGTTAGTGTGGTGCGTCCACCTCACAGTGTTCAGCTAAACCTACAAGTTAGTGGGGTGCGTCCTGCTCACAGTGTTCATCTAAACCTACAAGTTAGTGGGGTGCGTCCTGCTCACAGTGTTCAGCTAAACCTACAAGTTAGTGTGGTGCGTCCACCTCACAGTGTTCAGCTAAACCTACAAGTTAGTGGGGTGCGTCCTGCTCACAGTGTTCAGCTAAACCTACAAGTTAGTGGGGTGCGTCCTTTTCACAGTGTTCAGCTAAACCTACAAGTTAGTGGGGTGTGTCCTGCTCACAGTGTTCAGCTAAACCTACAAGTTAGTGGGGTGCATCCTGCTCACAGTGTTCAGCTAAACCTACAAGTTAGTGTGGTGCGTCCACCTCACAGTGTTCAGCTAAACCTACAAGTTAGTGGGGTGCGTCCTGCTCACAGTGTTCATCTAAACCTACAAGTTAGTGGGGTGCGTCCTGCTCACAGTGTTCAGCTAAACCTACAAGTTAGTGTGGTGCGTCCACCTCACAATGTTCAGCTAAACCTACAAGTTAGTGGGGTGCGTCCTGCTCACAGTGTTCAGCTAAACCTACAAGTTAGTGGGGTGCGTCCTTTTCACAGTGTTCAGCTAAACCTACAAGTTAGTGGGGTGTGTCCTGCTCACAGTGTTCAGCTAAACCTACAAGTTAGTGGGGTGCGTCCTGCTCACAGTGTTCAGCTAAACCTACAAGTTAGTGGGGTGCGTCCTGCTCACAGTGTTCAGCTAAACCTACAAGTTAGTGGGGTGCGTCCTGCTCACAGTGTTCAGCTAGATCCGTTCCTGTTATCTTACTGACAGGCAGGCTTGTCTTGTTACAGTATATACAGCTACCTGAAGAAAAATACTGGTGTTCTTTTGATCCTATTAGTACCACAGTCAGGCAGCTAGACTATTTACAGTTAGTGCAGTGCGTCCTGCTCACAGTGTTCAGCTAGATCTGTTCCTGGTATCTTCTTACTGACAGGCAGGCTTGTCTTGTTACAGTATATACAGCTACCTGAAGAAAATTACTGGTGTTCTTTTGATCCTATTAGTACCACAGTCAGGCAGCTAGACTATTTACAGTTAGTGCAGTGAGTCCTGCTCACAGTGTTCAGCTAAACCTACAAGTTAGTGGGGTGCATCCTGCTCACAGTGTTCAGCTAAACCTACAAGTTAGTGTGGTGCGTCCACCTCACAGTGTTCAGCTAAACCTACAAGTTAGTGGGGTGCGTCCTGCTCACAGTGTTCATCTAAACCTACAAGTTAGTGGGGTGCGTCCTGCTCACAGTGTTCAGCTAAACCTACAAGTTAGTGTGGTGCGTCCACCTCACAGTGTTCAGCTAAACCTACAAGTTAGTGGGGTGCGTCCTGCTCACAGTGTTCAGCTAAACCTACAAGTTAGTGGGGTGCGTCCTTTTCACAGTGTTCAGCTAAACCTACAAGTTAGTGGGGTGTGTCCTGCTCACAGTGTTCAGCTAAACCTACAAGTTAGTGGGGTGCATCCTGCTCACAGTGTTCAGCTAAACCTACAAGTTAGTGTGGTGCGTCCACCTCACAGTGTTCAGCTAAACCTACAAGTTAGTGGGGTGCGTCCTGCTCACAGTGTTCATCTAAACCTACAAGTTAGTGGGGTGCGTCCTGCTCACAGTGTTCAGCTAAACCTACAAGTTAGTGTGGTGCGTCCACCTCACAGTGTTCAGCTAAACCTACAAGTTAGTGTGGTGCGTCCACCTCACAGTGTTCAGCTAAACCTACAAGTTAGTGGGGTGCGTCCTGCTCACAGTGTTCAGCTAAACCTACAAGTTAGTGGGGTGCGTCCTTTTCACAGTGTTCAGCTAAACCTACAAGTTAGTGGGGTGTGTCCTGCTCACAGTGTTCAGCTAAACCTACAAGTTAGTGGGGTGCGTCCTGCTCACAGTGTTCAGCTAAACCTACAAGTTAGTGGGGTGCGTCCTGCTCACAGTGTTCAGCTAAACCTACAAGTTAGTGGGGTGCGTCCTGCTCACAGTGTTCAGCTAGATCCGTTCCTGTTATCTTACTGACAGGCAGGCTTGTCTTGTTACAGTATATACAGCTACCTGAAGAAAAATACTGGTGTTCTTTTGATCCTATTAGTACCACAGTCAGGCAGCTAGACTATTTACAGTTAGTGCAGTGCGTCCTGCTCACAGTGTTCAGCTAAACCTACAAGTTAGTGGGGTGCGTCCTGCTCACAGTGTTCAGCTAAACCTACAAGTTAGTGTGGTGCGTCCACCTCACAGTGTTCAGCTAAACCTACAAGTTAGTGGGGTGCGTCCTGCTCACAGTTTTCAGCTAAACCTACAAGTTAGTGTGGTGCGTCCACCTCACAGTGTTCAGCTAAACCTACAAGTTAGTGGGGTGCGTCCTGCTCACAGTGTTCAGCTAGATCCGTTCCTGTTATCTTACTGACAGGCAGGCTTGTCTTGTTACAGTATATACAGCTACCTGAAGAAAAATACTGGTGTTCTTTTGATCCTATTAGTACCACAGTCAGGCAGCTAGACTATTTACAGTTAGTGCAGTGCGTCCTGCTCACAGTGTCCGGCTAAACCTACAAGTTAGTGTGGTGCGTCCACCTCACAGTGTTCAGCTAAACCTACAAGTTAGTGGGGTGCGTCCTGCTCACAGTATTCAGCTAAACCTACAAGTTAGTGGGGTGCGTCCACCTCACAGTGTTCAGCTAAACCTACAAGTTAGTGGGGTGCGTCCACCTCACAGTGTTCAGCTAGATCCATTCCTGTTATCTTCTTACTGACAGGCAGGCTTGTCTTGTTACAGTATTTACAGCTACCTGAAGAAAATTGCTGGTGTACTTTTGATCCTATTAGTACCACAGTCAGGCAGCTAGACTATTTACAGTTAGTGCAGTGCATCCTGCTCACAGTGTTCAGCTAAACCTACAAGTTAGTGGTGTGCGTCCACCTCACAGTGTTCAGCTAAAGCTACCTGTAGAAGGTTGGTGGTGTTCTCATACTACAGGCAGGCAGTTGATTTTGCTAGCTGCGGTATCAGTACATATATATATATATATATATATATCCCAGCTTAGTGCAGCTACAGGCCATTAGTATGTCTTGAAGGCCAAGAAGGAGAGGCAGACAGTCACAAGCCAATAAGAGAGGGCAAGCAGGCTCTGTGTCTAGTGCTGGTCGTGGAGACGGTGCATCCTCATCAGCACGTGGCCATGGGACACGCTTGGCCTTTTTTTCGGCAGCTGGCCGTGTTGAGCCGCAACATGCGGAAGACTTGGTCGAGTGGATGACCAAGCCGTCCTCATCCTCCTCATCCTCTCTCACCCATGTCTGGCAAAGCAGCGGCCTCTTCCCTCGGCTCAATGTCATCAGTGACTCCTTCCCTAGCCCCACCATGTCCTCCTGAGGAGTCCCTCGAACTGTTTGACCACAGTGTAGGGTACATGCTCCAGGAGAATGCCCAGCGTTTGGAAGGCTCTGATGATGATACTGAGCTCGACGAAGGCAGTAACATGAGCACGGACAGAGGGGGTGCCCAAGAAGGACAGCAATCTGGCAGTCATGCTCCCCCTGCTGCAGCATACTGCCAGGTTTGCTCCAGTGATGAGGAGGGAGGGGATGATGAGGTCACTGACTCAACGTGGGTGCCTGATAGGAGAGAGGAGGAGGAGGAGGCGGCACATCACCAACGAGGCAGGATGCCCTCCAGGGGCCAGCCTAAGGGCAGCACATTGCCTGCATCACACCCCAAAGCTCCACATGTGCAGGGCGCTGCAGTCTCTGCGCGTTATTCAAAAAGTTCTTTGGTGTGGGCCTTTTTTGAGACGAGTGCATCAGATCGCACCGCTGCTATTTGCAACATATGTCTCAAGCGTATCTTGCGTGGCCAAAACATCTTCCGCTTGGGTACCACATGCTTGACCAGACATATGTTGACCTGCCATGCAGTTCGTTGGCAAGCGTATCTAAAAGACCCACACCAAAGAACAAAGAGGACCTCTCCTTGCTCCTCATCAGCTGAGATCTCCAACCCCACTATACCTTCAGTCCTCTCTGAGACCTGCACTGAGAGGAATGAAGGTGTAGAATTAGGTGTGTCACAGCCAAGTACTTGTGGGCAATCTGCTTTCGGTACACCGACGTCAGATTGTACCAGGCAAATTTCCCTGCCCCAGCTGCTGCACCGCCAAAAGAAGTTTGCTCCCAGCCATCCACATGCCCAGCGGTTGAATGCTAGCTTGGCAAAATTGCTAGCACTTCAACTGCTGCCTTTTCAGTTGGTAGACTCTGCCCCCTTCCGTGAGTTTGTGGAATGTGCGGTTCCTCAGTGGCAGGTACCCAAACGCCACTTTTTCTCACGGAAGGCGATTCCGGCTCTCTACCGGCATGTGGAAGGCAATGTCCATGCCTCGCTGGACAGGGCGGTCAGCGGTAAGGTGCATATTACCGCTGACTCATGGTCCAGCAGGCATGGACAGGGACGTTACCTAAGTTTCACGGCACATTGGGTGACTCTGCTGGCAGCTGGGAAGGATGCAGGGCAAGGTGCAGTAGTGTTGGAGGTTGTTCCGCCACCACGCCTCCAAAATGCTAATGATTGTGACACACCTCTCTCCTCCACCCCCTCCTCTTCTTCTTCCTCCATGGCCTCTTCCTGTGCTTTGTCCTCGGAACCAGCGGTGCTCCGTAGCCGTTCAAGGGGCTACGCAAGTACGCAGGCCAAAAGATGCCATGCGGTGCTTGAGCTGGTGTGCTTGGGGGACAGGAGCCACACTGGGGCAGAGGTTCTGTCAGCTCTGCAGGGGCAGGTTCAGAGGTGGTTGACGCCACGCCAACTTAAGGCAGGAATGGTGGTTTGCGACAATGGCACCAACCTCCTCTCTGCCCTCAGACAGGGACAAATGACCCATGTGCCCTGTTTGGCTTACGTCCTTAACTTGGTGGTGCAGCGGTTCTTGGGCAGGTACCCGGGCTTACAGGATGTCCTGAGGCAGGCCAGGAAAGTCTGTGTGCATTTCCGCCGGTCATATAATGCCAGTGCTCGGCTGACGGATCTCCAAAAGGAGTTTAGCCTGCCCAAGAACCGCCTAATCTGTGACATGCCCACCAGGTGGAACTCAACGTTGGACATGCTGCAGCAGCTGCACACGCAGCAGAGGGCCATCAATGAGTACCTGTGCGACTATGGCACCAGGACAGGGTCAGGGGAGCTTGTTTTTTTTTCCCCACGCCAGTGGGCCATGATCAGGGAGTCATGCACTGTCCTGTCCCCATTTGAGGCCACTTGACAGGGCACTTGACAGGGCACTTGAGGCAGAACAGAGGCAGGAAGAGCAGGACTTCCTTAGCTCTCAAGGCCACCTTTATCCAGACAGTGTTCCTGCGTGCCCTCTGATCACACAGGAAGAGGACGAGGAGGAGGAGGAGGAGGAAGATTGTGTCAGTATGGAGGTGGAGCCTGGCACTCAGCATCAGCAGCAGTCTTTAAGGGATCAGTCCCAAGAAACCCATGGACTTGTACGTGGCTGGGAGGAGGGGGCTGCGGACCATGTCGTCCTTAGTGACCCAGAGGACTCCGGACCGAATGCCTCAGCAAACCTACGCTGCATGGCCTCCCTGATCCTGCAAAGCCTGCGTAAGTATCCTCGTATTCGTGGTATCAAGGAGAAGAACCAATACTGGCTGGCAACCCTCCTTGATCCACGTTACAAGGGTAAGGTTGCGGACCTTATCTTGAGATCGCAGAGGGAGCAGAGGATGAAACATCTTTGGGAGGCCTTGCAGAAAGGTCTGTGCAACGCATTCCCAGAGACTGGGAGGTTACAAACTCCTGATTCTGGACAACGTGTTGCTGAGGCTTCGGTCAGTCAAAGAAGGAGCGGTGGAGAAGGTGGTCATCTGACCGATGCGTTCAGACAATTTTTTGGTCCGCAGCCCCAAGGTATGATCGGTTCCAGCAACCATCGCCAGTGTCCTTTTTACATGGTGCAGGAATACCTAGGGGCAAGATCAGACTTGGACACCTTTCCCACCGAAAATCCTCTGGGTTACTGGGTCTTGAGGATGGATCACTGGCCAGAGCTTGCACAGTATGCAATTGAGCTACTGGCCTGTCCTGCATCCAGCGTTCTTTCGGAACACACATTCAGTGCTGCTGGAGGCGTGGTAACCGATCACATGGTGCGTCTGTCCACCGACTCAGTCGATCGACTGACCTTCATAAAAATGAATCAGTCTTGGATCACCACCAGCTACCAAGCTCCTGATGCTGATGTAACCGAATAATTTTTTTTGAAATCTCAGATCCCTTCAAAGACTGCCTATGCTGATGCTGAGTGACTATCCCTGAGTAATTATCCTCTTCCTCCTCAATGATCACGCTGATAGCTTGTAAGAACATTTTTGGTTCTAGGCGCCACCACCAGTGCCTAAGGCACAATTTTTCAGCCCCTGTTTAACAGGGGCGTGTAATTACAATTTTTGATGCAATACTTTGCAGCAGGGCTCATTTCAGCATTCCAACTAGAGTATCTGTGAGGGATTGCAGTGTTGTGGCACCAGCACCAGTGCCTAAGGCCCAATTTTTCTGCCCCTGTTTAACAGGGGAGTGTAATTACAATTTTTGATGCAATACTTTGCAGCAGGGCTCGTTCCTGCGTTCCAACTAGAGTGTCTGTGAGGGGTTGCAGTGTTGTGGCACCAGCACCAGTGCCTAAGGCCTAATTTTTCAGCCCCTGTCCAACAGGGGCATGTAATTACAGTTCTTGATCTAATATTTCACAGCAGGGCCCATTTCTGCACCCACCAAGAGTGACTGAGGACTTACAGTGTTGTGGCACCAGCACCACCACCACCAAAGGCCCAATTTTTCTGCCCTTGTTCAACAGGGGCATGTAATTACAATTCTTGATCTAATATTTCACAGCAGGGCCCATTTCTGCACCCACCAAGAGCGAGTGAGGACTTACAGTGTTGTGGCACCAGCACCACCACCACCAAAGGCCCAGTTTTTCTGCCCCTGTTCAACAAGGGCATGTAATTACAATTCTTGATCTAATATTTCACAGCAGGGCCCTGTGAGGGCTTACGTTGTTGTGGCCACAACAACACCTAAGGCCCAAATTTCTGCTGAGTATGTAGGGCAGGCCCCTACTTTCAAACATCTAACTTACAAACGACTCCTACTTGCAAACAGAAGGAGACAACAGGAAGTGAGATGAAATCTACCCCTAGGAAGGGAAATTCTCTCCTGTAAGAGTTAATATGGGAAAAACATTTCTCCTTTCCACTGATGCTTTCCAATCCTTGTTCCACAAAAAAACCCAAATTTTCAAAAAACATTTGTCATTGGGACAAAAAGTGAGGTGAAATCTTCTGAAGAGGAGGAAAGACAGCAAAACAAATGTCACAGGGGTGATAACCCTTCCCTATGTTTTCCAAAAAGCTTAAAAAAGATTTTTTGGCTGGAGCTAAACACGTTAAAAATGTACCCGTTCAAAATTACAAACAGATTCTACTTAACAACAAACCTACAGTCCCTGTCTTGTTTGCACCACCTGTATACTGCTGTTCAGAGTATATAGGGCCTGGTGGCCCCACACCTTTCCTTATTTTAATTTGGGTACGGGGTTCCCCTTAATATCCATACAAGACCCAAAGGGCCTGGTAATGGACTGGGGGGTACCCATGCCGTTTATCTCACTGATTTTCATCCATATTGCCAGGACACGACATTACATTAAACCCGCAAGCAGTTTTAAATGAGATTTTTTCCTTTAAAAATGACATTTGGTGCAGGGACTGTTCTAAACACGGGAAACACGCGCCACTTTACAGGCATACTATAGACACCCCCCAGTTAGGTTATTTAAAGGAATATTTCACTTTTTTTTTTTTTACTTTAAGCATCATTAAAATCACTGCTCCCGAAAAAACGGCCATTTTTAAAAGTTTTTTTTTAATTGATACATGTCCCCTGGGGTAGGACCCGGGTCCCCAAACCCTTTTTAGGACAATACCATGCAAATTAGCCTTTAAAATGAGCACTTTTGATTTCGAACGTTCGAGTCCCATAGACGTCAATGGGGTTCTAACGTTCGTGCGAATTTTCGGTCCGTTCGCAGGTTCTGGTGCGAACCGAACCGGGGGGTGTTCGGCTCATCCCTACTCACTACTTTACATTGTAGCAAAGTGTCATTTCTTCAGTGTTGTCACATGAAAAGTTTTATAATAAGATATTTACAAAAATGTGAGGGGTGTACTCCCTTTTGTGAGATACTGTAGCTGTTTGCCTGCAGTTCAGCTTTAAAGTACCGATCCTTCCACTATGAACCGTTTTTATTCCATGTGTTTTTCTCCTCTCACATTTCTGCTTTTGCTGGGTCATGCTGTCTAACAGGACACTTCGTCCTGATTCCATCACAATCCATTTTCATTTTGCAGCATGTGTAACCTTTCTAAGTCATAAAGTGATATTGGTTCACAGTAAAAGCACGTGGAGCTCGTCCTTCTCATCCTGTCTCACCTTGCCTCCTATGTCTTTCAGGAGATATTAGAGGAAGGTCGCTACAGATTGCTCTTTTTATTCCTTGTCAGAACTGAGCAGTTTCCAAATGAGAGAGCTCGGGAGAGTGAATTGAATGTTATGGGAGGTTATATTGTGCCAAGGATTTACAGTGGAAAAAAAACATGTTGTGTTAAACTGGATGTTGAACCGCCTTCTGTACAGATGCAGGAATGTGTCTGGGTAGGCTTATAGGCTAGATACATGCAGCCTGGTCAAACAAAGAGACAAATATTTTTTTCTTTTTGGACTCTGTAAGTAAAACGAATGTGCAGTAAAGGCAAAGGTGAAGTCAAGTTAACCTTTATTATTTTTATAATACAGAATTTATATCATGCGAAAGTTTACACATTGCATTACAATATAAGGGACACAGTACAGTTACAATACAATTCAATGTAAGTTGATTTTGAGGACCCTGCTCATGAGAGCTTACAATCTAATAAGGAGGTGCAAGTGGTGCAAAAGATAACTGTGATAGGGATGAGCTGATGGAGAATTAAAAGTTACATTTTTTGGTGGAGGTAGGTAGGCTTCCTTAAAGGGATGGGTTTGCAGGGATTGCCTAAAGGCGGACAGAGGAGGGGATAGCTGGGCAGATTGAATAGGGAGTTCTAAAGAGTGGGAGAGGCTCTGGAGAAGTCCTGGAAGAGAGCATGGGAGGAGCTGATGAGGGAGCGATAGAAAAGAGGTCTAAGCCCCGGTTCACACAGGGGCGGCACGACTTGCAGGTCGCTTCCCCGAGGCGACCTGCACAGGACTTCCACGGCGACTTGCAAAACAACTTCTGTATAGAAGTCTATGCAAGTCGCCTCAAGTCGCCCCCAAAGTAGTACAGGAACCTTTTTCTAAGTCTGAGCCACTTGCATCGCTCCTATTAGAATGGTTCCATTGTACAGAACGGGAGGCGACTTGTCAGGCGGCTAGGTCGCCTGACAAGTCACCCCTGTGTGAACCGCCACTTAGGCCCCATACACACTATTAGATTTTCTGCAGATTTCTGTTTTCAGATTTAACAAAACCATATAATATGAGGTCAAACCTTAATGCCGTGTACACACAGCCGGACTTTTCGTCAAAACTTGTCCGACGGAACCAATCTGTCGGACAATTCGACTGCGTGTGGGCTTCATCGGACCTGTAGCGGACCTTTTCTGTCAAAAATGTGACGGACTTTAGATTTAGAACATGTTTCAAATCTTTCCGACAGACTCGAGTCCGGTCGAAAAATCCGTTTGTCTGTATGCTAGTCTGACGGACGAAAACTGACGCTAGGGCAGCTATTGGCTACTGGTTTTGAACTTCCTTATTCTAGCCCAGTCGTACATCATCACGGTCGAATCCGTCGGACTTTGGTGTGATTGTGTGTAGACAAGTCCGATTTGACGGAAATCCCTCAATGCCTGATGTGATTCAGTCCGTTGAAAGTCTGGTCGCGTGTACATAGCATTAGAGTTTTAATTTGTATGCAATCAGGCAGGCCCTTGCACTACATGGTTTTGGTAAATAGTGTATAGTGCGTATGGGGCCTTAGGAGGTGCAGAGATCCTGGTTTGGGTGATATAGTGAGACTAGATAGGTGATAAACCTTGGGGAATTGTTGTGGATGTTTTTGTATGTTGTTGTTGTTAATATTTTGAATTGGCAATTGGAAGCCAATAGAGGGATTGACAAAGAAGGGTGGTGGACACTGAGTCTGGCAGTAGCATCCATGATAGACCAAAGTGGGGACAGCCTATGTAGAGGTGAGCCTATGAGAAGGGAGATGCAATAGTTAAGGAGAGAGATAACAAGGGAGTAAATGAGTAGCTTGTGGTCTCATTGGTTAGAAGGGGGGTATTTTCGAAATGTTAGAGGCAAAGTCTGAAAGATTTGGACAGTGATTGGATTTGGGGCTGAAAGGACCTTTCTAAGTCTGAACAAATACATTCCTGACATGTTGCAACATACAGCAACAGTATTATTTTTAAAAAAAATAATAGAAAAAAAAGCTTTTTTCATTAAAAGGTCTGTATGTGCCAGTCAAATAATTATACCTGACCTTGAAATAATTTTTAGGCTTCATTGAAGTTTAGTCAATCAGGGCTATTAGGAAAGTGCCCCTTACATTACTGGTCAGTGGGAAGAATGCCCCCCCCCCCCCCATTACAGTGATGTTAGAATGTCCCCTACAGTCAGCTTAAAAGATCATTGATGTCATGCTACTGGCTCTGCCGAATAGTGTTGGCCCTGGAACTATGCAGGCACCATCAGATGGGAGGCAAATTAGCCACAGCTCTAGGAACCCCCTACCAACTGTGGAGGAACCCTAGTTAAAGCGGGGGTCCACCTATCTATCGTTTTTTTTTTTTTGAGTTCATTCACAAACTTTTCTTCTCAGCATTACATACTCGCATGTTGTGTGTAATATGTCCGCCTGTGTCAGATTTCGTCAGAAAGAATAACTTATATTATTCACTGCAGGCGGTTTCCATCTTCATTGTGGGCATTTGAAGCCCACAAGCATTTATTTCCTGGATGTGGTGAATGCTGTGCTCCCAGCATTCACTGCTCGTTCCCGCACATGCTCAGTGGCATCCTGGGAAGCCTGAGACTAGCTCCCAGGAGTCTGGGAGAGGCTATAAACACGCCCACTCCCACGGGAGGAGAACCAGGAAGTGCAAAGAAGAATAGAAAAATAAAAGGTAATTACGGCGATTTAAATTTTTTTAAACGGCATGTCAGCATCTAGGCAAGGAAGAGAATACATACAGATATTGTTCAAAATTTGGGTGGAACCCCGCTTTAAGAATGACCAACCTAGGATGTTGTCAGCAGGAGGAAGCATTTCCTCAGTCCCCCCATCCCAGTGATCTGACTGCAACATTGTAACAGGTCATAAAGTGAGAGGCTGCAATGGGGGGGCTGATCGATGAGGACACAAGCAAGAACTGCATCGTAGATTTTACGATTGGGCTCTGCATAGTGAAATGAGTCAGTTGAAGGAGACCATGTGTGCATTGACAGTTAGCACAATAAAGTTTAACCTACTAAGCTACACAAAGTAATACTTACATTGCTAAGCCTGCATACACTTGACAGGAAAAAAATATATCAAACGCTTGGTCTGATTTGATTCTATTCAATCCCTAAATAATACAGTGCCTTGAAAAAGTATTCACACCCCTTTCCACATTTTGTCATGTTACAACCAAAAACATAAATGTATTTTATTGGGATTTTATCACACAAAGTGGCACATAATTGTGAAGTGGAAGGAAAATGATGATTTAAAAAAAATATATTTTACAAATAAATATCTGAAAAGTGTGGAGTGCATTTGTATTCAGCCCCCTTTACTCTGATACCTCAAACTAAAATCTGGTGGAACCAATTGCCTTCAGAAGTCACCTAAATTGTAAATAGAGTCCACCTGTGTATAATTTCATCTCAGTATAAATACAGCTGTTCTGTAAAGCCCTCGGAGGTTTGTTAGAGAACCTTAGTGAACAAACAGCATCATGAAGGCCAAGGAACACACCAGACAGGTCAGGGATACAGTTGTGCAGAAGTTTAAGGCAGGGTTAGGTTATAAAAAAATGTTTGAACATCTCATGGAGCTCTGTTCAATCCATCATCCGAAAATGGAAAGAGTATGGCACAACTGCAAACCTACCAAGACATGGCCGTCCACCTAAACTGACAGGCCAGGCAAGGAGAATATTAATCAGAGAAGCAACCAAGAGGTCCATGGTAACTCTGGAGGAGCTGCAGAGATCCATAGCTCAGGTGGCAGAATCCGTCCACAGGACAACTACTAGTGGTGCACTCCACAAATCTGACCCTTATGGAAGAGTGTCAAGAAGAAAGCCATTGTTGAAAGAAAAGCCTAATGAAGTCCCGTTTGTAGTTTGCGAGAAGCCATGTGGGGGAAGCAGCAAACATGTGGAAGAAGGTGCTCTGGTCAGATAAGACCAAAATTCAACTTTTTGGCCTAAAAGCAAAACGCTAAGTGTGGCAGAAAACTAACACTGCACGTCACCCTGAACACACCATCCCCACCGTGAAACATGGTGGTGGCAGCATCATGTTGTGGGGATGCTTTTCTTCAGCAGGGACAGGGAAGCTCCGTGAGTCGGGTTACGGGTCTCGCGGACTCGATCACCGCGGTGATACCCGCCATCGCCTTACGGAGAGGACGAACGGGGAGATGCTGATGTAAACAAGCATCTCCCCGTTCTGCCTAGTGACAGTGTCACTGATCTCTGCTCCTTGTCATTGGGAGCAGAGATCAGTGACGTGCCACAGCTAGCCAATCCCCCCTACAGTTAGAAATCACTCCCTAGTACTGACTCAACCCCTCCCAGCCCCCTAGTGGTTAACCCCTTCCCTGCCAGTGTCATTTACACAGGAATCAGTGCATTTTTATAGCACTGATTGCTGTATAAATGTCAATGGTCCCAAAAATTATTTTTTTTTTATTTACCAAAAATATGTATAAAAATACGTATCGGCCTAAACTGAGGAAAAAAATTGTTTTTTTAATTATTTTTTGGGGATATTTATCATAGCAAAAAGTAAAAAATAATGTGTTTTTCTCAAAATTGTCGCTATTTTTTTGTTTATAAAACCGCAGAGGTGATCAAATACCACCAAAAGAAAGCTCTATTTGTGGGAAAAAAAGGGCGTCAATTTTGTTTGGGAGCCACGTCGCACGACCGCGCAATTGTCAGTTAAAGCGACGCAGTGCCGAATCGCAAAAAGTGCTCTGGTCAGAAAGGGGGTAAATTCTTCCGGGGCTGAATCGGTTAACCGAAGATAGATGTCCCCAGCTGTAAAACACCACCTCGGGAACATTACCACTTGTCCAAAGGGTCCCAACCGCCATCTCAATACCTACATACCTCCAACCTACTTACCCTATCTCAGGAAGGGAGGGAGGGACGTTCATCCGATGGCTTCCCAGCTCCGACTGTTACTGTGCCACTCCTTCCTACAGTCTACTTTCCTACGCTCCTCATCATCATCCCGTCTCCTCAACCAATCACGTAAGTAAACCTCACACCTCCCCGTTTCAACACAGTAAATCTTTGCTGTCTGGTTTACCTTCCACCCTGTTATGCCAGCCCTACGCTTTATTCGTTCCTCATAGCTCTGGGCCTTCCTGACTCATCTGTGGGCTGTTTAGGGTATTCCGACAACAACAGAAGCAGACAATATAAGGCAGAAAAAAAACCTGAGGTGTTTCTTAAAAGAAATTGAAACAAAACCACCAAAAATAACACTGAAATTTGGATTCAGAGCAGGACATTGAGATTTTTAGTAGATCATTTATATTTAAAAAATGATAAATCAAATTTTCGATCAAATTTTTGATTAATGATTTTGGTCAATCATCAAGTGGGGAACAATAATGTGTGTGTTGCATTGCTCAATATTTTAATCAATGATAAATTACTGGTTCATGATCACGTTAAGCATATAAAAAAATAGATCTGAATTTAATATTCAAACAATTATCTCATTTTTTTGGGGTGCAATGTAGAACTTAAACTTTAAATGGTGGCTTGTACCTTTGTCAACATTCCTGGATCCATATCCTGACCGGGCAGCTACCTTGGGTCTTCCAGAAGCGTTTTGCAGATAAAAGAACTATTTACTGGTTATATCCCAATGAGCAATTTCATCTCCTACATGCAGAATTATTAATCAATATTTCATTGAACTCTTTCTGAATGAAATGACTTGTTATTGATTGTATTTAGTGAAGCATTAGTATACTGTGGTTCATATAAATGCCATTTAGAAGTGTACTTACTGATTAGTGTCCATGCTAGAGCTGCACATGAGATGGTTTTAATTGCTTTAATATTCTACGGGGGATTTTAATGCATAATTAAATGTCACATTTTATTTGCAGATGCGTTTTCCTACCAGGAACTCTTTTATTGTTTTACTATAAACATTACAATCATGTAATAAGCGATAAGCACAATAAAGAAAGTGAATTAATGAGCCACAAACTTTTTTTTGTAGGGAGCGAGGGGTGGGCATGTATAAAGCATTCAGGGACTTGTCTCAAAGAAATGTTCCCATACCTACCAATTGTCCAGATTTTGCCTGGACAGTCTTGCTTTTTAATTAGTTGTCCCAGGACTACTGTATTCTGGGCTGTGTTCCGTGCTTTCAGTGTGAGGCTAGCCGTCTGCACTTGTTGTCTTGGCCAGGGGTCACATCCCATTCCCTCAATTGCATTTTCTGGCTGTATGGAAGATAGAAGGGCACTGACTACTGTGTTTCCACCGTGTAGACCTATCATTAATCACAGGACAGGCTGCTAAATAATCCATTAATTAATCAGCACCTTGCAGGGTGGATGGCTCTACTCTGCTGATAGCCACACTGTTATGCTATATAGAGGCAGGCAGATCTGCCAGGAACATTCAGGTGGAGCATAAAGACTAAAGGGGGTTAAATTAAATTAGGAGTAACCTAAAGTGGTAGTAAACTCTGTATGACAAAAAAAAAAAGTTTCCACCTGCAAGGCAATATCATCATAATGTAAAAAATAAAAAATTGTGGTGCTAAGGTGAATTAATAACCAATTGAAATAAATAACAGTGATCAGTCCTTGAAAAAATTCAAAGTAAATGATATGTGAAATATCTTAAGTGGTCTTGTCTCAAGGATGCTATACGACTAAACACCCAAAGTGCACCGTGATAATAAAAGGCTGTGCCCTTACCAGATGGCTAGACTCCACATTTTAGGATGAATCGATAAAGGACAATCCACAACTCCATACATGCTTTTTAAATCAGTCCAAATTTATTGTATCTCCATAAAAGATAAAAGTACAGCAGAGATAGATGCGTTTCATGGCCTTGTTCAAAACTGCCCATCCTGCACTCGACAGCTCAGGAGAATTCTCATTAACTTGGGGTAGTAGCACTTTTCTTTGTTGTTTATCCACATTATAAGAGCCTAGTAAAGCTTGGATACATACAATAAAGGATCCATACAGGGGCATAACTAGAAATAGCAGGGCCCCATAGCAAAATGTTGTATAGGGCCCCCCCTGCAAACAGCCCCTCCCCCCAGCTGCCATAGTGTCAATGCAGCGTGACCTGTGCCACATACAGCGTGACCTGTGCCACATACAGCGTGACCTGTGCCACATACAGCGTGACCTGTGCCACATACAGCCCCACCTATGCAGAGGAAGAGGCAAGCCACCCGGATCAGCAGAGAACAGGATTGCCCGCTGTAATAGCTTTCATTTGAATTTCCTGTCTTCCTGGGGCACATCGTCACATAGCCCCACCTCTTGGCCCGACGCCTTTGATGACGTCACATGTCCCGCATTGGATCGGCGTTCTGTCTGTCAAAGGCACCGGGCCAAAAGGTGGAGCTATGTGACGTGAGCCCCGGGAACACTGGAAGTTCTAAGGAAAGCTCTTACATCGGGCAATTCAGCTCTCTGCTGATACGGACAGCTCGCCTCTTCCTTTCCTCTCTCTTCCCCTGGTTGGGAGACTGTGCCGGCGGTGCTCTCATCCTCACTGGGCCCCACTCGGCTGCGGGCCCCATAGCGCCCGCATGGGTCGCTATGGTGGTAGTTACGCCCCTGGATCCATATTATTTCACTTCTTTTATTGTGACATCATTGCCGACAATTACATTCTTGGTATTTATTTGTTTATAGCGCTGCACCCCCCCCCCCCCTCCTTTTTTTGGACCGTTTTATTTACATTGTTGTGTTGGCTGCTTTTTCACATTTTTTTGACAGCGCGGTACTCTTTGTGATTTTTTTCATCCTCTGGATATAGACAGGATAATGTTGGTATCCACGCCACTGGTTACTCGCTTTAACGTTTGCTCCCAGGTATGGTGCAAAAAAGAAAGGAAAAGATTGCCAAAATAGCATAAAGCCTTGATGGTTTATTGAAAAATAATATCAAGTTCACAATTGAATAAGGCCTGGTTCACATCTATGCATTTTTTTGTGCGTTTTCAGTTTTGCAGAAACACACTGCAGCCCATTTAACATGGTTTTCTATTGATGTAGTTCACATCTGTGCATTTTATGGAAAGGGCCAGGGATTCTTTTTCTGGTGTTTGGTTCCATAGACTTTAATGGATCAAAGATGTGTATTTAAAAATGCAAAATGCACCTGGAATATGCTAACTGCAATCTGTGAATCAGGCCTTAGAATAACAGACTGGAAGCTTTAACCACATAAGGACCAGCCTTGTTTTGGATTTTAGGTGTTTACATGTTTAAAACAGGTTTTTTTGCTAGAAAATTACTTAGAACCCCCAAACATTATATATGTGTTTTTTTCTAACACCCTAGAGAATAAAATGGCGGTCGTTGCAATACTTATTTTGCACCATATTTGTGCAGCAGTCTTATAAGCGCACTTTTTTTGGAAAAAAAATCACTTTTTTGAATAAAAAATTAAGACAACAGTAAAGTTAGCCCAATTTGATACCCAACATGTCACACTTTAAAATTGCACCCGCTCGTGGAATGGCGTCAAACTTTTACCCTCAAAAATATCCATAGGTGACGTTTAAAAAATTCTACAGGTTGCATGTTTTGTGTTACAGAGGAGGTCTAGGGCTAGAATTATTGCTCTCACTCTACCGGTCGCGGCGATACCTCACATGTGTGGTTTGACCACCGTTTTCATATGCGTTCGCTTCTGCGCGCGAGCTCGTCGGGACGGGGGGGTTTTTAAAAATTTTCATTTTTATTTTTATTACTTATTTTACATTATTTTATTTATTTTTACACTGTTTAAAAAAAAAATTGGGTCACTTTTATTCCTATTACAAGGAATTTAACATCCCTTGTAATAGAAAAAAGCATGACAGGACCTCTTAAATATGAGATTTGGGGTCAAAAAGACCTCAGATCTCATATTTACACTAAAATGCAATAATAAAAAAAAAATTTTTTTAAAAATGACATTGAATAAAATATGCCTTTAAGAGACGTGGGCAGAACTAACGTTTTGACGTCGCTTCCGCCCAGCAGTGTCATGGAGACGAGTGGGCGCCATCTTAGCCTCACTCATCTCCAGGCACAGGAGGGAGATGGATGCGATCGGTGGCTCCGCTAAGCGGTAGAGGGCACCAGATCGCGGCGGGAGGGAGGGGGCCCTCTCCCACCACCGCAGGGACCACTTTTATCAGAAAGCCGGCCGCCGCACGAAAACGGGGATACCGGGGTTATGGCAGCTAGCTGCTGCCATAATAATGATATCCCCCTTCAAAGTTTGGACGTACATCGGCGTGCGGCGGTCCGGAAGTGGTTAAAAGGAGGGTGCTGCTTAAAATCATTGTTCTTCCTCTATTAACCATGGTTACCTGCAAGGAAACACATGCTGTCATCATTGCTTTGCACAAAAATGGATTCACAGGCAAGGATATTGCTGCTACTAAGATTGCACCTATATCAAGCATTTATCAAATCAAGAACTTCAAGGAGAGAGGTTTAATTGTTGTGAAGAAGGCTTCAGGTCCAAGAAAGTCATGCAAGCGCCAAGACCGTCTCCTACAGTTGATTCAGATGCGGGATTGGGGCACCACCAGTGCAGAGCTTGCTCAGAATTGACAGCAGGCAGGTGTGAATACATCTGCACGCACAGTGAGGTGAAGACTTTTGGAGGATGGCCTGGTGTCAAGAAGGGCAGCAAAGAAGCCACTTCTCTCATGGAAAAACATCAGGGACAGACTGATATTGTGCAAAAGATACAGGGATTGGACTTCTGAGGACTGGGGTAAAGTAATTTTCTCTGATGGCTCCCCTTACTAGTTTGGGGCATCCGGAAAAAACCTTGTCCGAAGAAGAAAAGGTGAGCGCTACCATTAGTCCTGTGTCATACCAACAGTAAAGCATACCTTAATATCCATACCAGACTCGAAGGACCTGGTATGGACTGGTGGGGGGAACCTATGCCGTTTTTTTCTTTGATTTTTACTCTATATTGCTGGGAACCTTCAAATCATTACAGCCACAAGCAATTTTAAATGACGTTTTTTTTCTTTAGAAATGTCATTTTGCTGTGGTACTGTAATAAACACGGGAAAGGTGCGCTACTTTACAGGCATACTAAGGACACCCCCAGGCACGATATTTAAAGGAATTTCACATTTTTATTGTTTCACTTTAAGCTTTATTAAAATCACTGTTCCTGAAAAAACGTCCGTTTTAATTTTTTTTCCAATTGATACATGTCCCCTGGGGCAGGACTCAGGTCCCCATACACTTTTTATGGCAAAGAACTTGCATATAAGCCTTCAGTGAGAACTTTGGATTTTGCAGGTTCGAGCCCCATTGACTTCCACTATTCCCGCATATGTGATCTGACAGCCATGTTTGTCGGCAATAGCGCTGCTTTCCATTTGCATTAGCGCCCAGTTTCTGAGAGTTGAAGTCCTAATTGGCCTTAATTGGGCGCTATTTTCTGGGACTGCGGGATCATTTTTTGGCGCTATAAAAAATGACCCCCAATGGATCATCCCATTACCAGCCAATTGGTCTAGCAAAGCTGTTTTAGAGTCTATGCAGCAGGCAAATTCAGAGGATTAACAGGTAAGCTGTCCTACTCAAAAGATGGGCAGGGGATACATAGCGGAACGAGCAACAGCAGTTCCATTGCAGCAATTAGCTCAATCTCCTCCAGAGGAGTTAAGTCTTCCTGGTCCATCCTCGAGAGAATCCTCTCACCACGCAGCAAGAATCCCTCCTAGACATCTGGATGATCGGGGGCCATCTGATACCTCAGAAGAGCTCGGTCCTTGGACTTCAACTTTTTCCTAGTGCAGCCCTATGTCTATACTGTAAAGCCAGCTATTGGCTATGAGGAAGCTGACACTACATCTGAGTATTCAAAAGATGTACTTCCAATTTCTAAAGAAGCAGGTTTCCTTCTTTCTGCTAGATTTTGAATAGTGCGATTTGTCATGCGACTTGGGACTGCAAAGTCGCACAAGTCGTATCCCATGATCCAATGAGTACCGTTTATCTGTGCGATTTCAATTCGTAGCGACTTCACATTCCCTGCACTACTTTGGTCCCAATTTGATGCGACTTAGACCTCCAGAATAGACCTCCATAGACCTCAAGAATACACAGGCATTGTTTCAAGTTGCATCAAAATCGTGTGAAAAATGGTGCGACTTTTAGGTCGCAATAGTGGAAACATAGGCTTACTCTGATGGATGATATCAGAAATATTGTTGAAGAGGAAAGGAAAAAAAAATTAAAAATGTATGTTTTTTCCTCTTAATTGCCTAGGAAAACTTTATCCACGGTCGGAACAAGATTCTGCAATGCCAGACGGTCCGCCGGAGGTAGGTTTGTATAACAAAGAATTTCATCTCACCAATCGATAATTCAGCCTCAATTGAGGATCCTTTTAGACAGATGAATAGGCCCCAACTTAAAGGAGCTTACTAAATGGCAGGTAAACGCCTGGAAGTCAGCAATTGCCTTATCTGTATCCAAACCCCTGTGGGCATGGACCAAAAACATGGAAACAGTGAATCATCAAATTGTTCCTAGGGAAAATATAGTCAAGGCTTTGGACGAATTATGGCTCTCAGCAGACTTCACTGGTGAGATGGTGATGCATACAATTAGTTACTTCGCAAGATCAATGTCACTACTTGCGCTAGCCATATGGGTATTGTGGTCAGAAATACGGGCAGCTGACACTGTGTCAAAACAAAATCAGTATAAATACCCCTTTTTTATGGTAAATGTACCTGGGGATTGAGGGATGCATACTTGCATGCACCCATACTACAACTGTTACAGAAGTATCTGAGATTTTCGGTCGACCAGGCCAAACTACAATTCCAGAGTCTCCCCTTCGGACCCTGCACTTCCCTCAGAGCCCTCACGAGGGCTCGGACAACTATCCAAGCTTCTTTATGAGAACTGGGTCTCAGTTCTTATCACTAACTAGATGATATCCTCCTTTTATCAAAAGATCCAGCGCAGCTAGTGGAACACAGGTGGATGCTGTGGCCTACACTATCAAGATACGGTTGGATGGTAAATCATCAAACGAGTCATCTTTTCTCCAATTTAGGCGCCTTATTCAACACCGCAAAAGGGACGGTGTCCCTGTCATCTCAGAAAGTGTGGGCGAAAGTGTGGGGGTCCCCTTATTAGAGGGGGCTCCCAGATTTCGATAAGCCCCCTGCCCGCAGACCCCGACAACCAACGGCCAGGGTTGTCGGGAAGAGGCCCTTGTCCTCATCAACATGGGGACAAGGTGCTTTGGTGTGGGGGGGCCCTGCAGGGCGCCCCTCTCCCCCAAGGCACCCACCCCCCCATGTTGAGGGCATGCGGCCTGGTACGGTTCAGGAGGGAGGGGCGCTCGCTCGCCCCCACCCCCTTTCCTGGCCGGTCGGGCTGCGTGCTCGGATAAGGGTCTGGTATGGATCTTGGGGGGACCCCCACGTCGATTTTTCAGCGTTGGGGGTTCCCCTTCAAGACAGCTGGGGGGGGGGGAGTGGAAGAGAAGCTAGCAGCCCTGCAGGGGGAGACCGAAGACAATTGGTGCCTGCAGTAAGGTAGTACAGCTGGCCCTCCTCCTCAGCAGTTGTCTGGGCCCCCCCCCCGTTTGGAACTGATGGAGCCCGGGCCCAGTACAGGAGGACTGTCTGTACTGCCTTATCAGTGGCCCTGATTAGGGGACAGAGCTTTGACCGATCATATTGCACAAAAGTGAGTATATCATTTTCCATTTTCTGCTCTTGGTTTTGGATATAATTTAAGTCCCACTTTAATTTAGCTTTTCCCATTGACTCCAATGTATTTTGCCAGAGTGGGGAAACTTTGCTAAAAATCTCTTAATTTTCATCGAAATTTCACAATATTGAAAATAGTTTTTGCTAATCCTTACTAACCACAATGTGTCAAAGAATACATCTGGACAGAGTTACACAATTTCTAGAAACCTATTATCTGTAAAGGGTGTATTTTGTGTTTTGGTCAGTAGTTTTCCAGGGAACACTGGAATTTTCCTGCAGCGCAGAAAGAAAAATGTAATGTCCTCATGACAATTGCATCATTTTTTGACATCTGCTCAATGTCTTCATGGTATGGGCAGACTCCAAAAAAGATCTCACTGGCTTTTATTATGTTGGTCACATTTCTATTTGTTTTGTACTCAGAAAGGAACGTCATAATACATCTGTTAATTTGCTAGATTTCCTTCCCTGTGGAGAACAACAGAGTTGCCCTCAAAATAAGGACAACAGCATGAACATAAAGAAAAAGTATATCTCAATTTTTTTTTATAGGCCTGGATGCAGCAAGGGATGGTAAGATCTTATGTCAAGGGGGGTTTCTCCTCACTTTCTGTCCTTTCAAGAGGACGAAAGAAGAAATATCTCCAAAGGAAATAGCAATCCACTTTTAGACTGTTGCCACAGGAAGAGATGTCCACGTTGGTGATTCTATGGATAGAGATCGGGAATAGAGAAGGTAAGTGGATCATGAGTACAAGGTTAGAATACTGAAAACTAGGGTTGTACCAATACTGATATCGGTATCAGTGCCGATACAAAGTAGTTATCCCTATGTTTCTTTTTGTATCTTTCTTTCTGATCAAAGGGATGAACTTCGATCTGCAGATGTGGTCAGTTTAAAGCAGGGGTAGGGTAGAAATTAAAAGTGTCGACAACATTAAAAAAAGGCCAACTTCCCACACTCAATCAGGAAAAGGAATTTTTATAAACTAAATGCTGTAAACGAAAAATAATATTATAAAATGAATATTAAGCTTTGCGCCTTCACAAGTCAAATCAGCCCAATTCCTGCACTAAAGATTTCAGATAACCCCATTTCCTGGACCTTCAGATCTCAGATCAGCCCAATTCCTGCACCTTCACACCTTAGATCAATGTCAACTCCTGAACCTTCACACCTCAGATCAGCCCCAATTCCTGAACCTTACACCTTAGATCAGAGATATGCAATTAGCGGACCTCCAGCTGTTGCAAAACTACAAGTCCCATCATGCCTCTGCCTTTGGGTGTCATGCTTGTGGCTGTCAGAGTCTTGCTATGCCTCATGGGACTTGTAGTTATGCAACAGCGGGAGGTCCGCTAATTGCATATCTCTGCCTTAGATCATCCCAATTCCTGCACTCTCACACCTCACATTACCCCTTTTCCTGGACCTTCACATCTCAGACCAGCCTCAATTCTTGAACCATCACACTTCAGATCACCCCAGTTCCTGCACCTTTGCACCTCAGATCAGCCTCAATTCCTAAACCATCACAATTCAGATCAGCCCAGTTCCTGCACCTTCAGACCTCAGATCAGCCTCAATTCCTAAACCATCACAATTCAGATCAGCCCAGTTCCTGCACCTTCACACCTCAAATCAACCCTAATTCCTGCAACTTTACACCTCAGATAATCCTCAAATTCTGCACTATCACGCCTCATTTCAGTCCCAATTCTTGCATTATTACATGTCAGATCAGCCCTATTCCTGCACCTTCACACCCCACATCACCCCAGGTCCTGCACCTTCACACCTGACATCACCCCAGGTCCTGCACCTTCACATCTTGGAAAGCCCCAATTGCTGAACCATTACACCACAGATCACCCAAATTCCTGCACCATCACATCTCAGTTCAGCCCCAGTTCCTGCACCTTCACACCACAGTTTAGCCCCAATTCCTGCACCATCACACCTCAGATCACCCCAGTTCCTGCACCTTCACACCTCAGATCATCCCTAATTGCTGCACCTTCACATCTCAGATCAGCCCTATTTCCCGTACCTTTACACCTCAGATTATCCATCAAATTCTGCACCATCACATCTCATATCAGTCCTGATTCCTGCATTATCACACGTCAGATCACCTCAATTCCTGCAGCTTCACACCTCAGATCAGTCCAATTCTTGCACCTCTGATGTAGTAGTTACCAATAGCTGGTTAATTTCCAGTCCAAAATGAGAGCTTGAAATGCAACACCCCCTAGATTTAAACATCTGCTGCTTCAATGTCAGCTGCCAAGTAATGTGGGTGGGAATGGAGGCAGGCAGTCAATGAGGTGATCCCAGCCGTGCTCCCTCTTGTGTAGCCAGCCGCAACTGCAGACCAGATTTGCTGATGCATGGGAAGTGGGTGTCTCAGACATCCCTTGCGTGCCATCACAAATGTGGCACGCGTGCCTAGGGCTGCCGACCCCTGGTTTAAAGCAACCTGTCAAGTAAATAAAGGTTTAAATGTTGCTTTGTTTGATTTTTTTGTTCACTTCTATTTTACAAACTATTAATAATTAAAACTTTTTTTTTGTTTTTGTTTTCTTTGTTTGTTAACCACTTCAGCTCTGGAAGGTTTTACCTCCCTTTCTGAACAGGCTATTTTTTGCAATACGGCACTGTGTTATTTTAACGGACAATTGCGCAGTCGTGCGATACTGTACCCAAATAAGTTTGATGTCCTTTTTTCCCACAAATAGAGCTTTCTTTTGGTGATATTTTATCACCTCTATGGTTTTTATTTTTTGTACTATAAACAAAAAAGACTGAGAAAAAAAAACTTCCAAATTTGACACTAAGTGACACTTTTTGGGGACCAGTGACACTAATAGGGCGTACACACGGTCGGACTTTGTTCGGACATTCCGACAACAAAATCCTAGGATTTTTTCCGACGGATGTTGGCTCAAACTTGTCTTGCATACACATGGTCACACAAAGTTGTCGGAAAATCCGATCGTTCTGAACGCGGTGACGTAAAACACGTACGTCGGCACTATAAACGGGGCAGTAGCCAATAGCTTTCATCTCTTTATTTATTCTGAGCATGCGTGCCACTTTGTCCGTCGGATTTGTGTACACACAATCGGAATTTCCGATAACGGATTTTGTTGTCGGAAAATTTTATCTCCTGCTCTCCAACTTTGTGTGTCGGAAAATCCGATGGAAAATGTCCGATGGAGCCCACACACGGTCGGAATTTCCGACAACACGCTCCGATCAGACATTTTCCATCGGAAAATCTGACCGTGTGTACGGGGCATAATACTGTGATCAGTGCTAAAAAAATTGCACTGTCACTGTACTAATGGCACTGGTAGGAAAGGGGTTAACATCAGGGGCGATCAAAGGATTAAATGTGTCCCTAGGGGGTGCTTTCTAACTGTGTGAGATGTGCTTTGACTAAAGGAAAACAGAGATCTGTGTCTCTACTTAACTATCGCCTGCCACCAGATGCTGCATGTCACTTGCTACCATCACCTGTCACCCAGATACAGCGTGTCACTTGCCACCGTGACCTGTCATCAAGATACAGCGTGTTACTTGTCACCATCACCTGTCACCCAGATGCAGCATGTCACTTGTCACCGTGACCTGTCACCAAGATACAGAGTGTTACTTGTCACTTGTCACCCAGATGCAGCATGTCACTTGTCACTGTCACCTGTCACCCAGATGCAACATGTTACTTGCCACCGTGACCTGTCACCAAGATACAGAGTGTTACTTGTCACTTGTCACCCAGATGCAGCATGTCACTTGTCACTGTCACCTGTCACCCAGATGCAGAATGTCACTGTCAACTGTCACCCAGATGCAGCATGGCACTTGTCACCGTCACCTGTAACCCAGATGCAGCATGTCACTTGTCACCATCACCTGTCACACAAATGTAGCGTCTCACTTGCTTCATGTGCATTTGCTGGTCCTGGAGTGAGGGCGGACGGTGGGAGATTATGTAATCATCTCTCAGCTTGCTGGTGGCTGCAGCTCTTTCAAGAGCAGCTTTCGCGGCCCTGCTGTAAGAGCGGAACAGCGGTGATGCTTTGCTGGGGTTTTTTTGCCTTCCTCTGGATCAACTGTGGGTATAGGATTGTGTAGATAAGATTGTATGATATTTTTTTTTCCCTTTTAGTGGTTGAACTGAATGGACTTGTGTCTTTTTTCAACCAGACTAACTATGTAACATCTTTCTTCATGCTCAGTTTTGGTGGGAGAAAACTCATGGTATCTCTAATACTGGGATCCAATAACCAATGCCTGAGTGGGGAGTAGAGAAAAATAAAATGTTTAAACCTTCTGAATGTGATGGTCCAAAGGCTTATTCACGCCATAGAAAGTTAAAATGAAGTCTGTAATGTTTTTAAACGTGTTAGTATACAACATTACTTTCCAATATTAATAAAACTCTCTCTTGAAATGCTTTAACTTTTTTAATGGATTAGAAAAATGTCTGTGTTTTTTTTTTGGTTATGTGACTCTACAGGTTTGTGGGGATTTTCCTTCCTTTTTTTGTCCCCTAGACAAATCTTTTTTTTTTTTTTACCAGTTTTGTGTGTATCTATATGGTTAACCGTGTCCCTATTTGGAAGATCCACTCTAAATTTCTGTCCTGGTGATTTACATTTAAGAGGTAAGTGAAAATCCAAAATGTTGCAGGTGTCACCAGATTTTTTTGTTTTGAAAGCCTATGGCGTGCATAACACACCCAAAAACTTCACCCGGTGCCAAAAAAATGTGCACACACAAAAAAGAGCAAACGGGTACACAAATGTGCCTTTCCCTGAATCCCCCGGGGCGTCAGGCTCCAGATGGGGAAAAGGGTACTTACAATTGGTCCATCTGGCAGAAACCAGACGAACCCCGTTCTCTGGAGGGCCTGCCGAAACAGACCCACCCAAGTACTAGGTGAGGCTTCCCCGAAGGGAGACCCCATGAGAGAGGGTGAACCAAGCCAAAAGGCCTATAAACCACCCCCTCCCAAGACTTTCAGGGCTGGCCCGAGGACCCGCAACCCTACTTATCACACAGTGCAACAAACCGTGTACAAACATAAAAATACAAAAAGTGACAAACATAGGCTTAATAAAACAAAAAATAGAGTGGGGAAGGAATAAGTGAAGAGGAGAGTGAAAAAGTGGCCATCGTGTGAAACAATGATCAGGCCCTCCGGCCAGGAATAAAAAAATCCCTCTGGTCTCAGCCAAAAGGCCCGGCCCAAGAGGCAGGTGCTAAAAAAGCGTGTTCTATGGTGCAGTGCCTGTGGTGCCTCAAACCAAAGTGACTCTCACTCACAGTGATTTTTTGGCACCCCTGGACTGCCACTCCAGGGGCACATACTCCATAGGCTTTCAGGACCAACCCTGACCAACGACCCAGACCACAGCCGCCCCCACGCCAGGCAGAAAGGCATGAAGTTCAGGGAGCTTGGTGAAAGCCCTTTACTATCAGGCTCCACCATCGCTCCCATCACTCCTTCCTAATTACATTCGGGAAATACTAACCATTCCCCCCCTCAAAAAGGGAAGTAAGTGTTCTCTCCCGAATAACTGTCCATAGCTAGAGCTACCACAATCTAGGCCAGGGACCCGACCCTCCGGCCAGACCCAGATGCAGCACCTATCCTCACCAGGAGCACCCTTTCGGACGGCTCAGACTCAACCATCGGCCAGCCCCCAGTATCTATCAGGCAGCGTGGCATAGTCCCTGCTGAAACCGACTTTCCAGGCACTATAACACCATGGGATTTGCTGGCCCTCCCCAAGGAGAGTAGCACAACACCTCCTCTGGGAACTGATAAGAACAGATACTACGCTTGATCTTAGCCAAATGGCCGAGAAGCGATTACCAGAATAGGAGGTAAAACATATCCCCCAGTGGGGACGCCAATTCTGGTAATAAAAGATGGATTTAACCTCATTTTGGGGAGATTTCCTCCCACCTACTGAGGCAGAAAGTCATGGCAAATCTTCCCAAAGGGGACACAGAAATAAAATAAAAAAACTGGCAGAGGATCTAATCCATCTATACTCTTCAAAACAGGAAAACATGTATTTGTTAAAACCTACAATAACACAAGTAATGCTTTACAATCAATATGCAAAATTCTGCACAATTCACCAAGGAGCCAAACCAGCTGTGTGTTTCACTATCACACTAAGATCTATTTATTGTCGATCTTCCAGGTTTCCACATATCTTAATATCCCAACAATCAGAATATTTGTCAGCTGCAACATTCTGGCTGGAACAAAGAAGTAACCAGCAAGAAGATGATTGATAATGTAGAAGTGGAAGCATATGTTAGTACAAAAGCAATTCTACCATACCGACATTTGGCAAGTAATACATTTAGTAAAAAAAAAAAAATGCACAGCTAATAAGCCAGCATATACATCTGTCCTGTGTAAATAAACAAAATGTGTGCAGTTTTAGGGATTTTCTGCACAATGTAAAAAGGGCTAATGTGCGAAAGGGAAACAATTGAATAGTCCTTGGTTCCATGTGAATGTTGCCGTTGTGCGAATGGTACAAATTCAAATGTTTGTTTTATTGTAAATACCGGCCCATCCACAAATAGAAAACAAATGTTATTGATCAAATGCTCTTATGGTTTTTTCTCTTCTGATCTAATGTTCTGTGTATTTTCTCTTAGGATCAAAATCCTTAGGGCAGTTTCTTATAGGATCAAAGGTACTTGGGGTATCTTCCTTTTAAAGTGGATGTAAACCCGATTCATGAAATTTGACCTAAGCGCATATATCAGCAGTGTTTTATTATCTCTCTTCAAAGTCCCGTGGCTTTCTCCTGCTCCGTTCTTCTGTTATCACCATGGTAACTTCTGACAAGGTCTCTGACACATGTGATAAAACCAGCCTAAAATTTGTGTCAGGGTGGGTGCTATAAATAGATTAGCAGTGAGCTGGTCAAATCACAGCACAACTCTGCAAGTCTCTGCCTATGAGGAGTGGGGGTGTGTGCCTTTCCTCCAATCAGCTGTCTCACAGTGTATAGCAAGACTCCCCTCCCCTTGCTGGAACAGGAAGAGAAAATTCCAACAGGACGTCCACTTTCTAAACAGTATAGAAAGTTGAAGACAGAAGATATACATGTAAAACTTATGTAGGGAGATCTTTCATCTCTGTGTATCATCTGAGGCTGTTCACTTTACTGGGTATATGTGAGGGTTTACATCCACTTTAGGAACAAATGCTCTAAGGGTATTTTCTTTTAGGATAACATTTTTTAGGGCAGGTTCTTTTTTTTATGATTGAATGTACTTTTGGTATTTTCTCTTTGGATCAGAATTCTTAGGGCAGTATCTTTTAGCATTAAGAGTTCTTAAAGTATTTTTTAGGAACAAATGTTCTTAGGGTATTTTTGCTTAGGATCAAAATTGTTAGGATAGTTTCTTTTATAATCAAAGGTACTTAGGTTATTTTTATTTTAAATATAAATGTTCTAAGGGTATTTTCTCTTAGGATCAAATTCTTTAGGGCCGTTTCTTTTAGGATTAAATGTACCTAGGGTATTTTTCTTTTAGTAACAAATGTTCTTATAGTATTTTCGCTTAGGATCAAAATTCTTAGGATAGTTTTTCCTTTGGGATCAAAGGTTCTTAGGGTATTTTTGCTTAGGATCAAAATTCTAGGATAGATTATTTTACGACCAAAGTTACTATTAACTATTTTTCTTTTAGGAAAAAATGTTCTAAGGGTATTTTCACTTAGGATCAAAATTATTAGGACAGTTTTTTTAAAGGTACTTAGGGAATTTTTTTTTTTAAGAACAAATATTCTAACCTTATTTTCTCTTAGGATCAAAATTCTTTGAGCAGTTTCTTTTAGGATCAAAGGTACTACGGGTGTTTATCTTAACTGGCTTAAAAAAAATGCTGCTACTGAGTTTTGTGCTTTGAGTGTAGAAGCAGCTCAATGTTCTTCTATGTGTCCATGCACATTAGGACGATTAGACGCATATTTTAAGCTCAGCATTTAGAGAAAAAAAACCCTTCTGGTCTGCTTCTTTGAGACCAGTTTTGTGGCAGAAAAAAACGCTGAATGCTTCTAAAAACGTGTACAAAAATGCTCTATATGAGTGTTTTTTCTGCCAAGGGAACTGATGTTTTTTTAAGCCCGGTGTGCATGGAGTCTAAAACAATGGCAGAGCAATGCATGAACTTCAAATATCAACCAAATTACACACAAAAAAGGAGAAAAAAACATAAAGAAAGAATAAATAAGAAAATGGATAAAAATTTAAATACATTTTTTTTTCTATTTTTAGGGTATTTATTTTTGTTCTACATATATACAGTTGTGCTCATAAGTTTACATACCCTGGCAGAATTTATAATTTCTTGGCCATTTTTCAGAAAATATGATTGATAACACAAAAACATTTATTTCACTCATGGTTAGTGTTTGGCTGAAGCCATTTATTATCAATCAACTGTGTTTACTCTTTTTAAATCATAATGGCAACAGAAACTACCCAAATGACCCTGATCAAAAGTTTACATACCCTGGTGATTTTGGCCTTATAACTCAAGTTGACACAAAGGGGTTTGAATGGCTATTAAAGGTAACCATCCTCACCTGTGATCTGTTTGCTTGTAATTAGTGTGTGAAAAGGTCAATGAGTTTCTGGACTCCTGACAGACCCTTGCATCTTTCATCCAGTGCTGCTCTGACGTTTCTGGATTCTGAGTCATAGGGAAAGCAAAAGAATTGTCAAAGGATCTGCGGGAAAAGGTAGTTGAACTGTATAAAACACAAAAGGGATATAAAAAGATATCCAAGTAATTGAGAATGCCAATCAGCAGTGTTCAAAATCTAATCAAGAAGTGGAAAATGAGGGGTTCTGTTGAAACCAAACCATGGTCCGGTGGACCAACTAAAATTTCAGCCACAACTGCCAGGAAAATTGTTCGGGATGCAAAGAAAAACACACAAATAAATTCAGGTGAAGTACAGGACTCTCTGAAAACATGTGTTGTGGCTATTTTAGGATGCACAATAAGGAGGCACTTGAAGAAATATGGGCTGCATGGTCAAGTCGCCAGAAGAAAGCCATTGCTATGCAAATGACACATAGTGTCCGGCTTAAAATACGCCAAACAGCACAGAGACAAGCCTCAAACCTTCTGACACAAAGTCATTTGGAGTGATGGGACCAAAATTTTGCTTTTTGGCCACAACCATAAATGCTACATTTGGAGAGGAGTCAACAAGGCCTATGAAGAAAAGGTACACCATTCCTACTGTGAAACACGGAGGTGGATCGCTGATGTTTTGGGGATGTGTGAGCTACAAAGGCACAGGATATTTGGTCAAAATTTATGGCAAGATGAATGCAGTATGTTATCAAAAAATAATGGAGGAACATTTGCATTCATCAGCCAGGAAGCTGCACATGGGACGTACTTGGACATTCTGTCATGACAATGATCCAAAACACAAGGCAAAGTCGACCTGTCATTGGCTACAGCAGAATAAAGTGAAGGTTCTGGAGTGGCCATCTCAGTCTCCTGACCTCAATATCATTGAGCCACTCTGGGGAGATCTCAAACATGCAGTTGATGTAAGACAGCCCAAGAATTTCCAGCAACTGGAGGCTTTCTGCCAAGAGAAATGAGCAGCTTTACCATACCAGAAGATAAGGAGCCTCATCCACAAATACCACAAAAGACTTCAAGCTGTCATTGATGTTAAAGGGGGCAATACACTGTATTAAGAACTGGGGAATGTAAACTTTTGATCAGGGACATTTGGGTAGTTTCTGTTGCCATTATGATTTAAAAAGAGTAAACACATTTGATTGATAATAAATGGCTTCAGCCAAACACTAACCATGAGTGAAAGAAAAGTTTATGTGTTATCATTCATATTCTCTGAAAAATGGGCAAGAAATCATAAATTCTGCCAGGGTATGTAAACTTATGAGTACAACTGTATATTTTTCACATCATAGATGATTGATCTGTGCACTAGCTTTATCATGTAGATGAGGCCAGACACTCCTTATCACTTTAAGGCAATGGCAGAGCAATGCTTTAAAACGGTGCTCCACTCAAAAGGGGAAGCTCTGCTTGTTCGCCCACTCCACTGCCACTTGGCACTTTTTTTGGGGGGGGGGACAGGTACCTGGTTTTGACAGGTACCTCCTCCCACTTTCGGGAAACATTGCCACGGCGATCTCTGAGTATTTCTGGCCCCTCCTTCTTCTCTCCACTGTCTTCATGTCCCAGAAGATGGCGGGACCATTCAGAAAGCACAGTGTGGTTAGCACATGCGCAATGCGAAACCGATAGTGAAGCTTGAAGGCCTTCAATTGGATTCGGTGCCTGCAGCTCCTGACTTTTAATTTTTTTTTTTTTTGCCCAAGCTGGAGCTCCTCTTTAACCTCAAATATCAAGCAAATAAAACACAAAAAAGGTGAAAAAAGTAAACAATAAGAGAAATTACAAAAAAAAAATGTTTTCATATGGTATAGGATATTTATTTTTGGAAAAATAAGAAAAAGGACAAACAAGTAAAAACTTTTTACAACCTTTTAAAGAATTTAGGAGATCATGGTGTCTTGGATAGCACTTTAAATTGGTGCACCTCTCTATGCTCCTATGTTGTTGCCACTATTCATGATCCTTACATATTTTTGAGCTGTAAGAACATGGCTATGCTCTGGTTGTTAGGATTATACTATATGACTAGTAGATCTCTTCCAGATGCTTGGAGTTCTGTTCACATCACCTTTAGAAACTCAAGCATGTGCCCAGTGTTAAATGTGTATATGTTGCTATTTTGACTCCACCACCCCCCTTTTGTGCCACTGTTCATCAGTTAGTCCTTGCTGAACTTGAGCATAAAGAAAACCTCAAATAGCAACTAAATACATAAAAAAACATGCACAAAAAGAGCAACAGGACCAAAATGTTTGTAAAATGTATGCTTATCTGCTATTTTTTTTAATGTATTATGTGTGTTGTAAGTTGTGATAAAAGTACCAACACCTTCCTTCTCCCAATAAATAAGTACAAAAAAGTTTTGGAACTTTTTTTTCTGTGTATTTTGTTGACAATATGTTCAGGTTCAGCAGGATCTGGCTGATATACAGTAAGAATAATAAAAGGTCATTTCATCCTGGGGTGGATTTCCAGCCATTCTGAGGACACAGCTGACATTCCCCAGACCTGGGTGTCCTCGACCTTTACTGTGCTAAATGTCCTGGAGGAAGCATGCTGTTCTATGGTATACAGAATATCGGTGTTATGTCTGTAGGCTGTACTATGGCAATCGTTGTATTTTATAAACACCATGAAGACAAAAGGAAAACCTCCTCTCTGTGTGCAAAACTAAATCAGAAATTCTGCTTTTAATGAAATATGTTTACTAGTATCATCCAGCTCTGGGAATCAATACTGTGTGATGGTTAGAATAAGATAGAGGTAAGGGATGGAAGAAACAAAAAAAAAAAGATAGACAGGGAGAGAAGGAAGGAAGCAAAGGAAGTATGGGAGGGAGGGAGGGAAGGAAAAAAGGAAGAGATGGAAAGTGAGGAGAGGGAGAGAAGGAAGGGAGTTTTTGAAAGAAAGAAGAAAGAAAGAGAGAGAGAGAAGGAAGCCACACAAGAGAGGGACGGTTTAAGGAAGAGGAAAGAAGGAAGGAAGGAGAGGAAGGAAGGGATAGAGGGAAGGAAAAAAAGATGCAAGTGGAGGAAAGTAGGAAGGCAGGGGAAAAACAGAAGGATGGAAGGAATAAAGAAAAGAAGGCAGGAAATGGAGGGAGGCTTAAAGGATAAAGGGAGGGAAGGAAGGAAGGAAGGAAGGAAGGAAGGAAGGAAGGAAGGAAGGAAGGAAGGAAGGAAGGAAGGAAGGAAGGAAGGAAGGAAGGAAACTGATGGAGGGGTGAAGAAAAGAAGGAAGGGAAGGAAGGAACAGAAGGAAGAAAGGAAGGAAATAGATGGAGGGGAGAAGAAAAGAAGGATGGAAGGAAGGAAAGAAAGGAAGAAAAGGGGGGCGGAAGGAAGGAATGAATAAAGGGAGGAAGGAAGGAAGGGAGAGGTGAAGAATGAAATGAAGGAAAGGAAAGGAAGGTAGGTAGGGAAGGAAAGAATGAAAGCAGGGGAGGAAAGAAGTAAGGAACAAAGGAAAGGGAGGCAAGGAACTGAAGGATGGAAGGAAGGGGAGGGAAGGAAAAGGAGGGAGGGAGGGATAATGAAAGAAAGGAAAGGGGGGATAGAGGAAGGAAGGAAAGGGAGGGAGAGATGAAGGAAGGAAGGAAAGGGATGGGGGGATGAAGGAAAGAAGGGAGGGAAGAAACAGAAGGATGGAAGCAAGGAAAGAAAGGGAGGAAGGAGAGGAAAGGAAGAAAGCAAGGAATGAAAGAAGAAATGGAGGAAAGGCAGGGATGAAGGAAGGTAAGGAAAGACAGGAGGGGAGTGCAGGAAAGAATCAAGGGAGGAGAGCAATGGGGTCACTAGGGGGGCCAGAGGGGGCCCTGACCCCCCCCCCCCAACATTATGCTGTGCCCCACCAAGTGCCCCCCAATTAAAATATATATATTTTTTTTTACAAAAAGGCAATGTCTAAGAGGGATAGCGTCCCCAGTCAGCTCCTGCGGGTGATTCCTCCCCCCTCCCTCTGCTCGCTGAAACTGCATAATGCGAGCGCTAACACAACCATGGCCGCCTGATCTGCTCCTTCCCCTGCATCCTCATTGGCAGGGATAAGAGCGAGGTGCAGGAAGGACTCTTCCGGGACTCTCAGTTACTGAAAAAACAGACTGATTTCTCCCATCCTTAGGACAGGAGAACCACCCTGTAAATTCCAAGAGATTCCAGACCAGTGCTGTCAAGAGCAAGGGCAGGACAGCAAGAGGAGGCTGGGGAACCCCACAGTGGCAGAACACCAGGGCCCGGTGGCAAGACAACCTTTGCAACCCTGATAGTTCTCCCACTGCTTTGGACCCTTATATTTTCTTGGTATGCTGGTGACATATATCTCTTGTTTTCTGCCACCCTGGGGGGGCCCCAATACAGTAGGAAGGGAGCTCACTGCAGAACATGTGAAAGGGCCATTGTGGGATCGTAGTAAAGGGCCCCAGGATATATATATATATATATATATATATATATATATATATATATAAAATAGCATTTTACAGTTGCCCCCCTACTTTTGTCCCTGTCCCCCGTGTGCCCCCCTAAATATGAAAGCTGGAGACGCCACTGGAGGAGAGGAAAGAAGGGAGGGAAGCAACAAAAAAATGTAATGAAGGAAAGAAAGGAAGGGAGGGATGAAGGAAAGAAGGACAGGACGGAAGGAAGGGAGTGAAGGAAAGAAGGAAGGAAAGGAATGGAAGAATGTAAGGAAGGAAAGAAAGGAAGGGATAAAGAATGGAAAAAAAGGGATGGAAGGAACAGAAGGATGGAAGGAAAGATAGGAAGGAAGGGAGGGAATAGAACGAAGGAGGGGGGGTGAAGAAAGAAAGGAAATAAGAAAGGGAGGTGGGGGGAGAAGGGAAAAAAAGGGATGGAAGGAAGGAAGGGGGGGTAGGATGGAGATGGAAAGAATGGGGGAGAGAACAGATATCATTAGAATACAATGGGGCATGCATCATTTGTATTTTTATAGACAATTCTAATAATCTTCACTGTGAGCTGGATGCCTGCCTTCTCAAATGTGAAATAAAACCATATTCTTGTTATTCTTGAAATTACGGACTAGGTGTGAAGATGTCATCAAGTTATGTTCACATTTACGTCAAGTGGAATCCGAGTGTGATGATGCAGTGGCTCACTGATGGAACTGACAGATGCATTTGTATCTGTAAACTTTTTACATTTAAAGAGTAAAAAGAAGTATTTGTGAGATGAAATCTGAGCTAATTTTCAGTGATCAGCCATGTTCCAGATCTGATTGAAGTCCTATTTTTCCTTAGGGTCTTACATATCTTTCCCTCCATATCAGTGACAAGAGCAATAATCAAACCTGTCTGCAATAAATGACTTGAACAGGAACACAGCGCTGTGCTTATACCAAGAGTATTAAAAGCTGCGTAGAATTTTTTACAGGATTTGATGTTCATGAAATATTTGTAGCAGCATATTAGTTTATTTAACCGGTTCAATACAGGGCAATTTCACCCCCTTCCTTCCCAGGCCAAATTTTAGTTTTCAGCGCTGTCGCACTTTGAACGTCAATTGCGCGGTCGTGCGACGTTGTACCCAAAAAAAATTGACGTCCTTTTTTCACCACAAATAGAGCTTTCTTTTGGTGGTATTTGATCGCCTCTGCGGTTTTTATTTTTTGCGCTATAAACAAAAGAAGAGCGACAATTTTGAAAAAAACACAATATTTTTTACTTTTTGCTATAATAAATATCCCAATTTTTTTTTTAAAAAACAAATTTTTTCCTCAGTTTCGGCCGATACGTATTCTTCTACATATTTTTGGTAAAAAAAAATCGCAATAAGCGTATATTGATTGGTTTGCGCAAAAGTTATAGCGTCTACAAAATAGGGGATAGATTTATGGCATTTAAAAAAAAAATATATATATTTATTTTTTTAGCGGCGATCGCGATTTTTTTTCGTGCCTGCGACATTATGGCGGACACATCGGACACTTTTGACACATTTTTGGGACCGTTCACATTTATACAGCGATCAGTGCTATACAATTGCATTGATTACTGTGTAAATGTGACAGGCAGTGAAGGGGTTAACCACTAGGGGGCGGGGAGGGGTTAATGTGTTTCCTAGGGAGTGATTACTAACTGAAGGGGGAGGGGACGCTGAAGGGGAGGAGACCGATCAGTGTTCCTCCGTTCTGGGAACACAGATCGCTCTCCTCAGAGCTGACAGGCTGTGGATCTGTGTGTTTACACACACAGATCCACATGCCGGCCCGGTTAACGGGCAATCGCACACGCACCGGGTCCCGAGGAACGCGGCGGGCGCGCGCGCGCGCTCCCGGCGGCGCGCGCGCGCCCCCTAGGCGGCCGGGAATCCCAGGACGTCATATGACGCCCACCCAGGATGGGAGATCCCATCCCAGGACGTCATATGACTATGGGCGGGTAGGGAAGTGGTTAAGGACCAAGCCCTGTTATAAATGGTGATTGGATTTGGTGGCCATGGAGGGTTTCATGGGCCCCTATGGATGGATCTTCTGGCTTTCCCTGATAGCCTAATGCCGCGTACACACGACCGGACTTTCCGTCTAAAAAGGTCAGACGGAATCATTCCTTCGTCGGACATTTCGATCATGTGTGGGGTTCATCGGACTTTTTCTTTCGAAAATTCTGACGGACATAGAAATAGAACATGTTTCAAATCTTTCCGAAGGAATCGGTTCCTATCAGGTAAACCGCTCGTCTATATGCTGTTCCGACGGACCAAAAACGATGCATGTTCTGAGGCAAGTACGAGACGGAAACTATTGGCTGCTCGCTATTGAACTTCCTTTTTCTAGTCCCGTCATAAGTGTTGAACGTCACTGCGTTCTAGACGGTCAGACTTTGGTGTGATCGTGTGTAGGCAAGACAGTTTCAGCGGAACTCCGTCGGAACTCAGTCGAAGGTCCTTCAGAAAGTCCTTCAGAGTTTATTCTGATGGAAAGACAGGGTCGTGTGTACGTGACATAAGGCTCAGAAGCTGAATCACTCATTTCCTGAGCTTATGAACATCTATTACGTTATGGGATCCCTCCAGCATAAAGTTTTCTAAATAAAAGAGTCATCATGTGTATTCTTCTTGAATCTTGGAGTGCTTTGTGTATTTCTTCCAGATCTGTGCAGTAATCCAATGTAAAACTTTCCCTCCGTACAGAGACTTTTTTTATAATAAAGACAGATCACTGCTGCTTTCTCTCCTTGTGCAGGGTAACTGGTCTTGTCCCTGCCCCTCATATCTTTTTTTGTAGTGAGTGGATCTTTTGGGCCCCTACCATAGCTCTGCTGTCTGCATAGGCTATGTACAGCACAGCTATTGCGTCAAATATATTTCAAGGAAAGTTTTTTTGTGCTCAGAGTTCAGCTTTAAGGGATATTTGCTATATTAACTCCACATCAGTGAGTCACAAATCACTAAGGTTAGTGGCTCAGAATAACAGCAACTAACATTTTGCAATGGCAACACCCATATTTCTCTCATAAGAGCTTCTGTTGATAGGGCTGTGACACCAAAACAGAATAATTAGTTCAACATGCTGTGCTCAGTTTTTCTAATGCAGGCCATCCATGTTTTTTTATATGGAGTTGAACTTCAGTTAAAAGCTGAACTCCAAGCAAACAGTAAAGAGATGGAATACATATGTAGTAGCTACCCCTGCAGGAGTTGCTTCGTAATTTGGGTTCTTTATTCTCCGCCTAGACTCCAAAAACAACATCAGCCCCTCTGCTTGAGTGAAAGTCACTACAAACACAAGTGTGACTACCTTTAACCCCTTCACACCGATGTAACGCAAATATGCGGCCTTCGGCGTGAGTGGGTTGTACCGTGATGATGCATGCAGCTACACACATCACCCCAGTACCGTATTTTTAGAGCCAACGGTCGGCTTTCTTGTAGTAACAACCGATGCGGCTAACAGCCGCTCGGCTGTTATTACAGGCAGCGCGAGGGGAGGTCCCCCCCTCTCGCCACCTTCCGCGGCTCGTCTGGGCTCTCCCGTCCTATCGGGAGGCCCCGAGCGACCAGTCGGCACGTCCAGCGGCTGGCCAGAGACCCGAACGAAGCCGGAATTGGCTTCAATCAGGTCTCGGATCTAATAACCAGAAGCGATGACATTTACTGAAGACTTAAAGGTGCCAAATTTTTAAAAAAGACAGTATTCAAAACGTGCCGTTTTGAATCCTTTTAGGTACAAAGGAGGGATTTTTGGATCTTATAGACCCCAGATCTCTCCATAAAGAGTACCTGTCATTACTGTCACAAGGGATGTTTACATTCCTTGTGACAGCAATAAAAGTGATCAGACATTTTTTTTAAAGGGACAGTGTAAAAATAAAAAAATAAATAAAATAAATAAGAATTTTTTTTTTTTTAGAGCGCCCCATCCCTCCGTGTTTGCGCGCAGAAGCAAAGGCATACGTAAGTCGTGCCCGCAAAGGTAAACAGTGTTCAAACCACACATGTGAGGTATCACCGCGATCATTAGAGTGAGAGCAATCATTCTAGCTCTGGACCTACTCTATAACTCTAAACTGGTAACCTGTAGCAATGTTTGAAAAACAAGGAGAGGGGCGCCTCTGAGTATATATCAAAACACTTTAATAGTAAAAACAATATCCAGTCACATAGGAGAAGGTATAGTTGAGTGCAGCTCTGGGCTGAGCAGGTGGGACAACAAGTCACAGTGAGTCCGCTTGTCTCTGGCAAGGTGCCGCACATCAGGTCCCAGGAAGAAATGGGGTGGTGAACAGTCAGAGCCTGTATATTATCATCTTTCACATTATACAAAAAATGGGCTAACTTTACTGTTTATTTGTTTTTTAATTCATGAAAGTGTATTTCTTCCAAAAAAATTGCATTTGAAAGGCCGCTGCGCAAATACAGTGTGACATAAAATATTGCCATTTTATTCTCTAGGATCTCTGCTAAAAATATATATATAATGTTTGGGGGTTCTAAGTAATTTTCTAGCAAAAAATACAGATTTTAACTTGTAAGCAACAAGTGTCAGAAAAAGGCTTAGGCATGAAGGGTTTAACTCAACTGTGAATTAGGATCAGGAAATATACACTAGGCCAATTAGTGGTAATTTAACTCAAGGTATTGGTACGGGGTAGAATAAATGGTGGTTTGAGCATAAATGAGTATACAGAGGAAGGAGTTAGGCACAGTCTACTGAACAATGTCATCTGTAGGCCGAAAAGATTTGGGTTAAAGTTCTGTACCACTAGACTTGGATTAACTCATGAATCAGCAAAGTTAGCAATAAACAGTGGATATAAGCATTAACTGCAATGTGTATAATAGTAATATAACTAGTCTAGAGTGCACTTCAGGAGAATGGCCAGCATATGGTGCAATGTCCCCTGATCAGTACCTCTTAGCATAAGCAATAGGTGAAGGTCTCCATGTAGCAGCTGTAAAGGGACAGTCTAGCTAGTGTCGGGGCCCAATTGTACCATTGGCGCACGTGAGAATAGTCCCAGTCAAGCCTGCAGGTAACATTAAAGCTACTAGATGGCTGTACGGTCAGTTCCTAAAAGGGTCAGTCTCTCTAGCAGTGGTTAGCAAATCCCCACAGTAGCAGCTTACCAGTCCCAGTGATAACGCAGCTTAAAATCCGGTCACACATACAGCGAGTAGTCTATTGTCTGCTCTGCACCCAGGTGACTCTGTCGGCACATCTGGACACAGCACTCTGGATCCTGCTCAGGCCCCTGTTACACAACAGTGGTGGTGCACACTGGACAGCGATGTGCACTCTCTCTCATGGCAAAAGGAAGCTGTGTCCTGTACAGCCTGAGAAAAATGCAGCTCTATCCCCTCCTCTTGACAATCTCAATCTAGGAAATGCAGTTCAAAAGATTACAGTCTTTCCTCTTGTCAGGAACCATGAATCATGATTTGGACTGAGACAGAAATGCAGTAAAAATCACAACTTTTAATGCAATGGTAATAATGGTACAGAACAGTAAACGTAGTCAAAACATAAGCCAGAGATCAGAAGCCAAAGAGGGTAGTCAGAAAAGCCAATCAGGAAACCAGAGATCAGAGCAGTCGGAGGCAGAAAAACAGGAGCCAGAAGGGATGTCAGCTGGGCAAAGTTTTACACAGGAACGCAGCAGAGAAACTCCAGATATGTTGACCAGGCAAAGGCAGAAAAGGAATGAACAAGGCAGTTTAAATAGCCAGAAGTGGCTGACTGTAGGCAGGACTGACGAGCAGATAATGATAACCAGGTGAGCCACTGAGGAATCAGTGAGTGCTGACAGTTGAGCAGCCTGAGCACAGAGAAAGGAGCTGCTAAGAGCCCAGCCCTGACACCTCTGGACTATGGTTCCCACAGTGCAGTGTTTGCCTGACTCTAGATATTGAACACTTCCTACTTACCAGCTTCCTCCTCTTATTGAAATAGCTGCACTTACTTAATGGTTGGGCAATCTTCTGGGACCTGTGACGTGTCCCAGAAGATTGCGGAAAGGGAGGGGGAGAGGAGAACTTCCGGTCGGGTCGCCTACGAAGTCTGACCAGAAGTGGGAGCGGGTACCTGTCAAAACTAGGTACCTGCCCCCGCCAAATAAATTGCATGCCAAATGTGGCATAGGATGGGGGGAGGAATGTTTAAAGCGGAACTTCCCTTTTTGGGTGGAGCTCAGCTTTAAATAGGTTAGGGTTAAAGTGGTTCTAAAGTCTAAATGCTTTTACCTCAATGTACAGTAAAAAAATGCCACGCTGGAACAATAAGATAAAGCAGCAGTAGACAGTGTGACAACACAAATAACAGTAATAAAAATAAAAATAAACTGCGCTAAGTGTCCTTTGTATTGGTAGTGACATAAACGTTTGAAGTGAATGTTCAATGGTATAGTCCAAATATCACTTTGGGCAAGAAAAAGCACTCCGGATCATCCAAATGCTACAACATGCACAGAAATGATTCACAATCCAAAGATCACGACAATGAATTGCCCTTACCAGAACGCCAAATATAATAAGTGGATGGCTTAAACCCAGCCGGGGCCTTTAGGATAAGGACCGATCAGCTCTCTCAGAGTTCAGGCGTAGTTCCCTCAGTTCAATACAACTCTCAGACTTTGCATTCATTGGGCTCTATGTCACACTGGGAGATTGATTGCTGTATCAGGAAATCCTTATCCACAGTATACGACCCAAAAATGAGATAAACTGACCATAGTGTAATACATTCAACAAACCCTTTAATGAATAAAGTAGTACACTTACAAACAGACGATCAAATTTCGCATAGAATATGTAAAAACGCCGGCCGGCATAACAACCACGGAGTGGATCTCGTCCTCCTTCCTCATTCACGTGGTGACGTCACTGCGTGTGTGCCCAGACACGTTTCGTCATCAAGCGGACGTTCTCAATGGGGACGAGCAGCGCAGTGAACCACCACCATATGTACGCTACCAAGCGTCGTTCTGAGATACAAATGCAAGGACGCCATCTTAAAAATGGGCAAATGCCCTAACTCAAACCGGGAAGTGCAAATTAACAAAAGTTTATATATATACACAACCCGGAAGAGTGACTAGCAGGGGTACTGCCAGATTTAAAAACGAGAACAAATAGATCAGAAAAAAGAGGAACAAAAGAAATCACCTATTAAGGGGATCTTTTGTGATAAAAATAGCAACAACACCTTATAGATATATTGCATCAGTGGTGAATATTACCCGATATGTTTATATAAACCGAGCAATGTGAGTGAAAACCCTAATCTTTAAATATTACCTATAGTGAAAAAAATTTATTGTAAATTATTGTAGATACAGGTAAGCCTAACACATATAAAAATAATCTAATGAAAAATTATAATTGCATAGTGTATTAACCTGTGCACTAGATGTGACTATTGTACCAATAGTGAATGTGTGAACGTGAATGTAAAAGAATGGGCAAATTAATACCCAATCCATTAGATTAAATGAAATAAAGTGGAATGAAGTGCAATATCCAAAATTATTAATGAAAATGAATATAAAATATGGGCAATATATATAGAATTATGAATTTAAAAAATCTAAATTAAATGTTGCATTATAAATGAATAAAAATAAATATGAAATAAAAATAAATGTAAATATACAATAAAATTATATAATTATGAATCTAAAATTGAATATAAATACATACAAAATTTGTATGGATTATTCAGCCTAATTGTCCACTAGCTGGTATCTCAGAGCAAGTTCCCAATAACATAATAATGTTTAAAAATGTTTAAAATGATAGTATATCAATAATTAGGAGTTGTCAATAAAAGCATTTACATCTGTCTCAATATTCAACCCATAGGGGGCATAAGTCCTCAATTTATGGATCCAGCTCATCTCTAATTGGGATATCCCCCTAATCAATGAACTACCCCTCCAATGGGGTCTATACCTGTCTATCCCCAAAAAAATAGTTTTGGAGGGGTTCCTATTAGTGCACGATAGGAACCCCTCCAAAACTATTTTTTGGGGATATCCCAATTAGAGATGCCGGCCGGCGTTTTTACATATCCTATGCGAAATTTGATAGTCTGTTTGTAAGTGTACTACTTTATTCATTAAAGGGTTTGTTTTTTTTCTACATTACGGCAAATAAAACCCCACTACTTGTCCTCCCCACACCCCTAAACACCCCCACCCTGTGCCGGCTCTAGCACTGCTCCTCTCACTTTCTGTTTTTACAGGAGACACTGAGGGCAGCAGGACCCATAAGCTCCTACTGCCGTCAGTCAAACTGCTGTGGGGGTGGGGAGCTTAGCAGTGCTCTGTGTGTTTATGGGCACACACAGCCCAGGTTGTAACTCAATGGGAGCAAGACCACATGGGAGTGTCCTTGGCACCCAGCTTACTACAGGAGGCACTCAAAGGAAGAAGGAGAGGACAGCCCCAGCAGAGACTATCAGTAGAGGAGGAAGAGACCTTTTTTATTAAAATTTTTTATGTCTTTGGTATCACTTTATGGAATACAGTAGTGTCATCTCCCCAACTTTACCCCAATTCTGATAACAGCATGTGGGTACCGTCTTGCTTTGAGACTGTCTCTCTAACTAAAATACAGCGTAGCACCCCTCCCCTAGTCTGGCTAAATTTAGTGTTAAGGCTGAGCTGTAGTCAGCTGAGCTGCAATGTAGCCTTTAGGTCTCTTGAGATTTTCCCTAAACCTGGTGATTGATTACTTCTGCCTGCTGCTGGAAGATTGTGCCCGCAAAAGCGTGGGAGGCTAACAACTAGAGGTATGAATGTTTATCTGACTCTAGCCAATCTCTGGGAGTCTGACCCAGGAGGAGAAGATAAATATGTAGGAGGAGCATATCAGAGTCTCTCTCTTTCCTGGGGCTTCTTTCAGAGAGGGGGCATGTGTGTTCCAAAGAAACTACTACTAGGCCCCAGCAGGTGCCATGTTTTAGGCATTTTTACATTACAGGGAATGTTTTTACTGAAGAAGTGCCAAAAAGCACTAACGCCAAAAAACGCACATAAGCGATATTCAAAAATGCAGCTAACATCGCGTTTTTAACGCAGGCATTTTTTAAATGTCCTGTGCGCATGAGGCCTTAAGAAAAAAGAGAGCCATGGAAAACACAGCAATAAAAGGAGAAGAGTTAGGACTTCTGTCAGGTTGTACTATCTCTGTCCCCAACAGGGATCTTTTAGCAGAGAAAAAATTAGCTGCAGTTCAATTTTAATTAGTCCATGTGTAAATGTGCTTTCTGTTATAACTGAGGTTTTTCCATTTTCTTGGTGCATCTGTTTCCTGATCTCTTCAGGTCTCTTGTGATTTACACCTATTCTGACATCACACATTTTCTTCAACCATTGCAGTCACTGTTGTGTTTATCACATCCCTATCTGTGATAGCATTTCATCTGTTTTGTTTTTTCTGCTTTTTAGGAAAAATCTAATTTCTATTTGTAAAGTTTTTTTTTTTTTAAACTTCCAATGCTATAAGCTATTTACTGCGGGGTAAAGTTTGCTAGTAGATTTTCTTTCAAAACTTTTAGTTCTAAGAACGTTCATTTGACTTTCTAACCATTAATGGGATCAAATCGAAATCAGTTTTCAACCACAGTGACAATAAAATTTGAAGGAGCAGGATGGAAAATATTTTTCCAACAAACAATTTTCTAACAGTGTACAATGGAACCTCGGATTATGAGCATAATCCGTTCCAGGAGTATGCTCGTAATCCAATGTACTCGCATATCAAAGCGAGTTTTCCCATTGGAGTCAATGGAAACAAAATAAATCGTTCCACATTTACTTCAGTGGGATGCAATACTGCATACGGCCAGAGGCGGGGAGGCACCGGAGAGCCTTCGGAAACTGCCGAAAAGGCCCGAGCACACTTCGGCTGACCTCGGCAAACCTCGGAAAGTTCACGAGCCTTTCGGAGGTTTGCCGAGGTCAGCTGAACTGTCCTCTGGCCTTTCCGTGCATTTCCAAACAGCGCCGATTGGCAACTTTCGGCTTTGCTAGGCTCCGGCGCCCCCCACCTCAGGCCAAAAGCTGTACTGCACACCACTTTTGGCCTGAAACCTGCTCATTTTGCAAGACAACACTCGCAAACCGAGTTAGGAATTTTAGAAATACAGTGCTCGGTTTGCGAAACGCTCGTTAACCGCGTTTCTCGCAAACCGAGGGTCCGCTGCATGTGTTTTTTGTTTGGGAAAAGCCATTCATTACAATGAATGTTAATTGTTCCTGCCCGTGCTATAGCACGGCTCTCCAGTTCTGGGGGAGATATCCTCCCTCACGACCCCTTGTGATCACTGTGTCCTTTGGACATAGATGATCACAGATCACGGTAAAGGGCCAATCACAGTGGTCCTTTACCATGTGATCAGCTGTGTCCAATCACAGCCGATCACATGTAAACAGACTTGCCGGTTATCGGCATTCCTTTCCTCAATTGCTGTGGGAGGAAAGAAGAGCCGATAACTGGAAAGTCTGACAGGGTAGAGAGTACATTGTTTACAATAATAATCAGGGCACTGAATATCAGTTCAGTCCTCTCAGTGCCCATTAGTGCTGCCTATCAGTGCCTCCTCATCAGTGAAGTCCCAACCCAGAGAGAACAGATGTGTGTGTAGAAGCTCCGGCATCTAGCAGCATCTAGCAGCTTCGGCCACCCAGCCTTCCTCCATCCAGGACTCCATCCAGGACTATCCTGGGACTCCCAGCTGCACAGCACCGGGACCCCCCACCAAGGCATGCACCCAGCGTGCAGACGGGAACAGGATCCCGGACCTCATAGCGGACCCCCACCCAGCAGGTTAGTACCGGGACCCGGTCCCTTCTTACCCCCTCCTAGCCCTGCATCGGCCTACCTCCAGGAAGGACCCATCATCACTGACCCCCTCGGTCCCAACCCCCCCCAGTCACCACCGCAGCCGCCATCCAATCACCCCGTTCCTCTAACAGCTAGACTCAGGGGAAAGACCACGGCTGCGGCCTGACTCCAGCAGTCAACACCTCTACCCCTACCACACATGTCGAACGGGCCCCCGTGCCCCCACACCCGGAATACCCCCCTCCCCGACACTGGACCTCACTACAGCGGGCACAGGTTAACACCAGAGACCAGGAAATCCACGGCTCTGCCCTGACCAGCGTCCACCCTAGATCCTCCGAGATGCAGCCGCAGCACCAGTCCAACCAGTAAGTAGTGGCCAGATCCCCCCATCTGCCCCCCCCCTCCTCGCTCCTTCTAGACTAGCCTGCAGACAATCCACCGGTACCAGCAGTTGATCCAGGGTCCTCAAGTCAGATCGCCCCCCGGGGTTCAGGAAGGACATTTTTCCTCTGCTGTAGCAATTGGCCAGCTCAGCTAGGGGTTTTTCGCCTTCCTCTGGATCAACAGGAGGGCGGCAGGCAGCCCCACCCCCAGAACTTCCCGCACCATTATTCAACCCATCAACTACACTATTCCAGTAGCAGAGGCAGCCGTTTGACCACTCCCCCCGGCAAATTCACCATCCTTCCTTTAGCAACTTTGTCTTCCCCACCATGTGCAATTTCAAGTACACAGCGGAAGCCCTCCACAGGCTAAGAAACACCACCTCAACTTTACCAACCACCACTCAAAATAGACTAAAAAAAGAAAAATTACTAAGGACCAACCCACAGTCAACCATCAAATACAGGGAGTCACCAATCCAACCACAACAACTAGCATGCGCCCTGATCAACACCAGGTCGGCAGTCAAGCACAGACTGGAAATCCATGACTTCATCATCGAAAACAACATAGATTGCCTCTTCATCACGGAAAGCTGGCTAACATCCGACTGCAACACCATCCTAACCGAATTGGTGCCTGAGAACTACAGAATCCTAACTGAGCACAGAATAGGAAAAAAAGGAGGAGGCCTAGCAGTGATCTTCAAATCGCACCTCGTGTTCACCAAACCAACTTTACAGAACTCAGTGCCATTTATGGAGACACTCTCCCTGCGTCTTCAAACAACACCCCAAGACACTATTCACATACTATTATTCTACAGACCTCCAGGACCAAAGACCAATCTCTTTACACTACTCACTGAATTCATTTCAATGCACACCCTGAAAACCAAAAACTTTCTGGTTCTTGGGGACTTCAACCTCTGGGCAAACTCTACCCAAGACACTATCGCGACCACCTGCATTAACCCACTGGAAGAACTAGGTCTGCAACAGCTGATAAATGCCCCCACGGACGGTTCAGGACACACTCTAGACCTCATCTTCAAACAGAATATGGACATCTACATATTTGACAACACACCACTTCCATGGACGGACCACCATGCTATCAAATTTAAAATCACCACTAACACCACTTTCCAAAAACAGAAACATGTAACAACAACACACTGGAACAGATCTCAGAAGAAACTACACTCCGAAATCTTCAAAACCACACTATCAAACAAAATACCATTACTAAACTTAAACCTTTCAATGGAACAAACACTCAACTCCCTAAACAAGGCATTACTACAAACAGCAGACGCAGTGGCGCCAAAACGCAGAACATTAATCCGCAAAAAAAACTCGAGATGGTTTAATGACACTCTCACCCTACTCAAGCAAGGACGTAGAAGAACTGAAAGAGCATGGAGAAGAAATCCTACCAAGGAAAACCATACAAACTACAAAATACTCACTGTGAAATACCACAAAAAAGAACATTTCTCGAACACCATCTCAACTGCCTTAAACCAGCCGTGGGAACTCTTCAAAATAGTTGCCCAGTCAATGAACCCAACCTGCTTAGGGCCCCCAGCAAATGATACTCAAGACTTTTGCAATGAGTTATCAAATTTCTTCATCGACAAAATCGACAACATTCGGAAATCAATCAAATCAAAAAAAACAACCAACCTCACTCAACCAAAGCAAAAAGAGGATATCGACACGAACATCGCACAACCACCGGATTTCTCTTTGACCCCAATCACCATAGACACGACTAAAAACATTATCAGAAGCCTTCGAGACAGCTCATCACCAAACGACATCATTCCCACAAAACTTCTGAAAGAATGTTCCGACATCTTGGCCCCTACCATAACACACCTCATAAATCAATTTCAGCTTGCGCGCCTACAGGCCATTCAAAACGCGGCGGCAAGACTGCTAACAGGAAAAAAAGCCTTGGAGTCCATCTCCCCATCCCTGAGGAGCCTACATTGGCTAACCGTAAAGAATCGTATCACATTTAAGACCCTTTGCCTCACCCACAAATGCATACAAGGAAACGCCCCTCAATACCTCTGAGATAAAATAAAACACTACACACCTAATCGCAACCTTCGATCACCTAGCTAAAACCTCCTCCTCATTCCCAAATTCCGCTACAAAGCAAAGGGAGAACGAAGGTTCGCAGTCCAAGGACCTCGGCTATGGAACGCTCTTCCGACTAACATCCGCATGGAAGAAAACCATCTGGCCTTCAGGAAAAAACTCAAGACCTACCTCTTCTAAGAAGCTGACAACACAACACATTCAGCGCCTTGAGGCGATTCAGTTCGCATTTGCAGCGCTTTACAAATTATTCATTCATTCATTCATTTATTCATTCATCAGTGCCACCCCATCAGTGCAACCTGTTCAGTGCCCATCAGTGCAGCCTCAACAGTGCACATCAGCATATCTCCCAACATTTGGAGATGGGAATGGGGGGCACCTACTAGCAAATGTATGTAGGCATAGGACACGCCCCCTGCCACACCTCCTTAAAGGAGAATTAACCCAAAAAAAAGGTTAATTAAATCCACAAGTGCTTTTTTTTACCACTACTATTCCTTTATATTGGCTTTTAAAATGTACAAATGCAGAAATTGGATGAAAGGTTTAGTACTGGGAAACACTTTTTGAAAGATAAAAAGTGCATTTTATATACAACTATATAGATCAGACCAAAATGAGGAACAAATGAGGAGGAATGTGGGACAGAGGGACATTGCTCCAAATCAGGGACAGTCCCTCGAAATCAGGGACAGTTGGGAGGTATGCATCAGTGCAGCCTCATCAGTGCCCGTCAGTGCAGCCTTATCAGTGCCCATCAGTGCAGCCTCATCAGTGCACATCAGTGCCACCTATCAGTGCCCGTTGGTGCAGCCTTTTCAGTGCCTATCAGTGCAGCCTCATCAGTGCACATCAGTGCAGCCTATCAGTGCCCGTCAGTGCAGCCTCATCAGTGTACATCAGTGCAGCCTATCAGTGCCCGTCAGTGCAGCCTTATCAGTGCCCATCAGTGTAGCCTCATCAGTGTACATCAGTGCAGCCTCATTAGTGTACATCAGTGCAGCCTATCAGTGCCCGTCAGTGCAGCCTCACCAGCACACATCAGTGAAGAACAATTACTTATTTGCAAAATTTTAAAACAGAAACAAAGAAAAATGTTTTGTTTTCTTCAAAACTTTGTTTAGCAAAAAATAAAAAAACAAAGTGGTGATTAAATGCCACCAAAAGAATGCTAAAATTTTGGGTAAAGTGTTGCATGAACGCACAAAGTGCGACAGCACTGAAAGCTGAAAACTAGCCTGGGCAGGAAGGGGGTGAAAGCGTCCAGTATTGAAGTGGTGAAAAGCAAATTAAATCTTGTAGTACTTTCTAGGTAAACTTTGCTCAAATCTGATTGAAATTGAGTCTAAATTGATCGAAGGGAAAGTCGTGGCTCTCACCGGTCTACAAATTTTGGGAAATTATCGACCTCTGAGATAAAATGTGCTAATTCTTCTTACATATTTTGATTAGGTGAACTAGAAAACAGATGATAAAGGTGCTGGTTTTCAAGATATTTCACAATAAAGACTTATACACAGGTGAGTGTATTTGCCTACAAGGAAAGGAGGTGTCTGATGATCATGTTATTTATTGCTCTTTTATTATAAGGTACATTTGTCTTGGTCAGATCTGTGCATCATACAGTTACATCTGATGGCTTGTGAAAGTATCATGCCTAACATTTCCAAGGAACAGTTGCGTGATATTCCCCGTGAGGGGTTTTCTAGGCAGCAAGAAAGAGGGTAAAAAAATACAGCATAAGGTAACGTAAATGGAATTTTAATGATAACTAAGTATCAAAAGAAACTATAAACACAGTCAATCAAAACATCAGCTGTGGTACAAAAAATAAAATAGAAGCAACATAACTGACGTGACAGTCATAATAATATACAGTAATCAAACATTTGAGATGAATTGGTAATGATTCGTGTATATAAACTGACGCGTTTCGACCCCACCGGGTCATCTTCAGAGGATTGTTGTAGACTGTAAGAATATTTATAAAAGTTGAAGTTCATAGTGAAAAAAATATATGAATAACTAAGGGAGAAAACAGTATTAGACATGTTCATATATAGTTACCGATCATTTTAAATTAAGCCATATTAGATAGCCTCTAAAGGGGAAATCCCCTTGCTTGGTCCAACTCAACCGGTCCGCGCGATCACAGGAAGTAGTCAGACTGTTCGTGCGTGTCTTACGAGGAGTCACACATATAGAGCAATCCCAGAGGCCTAGGGGAGTGGTGGAGGGGGATAGGCAGTGCCTGCAATAGAGGTATTATATACTAGTAGTACTCAAATATCAAAAAGTAACAAAAGCAGTGAATGGACGACTAAAGAGAACGTGGTTTAAGCGGTATGTGTATATATCTATGTTGGTAACATGTCTCTACTCTATATGTCTTAAATATCTCTTGTTGTAATCAATGTATCTGTAAATAAATGGAGGGAGGATGGAACGAAAGGGAGGGAAGTAAGGTGTGTGGAAAAACAGGTGAGGAAGGAAGGAAGAAAAGAAACCAATGAGGGAGGAACAAAGGGCTGGAAAGAAGGGGAAGGAAAAAGGGGGAGGGAATGAGTGAAGGGGATCCAGATACATTGGGATGAATAAATGGCGTGGGTGATGGTGCTAGTGTGTAAGGGTGAATGTAGTGTATGACGGCAGTGGTAAAAAAGGCATACCACCTACACTATATTACCAAAAGTATTGGTACGGCTGCCTTTACACACACATGAACTTTAATGGCATCCCAGTCTTAGTACATAGGGTTTTAGTTGGCCCACCCTTTGCAGCTATAACAGCTTCAACTCTTTGGGAAGGCTGTCCAGAAGGTTTAGGAGTGTGTCTATGGGAAAGTTTGACCATTCTTCCAGAAGCGCATTTGTGATGTCAGGCACTGATGTGGACGAGAAGGCCTGGCTCACAGTCTGCGCTCTAATTTATTCCAAAGGTGCTCTATCTGGTTGAGGTCTGAACTCTGTGCAGGCCAATCAAGTTCCTCCACCCCAAACTCGCTCATCCAAGTCTTTATCAATCTTGCTTTGTGCACTGGTCCAAATCATTTGGTGGAGGGGGGATTATGGTGTGGGGTTGTTTATCAGGGGTTGGGCTTGGCCCCTTAGTTCCAGTGAAGGAAACTCTTAAGGCGTCAGCATACCAAGACAATTGCATGCTCCCCACTTTGTAGGAACAGTTTGGGGATGGCCCCTTCCTATTCCAACATGACTGCATACCAGAGCACAAAGCAAGGTCCATAAAGACATTGAAGAGTGAGTTTGGGGTGGAGGAAATTGAAAAATGCACTTCTGGAAGAATGGTCAAACATTTCCATAGATACACTCCTAAACCTTGGACAGCTTTCCCAGAAGAGTTGAAGATGCTATCACTGCAAAGGGTGGGCCAACTCAATATTGAACCCTACGGACTAAAACTGGGATGCCATTAAAGTTCATGTGTGTGTAAAGGGAGGCGTCCCAATACTTTTGGTAATATAGTGTATATTTTGGATGTAAAATAGGGGATCAGGACAAGAGTTTGGCCCCTCATTAGTGCTGTATTACATGTGCAACTTATCTGCGGCGTTGGCAAAACAAGAAGAAAAGGTCCATGCCTTTTCCAGTACCAATGGTGCGGTGGGAATCCACCAATCATAGTAGCGTCCGCTATTTTTGCATGATTCCCCAATTGTAAAAGGTATCTCAAGAAAGAAGTGGACCATGGAATATCCAAGCTTTCTTTACCTCTTGGTGAGGACTTGCCAATTGTAGGGCCTCCAGAATCCTACTCTCTAGACTCTGCTGATGATAAAGGAGATGAGCAGGATGCAGCTAACTGGGGCGTCGATGTCAGTGGACCCAAACTTTAACTTTTGGTGTCAATAAAAATATAAATTTATAATGATTGGTGTGGCATCATTCTCATCACTATATCACATTTTGCATAATTTTTATTCAATTTTGACATGAAGCTGTATCTGGAGTCAATTAATACTCAGGACTTAATTTTCTTTTATTAGTGACCCAATTCTTGTAAAATTTAGCTAATTTAATTTCCTAGGCATTTTCCTTGTAGACCAGTTCATTCAGTTGTTGGCAGTTTCAATAATTTTGATTGTATTGCACATCTTTCGAATAAAGATAAAAAATTGAAGCGCGTATTGCCACCATTAGAGAGATTTCCCTTAATTTCCTGCACCACTGGCATACAGGGGATTGCCTTGAGCAGAACTCACTTTTTGCCAATCTATGGAGTGCATTGTCCCTATATTCCTCTATAGAATATACTGAAAGTAAGTGACAGTGTTATAGGCTCCCTTCTGAACACATAGTATATGAAAAATGTGCTTAAAGCGGAGCTCCACCCACTCCACCCACATTTGCCACTTTTTGGGGGGTGGGGGGGAGAGGGTACCTGGTTTTGACAGGTACCCGCTCCCACTTCTGGGTAAGATCGCCGCATGGCGATCTACAACATTTTCAGCCCCTCCTCCTTCCCCCCGCTGCCTTCTGGGACATACAGAGGTCCCAGAGGACGGCAGGACCATTCAGAAAGTGCAGCTTGACTCGTGCATGCACAGTAGGAAACAGGCTGTGAAGCCACACTTCCTGTTTCCCTTACTACAGATGCCGGTGCCTGCACCCGAAGCCGATTGATAAAACGGCTTGGATTGCCGACATCGCAGGATCCCTGGACAGGTGGGTGTCCTTATATTAAAAGTCAGCATCTACAGTATTTGTAGCTGCTACTTTTTTTTTTTTTTTTTTGTGTTTACAGACTGGAACTCCTCTTTAAGAAAAGAGAACCCGAAAATTAAACCCACAGCAGTGTTCTGAGTGTCAGTAGAGCATGAAGTGAACACAATAGCAATAAAAGTAAGTATATACTGTTCCTAAATCATGTAAATAATGTAAAAATCATATAAACAAAATATACAATGGTACACCCCTCACATTTTTGTAAATATTTTATTATATCTTTTCATGTGACAACACTGAAGAAATGACACTTTGCTACAATATAAAGTAGTGAGTGTACAGCTTGTATAACAGTGTAAATTTGCTGTCCTCTCAAAATAACGCAACACACAGCCATTAATGTCTAAGCCGCTGGCAACAAAAGTGAGTACACCCCTAAGTGAAAATGTCCAAATTGGGCCCAAAGTGTCAATATTTTGTGTGGCCACCATTATTTTCTATCATTGCCTTAACCCTCTTGGGCATGGAGTTCACCAGAGCTTCACAGATTGCCACTGGAGTCCTCTTCCACTCCTCCATGACGACATCATGGAGCTGGTGATGTTAGAGACCTTGCGCTCCTCCACCTTCCATTTGAGGATGCCCCACAGATGCTCAATAGAGTTTAGGTCTGGAGAAATGCTTGGCCAGTCCATCACCTTTACCCTCAGCTTCATTTTTAAGGCAGTGGTTGTCTTGGAGGTGTGTTTGGGGTTGTTATGTTGGAATACTGCCCTGCAGTCCATTCTGAGAAGGGAGGGGATCATGTTCTGCTTCAGTATGTCACAGTACATGTTGGCATTCATGGTTCCCTCAATGAACTGTTGCTCCCCAGTGCTGGCAGCACTCATGCAGCCCCAGACCATGACACCCCCACCACGATGCTTGACTGTACGCAAGACACACCTGTCTTTTTACTCCTCACCTGGTTGCCGCCACACACGCTTGACACCATCTGAACCAAATAAGTTTATCTTGGTCTCATCAGACCACAGGACATGGTTCCAGTATTCCATGTCCTTAGTCTGCTTGTCTTCAGCAAACTGTTTGCGGGCTTTCTTGTGCATCATCTTTAGAAGAGGCTTCCTTCTGGGACGACAGCCATGCAGACCAATTTGATGCAATGTGCAGCATATGGTCTGAGCACTGACAGACTGACCGCCCACCTCTTCAAATCTGCTCCATTTACAAGGAGCAGATAAAAGGTCCAGAGTTCATTTCAAGTGTGCTATTTGCATTTGGAATCTGTTGCTGTCAACTCGCAATATGAGATCCAAAGAGCTGTCACTATCAGTGAAGCAAGCCATCATTAGGCTGAAAAAACAAAACAAACCCATCAGAGAGATAGCAAAAACATTAGGTGTGGCCAAATCAACTGTTTGGAACATCCTTAAAAAGAAAGAACGCACCGGTGAGCTCAGAAACACCAAAAGACCCAGAAGACCACGGAAAACAACTGTGGTGGATGACCGAAGAATTCTTTCCCTGGTGAAGAAAACATCCTTCACAACAATTGGCCAGATCAAGAACACTCTCCAGGAGGTAGGTGTATGTGTGTCAAAGTCAACAATCAAGAGAAGACTTCACCAGAGTGAATACAGAGGGTTCACCACAAGATGTAAACCATTGGTGAGCCTCCAAACAGGAAGGCCAGATTAGAGTTTGCCAAACAACATCTAAAAAAGCCTTCACAGTTCTGGAACAACATCCTATGGACAGATGAGACCAAGATCAACTTGTACCAGAGTAATGGGAAGAGAAGAGTATGGAGAAGGAAAGGAACTGCTCATGATCCAAAGCATACCACCTCATCAGTGAAGCATGGTGGTGGTAGTGTCGTGGCGTGGGCATGTACGGCTGCCAATGGAACTGGTTCTCTTGTATTTATTGATGATGTGACTGCTGACAAAAGCAGCAGAATGAATTCTGAAGTGTTTCGGGCAATATTATCTGCTCATATTCAGCAAAATGCTTCAGAATTCATTGGACAGCGATTCACAGTGCAGATGGACAATGACCCGAAGCATACTACGAAAGCAACTAAAGAGTTTTTTAAGGGAAAGAAGTCGAATGTTATGCAATGGCCAAGTCAATCACCTGACCTGAATCCGATTGAGCATGCATTTCACTTGCTGAAGACAAAACTGAAGGGAAAATGCTCCAAGAACAAGCGAGAACCGAAGACAGTTGCAGTAGAGGCGTGGCAGAGCATCACCAGGGATGAAACCCAGCATCTGGTGATGTCTATGCATTCCAGACTTCAGGCTGTAATTGACTGCAAAGGATTTGCAACCAAGTATTAAAAAGTGAAAGTTTGATGGATGATTGTTAATCTGTCCCATTACTTTTGGTCCCTTAAAAAGTGAGAGAGACATAATAATAGGGCTTTGCCTCATCTAACCAGCTAAGCTGCCTATGCGTTCCATCCCGGTGTGTATTGTAAGACGAGGTTCCTTAAAATATGGGACTTTGAATGGACGCAAGGCAGAAGTAATAAAAATATACAAAATTTATTAACAAACAGTAAAACAATTAATGGTATAGCAAGAATACAGACAGCTGATGATAAAAAACATATATAAAGGGGAACCAGCTTAAAAAGAGGGGGGGCTCGCAAGAGGATGTCCGATGCATTTCAAAAGCACTATACAGTGCGGATCTCCCTCAGGGACCTTGCGATTTGCATCACTCCAAATGCTGTAACTCTACAAGAATAACAAGGGTATGCCATCAAAATAAAAAGCTTTTCACAATATATGATGGTGAAGCACTTGCCTTGGTGAGTGGAGCGAGGGTATGTGGTCCGTCAGCTGTCGGCTTATTGGATAAACTCTAATTATGTGCCTACCATATCACCTGGGTGGCATTCGCCCTAGTGACGCCATCAGCTCTTTAGATGGGTCTGTTCATTATGTTCAACACCACTTTTGAAAACACAGCAGCTGTTCGCAACTAACTACTTATTACAACACAGTTATAAACTAGATTCTCCTCACTGTTCAGTATCGTTTGACTGTGCAGCTGACGGACCACATACCCTCTCTCCACTCACCAAGGCAAGTGCTTCACCATCATATATTTTGAAAAGCTTTATATTTTGGAGCCAATACAATGGTGGTTTCTAAAATATTTACTCACTCGTGTATGCATATGTCTTAGGTGTCAATAATTACTTTTCTATAAGCAATTGACCTCAAGGATAAAGACGTTTGGGTCTCATTATCTACAATTATAGATGGTACATTATTCCATCGCTGATATGGGAACCCTGTCTGGCTGTGGTATACCCTCCAGAAACTACTGATAAGACCTTTTACACTTAAGGTAGGAATTCATTCCATACTAACCAAAAATATGGTCTACATAGAGGGTCCTCTAGCCTTTTTGAAGGGAAGATACATTCTATATTGTCATTTTTTAGCTGGACATGACCTTGATATTGTCAGAAAATAACCCTTCCACAAGCGACTATAAGCAATCTCATCGAGCACGGGTGAATTCAGGGTGTCCTTTGACTGGTACCTCTTGGGTTGGCATGGATGAATACCTCATTACTAGTATTTGATTGTGTCCCCTCAGCTGCTGGTCAAGTAACATTATATTTGGGGTTAGTGTCTCTAGCTTTTAAAGATTGTCTTTATCTGCTGTCTAGATTATATACGTGTTTATTTTATGTACAAGTTCATCAAGTGCATGATTTTGATTGCATACCCTTGTTATTCTTGTAGAGTTACAGAATTTGGAGTGATGCAAATCGCAAGGTCCCTGAGGAAGATCCGCACTGTATAGTGCATTTGAAATGCATTGGACATCCTCTTGTGAGCTCCCTCCTCTTTTTAAGCTGGTTCCCCTTTACATATTTTTTTATCATCAGCTGTCTGTATTCTTGCTATACCATTAACTGTTTTACTGTTTGTTAATAAATTTTGTATGTTTTTATTACTTCTGCCTTGCATCCATTCAAAGTCCCATATAAAAGCTGTTGTAATTGCTACACTGTTTACCTGATTTGGATGTAAATACCCTCAAATTAAAGCTGAAAGTCTGCAGTTAAAGCACATCTTGTTCGTTTTATTTCAAATCCATTGTGGTGGTGTAGAGAGCCAAAAAGATTAGAATTGTGTCAATGTCCCAACATTTATGGACCTGACTGTATATTATTCTTATTATTATACAGAATTTATAAGTATACTGTATCCAAAAAAAAAATGTCTTTAGTTCTACTTTAAAGCTGAACTCCTAGAAAAGCAAATATTTTCTAAATACAAGTGTCATGTACATTCTTCCTTGAATCTTGGCGTGCTGTGGGTGATTTGTGTATTTCTTCCAGATCTGTGGAGTAATCCAGTGTGAAGCTTTGCCTCTGTGCAGCAACTTCCTGTAATAATGACCGGTCACTGCTACTCACTCTCCTTGTGCAGGGTGACTGGTCTTGTCTCCGCCCCCTCCTGTAGTTTTCTACAGGCAGACTGTACTGAGTGAAGCTTTGTGGCTCCTCCCACAGCTTTGATCTCTCCACAGGCTACAAACAGCACACTGATGATGTTACCACTCATTTTACAAGGTAATATCAGGACTTACAAAGGCATTTGGTATGTACAAACTTGATTTTGATCCTTTGTGAATATTGAGGAATATATTTAGGTGAACAGTATTGGAGTTTAGCTTTAAAAAAACAGAAAGAGGTTCAAACCCTTCCAACACGTTATCCTAAACTAAAAGTAAATAATTATCATTACATTATTTTTTTTTAATGTAACGCTATAAATAACATAAATAGCGTGTAATAAAAACGAAGGATTGCAGGTGTGAACATTGTCAGCCACAGTGAAATAATTATGTTCAAAATTATAATAATTAGTTCCCAAGCCACAAATGTATTGGCAGAATAGCCAAAATGTGTGTGAATGTTTCTAATCCCATGTGGTAATCATATACACTCACATACATCATTGTTTGGCTTTTATAGTACTTGAGGTTTATCTTTTTCAATTCTTTTAACCACTTCCCAACTGGCCGCAGTATGCATATAAATACGTTGTAGTAGGAAAGCAGTTATACTGGGATCATGGTTGAGGTTATACTGGGATCATGGTTGAGGCTATACTGGGATCATGGTTGAGGTTATACTGGGATCATGGTTGAGGCTATACTGGGATCATGGTTGAGGTTATACTGGGATCATGGTTGAGGCTATACTGGCATCATGGTTGAGGTTATACTGGGATCATGGTTGAGGCTATACTGGGATCATGGTTGAGGTTATACTGGGATCATGGTTGAGGCTATACTGGGATCATGGTTGAGGCTATACTGGGATCATGGTTGAGGCTATACTGGGATCATGGTTGAGGTTATACTGGGATCATGGTTGAGGCTATACTGGGATCATGGTTGAGGTTAAACTGGGATCATGGTTGAGGCTACAACCGTTTTCCCAGTGTAAATTTTTAGGGCCGGCGATTCTCTTTCGTGTAAAAGTACTAAACGCGGCTGGGCAGCCGATGGAATACTTTTACAGGTGGCGGAAGGGGGTCCCCCTTCCCCCCACCTTTTGAGTGATTGGAAAGCCCAGTAACTATGCCGTCAGCAGCATCCAGCAGCTCTGGACTCACAGTGAGAGGAACTGAAGTTGTTCCTCCCTCTGTGTGACATCAGAACCTGGAAGCAATGACTATTTTGTCACTTCTGGTTCCGGCACTCTGTTTACTGGCCGCATAGTGGCCAGTGAAGCAGCCGATCAGACCGATCTATGTCTGATCAGCTGCATTGGAGCCCAAAGGAGAGATGAGGGGTCTGATAGACCCCCCACCTTCCAATAAAGAGTACCTGTCATTGCTATTGCCATCAAAAGCGATGTTTACATTCCTTTTTGACAGCAATAAAGGTGACAAAAAAAAATAGATAAAATGTAATGGGGAAAGATCCTCTCCTACTATGGTCCATAGACCTCTAGGGAGATACATCTACCCCTTGGCATTTGTCGACACTGTAATGCCGCGTACACACGATCAGACTTTCCGACGGGAAACGTTGGATGTGAGCTTGTTGGCTGAAAGTCCAACCATGTGTATGCTCCATCGAACATTTGTTGTCGGACATTTGTTGGCTAGCAGGTTCTCAAATTTTCCGCCAACTAAACTTTGTTGTCAGACTTTCCAATCATGTCTACACAAGTCCGTCGCACAAAAGTTCACGCATGCTCGGAATCAAGCAGAAGGAGCCCAAAGGGTGGCACACTGGCTATTGAACTTTCTTTTTATCGCAATTGTTATGAAGTGGGAATAAGTCCAGTGAAAAAAAATTGCTTTCAGAGACTTGCTGCAAGTGAATACCTTGTGTAGTAGCAAAGCCCAGTTTGAAGCTGAACCTGCAGCAAGTTTGAGGACTGTGGTCACCCATCGGTGTGCAGTCTCGGTTTCTTCGGTCATTCACTGATGTGCAGCGCCTGTCTTTCTGTGAATGTGCTAAGGCAGGCACTTTTCATGTATAACAGCTGATCGTCCATGACGGAAGTCAGAGAGGTTTCCAGCAGTATCTCCATCGGTTCTACTAAGCCTGTTTGACCCCCCTGAGAAGGGCGGTCGCAGGCTTTCTGGTAAGCCTCCATTGTACTTTAAGGTGACGGGCTGCACAAGTGGAGAATACAGACCTTGAGTCCTTTATGAAAAATTAATCTTTACATGGACTCCTTTTTTTATTTTTTATATTTATGCACTTTTTTGTTTTTTTATTAATTTTTGATTTTTCATGCACATTTATATGTTATCACATATGGACTGTTTTTTCACTGGATGGTCAGTTTGTAATTTTGATTCATGTTTACATATGTTTGGTATATTGTATATTTAAATTTTTATTTGCACTTCTAAACACATCATTATCCAGTGCTGCACTCCTATTTCTATACATATTTCTCTGTGCCCAATATTGGGGTTATAGTGCTTAGCTGCAGGATATCCTTCACGTTTTTTTCTTCATTTTTTAAACACGCACCTAGCGCAATTCTTTCCCTTTTTTTGTTCGCAATTGTTGGCCAACATTTGTGTGACCATGTGTATGCAAGACAAGTTGGAGCCAACAACCTTCAAACAAAATTCCACGGTTTTGTTGTCGGAATGTCCGATCGTGTGTACGGGGCATAAGCCCCTCTAACCAATGAGAAGGATTAGAAGAGGGCTTTATATTTGTATACCATGTACTCCTTAGTTCGAAGTCAACACTTTTTTCACTGGTACAAGATGCGCTACGGCGCTAATTTGTCTATTGTGAATGTGATATCTGAATATACTCAGTTGTTATATTTTCTTTATGAAAACCCAATAAACATGATTGAAATGAAAAGTGACCAAAAACACTGTAAAAATAAAACAAATAAAATAAAATAAATAACAAAATAATCCCAAATTTTTTTAAAGCACCCCTGCCTGTCCCGCACGCATATGTAAATATTGATCGCACCGCGAACGTCATAGTGAGAGCAATTATTCCAGCACCAGACCACCTGTCTAAATCTAAACTGGTGACCTGCAAAAGCTTTTAAAGCGCCACCTATAGATAATTTAAAGTACTGTAGTTTGTCGTTATACCATGAGCGTGCACAATTTTAAAGCATGACATGTTTGGTATCTATTTACTCAGTGTAACATCATCTTTTATATTTTACCCACATAAAATTGATATATTGTGTTTGTGCGAATTGAATAGAAGTGAATAAAAGTTCATAGAAACAAGGGGCACCGATTCCAAACGATGTGAAAGATGTGCATCAAGACAGCAACCAAGTGTCTTAATCCATGCGATGCCTCATCCATAGAAATATATGGCCACTCACCTGATGTACTGTATATGACCCCTGATTCAACAGGTAGGTCTCACACACATGCCCTTGTCAAGGTAAGACTCCTTGGGGTCCGTGTAAACAATGATCCAGTATGCAAGGCAAATAAAAGCAATATAGTGCTCTCTGCTAAAACATAGTTTATTAGGATCAAAAGTAAAAAACTTACATCTCTGGCACTTAAACCAAATGCGACTACAGAGTGCTCAATACTGTACATCCATAGAAACCACCCGGGACGTAACACATATGGGGGGGTGGAGCCACGTGACGTCATCTTTTCGGTTTCTATGGATGTATTGAGCGCTCTGTACTCGCACTTGGTTTAAGTGCCAGAAATGTATGTTTTCTTACTTTTGATTCTAATAAACAAAGTTTTAGCAGAGAGCAATATATTGATCTTATTTACCTTGCATACTGGATAATTGTCAGCACGGAGAGATTATTCCCACTGACCCCAAGGAGTCTTACCCTGACAAGGACATGTGTGTTAGACCTACCTGTTGAATCAGGGGTCATATATGTCAGGTCATATATGTCTATGTTGGAGGCATTGCACGGATTGAGACTTTCTTGCTGCCTTGATTCACATCTTTCACATCGTTTGGAATTTGTGTCCCTTGTTTCTATGAACTTTTATTAATTTCTACTCTATTCGTGCGGCTCTATTGTAAAGTTTTTATCTGTTATCTGGGTTGTTGTATTATTGGCCTTGAGTGTACAGCTGCATTCTTCTGAGATTTATTTGTAGGTTTGTTTGCGCTGATTGTGCCACTTGTTTATATTGTGTTTGTGCTCACTAAAATTCATTAAAGTGTATTTTTTTCCAAAAAATTGCTTTTGAAAGATCACTGTGCAAATACTGTGTGACATAAAAAATTGCAATGCCCAGCATTTTATTCTCTAGGGCCGTTGCTTAAAAAAAGATATATATAATGTTTGGGGGTTCTACATAATTTTCTAGCAAAGAAAAGTAGATTTTTACATGTATGTGAGAAGTGTCAGAGTTGGCCCAGTATTGTAGTGGTTAATGAATCATCAGCAAAAAAATGATATTGGTTACAATGTTAACTTCAATCACATGGTGGGCAGAAGTCATAAAGAGCGCACAGTACACCCTCCCCTTCATACAACCACCAATCCCAGGAGGCGCATCTACAGAGTCAGGCAATTACAGTCTATGGAACTGTCGGTTTTTATTTGCCAACATGTTGGATAATGCTGGTATGCTTACAGATGTGAAAAGAACAGCAATAATGGCAATAATCCTCTGTGCTGCCATTTTTAGATACAGTGGGAGACAAGGGATGGCTGTGGAGAGAGCTAGAGAAGCTGAAGTTTAATCTGCTCATATTTGGCCTTCATTTGTTCCTTCCTCCCTTTGTTAAAATGCTAAGTAAATGTTTAAATAAATGCTTTCTGTTTATTAGATATGTTGCACATATGATGAATAACTATATATGGATTTTTGTTTGAGGGTGTCGATTTGTTGATACTTTGCACTTACCTTATGTCAGGGGTAGGCAACCTTTCAGATGTTAAAAAAAAACTATCAGGCTCCCAATAAAAATACATCATTAAGAACACATAGTGTGTCACAGTAGTGTCCTCTGCCCCCCTTCACATCACTTTCCCCCACAGTTGTACCCTCTGCCCCCCTTCACATCAATCCCACTGTAGTGACCTCTGTCCCCTTCATATCACCCCCCCCACACACACACACACACACACAGCGCTGTGGAGGTAGCACTCTCCTACCTGACAGCGAGGGAGGCCCGGAGTAAGAGAGAGAAAAGACATGGACAGAGGGCCGGCATTAGAGGGGTTAAAGGGTTTTGGGTCAAGTAGGGATGTCTGCTTAGGCCTGACAGGAAATATAAATGGTGGGAATCATTTGATTGGTGTATAGGACAGGAACAGGTGGAGCTATAGGGAGTATCCAAGCCAGGGGTCCTAGGAGGGCTTCAGTCGGAGGGAAGTATATCCCTGTACTGCCCCTGATGACGTTCCTATTGGATGAAACGTTGCGTAGGGTGGAGCTCTGACGCCATCATGCTGTATGTGCCGACTGCAGCCATCTTTGTGGTTGGAAACAATTGATACCATTGACAGACTGTAGCTTCTGACATGCCTGCTTTTATTTAATGAAATGTGAGTATTCTGGCTGTTTTATATGAAATAAATTCACCCTGTTTTTACATGCTACACAATGAGAAGTTGCCTTCTTGTATTCTATGTGTAGCGCTGGTAGATTTCTAATCCACCACTTATAGGTAAATTTAATGGATCATCTGTGCTATACATTGTTCAGGTTTAATCTAAGGTTAGTTTAGCCTCTGTTCCAGCTTGGCTGTGTTCCACATTGCGCCTGTGGGTGTCGTTGTCATTGTGGGTCAATGTTGGAAAGCAACAAGCTGAAGTGTATGAGTGCTCTTCTGTCCCGGAGATAACTCGGCGGAGGTGGTCCTCCGAGTTGCATTCTGGGAGAGGGTATTTATGGGGAAGACGCCATGTTTCGGAGAGCTTTTTGCCTCGTGGCCCTCCTGGCCTAGAGGTATGTGCCAGTGAGTGCTATCTCGTAGCCCTCCGGCTTGGAGGGTTACACCGCTGCAGCCAGGGCGGGTAGGCCCAGAAGTCTGTCTGGGGCCTGCTACTGCTGGGATGGTCCTGTGCTGTCTGTCCTGCGGGAAGAAGCCGGACAATTGAGAAGAATCCAGGGGAGGACCTGTCTTGGAAGGGACCATGTGGAGCGCTGGCCTGGAGAGGGGCCTGGTGACTCAATTGGAGGACGCATCCTAGATTGCCCTACCACACAAGTACTGCCGGGTCGTCTTAAAGGTTCTGGTACTGTGTTTGCTGTTCATAGAAAACTACTGCATCTTGTGGCAGAGGATCGTATGAGTTTGTTCCACCAAAGTCTGTGGCAGAGACTTTTTGTTCGTGCTGCGTTCCGGCTGCTAGGTCAGTGAGAGAAACCTATCCGGGCAGGCAAAAGATTTAATCCTAAGCTGAGGATACATTCATCCTAAAGATTTCAATTCCTTGACGCTACGCCAAGAAAAGGTATTTGAACTTCCCTGCAACTCTCCTTCTACCTCTTTCCTGCTACTTCTTCCAGTTATCCCTATTAAAGCATTGAAAAATTACTTAAGTGACTGGTGCCTACATTGCCTCGCAGTAAACTCAACGGAGACCCCTAGACCCGGTGTTGGTGAAATTACAGGTAACAAGGTGACGGTAACAGCCCACTTTAAAGCAGCAGCTCCACCGTGAGTTAGTGCTACATATGCATGCACCTATGGATTTACCATGTGGTGAGACTACCAGATCCAGCCATCTACTATCCAATTGAAGTGGTGCTGTGGTGTTATGGATGTATTATGCCCATTTGACCACCTGTATTTCAGTGGTACATTTTCTTTGTTAAGAGGCCTGCTGTGTTGGTGTTCGGTGGAGGATATATATTTCATACTCACCTTATTGTGTCTCTGTTTACACCATCAGTGGTTCCAGTTTTTTTTCCCTGAACAAGGACTTTGTTTCAACACAATGGACTCTTACTTTATAATTTTATGCTTTTAGAGCTGCATATATTCATCCATATGTGAGGGTTTGCAAACCACTTTAACTGAGGCAGCTCCCACCCCTGCCCTCCGCCCAGCAATATGCTGCCTCCACTCTGCTGTGAACATGACAGCAGCAGAGGCTGGCGGGAAGCAGAACCATGCTCAAGATCTACCTGTTGGCTGCCAGTGGCGACCGGTAGATCGCAATTGACAGCTTGCTGACCCCCGCTTTATGTCATCACTGGGTCTCTGTGCTTCTTTATACAATGCCAGCAGATTATGACTGGTGGGAGGATGTTGTACATAGCTTCCTGAAAACATCACAGCACCCTGTCTCAGTACTCCTCTAAAGAACCCTCAGCCCTGATGCAAACAATGGGTTGGGTTTGGGGAGGAATTATGCAAATATCAAAATACCCTGATGGGCGGATTTTAGTCTGGAGGTGTGGGTGTTCCTAAGCAGACTATAGTTGCATACAAACCACCCTAGCTGACACCCACAGGGCAGAAATATATTGCTGAATTATAGTAGAGAGAGTTTCTAAAACATTTAAGATGGCTAGGTTTGGTCCACCTTATCTAGTACAGTACACCTACTTTAAATATCACTTTAAAATATCACTAGTCCGACAGTCAGACTCCCTATTTGTATTTCCAGAAGGGTCAAACAAGCTTCCATGTCCACTATTTCACTGTGTATTTGTCGGTTTATCTCTCAAGCCTTTGTTTTGAAAGGAAAAGCTCCACCTTTTTTAAGTGACAGTTCATTCTACCAGGAGTGCAGATGGGCTATATGGCATCATGCTTCAGAGGCTTAGGTCAGCAAGGCTGCAACTTCATCTTCAGTTTACACTTCACCAAGATTTTACCAGGTGGACATACAGTAAGAGTCATTAAAGACGGTGCTTTTGGTTGCAGTGTTTTATAAGCTACGGTATAAGTCATCATTGGCCTGAAGGCAGGGCCGGTGTTGAGGGCTCTACATTAAAAAGCCACAACCCACCCTTTCCCTTCCTGATGCCATGGTGGATGTGATTGCGCTGGAAAAAGAAGAAGCAGATGTAATGGTGGCAGTCACCCTGGCACCTTCTCCCCTGTCAACCCTGCAAACGGCGCTGACAAAACTGCCTGTAAAATCCATTTCTTGGAGTATATCATGGGATACAGAGATTCTTCCCCTCTTTGTTGGGATGCATGACTTGCTAAAAAACTGAGGTACTTCCTGTATGGGAGGGGTTATTTAGGAGAGGACTTCTTGTTATTTAGTCAGTGTCCAATCACCTGTAGGTGGTGTGTAACCCCAGTGAGTAAGGTATATTAGGGATGTTCTGTGTCCCATGGTGTACTCCAAGAAAAGGATTTTACAGAAAAATAAAAATCCAATTTTTTTCATTTTGGATAGAGCAAGAGAGGGCTGTTTTTCTTGTTTTTTTTTTTCCTTGTCACCTGTTTCCTATTGGGGGGATTTCACTTCCAGTCCCATAGCCAAAACAGGGAGTGATAGGAAATCCCTCCAAAGTAAAGGAAATGCCTGGAAGTCACCATGTGTGTCCCTGTTGGAAGTTTTCTCCTCTAATGTTACTTTGGGGACAACACAAAATTTGGGTTTTTAACTTTGACTTTTGATGATGTTAAGATAATGTTAATAATTCTGATAATGGTAAACAGGAAAAAATGGAGAGGGTGAATCCCCCTAAGGGGGGCACAGACAGCAATAAAAAACAATGTTCTAATCCCTTCCTACTCTGTCCAAATCTAAAAAAGTGACCAATGGCTGCTCAGTTTCAAGCAAGTTGGAAATCCCTACAAGCAGGGCTTATTTTCAGTGGGAACGTGGGGGGGAGGGGGGGGGGCGCAGTTCCGGAACCTCAAGCACTGAATGTATTTTATGGCAAGGTGTGCTGGAGGGTCTGTTGTCACTGGTGAGGGTCTATCAAATTACTTAGTAGCATAAAATGATACTTGGTTCTGTATTCTCTAAAAGGGTGGCACTGGGAGGTGGGTAGGGGATGGAGCCAAGAGACAGTGCTCAGAGGTGTATAGCAAAAAAGTGCAGCGCTATAAATAAATATGTGTGTGCCACAAAACTATATCCTTGGTGTAAACCATTAATCATGAAAAACAATAAAAAACAATCAGTACGGTGCACAACAGCAATAGATTACGCAAATATCCAATATTTCAATAGTGCAAAAAATACAGATATCCGTATTCTATTAAGGTCAATTATTGACACAAGATCATAAGCAAAATCCTGGCGAGCTATGAAGTGGGTCATTCATAGATAGTGGGACGTGAGATGACCACGTGAGACCACCACCACAGAGAGACAGGAGACTTACCAGAAAGCCAGTGATGGCCTTTATTCAGGGGGTCATACAAGGCTTGTTGCATCTGAGATCCTATTGGAGAAGTATCCTGGTAACTGGAGCCTGAAGAGATGTCCCAATGTGCCGGGCCTTCACCACTGGATGGTTTCCGCAAGCGCTGAGCGGTAGTCCAGTCCAGTTCCACAGATAAAAGTGCAAGTGAATGGATATAAAAAAGAAAAAAGGAAAAAAACTCCAAAAGAGCAATACTGCTAGAAGAAGGGCTTTTATTGGAGGGTGATGCAATGCTGCATGTAACGAGATGACCCACAACCAGGAAAAAATGGAGAGGGTGAATCCCCCTAAGGGGGGCACAGACAGCAATAAAAAACAATGTTCTAATCCCTTCCTACTCTGTCCAAATCTAAAAAAGTGACCAATGGCTGCTCAGTTTCAAGCAAGTTGGAAATCCCTACAAGCAGGGCTTATTTTCAGTGGGAACGTGGGGGGGGGGGGGGGGTGCGCAGTTCCGGAACCTCAAGCACTGAATGTATTTTATGGCAAGGTGTGCTGGAGGGTCTGTTGTCACTGGTGAGGGTCTATCAAATTACTTAGTAGCATAAAATGATACTTGGTTCTGTATTCTCTAAAAGGGTGGCACTGGGAGGTGGGTAGGGGATGGAGCCAAGAGACAGTGCTCAGAGGTGTATAGCAAAAAAGTGCAGCGCTATAAATAAATATGTGTGTGCCACAAAACTATATCTTTGGTGTAAACCATTAATCATGAAAAACAATAAAAAACAATCAGTACGGTGCACAACAGCAATAGATTACGCAAATATCCAATATTTCAATAGTGCATAAAATACAGATATCCGTATTCTATTAAGATCAATTATTGACACAAGTTCATAAGCAAAATCCTGGCGAGCTATGAAGTGGGTCATTCATAGATAGTGGGACGTGAGATGACCACGTGAGACCACCACCACAGAGAGACAGGAGGCTTACCAGAAAGCCAGTGATGGCCTTTATTCAGGGGGTCATACAAGGCTTGTTGCATCTGAGATCCTATTGGAGAAGTATCCTGGTAACTGGAGCCTGAAGAGATGTCCCAATGTGCCGGGCCTTCACCACTGGATGGTTTCCGCAAGCGCTGAGCGGTAGTCCAGTCCAGTTCCACAGATAAAATTGCAAGTGAATGGATATAAAAAAGAAAAAAGGAAAAAAACTCCAAAAGAGCAATACTGCTAGAAGAAGGGCTTTTATTGGAGGGTGATGCAATGCTGCATGTAACGAGATGACCCACAACCGAGTCATTCGATCAATCAAGTAAAAAGTTGGAATTCCAAACAAAATAAAAACACATTAGGGCGTGAGAGCGATCGCGCATGTGCTCAGAGGTGGGTAGGGGGAAGAGACGAAGGTAGACTCCAAAGGAGGGAGTTCCTGCACCTATTCTCTGAAAGAAAAAACCCTGCCTACAAGTAAAAAGAAGCGCACATTGCCTAAATGCTGGAAGCCATGTTTGAATAGACTTCATGACTTGTGAATATCAGGCCAAAACTCCACAACCTCTAAAACATTTGCATTGCAATAATCCTCACTGACAACACAGAGTTCTTGGCGGCAGTGCATCTCCTTGAAAAATGTTCAGTAAATGGAATCACAAATTCCTATATTACTAGACTTATCTCCAATCCTTTATACTTGTCTAGTTTATTTTTTACAGATCCTTTTTAATCACAGTGGAATTCTGGCAGTATTTTCCTAGCAAATAAATGTGCCCTGGGTTTTTTTCCTTTGAGAAAGACTAAATGGATTGCTGCCCAGAAGCCTTTGCTCTCTCTAACGGGGAACGCATGCATTCATATTAGTTTGGCGACTCTATCATGGAGGATTCTACTCGCTTGTCAGTGTGGCGTCTAGGATGTACCAAAAGGTCATTTTTACATGCACGCAAATTTGAATTTGGCTTTGAAAGAAAGATGTAATTTATATACTAATAATTATAGGCTGCATCATAAAAATAAATAACCCTGTAAAAATATATATAATTTATTCTCTATGAAAAGCAATGGATCTTAATGGGTGAGTAATTACATTTTGTGATTTCTCAAGATTTTTAGAAATGGTAACAGTAGAAGAAAAGGATCAGCATTAGAAAAAGAAGACCCTTTGCACCTTTATATGATATTTAAAATAAAAACATATGCGATTCAAAAAGGTTACTGCTGAAAAAGAATGCAAACACTAACCGTTCAAATGTGGTTTTTATACAAGTGACATGCTGTATGAAGATTATAACAAAGCACATCACAAAGTTGGTGTGTTGACCATTTTTTGCTTTGTTGTTTTTATCCTTTTTTTTTCTTTGTTGGATTTACACGATATCACCTTTGGCCACGCATCCTCTTTAAAGACAGTAAAGGTGAAATGTGACATGGATTTGTGTTCAATGAATGGAGAATATGTTGGAGCTGACTTGATAATATCCACATGCAGTATAATCCACCAGGACTTTAAAGTGATATTAAAGGTTCAGCTTTTTTTTAAAAAAAAAACATGTTATACTTATCTGCTTTGTGCAATGGTTTTGCACAGAGCGGACCTGATCCCCTTCTTCTTGGGTCCCCTGTCGGCGCTCCTGGCTCCTCCCTTTGACCAGTGCCCTCAATGGCAAGCCACTTGCTATGGGGGCACTGGTGCAGGCTCGCTCCTGAGACACATAAGACACATGGAGCCGCTGTCTCGGCCAATGAGGAGAGGGAGTCACGTGTCAGCCGAGAGGGAGCTCAGGTGAGTATTAGGGGGGCTGTGGGGGGAGCAGCACACAGCCCCCCTAATAGAATGCATGAAGGTAACAAACCTTCAGCCTTTACAACCACTGTTTAAAAGAAAATCCATTGCAATCCAGCATTTATCCAGCAGTTAGGCACATAAGGGATAAGATTTCACACGTCCTTGGCTGACTGAAAACTTGTCTGAACAACCAATCGGGTGGGGCAAGGAGCTAGGACCAAACCAACTGGTGTGGCAACATAGCGTGTACAGTGGGACATGCCCCCCCAAAAAAATACATTACAAAAAATATATAAGCTTGCTGCTGTGACAGCACATTACAATATATACATCTATCATTTCTATAATAGGATATTTTCTTTCTTATTATTGATACACTGTCCAATAATACTATCCAAGGCTTTTGCAAACCATTGGCAAATCATGCAGCTGCCTGGGTTGAAATTAGGCTAAAGCTGGCCAAACATGGAGCAAACTCTGGCTGGTTTCTGATGAACCCGGGCAAAATCTGACTCCCAGGTGGCCCTGTTGGAACCCTCTCACCCATATCCTTTGTTCTGTAAAAAGGACCTGGGAAGAAAATCATCTGGCCAAATGCCTGCTGCATCCAATCAGAGGCAGCCATTGTTCAGGCATTCTGATACCACAGGTGCATGTTGTCAGAATACAATAGATGGAAGTGCAGATTCCTCCATCCATTTTATTAAAATAATATTAAAAGCTCAGGTTTTATTTTTTCTAAATAATAAATATGGCATACATACCTGCTCTGTGCAATAGTCTCTTTTTGGGTCCCCTACTGGCACTCCTGGGCCTCCCCCTTGCTAAGTGCCCCCATAGCAAGCCTATGGGTGCACTTGTGCGTGCTCACTCCTGAGCCCCGCTCTGTGTGTCCATTGACTTAGCCCTACCCCCTCCCTCCCCGGGGTGCTGTGATTGACAATGGCTCCCACTGCTGTGTCTGAGCCAATGAGGAGGGAGATAGCCGGGAGAGCCACATGCACATTGGTGTATCAAGATCATGTTTATGTAAGTACAAGGGGGGTGGGAGCAGCACATAGAAGGCTTTTTTACCTTTATGCATTTACAACCACTTTAAAGGTGGATGGGGGAGTCAATTGATTTCTCTTGTTCAGTGTGGCTGGCCAGCTTAAAGTGGAACTAAACTCATCAATTTAACTGTTTGCCAAGCCAGTTACATTCAAGGAATGCCTTGAATGATAATTGTCATAGTTGCTTGTACTCACTGCCCATCCACCAAATGGCCGGTGTCATTACTGATCACATGCACAGCACCATGGCAACTGCAGCTCAAATAGAGTCTAAGATGTCAGCTTCCTTGGCTTCCTTCCTTGTAATGGATAGGAGGGTTTAATTCCACTTTATGAGTGCCAGGCTCTGAAAATGGCCTGGAATTAAGCAGAGCCAAGCATTTATTGCTTACAATTATTTTGTGGTATTGTTTGTAAGGAGGAAAAATCCCTTGACCAGAGTAGCTATGGTATAAATAATGGTGAACCTGAAGGGAAACTAAATCCTCCTATCCTTTAAGATGGGCGCCTTCTTAGCCTCTATTTAGATCTGCAGTTGACAAAGTGTTGCATAATGCATATGTGATCAGCAGCTATGGCTTCTTCTAGGTGCCAGTCTTCAGCCACCTTGATTGGCATTGGATTGATGTGGAATGATGTCACGCATGTAAGAAGTTCAGTCCGCATGGCACACAGGAACTGTGCCTGAATGTAGACTGAGCTGCCCAGGTGCATTCTACAGAAGACTATGAGCAGGCAAGTAGGTTTCATGTCTCATCTGCAATAAAGAGCCAATAAAGAGTCTGTCTGCTTGAAGTTTTTCAATTTTAGACTTTATCAATGTTTGAAATTAGGGTCAAAAGTTTTTAGACGCATAGCACCAAAGCTTGTGACTATTTGGCCACTAGGCTGCCAGTCATAGAAGGTAACATCATGGTAAATTGGAGCCAACCCACTACAAAGCAGGTAGGTTGTAATTCTCACTGCCCATCAACATGAATGTACAGAACAGGACAGAATGAAATTCCCAAACTAGCTCCAAACTCCTTTGCAGGGATCAACGCATGGAACACTACTGAGGTGAAATAAGAAGTCCTGGTAGATGTCTATCGATTCCAGGCACTCTGAGGTCATGCTTGTATAGTTGCCAGTGTTTCTGCTTTTTATTAAGAAGTTCTATTTTAATAAACTGTTTTTGTAATAAATCTGGTTGGCTAATGGAGGTGTTTCTCTACTATGCAATAATAACTTAATAAAAATAGTTACAATGAACAAACAAGGTCGGGTATAATTTTTCTTTCTTTTTGCAACATGCAAGGTGATGACACAGATTTATTATTTATTTACTTACTGTAATTTAAAGCATAAATGCAGCCAAAGTCACAAACAGAAAAATCAGCACAAGGGACGCAACTTTTAGTCGGTAGGATGTATCACTTGTGCTAAATCCTTTTCTGTTAGTGAAAATCTTCCTTTTTCCTACTCCCCAGCCCTACCCCCGCCACCATAATCTTCCAGAGCAATGGGGTGTAATACAACTAATAAGCTGCCAAGAAAGCCTGACTATGCCCACCCTTTCAGCCCAGTTCCTCCAATTAAGGGAAGCAGCTTCTATGAATAAAACAGGATCTCTGAATGGAGGGGGGTGGAGCTTTCAATTATCCACCCGTCATCCATTCATAGATCCTGTTTTGTTCATAGAGGCTATAGCATACCTCCCAACTTTTTGAGATCAGAACAAGGGACACTTTTAAACAAAAGTATGTAGGCATAGGACACACCCCCTGCCATGCCCCTTAAAGAAGAATTGTACAAAAAAATTGCTAAACCCACAACTGCTTTTTTTTTTTTTTACCACTTATATTCCTTTTTTACTGTACTAGCTTTTGAAATTTACACATTAAAAATACAGCAATTTAGAAATTGGATGAATGGTTTAGCACTGGGAAACACTTTTTGAAAGATAAATAGTGCATTTCATATACAACTATATAATTATACAGTATCTCACAAAAGTGAGTACACCCCTCACATTTTTGTAAATATTTGATTACATCTTTTCGTGTGACAACACTGAAGAGATGACACTTTGCTACAATGTAAAGCAGTGAGTGTACAGCTTGTATAACAGTGTAAATTTGCTTTCCCCTCAAAATAACTCAACACACAGCCATTAATGTCTAAACCGCTGGCAAAAAAAGTGAGTACACCCCCTAAGTGAAAATGTCCAAATTGGGCCCAATTAGCCATTTTCCCTTCCCAGTGTCATGTGACTCATTAGTGTTACAAGGTCTCAGGACTTAAAGGTTTGAATGGAGAGCAGGTGTGTTAAATTTGGTGTTATTGCTCTCACTCTCTCATACTGGTCACTAGAAGTTCAACATGGCACCTCATGGCAAAGAACTCTCTGAGGATCTGAAAAAAAGAATTGTTGCTTTACATAAAGATGGCCTAGGCTATAAGAAGATTGTCAAGACATTGAAACTGAGCTGCAGCACAGTGGCCAATACCATACAGCGGTTTAACAGGACAGATTCCACTCAGAACAGGCCTCGCCATGGTCGACCAAAGCAGTTGAGTGCACGTGCTCAGCGTCATATCCAGAAGTTGTCTTTGGGAAATAGACATATGAGTGCTGCCAGCTTTACATTGTAGCAAAGTGTAATTTCTTCAGTGTTGTCACATGAAAAGATAGAATAAAACATTTACAAAAATGTGAGGGGTGTACTCACTTTTGTGAGATACTGTACATCAGAACAAAATAAGGGACAAATGAAGGAAAGAGGGACAGAGGACCTTTGCTCCAAATGAGGGACAGTCCCTTGAAATCAGGGACAGTTGGGAGCTATGGCTGTAATACGGCTTCTCTTGTTCTACATTCATGTTTAAAGGACAGGCATAGTTGGACACACATAGTGTGTGTAAGTCTGACAAGCCTACTGTCAGATGGAAGTGATCTGGAAGCTAAGCAGCCGCCTGAATGTTTCCACACACCCATGTAATTATCGGTCTTTCCTCTGTGTGCACCCCCAGGCTCTGTGCTTCCATTGGCGGACCCAGGACTGGCATGGCGGGTGAGTAGAGGGGTGAGAGATCAGTGAACATCTATGCACTGATCTTGCCTGCTAATGACCTGTAAGTGACATGTAAAATGTCACTTCCAGGTCCTGATGGCACAGGAAGAAGCTAATAGTGTGCAATCTGTACTCCATTAGAATTATTGGATGTCAGGTAAGACATCAGGGGTCTTTTGGAACCCTGTTGTTTCATTAAAGAGAACCAGTTACCAAAGTAACTAATTACATATTGGACTTTTTGTCCTCATGGGATGAAAAATAAAGTTTAGTGGAAAAAATGGGAGTTAATGTACATATTTGCCAGCACACATCCACCAATCAAAGGTAAAAGGAGCTCCTCCCCCCACCTTCTGACATCATCTGATGTTAAAATCCCGCCAAAACTATATAGTAAATAAAAACACATAATCCTATGAAATTGCCATACACCACAGGAAGAGCGAAGCGGAATACTATAAAATCACATCTTTGAGTCTGTTGGGCTGTTGACATCACATCCAAGATGGTGGCATTTGACAACAGCCTCAGCCATCTTGAATGTCTACACGAGGAAAGCTTTTGCAGGTAAATAATATGTATGTAGTGCTCCCCCCGCAGGAGCTGCTGATAAATAAGAGTTTCCCACACCCTGCACAGCCAGGCACACCGCACCTTCACAGCACACTTGAGTCAAAGAAAAGTCCAGTGCTTTTTTTACATTTTTTATATTGAGAGTATTAAACTTGGATAGGTATAATATGGGATGCCCACTTGACTTTTAGTAAAAGAATTCTTCAGGGACACAACTATATACAGTCCATATATACACTTCTTCTCTGCCTCAAAAGCCCTTTACAGGCAGGGGCCGCAAGTCCCTTGTTTGTGTAGCAAGTCCTAATGCCCAGCTGTCCTCCTGTAGCTACTGATCCCAGCACCACCTCTTCAGGCACTGCCAGCCCACCTGGCTGCAGCTGCCCCTTTCACTGGCCCTCCTGGCTACTCTTCCACAGTCCTCCTAGACTGACTCTGAATCCATCCCAGACTGTTCTCTACCAGTCCTCTAAGGCATGCCTCTCAGTCCAGCAAAAAATGGGGGGTAAAAGGTCCTTGAATCCACACTCACCAAAGTTGCAAACAGCAAATAGAGTACCAGCCGATTCGTCAATATGTGACGGGATACCTGCCCTAAAAGCAATGGCACTATATCAACAACAGAAAGAGGAGACAAGGGAGTCCCCAGAAAGCAAAAAAGGGGAATGGTCAACTACGGCTTATGGTACAAAAATGCTACAAAGGCTTTATTAAGGGTGGGGGGGGGTATTTACATATACAAAAAATTCCAAATATATGTAAGATAAACAATGTATCTAAATAACACAGTCCGTCTCACTACAATAAACCAAAATTAAAAACCATGCTGCAACAATGAATCCAAAGAAAAAAGTATAGCACCAAACATTACATGGAGTAAGCTACTGATGGGATATCAAGTCACGCGGAGGCGTATGAAACGTTAACGCAGCCCCTGCAGGGCTTGTCATCAGGCCTTCAACATGCTTCCTTTTCCAGCAATGTAAAAGGGTTTCCCTGTGATTTGCATACAGCACCATACTTCACAAGCTAATTCCGCATCAGCAATTGAATGCAAAGTTCCTGGTTCCTGGTCTTTTCCTAACCATGTGACCGGTCATGTGATCACACAGTCTGCAGTGTCTACTATTGAGGAGAATGGTGTGCTGTGACTACACACTGAATGTTGCTCTGAACTGACTGTGAGCCGCTCCATGCCAAACAGCAAGACAGCAGAGTCTGAGGACATCCCCAGTAATTGAAAGAGGTGAGAGCCCAATGGGCAGTTTCTCTTTCCCTCCTTATCTGCTTATCAATAGTCTTTGCATCTGTTTGCCATTCACCCTCCTGCATGGATTGACACACTTGAAACTGATGAACTGTGAAAATATCATCCTGGTCTAGATTGGTTTAGTGTAGTGAGACGGACTGTGTTATTTAGATACATTGTTTATCTTACACATATTTGGAATTTTTTGTATATGCAAATACCCCCCCCCCCACCCTTAATAATGCCTCTCAGTCCTCTCTGACTATAACACTCACTAGCCCACCTAGATTTCTGCCTCCCTGGAGATTTGCCCAGCGGTGTTCTCCTTCTGTCCTTCTTCTGCTCCCGTGCCTCTACTAAGGACACCTCTGTGTGTCGTGAAAAAGGCCCCTTCCACACCGAAGCCCAGGCCCGAGGTCACACCTTCCCCAGACTAGGGGGCATCCTCTAGGGTCACCAACAGCCTAACACTCCATGTCCAGCTTCCACCCAAACTCCACTGTCCCAGCTGGACTGACCCCGAGTATTTGAAGAGGCCGGCCCCCTGCCAACCCATCTGCTGGGGATTGGTCAGGGCCCTCAGAATTTTCTAGCAAGCTCCTCCTCATCTCCACTCCCCCTCTTCTGGAAGTTTCCATAGAGTTCCAGAAGTAGGGGGAGGTCTAAGAGATGCTGCCTGTGAGTCATACCAACCTCCCTGAGTCATTCACCCGACCAAGATCAAAACGTTTTACCTACACTAACAAAAAACTAAGCAATTTCTACTATAGCACACTAGAGGATGCTACATGTATGTATGTGGAAATTAATGGTTTGGTGACTGGGTCTCTTTAAAGTGGAAGATAAGGCTAACTCTAACTATTCTTAACAGCATTACCTCCCCCATCCTGTTACCAATTCTCACGCCTGCATCAGTCTGGTCATGTGATCCAGGTGCTCCAGCTCTCCTGTGTCAGAGTGAGTGACAGCTGCAGGGGAGAGGAGAGGACACTGACAAAAGGGTATGCATGATGGGTAGGGAGCATTTTTAAGAATAGTTATAGGGCGTACACACGGTCGGACTTTGTTCGGACATTCCGACAGCAAAATCCTAGGATTTTTTCCGACAGATGTTGGCTCAAACTTTTTTTGTCTACACACGGTCACACAAAGTTGTCGGAAAAAATCAGATCATTCTGAACGCGGTGCTGTAAAACACGTACGTCGGTACTATAAACGGGGCAGTAGCCAATAGCTTTCATCTCTTTATTTATTCTGAGTATGCGTGGCACTTTGTCCATCGGATTTGTGTACACACGATCGGAATTTCCGACAACGGATTTTGTTGTCGGAAAATTTTATCTGCTGCTCTCCAACTTTGTGTGTCGGAAAATGCGATGGAAAATGTCCGATGGAGCCCACACACGGTCGGAATTTCCGAGAACACGCTCCGATCGGACAAAATCCGACCGTGTGTACGGGGCATTAGAGTTACACTTTAGTAACACTTTAAGGGTTACTGCAATTGTGCGGATTAGTATTAGGAGCAGAACCAGACGAAAGCCCTGAGTACCCCCTCCATATGTCTGACAAGACCCCCTCCAAGAATACTTACCCTACCCCACAATCATCAGTGTGCTGTAGTTAATATCTCTCCCTATTGCTACCTCCATGTTTATGTAACATCTATTTCTGAAACAAGAATCTGCCTTCCAGCCATGCTTTATATAAATCATGAAACATCAATAAGCATTAACTAAGTAACTAACTGTCTAAGACAAGGACATTTTTGCAAAAAGGTAAATAAATTTTTATGTTCTGCAAATCCCATTTTCTGTACACAATACACTGTCTCACTTTATAATTCAATAAAATAAATAGTTTTTGGACTTCTGCAGCAGACAAGAGTGAATTTTGGATTTATTCCAGCCTGCGGAGGAGCCCCTGAACCATTTGTGGGCACAAGAGGAGAAAATATGAGTCGTATGTGTTCAGACGGAAAGCAGTCCCAGCAATACAAATGAACACAGCCGATGCTTAATGACATCAGGGCAAGGTCGGACTTCTCTATCGATGCTGTCATTGAAAACTGCTTACCAGACTTGTCTTTTCAACTATTAGGATAGGGATAATTCTTACAATATGGCCGAATGTATCGACTTAAAAACCAACTCCACTTTTCCCCTGCCCCCCATCTTCCCTTCTGCCCTAATCTCTCTGAAGCTCCTTCCCCACCACTTAAAAAAAAAAACTCATTATACTTACCTTTTTACTTGCAGTTTTCTGACCTATGGAGGAGGAAGTGGAGAGGAACCTAGTTCCTCTATGATCTCTTCGGTCACAGAGAGGCAGCATCTGATTGGATGCTGGCATCCCATGTGATTTTGGTGGCCCTCTTGGATCAGACTAATGCCCCGTACACACGGTCGGACATTGATCGGACATTCCGACAACAAAATCCTAGGATTTTTTCCGACGGATGTTGGCTCAAACTTGTCTTGCATACACACGGTCACACAAAGTTGTCGGAAAAAATCAGATCATTCTGAACGCGGTGCTGTAAAACACGTACGTCGGTACTATAAACGGGGCAGTAGCCAATAGCTTTCATCTCTTTATTTATTCTGAGCATGCGTGGCACTTTGTGCATCGGATTTGTCTACACACGATCGGAAATTCCGACAACGGATTTTGTTGTCGGAAAATTTTATAGCAAGCTCTCAAACTTTGTGTGTAGGAAAATCCGATGGAAAAAGTCCGATGGAGCCTACACACGCTCTGCTTGCACATTTTCCGTCGGAAAATCCGACCGTGTGTACGGGGCATAAGTCTGTTTAAAGCCCTTGGCACGCATTTCACTTGTGGCTAGAGTAGGGACAGATCACCCGTCTGTCATGGACAGTGCTTAGCATCACGGAGAGGTTCCAGGCGAGTAGGGAAAGTGTAGGAACACTCCATCCATTCTGGAAGCCTCCCAACTTGGGTACGGACTGGCCAGGCTGCATTCCGCCCCCTCGACACAGACACTGTCAGCACACCTGAGACCTAGTGCTACTACCCATCGCTGTTACATCCTGTGAGTGCGCCTGGTTGGATTGTTTGCCTGCCAGGCTGTTTGTGTATTACTGAACTTCAATTTTAATAAGTTCTGTTTTCTGCAACTGGACTTTGAGTGTTTACTGCCCCTGCACTATACTGCACCTACCCACTAATGTATTTGCACATGAGTGGAGTACTGTGAGCACAAGCCAGCATGCACCTCCAGGGGGTGTACTTATGACAGCTGGGGCTCCCAGGAAGTAGGCTGGACGTCCCTCAAACTACACTGAGCAAAATTATAAACGCAACACTTTTGTGTTTGCCCCTATTTATCATGAGCTGAACTTAAAGATCTACGACTTTTTCTATGTACACAAAAGGCCTATTTCTCTCAAATATTGTTCACGAATCTGTCTAAATCTTTGTTGGTGAGCACTTCTCCTTTGCCGAGAAAATCCATCCCCCTCACAGGTGTGGCATATCCATACATAGAAAAAGTTGTAGATCTTTGCAGCTCATGATAAATAGGGGCAAACACAAAAGTGTTGTGTTTATAATTTTGCTTTGTGTAGTTTGAGTGAAGTCCAGCCTACTTCCTGGGAGCCCCAGCTGTCATAAGTACACCCCCTGGAGGTGCAAGCTGGCTTGTACTGCTTGAACTGCTAGGAACATCTCTGGATTAAGGATGAGTATTGCAGCAAGAGCTGCTTTTTTTATTTTTATATTTCATAGGTTTCATTAACCACTTAAGCCCCGGTCCATTTGGCTGGCCAAAGACCAGAGCACTTTTTGCGATTGAGCACTGCGTCGCTTTAACTGACAATTGCGCGGTCATGCGACGTGGCTCCCAAACAAAATTGATGTCCTTTTTTTCCCACAAATAGAGCTTTCTTTTAGTGGTATTTGCGTCCCTGGCAACCGATGAGTCATCAGCAGTGAGAAGGGTTTCCCGCTAAAAGCTGAATGAAAAAAAAAAATACAAATTTGCCAGGAAATGCCCACGTCCATACCTTCAGGTCTAGTATGGATTCGGAGGGGATCCCACGCCAAAATTAAAAAAAAAAAACGGTGTGGGGTCGCCCCCGAAATCTATACCAGACCCTTATCCGAGCATGCTGCCTGGCAGGTCAACTAAGGGAGGGGACAAGCGAGCACCCCCCTGCCACTCTTGTTCAGTTGATGTCTTCATCTGTTTTGCTGCCGCCCGCTCTCTACCGACTCTTATACAGCCATGGGGCGTGGTCATCAGATGACATCACCCATAAAGAATGCACCTTGTGACAAGGGGGCTTCCAGATTGCAATAAGCCCCCCTGCCAGCAGACCCCGACAACAACCGGCTAGGGTTATCGGGAAGAAGCCCTCATTCTCATCAACATGGGGGCAAGGTGCTTTGGGGTGGGGAGCCCTCGCTCGTCCCCTCCCTTTCTTGACCTTCCGGGCGGCATGCTTGGATAAGGGTCTGGTATGGATTTTGGGGTGGACCCCACTCCATTTGTTTTTTTTTAAATTTTGGCATGGGGGCCCCCTCTGAATCCATACTAGACCTAAATGGCCTGGTATGGACCTGGGGGGGAAAAAAGTCCCCGACCCTTTCCAAAAATGCACCGCTCGAAAACGCATAGATGTGAACTAGTACCATAGGAAACCATGTTAAATGGACTGTGGTGCGTTTCTGAAAACTGCAAAACAATGCATATGTGTGAACGTAGGGTTACTGAAGGCAAAACTCTTTTTTTAGTTTTAAATAGAGTGCAGAGGGATTGTCAAGTTTCTATCACTGCCTTCGTCCTGGTTAGGGAGATTCACTCCCTTGCAGTGCAGCCCCATTCACTTCTATAGAGCGCGTTGTCAGGTGGTATTGCCTCTGGAATATGAAATGCCCTACTTTTGTTTGCCAAAACACAAAGGGGTTGATTTACTAAAACTAGAGAGAGCAAGATCTGGAGCAGCTTTTTACAGAAACCAATCAGCTTTCAGTTTTTTTGTCAAAGCTTAAAGGAGAAGTCCAGCCTGAGCTCGTTTGGTGGGGCTTCTCCATTGGTTTACAGGAGTGCAAAATGAATGAAACTTCAGTCTGCTCTCTGCTGAAGTCACTGGAATCAGTCCAGGCACTGCGTCATCACAAGAATAAAGTCTGAACCTACCAGGTGCCTGGATTGATTCCTGTCTCAGCCTCTCAGCAAACCGCTGAGAGACTGAGACAGCCGCTCCCCGCACCTTCACAGCTCAGCGCTCCAGTGAGCATGGAGGAGCAGAGCAGAGAGCTGCTGATTGACTGCTGATTGACAGGCAGCAGCTCCCCACTCGGGGAGCTGAGAGAACCGAGCCATCGGCGATATTCGATCGCTCGGTTCGCTCGGTTCTCGCAGAGGCACCGGGGGACAGATGTAGCATTGGTCCGATGCTGCATCAATCCAATGCTGCATCCACCTAGGTAAGTATGATGGGTTAAAAGAAAAAAAAAAAAACATACTTCTCTTTTAATTGAACAAACTGAAGTTAGAAGCTGATTGGCTACCATGCACAGCTGCACCAGATTTTGCACTCTCCAGTTTTAGTAAATCAACCTCAGGGCTGAGACAGAGGCCATCTAGCAGCCATTGCTGGGTTTAGACAGCATGCTTGTTTTGGCTCTATCCAAAATGAAAAAAAAAAAGTTTTGCTTTCAGTTCTACTTTGAAGTAAACCTGTCATTAAAGACTATGAAGGCTGCCATTGACTTCCTTCTGGAAATGTTAGTTATTGGTCTGTTATTCAACATGAATATTTCAAGTGCATAAGAGAAGTTGGAATAAAGTAAGGAGTCCTTATCATACCTCTAAAAGTACTAAAGCGGGGGGGGGGGGTGTTCAGTGGGGGGGTCAGTGGGACAGCCAGGGTAAAGGCATTTTCAAAATGAGAGGTCAGCCACAACATTGCAGGCTTCGCTTCATTCACACAAGAGATGCTGTTTGCACTCATGAAACCTAGAGCAGGACCTGGTCTCGGTGATTTGGCATTGGAAGACTGACCATGTGAAGGTCAGTGGAGGAGGGTGGACCTGGACGTAAAAAAGAAAAATGAACTTTTGCATGTACTTTGGGCACTTTTTTCACTAAAATGATTGACTGATATTTCAATTAATTATTTTAAAAATAAATTATAAACCACTCTTAGTTAATATTTTCACAGACAATCAATCTAAATGCAAGTAAAGCTAGCCATACATGTTCAAATCCAAATAAAGCAGTGATGATGTCCGGTGACGAAACGCATAGAGGTGGGACTTCCAGTGGCTTACGTCACATACGGTGACGTCATTTCCTTTGTGTGGAACGCACCCTGGCTCCGGTTTCCAAGAACAGAGCTGATTCCAATACTCTCAGTTTGGCTGGAGAAACCGGGTGGCGGAGTCCGAAATCCAAAAGACCTGAAATAAAAAAATGATTTATTTTCGTATCCATTATATATTCGTATCGTTGCGACAATAGTTTGATATAGAGATTATTCAACATAGAGAGAAAAGACTCGACATTATAGAGACAAGCAGCTAAAAACATACAATCGCCGCGAGCGGACATTTACAGTCAAATGCTCCACCCATAGGCTTTAGAAGAATTCTAATGTTGTTTGATAAGTAACAATAATTATAATTATTACTAGTCAAACAACATTAGAATTCTACTATAGCTTGTGAGCGGAGCATTCGACCGGAAATTTACGATCGCAGCGTCGTACAGGTTAGCTGCTTCGTCTAATCTAATCTTTTTAGAACACCATAAGCCTTCAATTGACAGATTCGACCTTAATCAATTCGGATTTTCATACGAATGCATTTTTAAGGAAATGAAACAAATAAAAACGAATTTCGGGAGTAACTAAATAAATGTATTTTTCGGACAAAAGCTTCTGATTCCAGCATCCTGGTTTTGGCTATGGCATTCAACTTGTCTGTCTGTCCACCTGCAAGGTGATTGATGTGGCCAGGCTCTGGGTGGAGACCAGACCTGATACAAGCCAGCCAAGCCTGCAGTCTCGTGCTTGTGATAGAGTGTGCAATACCTGATCAAGCTGCCTGTTTGTCTGCCCTGCTCTGCCAGATTGGATTTCCCTGTGTATGACCTTGGATCGGATATCGACTATTCTCTAAACTCTGTGTGCCTTACACCTGGACTGTCATTGAACTACTCTGCCTGTCTGCCAACCGCAAGTACCTGTTTGCTTTGCTCATTTTGCACCTGCCCTGACGCGGTGGCCTGCTTGCCTTATGACAAAGGGGAATCCTATAGGTGAAGAACACAGTAGCCAGCTATAGTGTCTGACCATCTGCGTTTAATTGTAAGCATGACAGTTATGTTGTATAGAGCACTGGCACTTTCATGGGAGAAATTTGTGTACAGTGAGGGAAACAGGTATTTGACCCCCTGCTGATTTTGTACGTTTGCCCACTGACAAAGAAATGATCAGTCTATAATTTTAATAGTAGGTTTATTTTAACAGTGAGAGACAGAAAACTAACAACAAAAATATTCCAAAAAATGCATTTGAAAAAAGTTTTAAATTGATTTGCAATTTAATGAATGAAATAAGTATTTGATCCCCTATCAATCAGCAAGATTTCTGGCTCCCAGGTGTCTTCTATACAGGTAACGAGCTGGTATTAGGAGTACTCTCTTAAAGGGAGTGCTCTTAATCTGAGCTTGTTACCTGTATAAAAGACACCTGTCCACAGAAGCAATCAGTCAATCAGATTCCAATCTCTCCACCATGGCCAAGACCAAAGAGCTGTCCAAGGATGTCAGGAACAAGCAAATGCCAGCCTCGAAACCTTAATCACTTCCCACCTGGCCTATAGCAGAATGATGGCCGGGCGTTGGTTCTGTTATCCTGACTAGGTGTCATATGACGTCCACCAGGATAACATTCCGGCGCGTGCCCGCAAGGGCGTGCAGGGTGGCGATCGTGGGTGCTGTGTGTCACTCTGACAGCGTGAACCGGTTCGTGCTGACAGGGAGAGCCGATCGGCGGCTCTCCCTGTCAGAGGGGGGGTCTGCGCTGATAATCAGCACATTGATTATCAGCGCAGCCCCCCATGAGAGGTGCCCATCAGCTACCAATCAGTGCCCATCAGCTGCCAGTCTGTGTCCCATCAGTAACGCCTGTCAGTGCCCATCAAAGTGCCAATCAGTGCCCATATATTTGCCAATCAGTGCCCATAAATGTGCCAATCAGTGCCCTATCAGTAATGCCTGTCAGTGCCCTTCAGATGCCAATCAGTAATGCCCGTCAGTAGCTCCTCATCAGTGCTCCCTATCCAGTGCCATCTATCAGTACCCATCAGTGCCACCTATCAGTGCTGCATATCAGTGCCCATCAATTCTATATATCCGTGCCTCCTCATCAGTGCAGGTATTCAGTGTATAATTGTGCCTGGTACCTGTCTCAATCCTTGACCCGTGAGAGTCCTCTGCTCTGTTCCATCCAGCGGCTCCCTCACAGCCTGCAGCTCTCGCCTCTCCTCGTCATCCGGGCCCACAGTCAGTCTGTTCTCTAGGCTTCACTGTTGAAGGAGGTTTGAGGAGTCCAGGCTCCAGAAGGTGCCAGGGATGCTGCGCCCCACTTCAGCCATAAAATTAAGCGGTGAAGCTCTTCTCTCCCTCCCGCGCTGTCAGGCCTGTAGCATAGAGGATGCGGGGCCGCCCACTCACTCGTGCAGTTTCTTGCACCACGCCACTGCTTGTTTCTCTCCCTCCTGTGTTCTCAGGTCTGTAGCCTTCCGCGTGGAGGCTTCGGAGCCGCCCACTCACTTGTGCAGATAATTTCCTGCACCGCGCCAATGCTTGCTGCCGTGTTCTCCCCGCCGTGAACCTGGACCCTGTTGCGTGCCCACAGAGATGGCTCTGTGTGCCAGCTGTGTCACACGTGCCATAGGTTTGCCATCACTGCTATAGACTGATCATTTCTTTATCAGTGGGCAAATGTACAAAATCAGCAGGGGATCAAATACTTTTTCCCCTCACTGTACTGTATATATAATATTTCAGTTTTTTTTTAGTACGCTTGAGATAGTAGCACTGCTTATTACTTTTTCATATATACTGACTTTTTTTAAGCAGGATTGGGGAGAGCCTTTGCTGAAAAAATAATTTGATGTGGAGCTAGAAAACCCTCCATGATCCATCCATTACATGCCTTACTAGGCCCCATGTGCATCGTCTACATGGTGCTGTATACTCACAGATTCCCTTTAAATATTTTTCAAAGTTCAAAAATTCAGCTCCTAGGGATTTTATTAGTACAGGAGAAGATCTACATTACTTACTGCTGCTTTATCACTCGGGGAGATGTAGAAGATACAACTGAACAGGATTGTACCAGCGCACAATGCCACACTTGAAGCTGCAGTGCTTCAATGGGATTGTTCCCTTGATGTAGGGAGCTTCCAAGCACCATTGTGTCTGTGTGTGTCCTGTTTAGATTTCCCGATACTTCATTTGTTATGCCAGTCCAGCATCCTCAGCATGTTTTTCTTTGTCGTATATGTCTTGTGGGGGTTTAACTGGATTGTAGCTGAATTCTTTGTAGTGATGAGCAGTAACATAGCATGGCTTGCAGTTTTTTCCTATTGAACCGTGTTATAGTAGTGTAGTCAATCAGAATTATACATCTAATACCGAACCGAGTACAGAAGCAGTTATGATGTAATAGATTTCAGTTTGGGGCAAAAAAAGTTATAGTTTAAAGTTAATATTTTTTCTTATATAGAAAGGGAGGACCCCCACCATGCCAACATCCAATAGATATATAAAGGTTGCACACTATATGTGCAAATAATTTATATATATATATATAATTGTACATCTTGTACATTTTTTTTTCTCTTTTCCTCGTTCGAAGATGTACAATTTAATATATATATAAATTGTGTGCATATATAGTACTATTACTGTTAAAACTTATTTATACAATTTTCTTTTTTTGGGTGTATATTTTAACTATATCAGCACCTACCCTAGTATGTCCTGAGGAAGCAATTTATGTTGCGAAACGCGTTGACCAAGTTAGCATGGAGGAGATCATGGACATAATTTGTTGATACATATACACCATTTCATGTGAATTACGGATCTACTATTACTTTGCAAGGATCCATGCCTCCACGTTTTTGCGCTATTGGGTATCTGTTGACCTTGTCAAGCAAAGGGTGTTGTCTGTTTGGTATTGTATGTGTTCTTAACTTATTGAAATAAAGATATACATTTTCTATATATTACTGCCTCATGTTGTGCCCACAAAGTCCGTAAATTTTTGAGAGAATTTTTTACTTTTTTCAACCTTTATATATATATATATATATATATATATATATATATATATATATATATATATATACAGGGGGTCCCCGGGTTACAAACAAGATAGGGACTGTAGGTTTGTTCTTAAGTTGAATCTGCTTGTAAGTTGGAACAGGTACATTTTTTAAGTGTAGCTCCAGCCAAAAAAACGATTTTTAAGCTTTTTGGATAGCATAGGGAAGGGTTATCACCCCTGTAACATTTGTTTTGCTGTGTGTGCCCCTGTTCAGAAGATTTCACCTCACTTTCTGTCCCAATGACAATTGGATTTTGAAAATTTTGGGTTGTTGTGGAAACAAGGATTGGTGATAAAGCATCAGTAGAGGTACCTTTTCCCCATAATAGCTCCTACAGGAGTGAATTTCCCTTCCTTCCCTTCCTTCCCTTCCTAGGGGTAGATTTCCTCTCACTTCCTGTTGTCTCCCTCTGTTTGTAAGTAGGAGTCCTTTGTAAGTCGGATGTTTGAAAGTAGGGGACCGCCTGTATATATATATATATGTATATATAATTATTAGTTTTATATTTTCGGTTAAAATGACATGTCTCTACCTAAAAAGTTTTATTTTTTTAAATCTTCCTACTGCTTAAAGCTGAATTTGAGGTATGGCATTTTTTGCATAGTTGCTGTACATTGGTTCAGCTTGAACCAATGTAAGTATGTACAGTATGTGCCATACTAGGCCGATACCCTCTAGAAGCTAGACATCACTGTAAAGATATCATTATTGATCTCCAATAACTTCCAGGGTCCTGTGAGGAGCAGCTGCTCTGCTGCATTATGAAAAGGGCACAGTTCAGGGAATGTGTTCTCTGATTGGATGAGGTAGAGAGGTTTGGCAGTGACAATGTTCTGTTCTATCAGTGTCAAGTGCCATTAATTGTTCCATGCACATATTGTTATTCATTCGCTTCAACCCATTCCACCAAGGTGGGAACTACTTGCAACTTCCAATATTTTGGAAGAACCTGTCTAGCTGCTATAAATAAATAAATAAAAAATCTTAGGGTTGATTTGTTCCCAGACTTTAAAGGGTCTGGTATAGTGGATATGCCTATCTTACTTAAAGCAGAACTTCACTCTTTTTCGAACAACATGGACAATTTTTAATCCTTATGCTGCTAGCATTAGTAAATAAGAAGGTAGATTATATTTACTTGTTTTAAACTATTTGTTTTTTCACATTTCTTCAGTTACTTTCTGATTTTCAGGCCTAGACAAATGATACCATACATCCTAGGGGTCCTCAGAAGGGGAGGAGGGGTTTTCTCAGCTAAGCATACCCTCCTGCCTGTAGGCTAGATTGGATTTCAGGTGAAGTTTGACCTCCCTACACGTGGTGCTGTTGCAATCACCAGGCAGGGAGAGTGGAGGACAAGGAGAATGTCCATTCCTCTAGGCCTCTGTATATGTCATTGGGTGGGCTGCTGTCTGATTAGATGCTGCTGCCCTGGATGACCCTTGCAGATCACTGTATTTTGCATGTGGGTAGGTTAGGGGAAGAACCTGCTGGACTGGAAGAGTGTGCCTATTGTGAGGGAGAGGTTCCAGAGGAGACAGTATAGGCCAGGGGTAGGCAATGTTTTGAGCACAGTGTGCCGAAAAATGTTTTTAAAGAAATTGAGCGGGCCGATTTTATAACAAGAAAATGTCAACTTCACACTCTCAATTACAAAATGATTTTTTTATAAAGTAAATGCTGTAAACTACTTGAGTAGTGAGAAATTAACATCCTGCCCCAATTCCTGCAACTTCACACCTCAGATCATTGTCCCCCCTACACATCTGCCCCACCACTGTAACCCCTGCAAATCTGCCCCACCACTGTAACCCCCTGCAAAGCTGCCCCACCACTGTGACCCCCTGCAAAGCTGCCCCACCACTGTAACCCCCCGCAAATCTGCCCCACCACTGTAACCCCCTGCAAATCTGCCCCACCACTGTAACCCCCTGCAAAGCTGCCCCACCACTGTAACCCCCTGCACTTCTGCCAAACCACTGTAACCCCCTGAAAATCTGCCCCACCATTGTAACCCCCTGCACATCTGCCCCACCACTGTAACCCATTGCACATCTGTCCCACCACTGTAACCCCCTGCACATCTGCCCCACCACTGTAACCCACTGCACACCTGTCCCACCACTGTACCTCCCTGCACATCTGCTCCACCGTTGTATCCCCATGCTCTTCTGTCTCACCACTGAACCATCTTCTCATCTGTCCTAACAATGAACTTATCTGCTCATCTGCCCCACCATTGAAACCCCCCTTCTCATCTGCCCCATCACTGTACCTCCTGCACATCTGCCCCACCTCTGTACCCCCCTGATCATCTGTCCCACCAATACACCTCCTTTCACATCTGCCCCATTGCTCTACCCCCCTGCTCATCTCTTCCACCTCTGAACACCTCCTGCTCATTTTCCCCAACCTGTACCCTCTTCTCATCTCATCATATGCGTGATATGCAGAGTGGTGAAAAGACGCAGAGATGAGACACATCTACCTGTCCTGGCACACTCATCCTGCTGATCCAACTCTCGCATCCAGCCCACGTGCTTGTGTGTGATGTATGTGATGTATGGGATGTATGTGATGTCACATACAAGTATATAGAATGGATGCGCAATGAGCTCAGGTCAGGAGCATTTTCTGAAAGCGGTGGGTCTGTGTGCACAATCATAAGTTGGGCCCCCGCAGCTGAGAAAAAATGGTTGGGTGTGATTTTCATTGCGCTGAATACTGGCTGTGGCCTAAAGGGACACAGAGTGCAGAGGGGTTCAGTAGTAAGTGACGCAAAGGTTCAGGAATAATTGCAACAAGTTCCCATGTGGTTTTCTCAATCACAGTAAAATCCCTTCTTTTTGAGATTGGTAGTGGCAACCAAGCGAGTCATCTTTCTCCAGATGGTGGACGGGGCTAGCAGGACCGTGATTGGCTTTAGCAGTGGCCAATGACAGTCCTCCTCCTCTTGGAAACAGGGACCCCCCCAGCAGAACTGCACCCAATCTCTTCCCATCACAAAAGCTGACGATCGCAGCTACAGCAAAGATCGAGAACCAAACAATTTTTCCCATCTTTTACAATGTGTGGGGGCACAGTGCCTCCCCCTCGGTGTGGGGAATTCTGAAATTGTAATGCATTAGTGTCTCACCGACACTTCCCTGCGCTGCTCTGCTGATGGGGAGGGAGTCGAGTGCTGGCAAAAGAGGCTTTGTGTGCCGCTTGCAGCACCAGTGCCAGTTGCCTACCCCTGGTATAGGGGACTGCTTGCTAGTGCTGCTGTGGGGAACCTTCCTGCTACTAGTTCTTCTCTGCTCACTGCATATCAGCCTCATCCTGTGACAGGTGCTGTCGGTCTCATTGTATCGCTTCCTGCAAGTGCCATATAAACATCTGTGAGTGTTGCTTTACTGCTTTACTTTCATGGAGAAACATATTACATGTCTTACAGCATGGAGAAACGTGAACAGGAAGCAGGAATATACAAGTACATGCACTGAGATAGACAATACATCCTGTTATATCATAGAAAACATAAACTATACACTATGATACTACAGCGCCACCTGCTGCATAGATAGGTATAATGCATACAGTATTGTCAGTTTATTAACAACTTTACATGACATGTTGTTGTTCCAACACCCCTTCTCAACAGCATGTGCTTTGTCAAATGATATGTCATTGACACGTACCTCGTATGTGAGCCTGACGTGCAGAGGGAGACCTCTCGTACAGCCCTGGTTCCTAGATCACTGGAGTTGAGGACAGTGACCGTAGGAGCACAGCGGGGTATGAGTGCCTGGTGGATTCTCTGGAGATGATGTCCACTGGGAGACACTGGAACTGGCTGGAGTGCTGGGTGCAGGTAAGCTGGATACAAGTCAGCAGGCTGCAGGTAAGCTGGATGAAGGTCAGCAGGATGCAGGTAAGCTGGATGCAGGTCAGCAGGGTGCAGGCGAGCTGGATGCAGGTCACCAGGCTTCAGGTAAGCTGGATGCAGGTCAGCAGGGTGCAGGTGAGCTGGATGCAGGCCAGCAGGCTGCAGGTAAGCTGGATGCAGGTCAGCAGGGTGCAGGTGAGCTGGATGCAGGTCAGCAGGCTGCAGGTAAGCTGGATGCAGGTCAGCAGGATGCAGGTAAGCTGGATGCAGGTCAGCAGGGTGCACACAGCAGGCAGAAGCAAGGTCAGACAAGCCGGGTCATACACAGTGGATCAGTTCAACAGAATCGGCAGGCAAGGAATAGTCAAGTTCAGGCTGGTTTCTGGTAACAGGAGATCAGGCAGGCAGGTAAACAGAATCAGAGTCAGGGAAAGCCAAGGTTCAGGATTGGAGACAGCAGCGTGGTCAGAGAGCCAGGTCAGGTGATCGGATGCTGATTACAGGAACAGGTCACAGGTGAAGCTGCAGATCAAACAGCAAGAGCTGAATGGTGGAAGCCCCTCTTAAAGGCCACTGGGCGCAGAAGCCGGGTCATTGTGCGTGCAATCTCCGCGATCGGCACATGCGCATTGGCGAATGCCTGTTCGTTACTGGGAACCTGTTGGTGGGGATGCGCCTGAGCCCTGTTGCAGGTCTGGAAGTAGTATGTCCATGACAGTCATGAATCTGCAATTAATATTCATGTATGTCTGTCTGCTTACCTCTCTCTTGTGTCAGCTTAGAGACCGGTCGCTGTATGCTTAAGTAATGTTCCCTCAAGCATGGCTCCACCTCAGCCCCTATCAGGAAACACTATATTAACCTGTACACTGCAAGCCAAGCCTTGCTGATCAATATTGTGTGTTTGGCTTCCTGTGTGTTATTGGCCGTGTTCTCTACGTATGTTTCTGTTCACCGATCTTGGCTTGTTCTTTGACTATCCCTGCCTGCTTGTTACCCTGACCTTTGGCGTGTTCTTTGTCTAATCTTTGTCTGCTAGTTGCCCCGACCTTTGGCTTATCTCCTGACTATCCTGTTGTCCTGGACTGCTGCTACCTCTCTATCCTCCAGTAGCCTAAAGTGAGTGTGAGCTGGGAGACCCTGGGGGCTGGGACCTGGAGCCAGTTGCAGCGCAGTCCATCCTCACCACTAGAGGCTCTGGTGAACACCTGCTGGTTCTTAGACTACGCGCCCTGGGGAATCTTATGCTCTAGCTCCCAGTGGGATCCGTATTAGTGCTCCAGTGGTCCTGCTTTCCTGAACCACCCCACTCTGCAGCAGTCACCCGTATGGTCCAGTACCTTAGCGGTGCACTCCTAACTCCAACGGTGTGCATCTGTCACCTGACCTCAAGTGACCTGACATTATATTCAGCTTAATGTAAATAACTATGACATTCCTTCAACAAAGGCTTGGTGAGTGCATCGGCAGTCATCTTCTCTGATGGGCAGTATTGAATAACACTTTGCTCTTGATTGCCCCTCAGTAGGTGATACTTGACGTCAATGTGATTGGTCCAAGGATTTACCCTTTCTGATTGTGTCAGCTTTATACATCCCTAGTTATGTTCAAAAATGGGATTTGGTTTTGACATGTCTATAATATTACAGTGCCACCTGCTGCATAGATAGATAATATAATGCATACAGTATTGTCAGTTTATTTACAACTTTACATTACATGTTGTTGTTCTTCCAACAGCTGCATTTACTTCTGCACATGCATGCAGCTCCTTCTGCCCCCTGCCCTGCTAATATGATGACATCGTTGGCGGGGCAGAAGACCCTAGAAAGGACACACATGCTGAATCCTGCCTCTGTCCTGCCAAAGGTAGGACTTTGCAGGGGAACGAGAGAGTATGGGACCGGGGCACTGTTATTGGAGAGAAAAGTGGGGGGGGGTCATGATTGCAAGGGATTGCAAGGGGCACTGTAATTAAAAGGGGAACTGTGATATAAAAGGGAATGCACTGTAAAGGGGGATTCTAATGATTACAGAGCCTCTTTACAGTGCAGTCCGCTTTATATCACAGTGACCCTTTACATAATAGTGTAGAGGACCGATTCCATGAGTACCCTTCAAACGCCCCCGCGAGTGACCTTGGCTGCCCGTTCTAAAATGCCCACCCTTTTTTTTTGTCCCAGTCTGGGCCTGCCCCCAAGAATGGGGCATTGAGAGAAAAACGCCTTAAAACACTGATGCAAAGAAACACAGCTAAACTCACTGAAACTGCAACTATCTGCAGGAAATATTTCTGCATTTTTAAGTGCAGATTACTTCAATTAGCTGCTGTCAGATACAAAAATCCTTGTAAATGTAGTCTGATTGTTCCTTACATCTCTTCAGTATTCCAGTGATTTTATCTCTCCATGTAAAATCCCAGGTCTGCCTACTTTTTGCAGCAAAAACAGGGGGCTCCCACTCTCCAGATTGGATCCGGCAGTCCACTCTCTTCAGAACACCTTATTTACTCATTAATTAAACTGTGTTTTACTACCACCAGTGTGTTTAATTTCACTCCACACAGTAGTAAAAGAAAGACTCTACATGGCAGAATTGTTTTGATATTTTTTTAATCATATAAAATAGTTATGTCATCAAACATATGGATTTCATATATTTATATATATCTACAGACAGTTTTTGCTATTCCTCTGGTTTTATTAATGTAGTATTTAAAGCTCCGTCTCTCCACCCCCCACCCTACTTAAAATATGGAAGAGTCCTGGGGCCATCATAAAAACTTTGTTTTGAAAAAAATTTTTTTTTACAGAATTCTCAGTTTCAAAGTCAGACTTCTGAGATTGAAAGTCAGAATTCTGAGTTCCAAAGTCAGAATTCTGAGATTACAAGTTTGGGCCATGCTAAAATTTATTAAACACAATTCTGAGATTAAAAGTAAAAAAATCTTAGATTAAGACCCCTTTCACACTGAGGCATTTTTCAGGCGGTTTTGGGCTAAAAATAGCGCCTGAAAAATGCCTCCCCTGCGGTCCTAGTGGGAAAGCCCAAGTGCTTTCACACTGGGACACAGCGCTGGCAGGACGTTAAAAAAAGTCCTGCAAGCAGCATCTTTGGGGCGGTGGAGGAGGAGCGGTGTATACACCGCTCCTACCCACTGAAATAAATGAGCACTGCTGCCGAAGTGCCTGCAAAGCGGGTGATAGCGGGGAGTTAAAAGCGCCGGAATAGCGCCACTAAAACAACACTAAAGCGCCGCTAAAACTAGCGACGCTTTACCACTAACGCCGGGAGCGGCTCAGTGTGAAAGGGGTCTAAAAGTCAGAGTTTGAGGCCTCATGCACACTGGACGTTAAAATGATGTTATAAAAACGCCAGTAGCTTTGCAGTGAGTTTTTCAGCGTTTTTTAGCGTTTATTCACGTTTTTTTTCAATGGATCAAAAATGTTAAAAACTGCTGGTGAGCCATGTTTTTGAGCATTTATGAGCGTTTTTTTATGTTAGAGCCTTTTTACAGCTGAAAACAGCTGAAAAATTCCTCTCAGAACCCACTAGTTTAGGGTTTTTTAAAGCCAAAAAACACCCCAGCCAAAAACTGCTGATAACAGCCTATGTGTGCATGGACACATAGGATAACATGATGGGGAGTTTATTGACTGTGGAAAAAATGCCTGAAGCCAAACAGCTGCTGTAAATATGTCCAAAAACGTCCAGTGTGCATGAGGCCTGAAAGTCAGAATTCTGAGATTAAGGCCTCATGCACACTGGACATTAAAATAACGTTACAAAAACGTCAGTAGCTTTACAGTGAGTTTTTCAACTTTTTTCAACGTTTTTGCAATAACATTTTTTTTTTGTGTTTATTGGCATTTTTTAGCGTTTTAGAGTTTTGTTTTTTTTTAAGAAAAAAAAATTTATTTTTTACATTTTTTTTCAATGGATCAAAAACGTTAAAAAACACTGGTGAGCAATGTTTTTGAGTGTTTATCGACGTTTATCAGCGTTAGAGCGTTTTTACAGCTGAAAAACGTCTCTCAGAACCCTCTAGTTTTGGGGGGTTTTTTTACTGCTCAAAAATGCCACTGCCCAAAACTGCTGATAAGAGCCTATGTGTGCATGGATACATAGGATAACATGATGGAGAGTTTAATGACTGTAGTGTGCATAAGGCCTTAGAGTCAGAATTCTGGGTTTCAAAGTCAGAATTCTGAGATGAAGGCCTTATGCACACTGGAGGTTAAAGTAATGTTATAAAAACGCCAGTAGCTTTGCAGTGAGTTTTTTTTTTTTGAAGAAAATTTTTTTTTTTTCAATGGATCAAAAACGGTAAAAAATGCTGGTGAGTGACGTTTATCTACTTTTATCAGCGTTAGAGCGTTTTTACAGCTGAAAAACGTCTCTCAGAACTAGGGATGAGCTTCGAGTTCGAGTCGAACTCATGTTCGACTCGAACATTGGCTGTTCGCAAGTTCGCCGAACACCGAACAATTTGGGGTGTTCGCGGCAAATTCGAATGCCGCGGAACACCCTTTAAAAGTCTATGGGAGAAATCAAAAGTGCTAATTTTAAAGGCTTATATGCAAGTTATTGTCATAAAAAGTGTTTGGGGACCCGGGTCCTGCCCCAGGGGACATGGATCAATGCAAAAAAAAGTTTTAAAAACGGACGTTTTTTCAGGAGCAGTGATTTTAATAATGCTTAAAGTCAAACAATAAAAGTGTAATATCCCTTTAAATTTTGTACCTGGGGGGTGTCTATAGTATGCCTGTAAAGGGGCGCATGTTTCCCGTGTTTAGAACAGTCTGACAGCAAAATGACATTTCGAAGGAAAAAACTCATTTAAAACTACCGCGGCTATTAATGAATTGCCGGTCCGACAATACACATAAAAGTTCATTGATAAAAACGGCATGGGAATTCCCCACAGGGAAACCCCGAACCAAAATTAAAAAAAAAAAAATGACGTGGGGGGGTCCCCCTAAATTCCATACCAGGCCCTTCAGGTCTGGTATGGATATTAAGGGGAACCCCGGCCAAAATTTAAAAAAAAAATGACGTGGGGTTCCCCCTAAATTCCATACCAGACCCTTCAGGTCTGGTATGGATTTTAAGGGGAACCCCGCGCCAAAAAAAAAAAAAAAAACGGCGTGGGGTTCCCCCAAAAATCCATACCAGACCCTTATCCGAGCACGCAACCTGGCAGGCCGCAGGAAAAGAGGGGGGGACGAGAGTGCAGCCCCCCCCCTCCTGAACTGTACCAGGCCACATGCCCTCAACATTGGGAGGGTGCTTTGGGGTAGCCCCCCAAAACACCTTGTCCCCATGTTGATGAGGACAAGGGCCTCATCCCCACAACCGTGGCCGGTGGTTGTGGGGGTCTGCGGGCGGGGGGCTTATCGGAATCTGGAAGCCCCCTTTAACAAGGGGACCCCCAAATCCCGGCCCCCCCCCCGTGTGAAATGGTAAGGGGGTACTTACCCCTACCATTTCACTAAAAAAGTGTCAAAATAGTTAAAAATGACAAGAGACAGTTTTTGACAATTCCTTTATTTAAATGCTTTTTCTATCTTCCTTCATCTTCTTCATCTTCTGGTTCTTCTGGCTCTTCTGGTTCTTCCTCCGGCGTTCTCGTCCAGCATCTCCTCCGCGGCGTCTTCTATCTTCTTCTCCTCGGGCCGCTCCGCACCCATGGCATGAGGGGAGGCTCCCGCTCTTCTCTTCATCTTCTTCTTCTTCATCCTATTCTCTTCTTCATCTTCTTCTTCTTCATCTCTTCTTCCTTCTTCATTTCTTCTCCGGGGCGCTCCGCAGCCATGCTGGCATGGAGGGAGGCTCCCGCTGTGTGACGGCGTCTCCTTGTCTGACGGTTCTTAAATAACGGGGGGCGGGGCCACCCGGTGACCCCACCCCCCTCTGACGCACGGGACATGACGGGACTTCCCTGTGGCATTCCCCGTGACGTCACAGGGAAGTCCCGTCAAGTCACCGTGCGTCAGAGGGGGGCGGGGTCACCGGGTGGCCCCGCCCCCCGTTATTTAACAACCGTCAGACGAGGAGACGCCGTCACACAGCGGGAGCCTCCCTCCATGCCAGCATGGCTGCGGAGCGGCCCGGAGAAGAAATGAAGAAGGAAGAAGAGATGAAGAAGAAGAAGATGAAGAAGAGAAGAGGATGAAGAAGAAGATGAAGAGAAGAGCGGGAGCCTCCCCTCATGCCATGGGTGCGGAGCGGCCCGAGGAGAAGAAGATAGAAGACGCCGCGGAGGAGATGCTGGACGAGAACGCCGGAGGAAGAACCAGAAGAGCCAGAAGAACCAGAAGATGAAGAAGATGAAGGAAGATAGAAGAAGCATTTAAATAAAGGAATTGTCAAAAACTGTCTCTTGTCATTTTTAACTATTTTGACACTTTTTTAGTGAAATGGTAGGGGTAAGTACCCCCTTACCATTTCACACGGGGGGGGCCGGGATCTGGGGGTCCCCTTGTTAAAGGGGGCTTCCAGATTCCGATAAGCCCCCCGCCCGCAGACCCCCACAACCACCGGCCACGGTTGTGGGGATGAGGCCCTTGTCCTCATCAACATGGGGACAAGGTGTTTTGGGGGGCTACCCCAAAGCACCCTCCCAATGTTGAGGGCATGTGGCCTGGTACGGTTCAGGAGGGGGGGGGCCGCACTCTCGTCCCCCCCTCTTTTCCTGCGGCCTGCCAGGTTGCGTGCTCGGATAAGGGTCTGGTATGGATTTTTGGGGGAACCCCACGCCGTTTTTTTTTTTTTTTTTTTTTGCCGCGGGGTTCCCCTTAAAATCCATACCAGACCTGAAGGGTCTGGTATGGAATTTAGGGGGAACCCCACGTCATTTTTTTTTTTTTAAATTTTGGCCGGGGTTCCCCTTAATATCCATACCAGACCTGAAGGGCCTGGTATGGAATTTAGGGGGACCCCCCCACGTCATTTTTTTTTTTTTAAATTTTGGTTCGGGGTTTCCCTGTGGGGAATTCCCATGCCGTTTTTATCAATGAACTTTTATGTGTATTGTCGGACCGGCAATTCATTAATAGCCGCGGTAGTTTTAAATGAGTTTTTTTCCTTCGAAATGTCATTTTGCTGTCAGACTGTTCTAAACACGGGAAACATGCGCCCCTTTACAGGCATACTATAGACACCCCCCAGGTACGAAATTTAAAGGGATATTACACTTTTATTGTTTGACTTTAAGCATTATTAAAATCACTGCTCCTGAAAAAACAGCCGTTTTTAAAACCTTTTTTTGCATTGATCCATGTCCCCTGGGGCAGGACCCAGGTCCCCAAACACTTTTTATGACAATAACTTGCATATAAGCCTTTAAAATTAGCACTTTTGCTTATTCATGTTCGTGTCCCATAGACTTTAACGGTGTTCGCGTGTTCGAGCGAACTTTTTTCCTGTTCGCATGTTCTGGTGCAAACCGAACAGGGGGGTGTTCGGCTCATCCCTACTCAGAACCCAATATTTTTGTTTTTCTTTTTACTGCTCAAAAACGCCACTGCCCAAAACTGCTGATAACAGCCTATGTATGCATGGACACATAGGATAACATAATGGAAAGTTTAATGACTGTAGAAAAAAAACGTCTACAGCCAAAAACAGCTGCTGTAAAAACGTCAAAAAACAACCACTGTGCATGAGGCCTAAAAGTCATAATTCTGAGATTCAAAGTCAGAATTATGAGTTTTAAACTCAGAATTCAGTAAAAAAAAAAAAATTATGATGGCCCTAGGGTTCTTCCATTTTAAAGCCCCACTACTCGGATGTAAAAAAAAAAAAAAAAAAGGAGAAGAAGTAGAGTTTGCAAAGAAAATTCTACAGATTTGTATACCAATTGAAGCCTCAAGGTAGTCAGACTGAATAAGAAGGAAGAAATCTGACATTTGTGTATTAGGTGTGTGTGCTTATAAATCTATAAACTGTCCTATGCAGGCAGTACACCGGAGAGCTGAGCTAAACAGATTTCCGAGGTCCTTCTCAGGAAGCATGAGCATTATTGATTGGAGCACAGTGCAGGGGGATTGGAGACCTAGAACACAACACTCTGTGGGGGGTTTTTTGTGTGTATTTTCAGTTCTGAGTAGTTACTGCAGAGTTTGCATTAAAATAACTTTTAATGTGACTTTTTTAAATTTTACAAACTAGTTTCCATACTTTTCAAGTTGTATTAAATACAGAGATTTGTAGATTACTAGATGGCGCTCTCACTGGCTTAGTATAATAACTCTCTCTCTTTTAACAACAGTTTAAATAAGATATCAGCTAAACAGGGACTGCATTGTTTTCAGTGAGTTGGCCTGACTGATAGACTTGCACTGTTTCAAGGAGCAGTAAAGAACAACCATTGTATACCACTGCAAAAAAACAGAACCTTCTTGTGCAATGAAAGAATAAGGCCTGGAGGTAGATGGGCACTGGGCAGCATAGGCAGAAGGCCTGACATGACTGGGTTGGCAGGATAGGCTGGGGTATCGCAGGGTTAAAAATTAGTTTTAGTTCAAAGTTAAGTGTCCCATCTGATTGGAGAAAGTAAGGGTGGGCAAGGGTGGAGTCTTGGTGGAGTAAGTTGGGTGGTGCTAGTGCCTCAATGTCAGTAGGAGCTGGTGGAACCAGTTTCTCCAGCCCTCCCTCCCGTAATTAGTTCTTGGTTTTCAGTTGTTATTTATGTATTTGCCTTCAATTCCATTCTTGTTGCTCAGGGAGTTAAACAAAGGGGGATTGCTTTGTGGTGCCATTAGGTGTTTGGGGGGATTGTATGTTTACCGGGAATGTGTCGTAGCAGTTGGCAGGGGGTCTCAGGGTCTTGGAAGTCAGTGATGGTTTAAAAGTTTGGAGACGGAGGGGTGGGGCCCATCTCAGGCATGGGTGTACCTACCCTAGTAAATTTAAGGCAGTAATGGTTTAAGAGTCATTTGGGTGTATTGAAGGTATCTTAATAGTAAATTGTCCTCGAGTTGGTGTAGTTGCGGCTGAGGGCCTTGAAATCTATTTTTATGGTAGATACAGCCGGTCGGTAGAATACAAGCTTCTAAGACCCTAGACTTTAATGAGGTTAGTTACTGTACTGAGATTGTGGTCATTAATGTTCAGATATTTAAAAAGAAGAATAAAGATGTATTTTGATAATAAAGTTGTATTTTATTGTTTAATAAAAATGGCTGCTTTGGCCTTTTCAAATCCAAAAGAAAAAAAACTGTTGATGTCTGTTGATTGTGGGATCTCAAGTAGAGGTTGGAGTTTTAAAAGGTTTAAGCAGCCGTAATATCTGTAATAACTCAGTCGTGAACAAAAGATACAGCTATCCTTAAAAACCACGCCAGTTCCATTCAACGCTTTCACATGCCACTTTATACATTTTCATCTTCACTTTTATAAGGACCTGGAAAGAAGGGTAGCATGCTGCAAAGCCGAAGCACTCTGCAATTTCTTGCTTTTACAGGCTCTGATAGAACGGTGTTTAGCTATAGGTGTTGTATGTGAGTGGGTGACATGTATTAATTCACCTATCTCCAAAAGCGTTTATTTCCTGCTATTGACTCTCTTTAATAACAAGTTATACCAACAATCACAGAGGCTGCGGATTAAATTATAATTTATCTCTAGGACATTTCAGCACACAAGATGACGGCAGCATGGAAATTAGGCATCCGACTCCTTCCCGTACAGTGGGTTGGAGAATGAATCGGCCTTCAGTGCTTTCTTGGAAGCCTAGGAGATAAAGAAAGGAACAACAAAGTAAATTAAAAGTAGGAATGAATAGAAACTTCTTACAAAACTTGCTGAGCGGATGTATCTCCTACTGTCCTCCAATTTGATTGACCGTAATCTAAACTTGTTGGGTGATTGCTAAAAATGTTCCCAATACAAGCAACTTTAGGTCACACATAGACCTCAAATCAATTTAACCACCTGACCTCCGGAAGATTTACCCCCCTTCATGATCAGCCCATTTTTTGCTTTTTGGCACTGCGTTACTTTAACCACTTCCTGGCCAGAGCACTTTTTACAATTCGGCACCGCATTGCCTTAACTGACAATTGCGCGGTCGTGCGACGCTGTACCCACACAACCTTTGTGTCCTTTTTTCCCCACAATCAGAGCTTTCTTTTGGTGGTATTTGATCACCTCTGCGGTTTTTATTTTTTGCTCTATAAACAAAAAAAGACTGACAATTTAGAAAACATATAAAAAACGAATTTCTTCCTCAGTTTAGGCCGATATGTATTCTTCTATATATTTTTGGTAAAAAAAATCGCAAAAAGTGTATAATGATTGGTTTGCGCAAAAGATATAGCGTCCACAAAACAGGGGATATATTTATGGCATTTTTATTATCATTTTTTTTAGTAGTAATGGCGGTGATCTGTGATTTTTATCAAGACTGCGACATTGCGGTGGACAGATCGGACACTTTTGACACTATTTTGGGACCATTGACATTTATACAGCAATCAGAGCTAAAAATAGCCACTGATTACTGTATAAATGTCACAGGCAGGGAAGGGGTTAAACACTAGGGGGCGATCATGGGGTTAAGTGTGTTCTCTCAGCATGTTCTAACTGTAGGGGGGATGGGCTACCACTGACATGACAGAGATCGATGTTGCCGATGACAGGGAACAGTAGATCTCTGTCATGTTACTAGGCAGAACAGGGAAATGCCTTGTTTACATAGACATTTCCTTGTTCTGCCTCTCCTCGTGGTGATCGCAGGCCGCCGGCGGACATCGAGCACACTCCTAATTGAAAATGAATAGGACTGCACTGCACCATGGTTCAAATGTTACAGTAATGCTTTTTTTATTGCCCCTTACCTCATTAAATTAAAAAAGACCAATACGTTCCCCTTGGGCGGGATTTTAAAGGCACTACCATATATGATAATGTAGGTATAAAATAATTTTTTTACAAAAATAGACAGAAAAAGATTAATACAATTGAAGTACAAAAACTATATATACAAAAATGGATACATCAAACACAAATTGCATGTGATAGGTAGATACAATAGCATTGAAATGGAAGACAAGTCTATGCTCAAAATGAAATAAGTCTCACTGAACCGACGCGTTTCGGAGAGTCCTTGGTCTTTTTTAAGATTTTTGGGATGTGGCACACCTTTTCTATTGTACTACTCCCTGTCAGACTTTTTTCTACCTCATTAAATTAAGTAACGACAACTATCTGACTGCTGTCATAGTATTTAAAGCCAAATACTACCTAAAAAAGATATGTGTGTTTGTAAGCAGGTGCAGTTAGCTAGTCTGCCACTAGGTGGTTCTCTCTCAAAATAGTGTGCGGTAACAGAGAATAGTGTAATCAGATTCTAAGTATTTTTTAACTAGAGCCCTCCTGTAGTGATGTCGCGAGTGAGTCAGTGCCCATTTAAACCAGGTTGAGAGGAACCTTAGTCAGTCAGGGCATGTGAGCCAGAGATCGCACCAGCATACAGATGTAGTCAGTTAAGTGGAGGCCATGGATAGGGCTGAAGGACAGTGTGAGGTAGGCCTGCACTCAGAAGAACCAGCTGTAGTCACATAGTTACATAGTAAGGTTGAATAAAGACACCAGTCCATCCAGTTCAACCTGAGTGAGTGTGGGTCTACAACCCTGACCCTTGTCCCTAACCCTGAACATCGCACACTCACATCAATCCCTACCCTCAATCCAAGGTCCCCATTCATATACTAGGGCCAATTTTGGACAGAAGCCAATTAACCTACCAGCATGTCTTTGGAGTGTGGGAGGAAACCGGGGTACCCGGAGGAAACCCACGCAGGCACAGGGAGAACATGCAAACTCCAGGCAGGTAGTGTCGTGGTTGGGATTCGAACCAGCGACCCTTTTTTACTGCTAGGCGAGAGTGCTAACCACTGCACCACTGTGCCGCCCATGATCATCACCACCATGATAGTCATCCTGTCTCTTATGGTGGTGGAGGCTAGAGTGGGTTGAAAAAGGTCTTTTAGGCCAGGTCCAATGTTCCCTAAAGCAAGGTTATCATCCTGGAGGACCTGGGAGACGTGTACTAAAGCAGAGATGAATTGCAGTAATCCTGTCTCTGGAACTACATGCAAGAAGTTGTGATCTGGAAACAGATTGCTAAAGGTAAGTCAGAACATTCTAAGTGAACACTGATGACCCTGGGAAGGAGAGAGACTGGGTAGTGGAAAATGGCTTGATAGAAATGTGCTGTGTGCTGCTTTCACATGTGACTGGTGCGGATCATTCACTATATGTGACAAAGTACTGTCAAGTGACCCCAGATAGTATGTCTATGTGATGTGACTGTACATGCTATCTTGAAAGGACATCAGTAAAGTGCAGCATCTTTATCTTTTCGTGTGGACATTCCTTTCTTCGAGATATAAAGGCTAATGGACAAAAAAATGTAGTAGAGAGGCTTCTGGCATGGAGATGGGCACACTATGGCAGAGGTTAAGGCTTCAGGCAGGAGGGTTGTTATCCTAGCAGGAAGAAGCAGAGCAGGGACTTGTGCTCTTGGTGCCAATACAAAGCCATTCACGAGCCCCCTTACATTTTTATTGTTTTAAAGGCTAAGTTCATCTTTAGAACATGTAATATGTTCTACTCGTATTTAGGGTGAAACATGTAACATGTTGCAGCTCCTGCCTCTTCTCCCCCTGACCAGTCCCCCCCACCCCCTGCAACAGCAGGTGGGAGGAGATCCTATATATCGTCCGGCACAGCGGCAGGCGGCCTGTAGTTCTCAATGAATGGCAAGGGCGTTGGTGAGTGCTCTCGTAGTTCATTGATGCTTCCTGCAATGCAGTAACTGCCTGCCTGTATCAGAGGTATGGGCAGACAGTGTACTGAGGGTCTGCAGATCGGGGGGTGTAATGCTTTACAGACTCCAGTGTAAAAAAAAATAATAAACGTACATTTTTGGACCTGCAAAAAAGATGTGCATTTATTATTCTTTTTAGAAAAAGTGAACTCATCCTTTAACCAGCAAGTACTTATTTTGTTCAGTCACTCTTCCTTGTTGGACAGTAGTGATAATGCTTGATTCATTGTGAAGAAGTGAAAAGACACTGCAATGCTGATATATAAATACAGTACGTATGTCACCGGCTTGACAAGACTTGCTGAACAGAATTGCAAATCATTTGACATGTTAAACATGATATATATCTCACAAAAAAAAAATACACCCCTCACAATTTTGTAAATATTTTATTATATCTTTTCATGTGACAACACTGAAGAAATTACACTTTTCTACAATGTAAAGTAGTGAGTGTACAGCTTGTATAACAGTGTAAATTTGTTGTCCCCTCAAAATAACTCAGCCATTAATGTCTAAACCGCTGGCAACAAAAGTGAGTACATCCCTAAGTGAAAATGTCCAAATTGGGCTCAATTGGCCATTTTCCCTCCCCGGTGTCATGTGACTCGTTAGTGTTACAAGGTCTCAGGTGTGAATGGGGAGCAGGTGTGTTAAATTTGGTGTCATCGTTCTCACATCTCATACTGGTCACTGGAAGTTCAACATGGCACCTCATGGCAAAGAGGATCTTAAAAAAAAGAATTGTTGCTCTACATAAAGATGGCCTAGGCTATAAGAAGATTGCCAAGACCCTGAAACTGAGCTGCAGCACGGTGGCCAAGACCATACAGCAGTTTAACAGGACAGGTTCCACTCAGAACAGGACTTGCCATGGTCGACCAAAGAAGTTGAGTGCACGTGCTCAGCGTCTAATAGACCCCAAATCTCTTTATAAAGAGGACCTGTCATGGCCCATGCTGTTGCAAGGGATGTTGTTCATCCCTTGTGATAGCAATACAGTTAGTACAAAAAAAAGTTAAAAAAAAAAAAAAATTGTATAAAATAAATAAATAATTAAAAAAATGTAAAGCGCCCCCGTCCCACTGTGCTTACGTGCAAATGCAAATGCATACTTTACTCCTGCACGCATATTTAAGCGGTGATCGCACCACACATGAGAGGTATTGTCATGGACGTCAGAGCAAGAGCAATAATTCTAGTACCAGACCTCCCATGCAACTCTAAAACGGTAACCTGTAAAGACATTTATAGCGTCTCCTATGGAGAATTTTGAGCACCGTAGTTTACCGCCATTCCACGGGCAGATGCAATTTTAAAGCGTGACATGTTAGGTATCTATTTACTCGGCATAACATCATCTTTCATATTATATAATAAAATTGGGCTAACTTTGGTGTTTTGGGTTTTTTTAATTCATGAAAGTGTTTTTTTCCAAAAAAAAAAAAAAAATTGCGCTTGAAAATCAGCTGCACAAATACCGTGTGACATAAAAAATTGCAACACCCACTATTTTATTCTATAGGGTCTCTGCTAAAAAAAAATTTTATATATATATATATATATATATATATATATATATATATATATATATAATGTTTAGGGGTTATACGTAATTTTCTAGCAAAAAAAGTACATTTTTACATGTAAGAGTGAAATGGCCATGGCAGGTGGTTAAACTGACTTCATCAGCAGACCGAAGTTCATCCCTTTGATCCGTAGATTTATAAACAAAAAGAGACAATGTTTCCTTTTATCTTTCTGTTTCAATGGCTGAGCAACGCTGTTGATAAACATTGCCCAGCTGCTTTTTTTTTGGCAGCTCCAATTTCCGGATTTCGTATACACTTCAGCTGTCAACAGGGGAACCCCAGTGACGTGGCGGCGCCGCTCCTTAAAGGGGTTGTAAAGGTAATTTTTTTATTTTTTAAAAATAACAAACATGTTATACTTACCTTCACTGTGCAGCTCGTTCTGCACAGAGTGGCCCCGAACCTGGTCTTCTGGGGTCCCTCGGCGGCTGTTTCAGCTCCTCCCCGCAAGAACTAACCACCTCAATGCGAGCTCCCTCGCATGGTGGTTAGTTGTTGCGGGCGCGCTCCTGTGATACAGCCGATCGCTGTATCACTCGGCCCCGCCCCCCAGCGCGCCGCGTCATTGGATGTGATTGACAGCAGCGCGAGCCAATGGCTGCGCTGCTTCCAATCCATCCACTGTAGCCAATCAGTGGCCAGGCTGAGCAGCGGAATGGATGTCGGGAACGAGCAGCCGACTTTCGAGGGGTCAGGTAAGTAAAACGGGGGGGGGGGGCTGGGGGCGGCGGCATTGTCAGTAGTTTTTTCACCTTAATGCATAGAATGCATTAAGGTGAAAACATTTTTACCTTTACAACCCCTTTAAAAACCGATAATTGCCATCTTTATTTATTTATTTTTTTTTTTACATTTCTGCTTTCAGTGGAGAAATCCCGCTGACAGATGACAGAACCGAGCCTGAAAGTATTGGTTTCAGGTATTGGAGCAATTCCCCAGATACTGATACGATATCGGTGCAACCTTAATTTCTAGTTAATCTTTATCCATGGCAAAGAAGTCTACAGTGGCCTGCTAAGTTGCTGCTCCCTTGACCTTTTATGATTTGTTATTATGTATGGCTTCATTTCACAAGTGGTTTATTATTACAGTACAGCGTAATTGGCCGACTAAGTGACCATAAGTATCACGCCTGTCCCTCTTCAGATAAAAATCTCTCCCTCTTCTTGCTCAAACCTTCAAGTTCTTGTTTCTAATCTGTGTGCTGGAAGCAATTCCCCAGTTGCCTTTTCAATTTACAATTCACAGTCTAACATTCATGCAAACAGGCGAGAGAAGGAGAACATCAGAGACGAGCCAGGTAAAACAGATCTTGTAGCGTACATAGCCTCACGTCTCTGTGGTACTGTGCTGACAATGGCAAGCACACCCTCTCAGTTCTTTTATTTGTATTCCAGAGGAATGGCCTGTCAAAGCGCGGCTGATTGAAGGAAATCTTCAGTTTTAGCTAAGAACACTTGTACAGCACTGAAGGAGGAAAAAGTGAGCCTAGAAACCTGTTATTACTATCAGCATCGGTATAATACTCATTATATTTTCAGTGCCTCGGGATCTTGCCATGTTTGGCCTTTTCTAGGTTTGCTAAATGTGCCAGTGAATACCGCTATAGGTTATTGCATTTTACAAACAGTCATAGTTGTTATTAACCTCTTTAGCCCCGGAAGGATTTACCCCCTTCCTGACCAGAGCATTTTTTTGCGATTCCGCACTGCGTCGCTTTAACTGTGAAGTGGTACCCAAACAAAATTGACATCCTTTTTTTCCCACAAATAGACCTTTCTTTTGGTGGTATTTGATCGCTCTGCAGTTTTAATTCCGACAATTTTGAAAAAAAAAAGCAATATTTTTTACTTCTTGCTATAATAAATATCCCCCAAAAATATATAAAAAAAACAAATTTCTTCCACAGTTTAGGCCGCAATCTATTCTTCTACATATTTTTGGTAAAAAAAAAATCGCAATAAGTATATATTGATTGGTTTGCGCAAAAGTTATAGCCTCTACAAAATAGGGTATAGATTTATGGCATTTTTATTATTAATTATTTTTTTACTAGTAATGGCGGCGATCTGCGATTTTTATCCGGACTGCGACATTATGGCGGACAGATCGGACACTTTTGACACTATTTTGGGACCATTGACATTTATAAAGCGATCAGAGCGACAAATAGCCACGGATTATTGTATAAATGACACTGACAGAGAAGGGGTTAAACACTAGGAGCGATCAAGGGGTTAAGTGTGTTCCCTGGATGTGTTCTACCTGTAGGGGGATGGGCTCACTACAATATGACAGAGATCACTGCTCCCGATGACAGGGAGCAGTAGATCCCTGTTATGTTGCTATGCAGAACAGGGAAATGCCTTGTTTACATAGGCATCTCCTCATTCTGCCTCTCCTCTCCGCAATCGCGGGCCGCCTGCGAATATTGAGCTCACAGGACCTGCGGGCATGCTCCTGCGGTGCGTGCATATCGCCGGCAGTGCGCGCCCGCTAGGCGGCAAATTCGAAGGGACGTACGGGTACATCCTTTTGCCTACCCAAGCCATTCTGCCGAAGTAAATCGGCGTGCAGCGGTCGGCAAGTGGTTAAACAGGTCTGTCAGCAGCCAAGCAACGGCCAGACTGAGGTAAACTATCATTGATGAGTGTTGCTTTTATTCCATTCTTCAGATGTTTTTTATTTATTTTGTATATTTATTTTTATGTAGCCCTTTTCATGGTACATAGAGGCATTCACAACACTCCCTGCCTCAAAAAAGCTTACAATCACTTGTCCTTATAATTATACACACATTGACTATAGAGGCCAGTTGGGTCAAATGCTTATACCCCTATTTCCAGTTACTGCCACCCTTCGCATTCCAAAAAGAATGCCCTTACAGGTTCCTGGGACAGTCTAATTGGACAGGAGAATGGCAGTTGGCAGGCCTTGGGCTTGAGAAAAGTCAGGCACCAGTAACAAAATTAAACTTAATCAGAGAAGGGAACAGAATAGGCCTGCCTTGCAGCACTAGGGTCCTTGGTTTGAATCCCAACCAAGATACTACTTGAAGTTTTCATGTTCTCCCTGTGCTTGTATGGGTTTTTTCCCACACTTAAAGGTCATGCTGGCAGGATAAGTGGCTCCTATCTCAATTGGCCCTAGTATTGGACCTTGTAAGCTCCTTAAATAAAGACACTCTAGCACCCTCCTAGCAAAGGATGCTAGGTAAATTTAGTTTGGCTCCTTCTGTAATCAAGGGAGTAGTAATTGTTTGTTCTGGCCTGTTCAGGGTTTCACAGGCTGAGAGTTTGATTGCTACCCCTGGCTCTGGGAGAAGCTTCCAGAGTTTAGGGCAGGAGATTGAAAACAACCAGCCTGAATATTTATTATGCTCCAGCGATTCTTGGAGAGGAGTGTCCAGAAAAGGGCTGGAATGATGATAAATAGTCTGAGACACTGGCGAGCAGGATTCCTTCTTCCTAGGAGGGATCCTGAGCCAAAGGGTCTGCTGTACTTGGGCAGCCTATGGACTGTACAGCTGAGTTAAATGCTTCAGCGGTGTCAGGGCCGAGGGCCTGGATGGACTCTGCTTGAAGCTGGTTGCAGAACTTCACCACAAGGGACCTGGTCAGGAGAGTCTGTGTCACTTACTGGACCGTGTCCAGAGGAAGCAGGAAGGTGGCAGCTGTCCTGGGGCTTGTGGAGTAATGGCCCTAAATTAATCCCTGTGACCGTGAAGTGTTCTGGAGACTGCATTGGGTACCAACAGTTATGCAACAGTGCAAGGTACCCAAATGCCAAAAGGACTTGCTACATGGTCCTCAACTGTGGGGTTTTAAACTTTCCAACATCCATGTTTTTTGGAGTATCGCATGCCCTAATCCTCCCCCCTTGATGTTTTTAAGCAATAAACTACAAAAAAGACAACCCCTAGACCGATTCATTGCAGCCAGTGTGTGGGGATTGGTGCTTGGGTGACTGGCAGCCTCTGTATTGTAAGGAAAGATCCAGTCAATACCAGCAGCCTTTTCAGGGGTAGTGCTACAACATCATATCTTGTCTTTTCTTAGGCAGAACATATTCATAGATAGATAGATAGATAGATAGATATCAAACTGAAGAATGTCTGAGAGAAACAATTAGGCAGATCTTATTGAGCAGATAATGCGTCAGTCTGCCCACAAGTGATATTTTCATTGTAGGTGAAGCTTGGTGGAATGAATTACCCTCTGCTATTTTTTTTTTAGCTCTTGTAGGCTCTGGTAACTCTGGCTCTGGTAACTCTGGCTCTCTCTGTCATGGTTGTCACATATTTTTCAGTCCACCCTGGGGTATAGATTGTCCTCAAACCTACCCCTTTGGGTGTTCCCACTTCTTTCTTGATATTAGGCAGTTGTAAAAAATACAACAGGCAGAGTAGGAGCTCTTCAACATGGGTGCACCGGGTATGCAAATTGGGAAATAAAGCACACAGATCTTGTCCCAATCTTCAGAGACATAAGAAACATATCACTTATCTTTCTAGCATTCACGAGAAACTAAAATGGGTGTTTTGGCAGGACTGTTTATTTATATTTCACTTGACGTGAGTTAGATAGACGAAAAGATTACCCTAGATAGATAAAAATTTGAGAAACCTACCTTGTGGGTAGATGTCCATGGAAAAACACTGATGTGAACATTGGGGTGCTCAGTTTCAAAAAACTATGAAGAAAATCATATGCATGCATTCAGTAAAACCAACAACAATCACATTACTGAAAATAGTTAATTTAAATGCAAGAAAAAAAGGCTTAAATATCCTAAAATGTGGAAATATTTCATTTGGAGAGCTGTCTGATTGGAGAAAAATGAGCTCCTTGCAGAAGAGACCTCGGAACAAGTCCTAATGGTAGTCTAGAACAACTGTCTCCAGGTATTTTAGTTTGTTTTCTAGCATAACTCTGGGTGAAATAGGGACAGAAACTTGTCTTCCAGCATGCAAAGAGCATGGGAGAGAGAAAACTGTAACACACTGAGAATAACATAAATGTCATTGATTAAATGGTAAATAAGCACTCTATATACTGTAAGTCACTTGCTTCTTGTACGAATGTCTGTATACTTGTCCTGCCAGTGGGCCACATCTCCTATGGCTATTATGAGAACACCCTACTCCTACACCTTGAGTTTAGCTTTACTTTATATAAGTTGTCTACACACTATGGTTCGGGGCCAGATTTGGCTCTTTGCATGCCTTTATCTGGCCCTTGGGGCCCTATTCCTCCACCTGACACCAATGATGACCATTCCTCCTACTGACACCATTGATGGGCCACTATTCTTCTCATTGATATCAACAATTGGGCACTATTTCTCCCATTACAACCATTGATGGGGCACTGATGGCATTTTCTACTGCCACTGGCCACAGCCCAGCCCCCCTAAAGCCTGAAGGACAGTACATTGACCCTTTGCTTATAAAGTTTGGAGACCCCTGCTTTAGATTATGGGGCACACAGCAGAAAAAGTTAGACTTGTTGACTTGACTTACTGGCCCTACCTGTACCCAGGGAAAAATCAGTGTACATTAGACTGACAGATATCTGTGCTACAGCTTATTCGGCTGGGGGAAAAGAGAGAAAACTGACATCACATGTGCTGTAACCATCAGACAAATATATCTGATGTTCCATAACTGGGATATCTTAGGAGCAGTGTTGACAAGCTTTGGGGTTGTGTTGATGGGCAAATGCTGCTTCATTGACAGGTATATTTGATCTCCTAAGTTGCATCAACTTGCTTCAAGCTTTAGTTCTGTTGCAAACAAAAGCCCATCAACACAGGATTTTAGAAGCATGGCATCCTCTAAATACTAAACTGAAAGACTACTATAAAGTGCAAAAGGTCAAGCTCATTAGACCAAAAAACATTTTACAAAGGTCTAATTTCAAACCACGGGTATCCATAACATAATGTCAATGGGGTTCCCTTCTACTTATGTCACACCACCCACCCAACCCTTTTACCCACTGAAAGTGATATTGCCCCACTTCTCCTCTTCCACCCTACTACACATGCTTTAACAAGGGAGCGACAAAGTGGATCAATTCAAAGTAAGCTTATCAATTTGCTACAACCTGCCCCGTCATCTGGGGAAACACTAATAATTAAATGGAGAGAAGACAAGGAGCTTCACTCAACTCCAGCAAAGTTAAACATAGGCCTGTCCCCTGCGTAGATCCCGACCTTTGAGTAACACCTATTCCAATATGTAGGGTCATACACATATCATGCCAGTGAGGATAAAGGTTTTGGGCTTTGCTTTAATAGAGGACAAGAGAAGAGAAACCAAAGTTGGTTTAATAAAGCTTTTTATGGCAAGGGGGCAGAGAAGCCAAGAAGCCTTACAGACAATGGTTGCCAACCTATATAATAGGCACCTCAACAGGCCCCCTATGTCCACAGATCTATGTGGGCTGCAATGGCTATAGTTACACCCTTTCATTTCAATTACTTAATGAACTGAAACGTAAAATGTGGATTATGCAGCTAACATATCATATTTTCATACGAAGGTCTTCTTTTTCTACAGGTTAAACATATTAACTGCATCAGCAAATGTACTGTATTTGGAAATAAACTCCCATATGAGTCTGTGTGCATCTGTATATCCATGGAATATACAATTATACACAAGCACATTGAAATTCTACCTTTTACTAACCAAAGAACACATTCCAGGAATAAATAAGAGCGGGCTCTGCTGTTCTGCTTTGCCATGGCTCAAAGCAAGTGCACTGTAATGGCTGATAAAGATTTTATGTACCTCGTTCTCTGAAGTCATGCTGCCTCCTGCATAATTTGGATTGGTAAACCCACGGGTAATATCGCCTTTATGTTTCCTAGTGGAAAATAAAATGAGGAAAAACATTAATTTTAATTACAGGGTTGTGAAGTTTTAAAGGGGTGAGTCATTTGAACATGAGTCCAAAACTGTTCTATGCTATGTAAATGACCTCATGACAGACTCGCCAAGAGGTGTGCATCATATAGCTTTCTTTAATGCTGAATTTTGGGCAAGCAGCAAAATACACAAATTAAATGCATATACAGGAATTATGTTACCTGCCACAGTTGTAATTCTGTTCAATCGGTTTTGTCATCCAGACATCCCTGCAAGGCAGTGCAACCAAGCCATGGATCTCCATTGCAGTGGAATGGCTTAATCCAGAACACAAGCCCAGCCTACTGATTGGACAAGTGCAGGAGCATAATGATAAGATCATACCTCTGCTCCCCTCCTGTCAGCATGTTCCTGCAACAGAGCCTACTTGGCCCTTCCATTTCACAGTGACATACGCATTAAATCAGAACCAAAGTATCTGTTTTTAAATGCAAACTGTTTGAGATTGCAAATCAATAACAGTGCATGCATGTGTACTTTAAAATCTATGTTTTTACCTTTTTGCTTTATCAATATTTTAGACCAGCCTTTTTACCTTTTTGCTTTATCAATAATTTAGACCAGCCTTTCTCAACCTTTTTCACCCCTTAGATACCCTTTAAATAATTCTCAGGTCTTGAGGAACTCCTGATAAAGATGATATAGCCTACAGCTCATTGTACATTACTGTAATCAATAAGTTAAACAAAGTTGTAAATAAAGGAATAAGTAATGTGGCAGTGCTAATTGACACCCAAGGCAGATCATTTTTACCCCCCTCCCCACAAAATACAGTACTTCTTGAAATGAAAAGAACAACAACAGAAAAGAAAGGCAGCCAGTTTAAATTGTGGTGTCCTGTAACTTAGGGGTATACGTATAAAACATTCACTATGCAAATGTCTTAACCATTCGCATAGGCACCACAAATGTTTGCAATATTGTTCGTAATAAATGATCTCCTATGATCGTCAGCTCCCTTTAGTGGCTATAATGTAGTATTTTTTATTGAGGTAATACAGGAAAAACACATATTATGACCACTGGATGGGGCTGACAATCATAGGTGATAATTATAGTAGAAACAATACAGCAAATAGTCATAGTGGCCATGAGAATGGTTAGTGTCCTCTAACATACAGTAGCAGGCCCGGACTGGGACAAAAAATAGGCCCGGGCATTTAAGACTGAGCAGCCAATTTTTCCAGGAAGGGGGGGGGGATTCGGTAGGCATTTGCGGGGTGGCTGGTGTCGGTCCTCCACACTGTAATGTACAGGGACACTGTGGCACTGTAATGATTACAGTGCCCCTGCAATTATCCCCCCCCCCCTTTTCTCTGTAATCACAGTGCCCCCTTTTACTCTCTGCTCACTGTGCAGATCTCCAGTTCCTCCTGCCCCCTTACATCAGAGCCTGCACAGACCCCCCCTTATGTCAAAGTCCCCTTACATCAGAGCCCCGTACATCAGAGTCCGCACAGACCCCCCTTTATGTCAAAGTCCCCTTACATCAGAGCCCCGTACATCAGAGTCCGCACAGACCCCCCTTTATGTCAAAGTCCCCTTACATCAGAGCCCCGTACATCAGAGTCTGCTTACATCAGAGCCCCCTTACATCAGAGTCCGCACAGAGCCCCCTTTCATCAGAGCCCCCTTACATCAGAGCCCCCTTACATCAGAGTCCGCACAGAGCCCCCTTTCATCAGAGCCCCCTTTCATCAGAGCCCCCTTACATCAGAGTCCGCACAGAGCCCCCTTTCATCAGAGCCCCCTTACATCAGAGTCCGCACAGAGCCCCCTTTCATCAGAGCCCCCTTACATCAGAGTCCGCTTACATCAGAGCCCCCTTACATCGGAGTCCATTTACATCAGAGCCCCCGTACATCAGAGTCCGCACTGACCCCCCCTTACATCAGAGCCCCGTACATCAGAGTCCGCTTACATCAGAGTCTGCACAGAGCCCCCTTTCATCAGAGTCTGCTTACATCAGAGCCCCCTTACATCAGAGTCCGCACTGACCCCCCCTTACATCAGAGTCCGCACTGACCCCCCCTTACATCAGAGCCCCCTTACATCAGAGCCCGCACAGAGCCCCCTTACATCAGAGCCCCCTTACATCAGAGCCCCCGTACATCAGAGCCCCCGTACATCAGAGCCCCCGTACAGAGCCCCCTTACATCAGAGTCCGCTTACATCAGAGCCCCCTTACATCAGAGCCCCCGTACAGAGCCCCCGTACAGAGCCCCCTTACATCAGAGTCCGCTTACATCAGAGTCCGCTTACATCAGAGCCCCCTTACATCAGAGCCCCCTTACATCAGAGCCCCCTTACATCAGAGTCCGCTTACATCAGAGCCCCCTTACATCAGAGCCCCCTTACATCAGAGCCCCCTTACATCAGAGCCCCCTTACATCAGAGCCCCCTTACATCAGAGTCCGCTTACATCAGAGTCCGCTTACATCAGAGTCCCCTTACATCAGAGCCCATTTACATCAGAGTCCGCTTACATCAGAGTCCGCTTACATCAGAGTCCGCTTACATCAGAGCCCCCTTACATCAGAGTCCGCTTACATCAGAGCCCCCTTACATCAGAGTCCGCTTACATCAGAGTCCGCTTACATCAGAGTCCACTTACATCAGAGCCCCCTTACATCAGAGTCCGCTTACATCAGAGTCCGCTTACATCAGAGCCCCCTTACATCAGAGTCCGCTTACATCAGAGCCCCCTTACATCAGAGCCCCCTTACATCAGAGCCCCCTTACATCAGAGCCCCCTTACATCAGAGCCCCCTTACATCAGAGCCCCCTTACATCAGAGCCCCCTTACATCAGAGCCCCCTTACATCAGAGCCCCCTTACATCAGAGCCCCCGTACATCAGAGCCCCCTTACATCAGAGCCCCCTTACATCAGAGCCCCCTTACATCAGAGTCCGCTTACATCAGAGTCCGCTTACATCAGAGTCCCCTTACATCAGAGCCCATTTACATCAGAGTCCGCTTACATCAGAGTCCGCTTACATCAGAGTCCGCTTACATCAGAGCCCCCTTACATCAGAGTCCGCTTACATCAGAGCCCCCTTACATCAGAGTCCGCTTACATCAGAGTCCGCTTACATCAGAGTCCACTTACATCAGAGCCCCCTTACATCAGAGTCCGCTTACATCAGAGTCCGCTTACATCAGAGCCCCCTTACATCAGAGTCCGCTTACATCAGAGCCCCCTTACATCAGAGCCCCCTTACATCAGAGCCCCCTTACATCAGAGCCCCCTTACATCAGAGCCCCCTTACATCAGAGCCCCCTTACATCAGAGCCCCCTTACATCAGAGCCCCCTTACATCAGAGCCCCCGTACATCAGAGCCCCCTTACATCAGAGCCCGCACAGAGCCCCCTTAAATTCATTTTACACAGTGGGAGGCAGGAGCAAGGGTGATCTTACTCACCCCAGGATGGAGGCTCAGGCACAGGCTGTCTGTAGCATGTATCTTCTGAAGTAAAACTTCCTTCACGTGTGTGGGCGGGACAGACACAGAAGTAGAGGGGCGGGAGGAGGAGAAGCAGTCCGTCCGAGCACAGAGCGGAACTGTCAGCAGCGGCTCTGAGGCTGAGCTGTGTGTGAGAGACACACAGCTCAGCCAATGCAGCCGATAACCTCACTTGTAGTTCCGGCCGGAGAAGGCACAGGTATGGCCACATAGCGATGGGGAGCGGCGGCCGCGGCCTGTGTTAGCCCTGTCCAGGCCGCCGCTTACCTCCCGCCGTGCGGCCTGGGCATCAACAGGCCAAGGAGTGGGCAGCCCACCGGGCAAATGCCCGGTCTGCCCTATGGCCAGTCCGGGCCTGTACAGTAGTGTTCAGTGGAGAAGTGACCCCTTAATTGGATGTTAGTGGACAATTGCCCCCTTGCGCTTGCTGTTGATCAGGAGAACCATAGAACAGTGTTAATTTCGTCAACAAAAACGTTTTAGTCATCGGCATTTTCACAGTGATGAAACAAAAAGTACAACACTTTTTCATCCACTGACGAAAGCTATGACGAAAATCAAATCTGTTTTCCTTAACGAATGAAAACGGGACGAAATGGCAAGGAGGGACGTTTACCCTCGTGAACTAACTTCCAGTTTTCACGGAGCTCTGCCTGCTTCCCCTCCCAGCAAGCAAACGACTGTGTGCACATTGACGACTGCCAGAGACCCGAACAGCACTGCATTACAGCCAGGCCTCCCAAGTCCCCGCGAGACTGAGTCTGCACCTGTGTCCCACTCCCGAGTCATTAGACAGAAAACTGCCAGCCAAGCGCCCATGTCCAGAGCAGAGAGCAGAGCAGACTGTGAGTGTGTACTGTAGTATATTACAATTACAGCAGGCCTGAGGCCTCCCCTCAGACCACCGTCTGTGCAGAGCACTGTGTGTACATTACACAGGTCTCCTCTAACCACTGGCAGTGGCATCCAGGGCACTGTGCATTACAGGCCATCCCTCAGACCACCATCCAGCACTGTGCAGCATTGCAGGCCTCCTCTGACCACTGGCAGTGGCATCCAGGGCACTGTGCTTTACAGGCCATCCCTCAGACAACCACCATCCAGCACTGTACAGCAGTACAGGACTCCCTCTTGTGACCACTGGCATACAGGGCACTGTGCATTACAGGCCATCCAAGTCAGACCTGCTGAGACTAGACCACCATCCAGAACTGTGTGCAGCATTACAGGCCTTCTCAGACCACTGTCCAGAGAGCACTCTGCAGCATTACAAGCCTACTTCGACCATCGTCCACTCCAGAGCACTGTGCATTACAGGCTGGGGAGGGGCTTGGGTACTGTCTATTTTTGCAAGGCACAGGGCTCCTAAAGGCCTAAGATATATTATAGAGAGACAACTTGGAGCTGACTGCGTGGGGTGAGAGAGAACATAAAATTAGAATAATTTGAATTTTCCCCTAATTCAACCCCACAGATAGAGAAAACTTCAAATGATTGGCCAAGTCAAGTCAGTGAACCACAGCAAACTATTTGCCCTGCTCATTTAGGTGCTTCAAAATACAAAATTGACTCAAGGAACAACAGGCCAGGGAGGAGGCCATAGCAAGATGGATTGGGCGCACTGGATTACCAGTCAGAATGATGAAGATGAGGACTTTGTTAGCATGATGGAGACAGTATATAAGAAGCTGACTGTTCCAAAGAAAACTAAAATAAGCAATCTGATTAGCAAACAGTATGAAGATGAAAAACAAAAAATCAAAAAGAGACTGGCTGCTGCCCAGAGAGTATCTATTTGCACTGATTTGTGGACCAAAAAAGGACTCTTAGCTTCATTCCTTGCTATAAGTGCATGCTACTTTTGTGTTCAACAACATAAACCTGAACACATATTGTTGGCCCTTGAACAAGTAGCCCACCCACACACTGCACAGTCAATTAAATCATGTATGGACAAATGCTTGCAAGAGTGGGACATACCAAAGAGGAAGATCCTTACAGTGATAACAGATAATGGGAGCAATATGGTGGCAGCATTTAAACAAACCGCAGCAGCAGCAGAAGAACCACTCAGCTCTAGTGAGGAAGACTCCCCCATGTTGGAAAGTGACTCTGAGTCCGAAATTGATGATCTGTGGTGAGCCATTTTTATTATTCTTTTACATGATGACCGATTGACACCAGTCAATTATCACATGGATATGAGATGATTGATATGGGGGCGCTATCTGTTCTACTCTACAGGTGCATCTTTGTTATTTTTCTAATTTATTTGTAGTCTTGTGCAAAAGTATTCCCATAAGATGTTAAGTGTTAAAATAATAGAATGGAACAGTAACCTTTTCTATACTTTTGCATATTTGGCTGTGTTCCACTTGTTAGGTACCAACAGATCGACATGGAGCGGACACCATGTGTGATGCATACCTTGCAACTTGTGGTTCACATGGTGCAGAAGGAGGCAAGTGTAAAGTGAATACTAGATAAAGCAAGATCAATTGTGAACCTCTTCTGCAAGTCTTTGATTGCAACACAGAATCTATTGGAGCATTGTGACCTTACTCTTTTAAATGACTGCCCTACACACTGGTCAAGTACATTCAACATGATCGCAAGACTCCTCAAACTGAAAGAGTCCGTCTGCCAAATTGCAAACAACATGGGATGGGACAGCGTGCTCCCTAGTGAATGGCAAAAGCTCACATCATTGCATGACCTACTGCTGCCTTTTGCAGAACATATTAAGACCCCCCAGAGTGACACCATGTCCATGTCCCTGTCCTCTTTGATCTTCTCAGTCACCTTGAGGACTTTAAACAGAACACTAGCTACCAAGATTTTGCCACAATTGCACAGAAAATGAAAGGAAGTGCGAACCAGCGTTTTGCTTCATTCTTAGATCCAACTGATGAAATGTTCTCTCCACTTGCAGCAGCTGCTTGTTTTGTCAACCCTACTGTCTGTAAAACCCTTGTTAATGTGACGGATGAGAATATTCAGGAACTGCTTAAAAAGGCAGAGGAGTATTCTGTAAGAAAATATACATTGCCACACACACAACATGAGGAATTGTCTGAAGACAATGATGTGAAACCAGGCCCGGACTGGGACAAAAAATAGGCCCGGGCATTTTAGACTGAGCAGCCCATTTTCCAGCAACCGCCCGTTCGCGAGGGTGGTTGGTGATGGGATAATCATGGAGTCGTGCCTACCGGTGCCCATCAGTGCCACCTATCAGTGCCGCTTATCAGTGCCGCTTATCAGTGTCGCTTATCAGTGCCACCTATCAGTGCCGCTTATCAGTGCCGCTTATCAGTGCCACCCATCAGTACCCATTAGTGCCGCCTATCAGTGCAGCCTCATCAGAGCATATCGGTGAAGGAGAAAAATTACCTGTTTTCAAACTTTTATAACAAACTATGAAACAGTTTTGTTTGTTTTTTTTTTTTCAAAATTTTGGTCCCTTTTTGTTTTTTTTTTAGCAAAAAAAAAAAAAAACCCAGCAGCAATTAAATACCACCAAAATAAAGCTCTATCTGTGTGAAAAAAATGATAAAAATTTATTTTGGGTAAACTGCAGCATGACTGCGCAATTGTCATTCAAAGTGTGAGAGCGCTGAAAGCTGAAAATTGGTCTGGGCAGGAAGGTGGTTTAAGTGCCCAGTAAGCAAGTGGTTAATTTCCTCTCCTTTGTCTCTCTTTTTCTGTTTCTTTTTTCCTTTTTTCTCTCTTACTCTTCTTTTCTCTTTATATATCCCCCCTTTCTTTCTATATGTTCTTCCCTCCATCCCCCTTCTTTATCTCCTTTTTCCCGCCATTCATCTTTATCTATTTACACTTTCCTGTGTCCTCCATTACTTCTTGGTCTGCCTTTTCTTGTTTACCTGTATTCCTTCTGTGTCTTCTTTCCTTGGATGCACGCCTGATCTGATGGCTTCACTTCTCTCTGTGTACTTAAGCTCCTCCTTCACTCCCCTTGAATGGTTGTAATCTGCCTAGGTGGGCGGGGTCTCCTGACGTCATACGTTTCCATGACATCGGCGGCCCCAGCCCTGGCAGCGTCCCCGTTGCCTAGCTATCGCGGGCAGCGATAGCTATTTTGATTGGATCCGACCTGCTGCCTAGCAACCACAGATACAGATCTCCGGCTCCTCCTGCCCCTGCTCTGCTGATAGATGACATCGTAGGCAGGGCAGGAGAGCCTGGAGAGGAGACACAGGCACGGCCGCATAGCGGGAGGTGAGCGGCGGCCGCGGCCTGTGTTAACCCTCTCCAGGCTGCGGTTGCCGCTTACCTCTCGCTGTGTGGCCCGGTCATCAACAGACATCAGACCGCGGCCCCGAAATTGAGCCTGACGGCCCGGTATGCCCTATGGCCAGTCCGGGCCTGTGTGAAACTATCTCAGAAGACCCAGGCAGAGGATCTCCCCAAACAGCAAAGAGCAGCAGATCAGAAAATATAAGAAAAAGCTTTTGCACCAAGTTGCCACCATCAGTGAGGAAACTGCAACAGATTTCTGGCTGTCAAAGAGTGACACTTTTTATCACCTTTAAAACCTTTTGCATTAGACCTGCTGGTTATGCCATCTTCTCAACCCTTTGCAGAGAGGGTATTCAGTGTCACAGGTGACCTCTCTAGAGGCCAACGGAATAGAGCAAGGGTCATGTTGGCACAAAGTGCTTTCCTTAAAATGAATCGAAAAAAAGTGTTTTATTCTCCAGGTATTTATATCTCTAACATAAGAAGCATACCTAATACTTGTGGATTGTGCTTATTGCGATAGGAAGAATCAATATTTCAACAACAGTTTTAATTGTCAATTAAATTCATAGGAAAAATGCACAGGCTGAGGCTACAAATGCCATTAGTATGTGGAACAATAACAACCATCACATTTTATCAACTACTCTTTCTCTTAGCATTGACAAATTTGACAACAGAGATAAATATCACACTGATGAAAAAAAAAAAAAATAGGTCAAAAAGGGCAGCCTTACGTCAGGGTCCTGCCCCAGTAGTCTTTTTAGTGTGATATTTACCTCTATTGCCTTTGAAAATGTTGAGAGAGAGAGGTGTAATAAAAAGTGGTGACTGTTATAATCCACAAACTAATGGCATTATTGTAGACTGTGCACTTTTTCTTTTAATATATCTGAGATTCTGAGAATTAGAACTGTTGAAATAATAAACTGACAGTAAACTGATTCTTATTGTAGAAATAAGCATTACTCTCAAGTATTGGTTTATTATGCTGTGCCTGTGCCAGATTGGCAGTGCCAGACTGGCAGTGACAGTGCTTGTGCAGTGTGCTGTCTGTGTGTGATGTGCTTGGCCTTGTATATGTACAGCTGTGGTGGCCAAAAGTTTTGAGAATGACACCAATATTAATTTGCTTTTTGCTTTTGCTGTTGCTTGAGTGTTTTTAGATCTTATACTGAAGTATAATTACAAGCATTTCATAAGTGTCAAAGGCTTTTATTGACAATTACATTAAGTTTATGCAAAGAGTCAATATTTGCAGTCTTGAGTTGACCCTTCTTTTTCAAGACCTCTGCAATTCGTCCTGGCATGCTGTCATTGTCAATCAACTTCTGCGCCACATCCTGATTCCTGACTGATGGCACTGGCACTCCATTCTTGCATAATGAATGCTTGGAGTTTGTCAGAATTCGTAGGGTTATTTTTGTTCACTCACCCGCCCTCTTGATGAATGAACACAAGTTCTCAATGGGATTAAGGTCTGGGGAGTTTCCTCGCCATGGACCGAAAATTTCCATGTTTTGTTCCCCAACCCACTTAGTTATCACTTTTGCCATATGGCATCGGCAAGGTGCTCCATCATACTGGAAAAGGCATTGTTCGTCACCATACTGCTCTTGGATGGTTAGGAGAAGTTGTTCCTGGAGCCTGAGGATGTTTTTGTACCATTCTTTATTAATGGCTGTGTTCTTAGGCAAAATAGTGAGTGAGGCCACCACTCTCTTGGCTGAGAAGCAACCCCACACATGAATGGTCTCAGGATGCTTTACTGATGGCATGAGCATGATATAGGACTGATAGTGTAACGCTCACCTTTTCTTCTCTGGGCAAGGTTTCTTCCGGATGCCCCAATCAGAAAGGGGATTCATCAGAGAAAATGACTTTACTCTACTCGTTGTCAGAGGTCCAATTCCTGTACCTTTTGCAGAATATCAGTCTGTCCCTGATGTTTTCCTTGGAGTGAGATAGTGGCCTGGCCTCTTTGCTGTCCTTCTTGACACCAGGCCAGCCAAGCTGCTGACATTTTTTGTTGTGTTCTGTTGTTCAGTTGGAGTTTCTTGAAATGTTAAGTTCATGTTAATGATTGTGCAGTGCATGGTTTGTGGCATCATCATGAGCACGCAAATAGTTTTTATTTATTTATTTATTTTTATGTTACCCCTTTGTGAAAAAAGCAATATTCTTGACAAAAAGGTTTTACTTAAATAAATATGTTATATAATGACTAAATCTGTGTCTGTAGTGCATGTTCAAACCTTAATACCATAAATAATAACCTATTTGGTTTTTCACTCCAGCAGTAGTATATAATGAGTTTGGAAATTTTAGTCAACTAAATTGTACTGGAGATTTAGTCGACTAAATACGACTAAAACTAAAACACTTGCAGAAGACTAAAATGGAACTAAAACTAAAATGCCATTTTAGTCCTAATGCCGTGTACACACGGTCGGACTTTACGGCAGACTTTGCCCGGCGGACTTTTCGACGTACTTTACGACAGACTTTCTGAATGAACGGACTTGCCTACACACAATCCACCAAAGTCTGTTGAATTCGTACGTGATGACGTACACCGGACTAAAATAAGGAAGTTCATAGCCAGTAGCCAATAGCTGCCCTAGCGTGGCTTTTTGTCCGTCGAACTAGCATACAGACGAGCGGACTTTTCGACCGGACTCGAGTTCGACGGATAAATTTAAAACATGTTCCAAATCTAAGTCCGTCCAACTTTTGAGCAAACAAAGTCCGCTGGAGCCCACACACGATCGAATTGTCCGACGAAATCCCGTCCGCCGGGCAAAGTCTGCCGTAAAGTCCGCTCGTGTGTACGCGGCATAAGACTTATGCCGCGTACACATGATCGGACTTTCTGCCAACAAAACCGTGGATTTTTGGTCGAAGGTTGTTGGCTCAAACTTGTCTTGCATACACACGGTCACACAAATGTTGGCCAACGTGGGGAGGTACAAGACGTACGTGATATCTCCATTACGAACGCTAGTTTTACAAGACTGAGCGCTTCCGGCTCGTACTTGATTCCGAGCATGCGTGGACTTTTGTGCGACGGACTTGTGTACACACGATCGGAAAGTCCGACAACAAGAATTTGTTGTCGGAAAATTTGAGAACCTGCTAGCCAACATTTGTTGGCGGAAAGTCCGACAACAAATGTTCGATGGAGCATGCACACGGTCGGACTTTCTGCCAACAAGCTCACATCCAACATTTATTGTCGGAAAATCCGATCGTGTGTACGCAGCAGAAGACTAAAACTAAATCGAAATTTGCTGCCAAAATTAACACTGCTATGGAATCCTGTTTGGGAAACACTGTTTTATGTTATACATTTGCCATCTTGCAGACTCTATTACATTTACTTCTGCAGAATTAGTTAGAGGTGATAAAGGTGATGTTACTGTTTGAGGAAACTGATGTAAAAAAGGGGAAGTTCACTAAAGGAAGTACTTTAATTCTCTGCCAGGAGCCGAGTATAAAATAGGGCAGTTCAATCCCGACCCTCCTCCCTCTGCTGCTCTTATATCAGCTACTTGTTATAACAAATGCAGCTGTCAATCAAATGAGAAAGCAGAACACAAGGCAGAAATGGGAGGAGCCACATTGTTCAATGTGGGTCTCCGCCTCTTATGCAAATTTAACATACATAGAGGTGTGTGTGAAAAGCCTATGACATCTAAACTGTACAGTAAGCTGAGCTGAGGCCAACAGATCATAGAGAATCCAAGATCCAGCTGCTATGCCCAGAACACAAGACAAAAATAGGAGGAGCCACATTGTTTAATTGGGGTCTCTGCCTCTAATGCAAATATAACATACATAGAGGTGTGTGAAAAGCCTAGACATCTGAGCTATACAGCAAGCAGAGCTGAAGCCAACAGGTCATAGAGAATGTATTATCCTGCTGTTAGGCAGCTGTGAAACATATTAAGAAAGCCTTAAAGTGGATGTAAACCCGAATTTTTTTATTTATTTATGTCATAATGTAGAGTATAAGATTTCCTGTCATTTGAACCCAGTCTTGCCACAAAGAGTTAATCCAGTTCTGAGCAATCCTCTTTTATTGTTCAGTGAGACAATTCTTGACAAACTGAGAAAAACTTTGTCAAATCCTCCCCCTTGCTGTGAGTGACAGGTGATTTACATATCTGGTGCACTAGCCTAAGACATGCATTATTTTTTAATTCCCTCCTCCACTCCTTTCTTCAGCAGCTCTGCAAGGATTGGCTGTTCCACACCTCACCATGATTGGGCATGCTGAAGTCATGTGGTTACTTTCATGTCTTTTCACTGGATGTTAGAGATCATAGCAGAAGTTCAGTGTAAGAAATACACAGGAGAAAATGCATATTGACAAGGGGAGTGTAGAGGTGGGCGGGGAGTCTACTGACATCACGACTCCACCCACCGAGCTCCAGACAACAGATCCGCCCACAGAATATGCAGGTTTTCGGGTCTAATAACAGACAGAGGGGAGACATTTGACAGGTAAAGATACATGCAGGAGGCATGTATATCCTTATAGATAATCCCTATGGCAGGAGTTTAGAAAGGATGACATTGGGTTTACATCCACTTTAAGTCATTAAAGTGGAACTTCAGTAATTTTTTCAACTTTCCATCTATTAAATCCTCTGCCCTTTCTTTTTTTAACTTTGGATAGTAAAACATTTTTTTTCTGCCAGTAAAGACCTTATACAGCCCATTTTCTATTTCTTGTCTGGTAAAAAGCCTAGGCTTATGACCTCATGCACAGCCTTCTTTGCCAGGAAGAGGGGGGAGGTGAGTCAGAAGAGGGCCAATGAGAGCTGCAGAGCTGGAGGTGTGCCTCTGTGTGTAAATTCAGGAAGTGAACAGGCAGCAATTTAAGCTGCGCACAGTTAAAATGATTGCAGCCAGACTCGGTGGAGGGAGATTTCTGCAGCATATTTGGCAAGTACAGAATTTCAGTATATATAAAATAATATGCAAAGTGGTTGGAGGGAAGCTTCAGAATGACAAATATGTTTTTATTACAATTTATGTGAGCGGACTGCAGTTCCTCTTTAAGGGGTTATTTCAAGAAAAAAAAATGCAAAGCCATTGGTCAAATCTGCATGTATATTCACCCTGTGCAAATTGGGTAAAAACACATTTTCTTTAAAGCAACTGTAAAGTCTTGTTTTTTTTTTCTATAAAAATAACAAACATGTTATACTTACCTGCTCTGTTGCAGTGGATTTGCACAGAGCAGCCCCGCTTCTCTTCTTCTCGGGTCCCTCTTTGGAGCTCCTGGCCCCTCCCTCCTGTTGAGTGCCCCCACAGCAAGCAGTTTGCTATGGGGGCACCTGAGCCGAGTCACAGCTCCCTGTGTCCATTCAAACATGGAGCCCCAGCCTGGCGCCACCCCCTCTCTCTCCTGATTATTTAGCTGACTTTGATTGACAGCAGTGGGAGCCAATGGCGCCGCTGCTGTGTCTCAGCCAATCAGGAGGGAGAGTTTACGATGCCCGAGACACTTGCATGCTGGACAGAGAGGGGGCTCCAGGAATTACTAGGGGGGCTGAGGGGTGCTGCTGCACACAGAAGGCTTTTTATCTTAATGCATAGAACCTTCTGATTTTACAGCCCCTTTAAGCTATTTTCTCATTTGAAAAATGTTCTTAAATTAAGGGCAGTAGAAAATTAAGGTCACTAGATGGAGCTGAGCAGCACAGGAAATACAATATATATATATTTGTAACAAGAGATGCAATGTCTATAATAATCATTTACATTGCATAATTTGCTAATTCCCTCTAGTGTTCTCTAGACTTGTTACATTGTGAGGTTGCTTTACTAAAACCGAGGAGTGCAAAATGTTATGCAACTGTGCATTGTAGCCAATAAGCATCTCACTTCAACTGAATTTCCACTCTCCAGTTTTAGTAAATCAACCCCTGTATCTCTTGTTACAAAATATGCATTTCCTATGCTCCTCAGCTCCATCTAGTGCCCATATTCGGTATTCTGCTACTGTGCAAAATAAAAGAAGAATTGCTCAGAAGAGAATATAGCCTAAAGAACATTTGATTTTTGCCCAATTCTCACAGAAGAAATGTACATGCAGATTCACTGGACACAAGGCAATGCATTTTTTTTATAAATTGACCCCATTGTTTTACAAGTATGCATGCGTGCATTTTTTACCTTGCAAATTCAGAGTGTTTGCATTTTTATTCAAATTAACTAGTCCTGTTTTTACTTTTCCAAATATTAATAGCATGGCCACTAGTCAAGGTAAAGATAGATTGATAGATTTGTTTAAATACTTATACCTACACAGACATTCACATGTACATTCCCCAGTGTGTACAAAATAATTTAAATGTTAATGTGGATCTACTGTTAGCTCTAATACAAATAGGCTTTATTTAAAAAAAGTATCTCAAATTAGAATAGCTGGTAATTTCCCACTAATCAGCTGGAAACCTACTTGGGAAAAATGGCAGTGGTAGAATGAAACAATGAATGTGATTCATTGCTGTGGTGCAGTACAAATGTTTTTTAAAGTAAAGCTTAAAGGACTTGTAAAGGCAGAAGGTTTTTTTTTTCTTTTCAAACATAATATTTATTGAAACTCCCAACAGGCGAAAACAGGTCACTACATCCATTACATGGAATCGGGTACAACTTCAGACAATGAATTGACATTAAGATCATAAAGCAATCAAAATAGAATAATGTAGATATTCTGAGCAAAACTTCTATTGATAATGGTATAATGGTTTAATTCAAATTTATTCATTGTCAGCTATCCATCAGGAAAGGTGAAAAATGAAGTTGGGGTAAGATCTTAAGAGGGTAAGAGTTCGCCTTTGCCCATTTTCTCTAGTTTAATAAAAACAAAAAGGAACAATTAGAAGAAAAGACAAGAGGAGGAGCATGAAAGACAGGGAGAGAAAAGAAAGGGAGGGGAAGGGAGGGGGGTCAGGATGGCATTGGCTCCGGACCAGGCACCGGCTTTGCCCGGTGGGCCGGCGCCTCTGGCTGCAAGTCCTAAGAAGAGCACCCTGTTGATGACCAGGCCACACAGCAGGAGATAAGCGGCGACTGCGGTTTGGACAGGGCATACACAGACTGTGGCCGCCGCTTACTTCCCGCCTGAAGCAAGGCCGGCGCCAGAAAACTAGTGCAGAAGAAGGCGGGAGAGAAGTACCTGCAGGGGGCAGACACCTCCTGGGCCAGCTCCTAGAGATATACCTGCACTTGAGGGACAATGGCGGCCTCTCTCCTAACACTGGCCGGCAAACTGTGACAGCTGCACAGCGAGGAAGGTGAGTGCACTGAACTGATCCAGTGTGTGTTACAGCCAAAGTCCCGCTCTGTAGCGACAGGGAAAAGGAGTGGACTGGTGCTGTCTCTTTGCTGGTCTGGGGATGTGTCTTTGCTGCACTGAGGCTGTCTCTTTGCTCGTCTGAGGCTGTCTCTTTGCTGGTCTGGGGATGTCTCTTTGCTGGACTGAGGCTGTCCCGGTGCCTGGGCCTATTTTTTTGTCCCAGTCCGGGCCTGCTCCGGACGACCAAGAAGAACAGGTCATGGAACTCATTCATGACATTATGTTCGAAAAAGGGCTGTACCCTCTGCAGAGAGGACAAACTGATTCCAAAGCCCCCAAGTTTTAGAGTATTTTTCTTGTTGGTGTTGCGCAGTGAGTACTAGATCCTCCATTCTGTTAATACCTTCCAATTTATGAAGCCAGCTAGCAGTAGTTGGTGGTATTTGTTTCTTCCAATGGAGTGGGATACAGGACTTTGAGCATTCAACAGATGGCGTATGATGGATTTTTCATAGAGTTTGGCTGAGATGGTAGAGACGTGCAACAGGAAAAAGGTTGGTTCACCAGGAATCTTGTATTCTGTGAATTTTTGGGTGACGTCTCTAACTGTTGCCCAAAAAAAGGACAATTTAGGACATGACCAAAATACATGGAGCAACGTCCCCCTGTCCCCCCGGCATTTCCAACAGCAGTCAGCAGTGGCAGGGTAGTATTTATGTAAAAGGTGAGGCGTGAGGTACCACTTTAAGAGTTTATAGTTGGTCTCCTGAATTTTTGTACAGACCAAGGATTTTAGTGAGAATCTGAGAATATGTTGCAGCTGGGCAGGTGAAAATTTACATTGCAATTCTGTTTCCCATTTGTCTAAAAACGGTAAGTGTGGTTGGACAATTCAATAGGGAGTATATTTTGGATAGAACTTGTGTGAGGGTGCCCTCTGCGGAGCAATATTCCTCAAAGGTCATCAGTGGCTGATCAAAACCTTGTGGGTTAGGCAAGGTATTGAGGAAATGTCGCAATTGAAGTGCTGTCCAAAAGGGCAGTTGAAAGGGGTCTGCAGCGTTCCCTAACACTTCTATGGAAGGCCACCGTCGTCCTGTTAGAAAATGAGATGCCTGAACTCTACCCAATTGTTGCATAGTTTGAAGCGTATGGGGGTCAAGACCGGGAGGGAACCGTGGGTTTCCCATAATAGGGAGCAATGGGGAATCTGGGGATGAGAGGGAGTTCTGTCTACTAACCTGTGAGCTTATCTGCAGTGTCGTACCCAGTATAGGATGAGATTTCAATGACGGGGTTATACGGTCAAAACACCATAGAGCTCCTTGCAGTGGAATGTCAGTTTGAGCCTGCTCTATCTGTAACCATAGCTTAGATGATCGGGTACGGCACCAATCAATAATTCTACCAAGGTGAATTTCTTGATAGTATTGCCGTATATCCGGTAGGGCTAGGCCACCATATTGTTTGGGTAGAGGCAGCAATTGGCAAGGGAGGCGTGTTTTTTTTATGTGCCCATACAAATGAAAAGGGAATGGACCTGTTTAAAATAAGCAAGAGGTATTTTAACTGGCAAGGCTTGAAATAAGTAGAGGAATTTCTGGTAGGATGCACATTTTTAGTAGGTTGCATCTGCCAAACCAAGAGTGTAGGCCCTTATGCCAGGAATCTAACAGTATCTGGGTACTAGCCAGTAGAGGTGGGAAATCGAGTGCAAATGTGCGTGTAATATTTGCAGGAATATAAGTACCCAAATACCTTAAAGCTGTGTCCATTCATTTAAAACTAAAACTCAACTTCAATGCTGATAGTCAGGCAGGGGAAATCCCGATCCCCATTGTTTCCGGTTTATTAAAGTTTATTTAAGTTTATTTTTAGGTTGGAGAGAGATCCAGAAAAGTTTGAATTCCCATAGTAACTTTGGGAGTGATATAGTAGGGTTCGTCAGAGAGAAAAATAGGTTGTCCGCATATGCCGGACAGAAACTTCCCTAGATTTAGCAGATCTGTTAGTAGAATGATAGGTCGGGGGTAATATCTATTTTTCAGTATCGGTAGCTTGTCATCTCTGAAGTGGGTCTCTTGTATAAATGATATATCAGCATGAGAGCCTTTCAAATCATGTAACAGCATTCTTCTCTTTTCGGGTATGTTGAGACCCTTTGCATTTAGGGAAATGATCTTTAGTTGATCCATCACAACGGGGGGGGGGGGGGGAGAGGGAGAAAATGAGGTGGGGGAGGGGGTAGAGACAGAAGAAGAAAGGAAAGTAGAAAGTTTAAGGGGAGTGAAGGAAGGAGGTAAAGTCCATCATCCACTATCCCTCAATACTAAAATTGGCCACCGCCGATTACAAAACAAAAAAGAAAACACACACCTCGACAATAGTGGCGTAAGTGTGTAATGGCCTATGTGGGTGAGCAGTCAGATCAAGCTCCGGGAAAGCATCCGTAGCCCACCCCGACAACCCCGGCCAAGATGAGTTATTCTAAGACAGGCATATGGCATTAACAAAAGCACAGTATTTAAGGAGGTATTAGCAAGGAACATAACAGAGCAGGGGTCAACAATGCCCGTGCCTCTCCCCCACCAGACAACCCCCTCAAAAGGAGATGGGAGGAATGTGGTCCCCCAGGGACGAGGCACAGATACCGCACAACCCCCAGCTGGCATCCAGTCTCATATAGTGCCAGAGACAAAACACAAAACTCCCTGTTAGCTATCCTTGCCTAAACAAGTAGTGGGGACAATGTAATGCATATAAAGACTCTTTCAAAACGATCACTTTTTTCAAAAAGACGGATCGAAATGCATTTATACCCCTTGATAGTTGCCATAAGGATAGCTGGCTTAAGTCGGTACCTATGAGCCAGTTTGTCAGGATGAGACGTAACTGCTCAAATGTGGAAGACTTTAGAGTTCAAGCAAACATTCTGAAAAAGAGGTTCCTGGAGAAGGGGTATGATGGGGAGCCACTGGAGATCCTCATAGAGCAAGTAGAAAGACGGGACAGATCTGAACTTTTAGACATGGCCCCCAAAAGAAAGAAAGAGAGTCCTGTCATCCCCTTCATTACTTCCTACTCAACTCAGCATTACCAAATAAAAAAAATTATTAGTAAACATTGGCACCTGTTGGGCAATGATGGACTGATCAATACTTTTTTACCTACAAAACCTCAGGTAATATTTAGAGGGGCCCCCTCGTTGAGGAACATTATTGCCCCAAATGTAGTTGACCCTCCTGGTAAAAGATTGTCCTTTTTCCAAGGTCTCTCTGGCTACCACCAATGCCGTAGATGCCAAGTTTGTAAACTCAATTTAATTAAAAACAAGAAAACAGTATCATTTGCTTCAACTAGTACCTCTAGGGAGCACAAAATAGAACCATTCATAACATGTAGTTCCACTGGGGTAGTGTACCTGCTCCAATGCCCATGTGGTTTCCAATACATAGGCAGAACTAAACGCACCATGCAGGTCCGTCTCGGGGAACACATAACCAATATCAAAACAGGCTTTAAATTCCATTCCGTTTCCAAACATTACGATATGGTCCACAATCGGGACCCGGCTAATACAATTTTTCTAGCAATAGATAAGTATGAAGCGCACTGGAGAGGCGGGTCTTTAGTCAGGGAACTATCCAAGATGGAAATGCAGTGGATCCATAGAGTACGATGTTACACCCCTTATGGCCTTAATATAGACACAGATGTCAACTCTTTTATCGATAACAGTTAGGGAAACTATATGTGAACCAGTCCTGAGTTCCCGGTGGCACCGTGAGGGTAGGAGATACACATTAAGGCCCATTTATTTTTTATTTTTTATTTTTTATTTTATTTTAAATTTTTTTGGTATTTTATACTTCATAATGTGGTTTTTTACAAACCAGTTTAACCTTAGACATGACAAGTAATCCCTATCAAGCATGGGTTTTGCCATTTCGGTATTTTTGTGCCCATTCTGCCTCCTCTAGTATCTAGAAGAGTGCTCAGTTTTTCTGTGGTCAGACACCGGATGATTTATGGAGTTGAAGTGCACCCGTATATTAATCATTTTTAATTATTTTTAATTATTCTTTATTTTATTGTCTGTAGTTTTTCTCTTTTCTTTCTTTTTTCTACAGTGGTGGGGCAGTATAATATATATTCAATTATATGTGCTAATACTTACGTTTTCAGATTCCTATGTTTATAGTTATTAGTCATTTTTAAGGCAATTAAACATGTAATCTGGAATCTGACCACTAGATGCCACCACTCCGCTCTGCTGATCCTACGTATATAGTATCGGCACAGATAGTAATTTTTAAGTGAAGGAGAGGTATATATTTTGTGTTTTGCCCCCTCTTTATCCACATAATACAAGTTGAGTATACACATTTTCACTTTAGGCTAAGGGAGAATACCCATTAATACCGGAAGGTCTCCCTGGCAATTCAATGGCATCTGCCCCATTGCAATATGGCGGCACTTGCATCACGGACAGCTCGGACCTCAGGATTGGGCGGTCCTTCTTCTAATGAATGAGGATATAACTGGTGGTGATCAGCACGCCGCCCGTGCCCCTGGACGACGTCAGGTTTGACGAAACGGCGTAGGGAGAGCGGCGTGCTGACGCCACCAACATACCAACACGCAGTCCCGGAAGTTACGGGCGTTTGTTTTAAGAGAGCCGGCCGGCTTGTTTACATATTGATGCCTTATTATTCCGGATTGATGTAAGTGCATTACCTCTTTTAATAATAAAAGGTTTAGACGTTTTACACTATGGAGGCTTTTCTTTCTCTCATATGATTGGCCCATGGATATGCTGTTGAGACCTATTTAAGGAAATCACGGAGACTATATCTGATGTTCCATCCCAAGACTGTAGCTGGGTCATAAGCTAAAATGCGTATTTGATCTCCTTACCAGAGATCAAGGGAGCTGGTAAGAGGCAGTTGGCTTATAGGTGGAGGACTTTCCTATCTTTTACACTTATTTCTACGGTGCTTCTAAGTGTGCTGTCACCTTGATTGAAGATGTGGATATATACCTCTGTGGACTCTGCACGGACTGTTAATTGACACCTGTGTACATGCTTCGAATGGACTTAAAACAATATGTGTGCACACACTGAGTTTTAATTTTTTTAGCGCAGTTCTCTTTCTGTTATTATCTTGTTTAATGTGGGTATCCCATATTTTTTAACTGCAGCTTAATTACGTGTATAGACAGCAGATTATGTTTTGCATGTCTTATAATTTTTACTGACAGCGCTGTATTTTCTATACATTTTGCTATTTGAACTGGAGATACAACCTATACAGCAGCAGTTAGATACATTCATTTGTGTATTACAGATCTGACGGATTCATTTTGCACGCATCCGTTGGTTTTTTGTACCCATCTGACTATATCAACAATTACATTAGATATTACTTAATGATTTTATAATATCTTCTGATAGCACCCACAATGGATATCTTTGAATACAGGGCGGCTAAGGTGGTTAATACAGAAGGTGTATTTGAAGTATACAATGAAAGAGAAAATGACCTTGGCGGTTTTTTTGTACGATTAAAAAATTTAACAATCTCGGAAATACATACACAATGGGATGTGGCTTTCTTGGAGACATACATTAAGATCGGTATGGTCCCAAGAAGCCTCAGATGGGAAGTATATCCTCAGAAAGGAGAATCGGAACTGGAGGAATGGTTCCGTTACTTCAATGAGGCAGGAGTCAATTTCCTAAGGTTTCTGGTCGCCAGGAAAAAGAGCAAATTGACTAGACTGGACGGTGAAATTAAAACTCTCAAGGACAGTCTTTTGCCCTACAAAGATGTAGAGGAGTATAAAGAAAGAACCAGTAATTTATTAAAAACATTGGATAAGGAAGAAAAAGAACAGAAATTCAAAAAAAGAAAGAAATACAATAGGGATTATGGGGATTATCAAGCTAACAGTGTGTTCGCCTGGCAGAGAAAACTAGCTATGGAAGCAAGTGGAGGTCAAGAACCCACTATGGAGGTCACTGTGCAGGGAAGTGATGTTCCAACACAACTCCCTGTTCAGAGCCAACATCTTCCGTCTAGGATTGTCTCTCAGAGAACCCCCAAAAAATTCAAATCTAACAACAAACAGACTAAAAAAGATAGACGAGTATCCTATCAATCACCCCAGAGAGCACCAGTCCCCAACAGGGGAAGCCAGCATACACGCAAGGGTGGTGGTTACCAACAACACAATCCTAATGCAAATCGGGAACGTAGACAGGTACAACAACACAATCAAAACCAATATCAGAGTTATAGGACAATTCCATATTCTGATAATGGTCGCAATCAACCAAGATACAATGAGTATGGATATGATACACCATCTAGGCAGTACCATTATGCTGAGAATCCCCAGCATTTTGAGAACGAGGGGGATGAGGATGAAGTGGATTATGGGGTAGACACTCATAACCGCTTTTATCCTCTAAGGGATAGAGCAGGTCCCGTGCAATATGATAGAGGTGACTATCCCAATTATGAACAGGGGTACTACAGATCAGTAAGGGACCACCCTGATAGTACCTATGGTAGGAATCAGGAATCACACCCTTGGGGTTTTCCAAGATCCAATCAGGGATTAAAAAGGCCTGTAGAAAACAAAGAGGAACCAGAGGGGGGAGGAAAGCAAGATCCAAAAAAGAAAAAAGTATAACGGGGGATGGCATCTTCAATCTTAGCACTCAGGTTCTGACTCAATCGGAACTGGCTTTATTAAATAAGGGTTTAAAATTTGCACCTCCAAAAAAATTAAATAAATTCCAAACATACATGGACGTTCACAAATACGTCAGGAGGATCAACATCAAAAGACATTTCGCCAACATCCCTGATGGGTCAAGGCCACTGGTCCAGCAGGAGTATCAACATACTGGGCTAGCCAATGCTTCCACTTTCAATCCTCCTGGTTCTCTGGCACCTTCCCTAAGGGTATTTAGGGATGTGGTCCTTCGAGATCTGGATTCCCTTAAAGTGGTCAATCATAGGATCAATAATACACTGAGGGAAGGATTGGATTCCCTTTGTAACAATAGGGGAATTGTTATCCGGCCTGCAGATAAAGGTGGGGGGATAGTAATTCTGGATAGGAGGGACTATTTACAGGAAATGTCTAACATTGTAGGCGATCAAGACACGTATACCCTCTTACCGGGCAACCCAGTGATCAAATATAAGAGTGATTTAGAAAAATTAGTAACCAAGGGATACCAGGAAGGGATACTTAATGATAAAGAGAAAACCTTTTTGGTCCCCAAGGCCCCACGGGTTCCGATACTTTATTGTTTGCCCAAAATCCATAAGAGTCTGACTTGCCCCCCGGGACGACCTATAGTCAGTGGCATTGATTCGGTTACGTCCCGGGTGGGCAAGTACATAGACTTCTTTTTGCAACCCCTAGTACAGCAAATGCCTTCTTACATAAAGGACACCAAGCACGTGATACACTTATTGTCTCAGCTGAAACCCAATAGTCGAACATGGTTGGTTACAGCGGATGTAACTTCATTATACACCATAATTCCACATCAGTTGGGATTTGCAGCTGTTAAGCATTTTCTTAATGCACTCTCCAAAATTCCAATTAAACAGCAGGACTATATCATGGAGCTATTGGACTTTGCGGCGAACCATAATTATTTTTGGTACAATCAGGAGTACTATCGTCAGCAAAGAGGGGTTGCTATGGGCGCTAAGTACGCCCCTAGCTTGGCTAATCTTTTCATGGCCAAATGGGAGGAGGACGTCATCTATAAGGACCGTAGTCCACACCTGGTCTTTTGGGCCAGGTACATAGATGACGTCCTCCTCCTTTGGGAAGGATCTATTCCCGAGCTGGATGAGTTTTTCTCCCATATTAACAACAACGAAAGGGGGATAAGGTTTGTGCATGAAGCCAGTCAAGAAAAGATCAATTTTTTAGATTTGACCATCTATAGGGAATTAGACTCTTTCAAAACGATCATTTTTTTCAAAAAGACGGATCGAAATGCATTTATACCCCTTGATAGTTGCCATAAGGATAGCTGGCTTAAGTCGGTACCTATGAGCCAGTTTGTCAGGATGAGACGTAACTGCTCAAATGTGGAAGACTTTAGAGTTCAAGCAAACATTCTGAAAAAGAGGTTCCTGGAGAAGGGGTATGATGGGGAGCCACTGGAGATCCTCATAGAGCAAGTAGAAAGACGGGACAGATCTGAACTTTTAGACATGGCCCCCAAAAGAAAGAAAGAGAGTCCTGTCATCCCCTTCATTACTTCCTACTCAACTCAGCATTACCAAATAAAAAAAATTATTAGTAAACATTGGCACCTGTTGGGCAATGATGGACTGATCAATACTTTTTTACCTACAAAACCTCAGGTAATATTTAGAGGGGCCCCCTCGTTGAGGAACATTATTGCCCCAAATGTAGTTGACCCTCCTGGTAAAAGATTGTCCTTTTTCCAAGGTCTCTCTGGCTACCACCAATGCCGTAGATGCCAAGTTTGTAAACTCAATTTAATTAAAAACAAGAAAACAGTATCATTTGCTTCAACTAGTACCTCTAGGGAGCACAAAATAGAACCATTCATAACATGTAGTTCCACTGGGGTAGTGTACCTGCTCCAATGCCCATGTGGTTTCCAATACATAGGCAGAACTAAACGCACCATGCAGGTCCGTCTCGGGGAACACATAACCAATATCAAAACAGGCTTTAAATTCCATTCCGTTTCCAAACATTACGATATGGTCCACAATCGGGACCCGGCTAATACAATTTTTCTAGCAATAGATAAGTATGAAGCGCACTGGAGAGGCGGGTCTTTAGTCAGGGAACTATCCAAGATGGAAATGGCGTGGATCCATAGAGTACGATGTTACACCCCTTATGGCCTTAATATAGACACAGATGTCAACTGTTTTATCGATAACAGTTAGGGAAACTATATGTGAACCAGTCCTGAGTTCCCGGTGGCACCGTGAGGGTAGGAGATACACATTAAGGCCCATTTATTTTTTATTTTTTATTTTTTATTTTTTATTTTATTTAAAATTTTTTTGGTATTTTATACTTCATAATGTGGTTTTTTACAAACCAGTTTAACCTTAGACATGACAAGTAATCCCTATCAAGCATGGGTTTTGCCATTTCTGTATTTTTGTGCCCATTCTGCCTCCTCTAGTATCTAGAAGAGTGCTCAGTTTTTCTGTGGTCAGACACCGGATGATTTATGGAGTTGAAGTGCACCCGTATATTAATCATTTTTAATTATTTTTAATTATTCTTTATTTTATTGTCTGTAGTTTTATTCTTTTCTTTCTTTTTTCTACAGTGGTGGGGCAGTATAATATATATTCAATTATATGTGCTAATACTTACGTTTTCAGATTCCTATGTTTATAGTTATTTGTCATTTTTAAGGCAACTAAACATGTAATCTGGAATCTGACCACTAGATGCCACCACTCCGCTCTGCTGATCCTACGTATATAGTATCGGCACAGATAGTAATTTTTAAGTGAAGGAGAGGTATATATTTTGTGTTTTGCCCCCTCTTTATCCACATAATACAAGTTGAGTATACACATTTTCACTTTAGGCTAAGGGAGAATACCCATTAATACCGGAAGGTCTCCCTGGCAATTCAATGGCATCTGCCCCATTGCAATATGGCGGCACTTGCATCACGGACAGCTCGGACCTCAGGATTGGGCGGTCCTTCTTCTAATGAATGAGGATATAACTGGTGGTGATCAGCACGCCGCCCGTGCCCCTGGACGACGTCAGGTTTGACGAAACGGCGTAGGGAGAGCGGCGTGCTGACGCCACCAACATACCAACACGCAGTCCCGGAAGTTACGGGCGTTTGTTTTAAGAGAGCCAGCCGGCTTGTTTACATATTGATGCCTTATTATTCCGGATTGATGTAAGTGCATTACCTCTTTTAATAATAAAAGGTTTAGACGTTTTACACTATGGAGGCTTTTCTTTCTCTCATATGATTGGCCCATGGATATGCTGTTGAGACCTATTTAAGGAAATCACGGAGACTATATCTGATGTTCCATCCCAAGACTGTAGCTGGGTCATAAGCTAAAATGCGTATTTGATCTCCTTACCAGAGATCAAGGGAGCTGGTAAGAGGCAGTTGGCTTATAGGTGGAGGACTTTCCTATCTTTTACACTTATTTCTACGGTGCTTCTAAGTGTGCTGTCACCTTGATTGAAGATGTGGATATATACCTCTCTGGACTCTGCACGGACTGTTAATTGACACCTGTGTACATGCTTCGGATGGACTTAAAACAATATGTGTGCACACACTGAGTTTTAATTTTTTTAGCGCAGTTCTCTTTCTGTTATTATATAAAGGTATGTCAGTGAGCAAAGCATTAGGGATGAAACAAGGGACATATTACCCTAATGCCCCGTACACACGGTCGGAAAATGTTCGATGGGAGCTTGTTGTTGGAAATTCTGACCATGTGTAGGCTCCATCGGACATTTTCCATCGGAATTTCCTTCACACAAAATATGAGAGCTGGTTCTCAAATTTTCGGACAACAGAATCCGTCGTAAATTCCGATCGTGTGCACAAAATTGCACGCATGCTCAGAATCAAGCAGAAGAGCCACACTGGCTATTGAATTTCATGTTTCTCGGCTCGTCGTACGTGTTGTACGTCACCGCGTTCTTGACGTTCGGAATTTCTGACAAGATTTGTGTGATCGTGTGTATGCAAGACAAGTTTGAGCTGACATCCTTCGGAAAAAATCCATGCATTTTGTTGTCGGGAAGGTCTGAACGTGTGTACGCGGCATAAGAGGTATCACATAAAGGCATTATCTGAAGATTATGTACATGTAAAAGGTGATATAATACTATCTCTCTGATGGCCCTGTTCGCAGTGTTAGCATGGGACGTCACTATGGGAAGCAGGGCGGGGGTCCGGGCACCTGGACGCCAGTCAGAGGGACTGGTGCAGAGCACGGCATACCAGGGACCAGGAAGGCTAGTCCACCTCCCCTAAAAGCAGCTACATAGGGGGCGAGGCCCCTCTCCACATCAACTGAGATGTATTCCCCTCCCTCCCCAGGCAACGGGGGGGGGAGAAGAACCACCGTAGCCCACCCCATGCCCCCACCAGCCACATATGCATGAGGGGATGGTTAGAGTGTCTATACTCATACCCTGAAGATTAACCTCTGCGGTACAGCATCGTGAAAATTACAAATAAAACAGTGATGCAGCGAAAATTTTAAAAGTCATTATATCCTGCAGTAAAGCTGTAGTGAGATAGAGCAACTGGATCAGTCAAAAACATTGAGGCACTAAGACCTCTGCTGAGCCTAATGATATAGGGGAGGAAGCAGCATGCCAGTAGCTTCCGGGTTGTGACTTCAGGGAGTCCTGGCAATTGAGTTCCTCACTGATGAAATATACCTTCACAAGGAAGGAAAAAATATTCGGGAAACCAGCTCACATAAAACATTGTGACGATAGCAGTCCCAGCATTTCTGGTGTACCGACATTTACTAGTTACCAGTGACATCTGATAGCAGGGATCCGTGGTACTACAAAAAGAAACATGTAATTCCAGATACTGTGGTAGCAGTTAGGTTAGGCAGCAAGTGTAGGGTGCAGAGAGAGCAGCAATGGCCACCTCAGGACTCATGTGGCTCCTCTGGGGAACTTACTCTCGATCTCCGTCCGAATCTCTGTGCCGAGAATGAGGGTTTCTCCATGGTGCCGCTGTGCTCGACCGGCTTGTTGGCTGTGGGAGAAACAGCAGCCAATTTGGAACTGGGACCGGATCTGCATGTAGAAACAGAAAGAAAGCCGGAAGGTCTCCAGGTGTGTGGAGAGTGAACGCACATTGATCCTTCCTGAAATGTACAGAGAGTGGGTATATCCACCTGTACATAGCACCAAGCCTGCAGGTCAGCTTCAGGACTGAGCGGAGCAGGGTGTGTCTGTGCAGGGTAGCTTTTGAGAGATCAGGCATGATTTTCACAATCGCCCCATCAAAAACGATGTCTCCTGCTTCCCACGCTTTGCGGGCGATGATATCCTTGTGCCTGTAGTGGTGGATTCTACAGATCAAGTCTCGTTGTCGGTCAGGATCGGTGGGTTTTGGGGCCCAGGGCCCTATAGATCCGGTCAAGTTCCACATTCGTGGGGAGGGTATCTTAGGAAAACCTGCGGAAAATTCCACCGCCGTCTCCACCAGGTCTTCAGGCCTCGTCGCCTCAGAGGTTATTCTGCCGGCTCCTATCCTCCATGTCCTCCATGTGAAACTGCAGGGTCACTTCAGTGCTTACATGGGTATCCTGGAGGGATTCCAAGGTGGTCACCCATTTCTGTATCGGCTCCAATAATGATTCCCCAGACGTGAGCCGAGAAGAGAGGGACTGTACATCCTTCTTGACTGCCAGCAAGTCTATACGGTGCTGTGCATCCAGTCGACCAATAAGAGACTATGTCTGTCTTGGTCGGGAGGGCATGTTGGAGCGCCCGCAGCTCTGCATCTACACTTAAGATAGGAGGGTGGGGAGAGGGACTCGAGCTCGGGTGTAGAGTTGCTGGAGTGTCGGAAAACGAGTCAGACTCAACTGAGGTGGCAAGAGAGCCAGGATGGTCGAGAGCATTCTGGGCTTCCCACGACATACCTGATATCTCCATTACGAATGTTAGTTTTACAAGACCGAGCGCTTCCGGCTCGTACTTGATTCCGAGCATGCGTGGACTTTTGTGCGACAGACTTTCGTACACACGATTGGAAAGTCCAACAACAAAACATTGTTTGCGAAAAATTTAAGAACCTGCTAGCCAACATTTGTTGGCAGAAAGTCCGACAACAAATGTTCGATGGAGCATACACACGGTCGGACTTTCCACCAACAAGCTCACATCCAACTTTTGTTGTTGGAAAATCTGATCGTGTGTACGGGGCATAACTCTCAGAAAGATTTCAACCGATATAAATCTGCCCTCCAAAAATACTTGTCTCCTCACTGCCAAGCAGACCTATTTTATCTCTTTCATTAACACCTTATCATTCTGTCCAAATCAAGTCCTCTCTACCTTCAACTCTCTACTTCGTCCTCCACTGCCTCCACCCACCAACTCACTCACTGCCCAGGAGATCGCCAATCACTTCAAACAGAAGATTGATACAATTTGCGAGGAGATCTCTACTGTTCAGTTACCCTCCACGCTTTACACTTCATGCCCACAGGTATAATAATTACTTCCCTTCTTCAACCCCACCACTATAGATGAGGTTGCTAAACTACTTGCTAACATCCATCTTACCACCTGCCCTCTGGATCCTGTTCTCTCACAAATGCTACGTTCACCCTCTGGCTCTATTCTACACTCTTTAACCCACATCTTCAATCTCTCCCTATCTTCTGGCATCTTCCCCAACTCTCTAAAAGATGCACTTGTCAGCCCCTTCCTAAAAAGCCCTCACTAGACCCATCCAATCTTAACAACCTACGCCCCATCTCCTTGCATCCCTTCATCCAAACTCCTTGAACGTCTGGTCTATAACCGACTGAGCGACCACCTAGCTGATAATAGCTTTCTTGGATCCCTTCAGTCTGGGTTTTGTCCTCAACACTGCACAGAAACTGCTCTCCTAAAACTAAAAAACAATCTACTAAGGGCTAAAACCAATGGACACTACTCTGTTCTCCTACTCCTGGACCTTTCTGCTGCCTTTGATACAGTTAACCAACCCCTCCACCTCAAAAACTCCACACCTTTGGTCTCCGTGACTGTACTCTTCGCTGGTTCTCTTCCTATTTATCCAACTGCACCTTTAGCTTAATTACAATTCTACTTCCTCTTCTCCTCTTCCTTTCTCTGTTAGGGACCCCCAAGGTTCTGTTCTTGGACCTCTCCTATTTTCAATCTACACCTCCTTCCTGGGTCAGCTGATAGCCTCCCATGGCTTCCAATACCACCTCTACGCTCACGACACCCAAATCTATTTCTCTACCCCTCAACTCACTCCTTCAGTCTCCTCACGTATCACTAATTTACTATTAAATATATCAGTCACATCACTTGCTCAAACTTAATCTATCCAAAACCGAACTTATCATTTTTCCTCCCCCTCGTGCCTCTTCCCCTGATCTCTCTGCCAAAATCGATGGCACTACAGATTTGCTGGTTGGAAGCTAAACAGTGGGAACCTTGAGTGGAGAGTGTAAACAAGTTTTGCTTTTGACTGCTGGTGATTCCCGTGTTACATTTTTAGTTTTTTTTTTTTTTTTGGGGGGGGGGGGTTCTTGCAGCTTTTTAAATACCCTTTCTGTCACTTTTTAAACAACCTTTTTTTTTCTTTCCTTCCTTCAGCCTACTAATTAAGGGGTGTGGTTAATTGGTCACAGGTGCTTGAGGCCTATATAACTTTCAGTGGAACTCATTTTGAGCATGCTCATCTTTGAGCTTGCCACCGTTTTGCTTGCTGGAACTTAGACCAAGTGGACCTGGACTAAGTGGTGAGTTAAAAACCAGAGTGCAAAACAGGAGGTTATAACAGGGGTCAAAGTACTTGTGTAGTGTGAGTACCTGAGTGTTGTCTGAGTAGTGTGTGTGGATCGTTAGTACCTGTGTATTGTGTATACCTGTGTATTATGTGTACCTGTGTATTGTGTATACTTATGCATTGTGTGCACCTGTGTATTGTGAGTGCACGTGAGCAGTGAGTACACAAGTGCTGCAAGTGCACGTAGGCTGCGAGGGCATGTGGTCTGTGAGTGCACGTAGGCTGCGAGAGCACGTGGTCTGCTAGTGCATGTGGTCTGCGAGTGCACGTTGTCTGCAAGTGCACGTAGGCTGCGGGTGCATGTTGTCTGTGAGTGCACGTTGTCTGCCAGTGCACGTGGTCTGCGAATGCACGTGGTCTGCGAGTGCACGTAGGCGGCAAGTACCTGTGTATTGTCTTGTTGAGTACCTGTGTGTTGTATTGTTGAGTATTAGTGTCAGGAAGCTAGTTGTTAGGTAATTTGGACAGGGTATAATCCCCAATCCTCATTAAATTAGTAGGTATGATGCCTGGCGGGTGCAGAGATGTGACTCGGTGTACATCTTGCGGCATGTATGTGTTCCTTGATCATCTGATCGAGGGCAAATACTGCTGTGCAAAATTTAAGCACGTTGTTTCCCTGGAAGCCCAGGTTCTGAATCTAGGGAAGCAACTGTCAGCACTGAGAAGACCCTCCATACTAAAGGAGAGCCATGAACATATCCGGCAGGTGTCCGCAGGGGCCAGCACAGAGGCGGGTGAAGACAAAAGGTGCAGGCACTAGAAACGAGTAGATGGGTGACAGTCAGGAAGGATAGAGGGGGAAGTGCCAGGGAGGCTGATCCTGGGCTGGAGCATCCCAATAAGTACGCTCCATTAAGTGACATTGGTGAAACCGGTTAGGAACCAGCACTGCTGGAGCTGAGGGACTCTCCTAGCTGACAGGGGAAGAACTCCTCCAGTGAGAGTGGGGGGGAAGCGAAGGGAAGGGATAGACATGTTCTGGTGATAGGGGACTCAATTCTTAGGACAGAGAGGGCAATCTGTCACAAAGACCTGAAGCGCCGAACCGTATGCTGAACCGTATGCTGTCTACCGGGCTTTCTGGTTCGGCACATCACGGATCTGGTGGACAGATTACTGGGTGGGGCTGGGGAAGACCCGGCTGTCATGGTGCACGTTGGCACCAATGACAAAGTCAGAGGCAGGAGGAGTGTCCTGAAGAATGATTTTAGGGATTTAGGAGCTAAACTGAGGAAAAAAACCTCCAAGGTAGTATTCTCAGGAATACTACCAGTAAATCGAGCCACACCAGAAAGGCAGAGGGAGATTAGGGAAGTAAACAAGTGGCTGAGGAGCTGGTGTAGTAAGGAGGGGTTTGGGTTCCTGGAGAACTGGGCTGACTTCTCAGTCGGTCACCAGTTCTATAGAAGGGACGGAGTGCACCTAAGTGAGGAGGGTGCAGATCTGCTGGGAGTGAATATGGGCAAAAAGTTAGAGGGGTTTTTAAACTAGGTGATGGGGGGAGGGTCCAGAGGTGGAGATAGTCAGCTATGAACATATTCCAGAGGATAGTATTGGGGGCAACTGTAGTGACTAAAGCACATAAACCTGAGGTAAGTATAGTAACAAGTCCTATTTGCAATCTCAGAACACCCAATAAGAGGACAGTATGTGACCTACACGTGGCATTTTCACCAATGCCAGGAGCTTGGCAGACAAGATGGGTGAACTAGAGATACTGTTGAACGAGGAGGATTTTGATTTTGTGGGAATTTCAGAGACCTGGTTCAACAGCTCTCATTATTGGCTGGCAATCATTCAAGGGTATGCCCTTGAGGGATAGAGAGGGTAAAAAGAGGGGAGGGGTATGCCTATATATATATATCAAGAATAATATACAAGTGAATGTGAGAGATGACATCAATAAGGGAGCTAGGAAGGAGGTGGAATTCTTATGGGTAGAGCACCAAAGGGATGAAGCTATAGGGAAAATAATACTGGGAGTATGCTATAGGCCCCCTAATCTGAGGGAGGAGGGGGAGAGGGACCTCCTATCACAATTTGGATAAGCGGCAAGGATGAAAAGTGATATCATAATGGATGATTTTAATTATCCAGACATAGACTGGGCAGGAGGGAACCACACATTCGTCTAAGGCTCGCCAGTTCAGATAGTAGACGCACCAACTAGAAACAAGGCGTTACTAGATCTACTGATTACCAACAATACAGACTTGATCATGGATGTGGAAATACGGGGCAATTTAGGAAACAGCGATCACTTGTCAATTGACTTCAGTATAAATCACACAAATAGAAAACAAAAGGGGAACACAAAGACACTGAATTTCAAAAGAGCCAACTTCCCTAAACTACGAACCTTGCTAGAAGATATAAATTGGGATAAAATCTTAGAAACAAAGAACATGGAGGAGAGATGGGTTTGCTTTAAGAGCATATTAAATAAGGGCATTAGCCAGTGCATCCCATTGGGAAATAAATTTAAAATAGCGAACAAAAGTCCTGGATGGCTTAACTCTAATGTAAAAATGCATATAAATGCAAAGGAGAAGGCCTTCAAAAAATATAAGGCTGGGGGATCATCATCAGCATTCAGACTTTACAAAGAATGCAACAAGATATGTAAGGTTGCAATTTGAAGCTAAGATAGAACACGAAAGACATATAGCGGAGGAGAGCAAAAAGAAATCCCAAAAAATTATTTAAGTAATTAAGCAGTATAAAAGGGAGGACAGACCATATTGGCCCCATAAAGAATGGGGAAGGACATCTGGTTACAAAGGATGGGAAGATGGCGAAGGTATTGAATTTATTCTTCTCCACAGTCTTTTCATGAGGGAATCGGGGGGCTTCAGTAACTAAAACTGCAGTGTTTGTTCTCACATCACAGGAAGCACCCTCATGGGTAACAGAGGACAGAATTAAAAATAGACTTGGGAAACTTAACATCAATAAATCACCAGGACCAGATGGCTTGCACCCGAGGGTACTTAGGGAACTCAGTCAAGTAATTGCCAGACCATTGTTCTTAATTTTTACTGATAGTCTGACTGGAATGGTACCAGCAGATTGAAGAAAAGCCAATGTAGCACCAATATTTAAAAAGGGCCAAAATACATCCCTGGGAATTACAGTCCAGTTAGCCTAACATCAATAGTATGCAAGCTCTTGGAGGGAATGATAAGGGACTATTTACAAGATTTTAGTCATGAAAACGGTATCATTAGCAGTAACCAGCATGGATTTATGAAGACTAGTTCTTGCCAAACCATCTCTTAGCCTTCTATGAGGAGGTGAGCTGCCATCTGCATAAAGGAAGGCCCGTAGACTTGGTGTATCTGGTTTTGAAAAAGCATTTTAGACACATCCCCATAAAGGTTTACTGTACAAAGTAAGGTCCGTTCACATGGGCCTTAGGGTGAGCACATGGATTGAAACCTGGCTACAAGGGCGAGTTCAGAGGGTGGTGATAATTGGGGAATACTCAGGGAGGGTATGGGGAATGGTCAGGGGTGGGAAGTGGGGTCCCCCAGGGTTCTGTGCTGGGACCAATCCTGTTTAATTTGTTCATAAATGACATGGAGGATGTAGTAAACAGTTCAATCTCTGTACTTGTGGATGACACTAAGCAAAGCAGGGTAGTAACTTCTCCGCAGGATGTGGAAACCTTGCAAGAAGATCTGAACAAATTAATAGGGAGGGCAACTACATGGCAAATGAGATTTAATGTAGAAAAATGTAAAATAATGTATTTGAGTGGCAAAAATATGAATGCAATCTACTCACTAAGGGGTGAACCTCTGGGGGAATCTAGGATGGAAAAGTACCTGGGGGTCCTAGTAGATGATAGGCTCAACAATAGCATGCAATGCCAAACTGCTGCTAACAAAGCAAACAGAATATTGGCATGCAATAAAAAGGGGATTAACTCCAGGGATAAAGCGATAATTCTCCCGCTCTACAAGACGCTGGTCCGGCCTCACCTGGAGTATGCTGTCCAGTTCTGAGCACCAGTCCTCAGGAAGGATGTACTGGAAATGGAGCAAGTTCAAAGAAGGGCAACAAAGCTAATAAAGGGTCTGGAGGATATTGGTTATGAAGAAAGGTTGCGAGCACTGAACTTATTCTCTCTGGAGAAGAGACGCTTGAGAGGGGATATGATTTTAATTTACAAATACCATACTGGTGACCCCACAATAGGGATAAAACTTTTTCACGGAAGGGAGTTTAATAAGACATGTGGCCACTCTCTAAAATTAGAAGAAAAGGAGTTTAACCTTAAACTGCATAGAGGGTTCAGGCGGTAGTTTCAGCGAGGGGCATCCATAGTTTCAAAAAACTATTAGATTAGCACCTGAATGACCGCAACATACAGGGATATACAATGTAATACTGACCTATAATCACACATATAGGTTGGACTTGATGGACCTACTATGTAACTATGTATGTAACTATAAGCCCATCCCCGCATACCAAGGTCCTAAGTGTAGTCCTGGACTCTGAACTCTCCTTTAAGCCCCACGTCAAATCACTGTCCAAATCTTACCGTCTCAACCTCCACAACATCTCCAAAATACGCCCCTATCTAACCAATGACACAACAAAGCTCTTAATTCACTCCCTGGTCATTTCTCACCTCAACTACTGCAACTCCCTCCTCATTGGCTTACCTCTACATAGTCTATCCCCCCTTCAATCTATCATGAATGCTGCTGCCAGACTCATTCACCTTACCAATCTCTCTGTGTCTGCTACTCCTCCCTGTCAATCCCTCCAGTGGCTTCCGCTCACCCAACAAATTAAATTCAAAATACTAACAACTACTTACAAAGCCACCACTCTGCCCCTAACTACATCACTGATCTAGTCTCAAAATACCAACCTAATTGTTCTCTTCGTTCTTCTCAAGACCTCCTGCTCTCTAACTCCCTCATCACCTCCTCCCATGCTCCCCCCCAGAACGTTTCCAGAGCCTCTCCAATCCTATGGAACTCCTTACCTAAATCTGTCCGATTATCTTCTACTCTATTAGCTTTAAGACGATCCCAGAAAATCAGAGAAGCCTATCTTACCCACACCTAACAACTGTATTTTCATTTTTTATATCTGATCATCCCCCACAGCTATTACCTTTTTGACCCTTCCTTCTAGATTGTAACCTCTAACGAGCAGGGCCCTCTGATCCCTCCTGTATTGAATAGTATTGTAATTGTACAGTCTGCCCCCATGTTGTAAAGCGCTGCACAAACTGTGCAGGCCATTCAACTTCCTTCACACCAAACTCATCAAACCATGGCTTTCTGGAGGTGGGCTTGTGAACAGGGACACAGTCATGCTAGAATAGAAAAGGATCTTCCCCAGATTGTTGCCAAAAGGTTGGAAGTGCACAATTGTTTAAAATGTTTTTTTGTATTCTGTAATATTACCAGCATCCTTCACTGGAAACAGCTGAACAGAGCCACATGGAGGGATATCCAAATACTTTTAGCTGTTTGGTGGGTGTGATGGTCAAGTGTTTACTATCATTTCTAAGGAAGCCATTACATAATTAAACTAGGTACTTATTTGGGACCCATTCTGGACAATATAAAGTTCTTTACTGCTAGTTGCATACAGCCGACTGTAGCTTTCTAGGACTGGCTATTAGTTTTAGGCCACATGCACACCGGAGCATCTGGTGTTCTTTTTCCTGCCTCTTAACTCCCCTGCATGTTAGGCTATGTGTTCATGCACACATAGGTTCCTAGCAGGGTTTAGTGGCAGTGCATGTAAACGAGCATTAATATGTTAGGTGTGTTTAGAGCTTGAGCGTTAATTTTAATGACTAGAAAAATGATTTGTTCTTGCCAATGAAATTAATTAATGCCCAAATGCTTGGCATGGGTAAACGCGGCTAAACGTGTTACACACTTTCACAAGCCTCGGTCATTTTATTTGCCAAATCGCTGCTGCCAGGAGGAATGATTCTAATAGGGTTTACAAAATGTCCTGTGTGCATGAGGCCTTAGTGGAGGTCAACATCTGTGTAGAAGAACTTCAGTATATTAGGCACAGATCACTGAAAGTGCACATTACAGTATCAGCTAGGGTTGCCACCTCATCCCTTTAAACCCAAACACATATGAATTACACAGGGTTCTAAGGCTAATTTATTGCAGATAAGGAACCAAGTGGGTTTAATTACCATCTTAATTACCCACTGAACCTGTGTAATTAATATGTGTTCGGTTTTAAAGGGATGAGCTGGAAACCCTAGTATCAACGCTTTTTCAAATGTAAATTAAAAAAGTTACCTTGTAGTTAGCTGCACATACCAGGGCCCATCCACACCAATACTATTGGTATTAGAGAAGAGCTCCTTGAATCTTCCTTGCACGGGCGCTTATCAGAATGCTGCACTTTTAGCTCGTTCATCAGGAGCTGAACTTCATATATAGTGGTGGCTTTTGCTCCCCAAGAGAGAAGTGGTCTCCCTTGGCAAGCTATTTCCTGATCAAGTTCAGGAGAGTCTGCATGCTCGGATAAGGGTCTGGTGTGGATTTTTACGTGGGTTTCCCCCTTAGAATTCATACCAGACCCAAATTTTTGCTTTTGCATTTTTATTTTTATTTTAGCAAAGTCCCCTGTTACACACTGAGCCTGTTGAATTGGCAGGTGGAAAATTGTCAGAGGAACTGTGGCAGCATCCTATCAGATGCAGTCACTGATTGAGTATTCGGACTCAGCTCTATGCCCTCCGACGTCACTTCAGGTTCTGAGGCTTAAAGACAGTGTCAACATTTTTTTTTGTTGTTTTAAAGGGTAAATTAGAGAACTGGGGTCTTTTTGACCCCAGATCTCTGAATAAAGAGGACCTATGATGCTTACCGGTATTTCTATTACAAGGGGTGTTTACATTCCTTGTAATAGGAATATAAGTGATACAAATAATAATTAAAAAACAGAGTAAAAATAAAAAGTAAAATAAATAAGAAAACATTTTTTTAACACGCCCTATCACTCCGTACTCGCACGCAAAAGTGAACGCATACACGAGTCGCACCCACATATGTAAACGGTGTTCAAACCCCACATGTGAGGTATCGCTGTGATAGTTAGAGCAAGAACAATAATTCTAGTGCAGGCCCTCCTCTGTAACTCTAAACAGGTAACCAAACATTTTTAAAGCGTCGCCTATGGAGATTTCTACGTACCTTAGTTTGTCACCATTATACAGAAAAAATTGGGCTAACTTTACTTTTTTTTATTCATTAACTGTATTTTTTCCCAAAAAAATTGTGTTTTAAAGACCGCTGCGCAAATACAGTGTGACATTAAATATTGCAATGACCGCCATTTTATTCTCTAGGGTCTCTGCTAAAAAATATGTATATAATGTTTGGGGGTTCGAAGTAATTTTCTAGCAAAAAAAAAAAAAGATTTTTACTTGTAAACAACAAATGTCAGAAAAAAGGCTTAGTCTTTAAGTGGTTAAACTATGGGATAAGAAAGTAAAATGTAGGTAGGAAGATCGATATGAGAATTGGGTATTTACTATGATTTTATAACCTGACCCATAAAATATATATCCCATATAATTATTATATTTATTTAAAAACAGACATCATTGCTGCAGTATTTTGTAACTTTGCAGCAACAGAGGCGCACGTCAGAGTTGAGTTGCACACTCGTGCCCTGTTTTAAGGGGCACAGGCAGGTTAACTTGGAAAGTGGTGGAGTATTGATTTTTATATGTTCTTATAAAGAACATTATAAAGAACATTTTGTGTCTGGAGTAAAAGAATCCATTGCAGCAAACAAATGCTGAACTCTTTTAGACGATAGTTCCTGTGGGACTTGGCTTGGCTAAAACTACTTTGACAAGATCACCAATCGTTACAATGTTAATATCAGAATCTAAGGGAAAGCGTAATTGGAATGTTTGGTAATTATCACATGATATTTCAGGTATAAATGCTTATAACAACGAACACCGATAAGCCTTGTGCATGAAAATTAAAGTGTTTATGTCACACACGCCCACAACGATCCACATTAGTTCTGCTATTTCCTAGTACAAAGTATGAAGGGAATCATAAAAAAATGTTAACTGTATTTGTTTCCTTTCAGGCATTTATATTTAGGTCAATGCTTGCCGTAAGCCCCTCAAGAGCCCGTATCTGGCAGTAGGGTTAAAGGGGAAATACGAAGGATTGGGTTGCATTTGGCAGGCAGCTGGAAGCCAGTAGGGGAGATCTGATAAAACTTGGAGCGTGCAAAATCTGGTGTAGCTGTGCATAATAACCAATCAGCTTCAAAGTTTTATTATCAAAGCTTAACTGAACAAGCTAAAGTTGTGATCTCTGACTCCACCTGTACCAGATGCAGTAGAGATCACAGGGATTTGATACACCTCTTATGGAGATGCCCAAAGCTCCATCTATATTGGAAGGTCTTAGACACTCTTAATAGGGTCTTCCAGATTATGATCCCTGCTGACCCCAAACACTACCTGCTGGGTATTCTAGACATACTCCCGATAGAGGATATCCCTAAACAGGCTACAGCTAGAGCTCTCTTCCAGGCCCGAAAAATGATTCTGAGATACTGGAAATCCACGGAGCCCCCCCACGCTGCAGGGATGGATTACCCAAATGGGTGACGATATTCAATTAGAGAAGCTCATTTATCAACACAGGGGTAAAAGCGGTAAATTCGATAAATTGAGGGCCCCATGGTTAGATATCCCTGGTAGGGATGAGCTTCGTGTTCGAGTCGAACCCATGTTCGACTCGAACATCGGCTGTTCGACCGTCCGTCGAATTGCGAACGATATGGGCCGTTCGCGCCAAATTCGTGTGGCGCGTCACGGCCCATAATTCACTGCGGCATCGCAGTGCATTGCTGGCTGATGATTGGCCAAGCATGCACTATGACCCGCATGCTTGGCCAATCACAGCGCCGTCAGTAGAGAGAGCTGTAATTGGCCAAAGCCAGGGTGGCTTTGGCCAATTATGGCTCAGGGGATTTAGTACACACCCCACACTATATAAGGCCGCCTGCACGGCGGCCCTGTGTAGTGTGTGTTCCGGTGTGCTGAGCGATAGAGAGAGAGAGAGACAGTGTCATTTGATTTGAGTTAGATAGATTAGGCAGAACAGTCAGTCAGTTAGCTGCACTTACAGTGTATTGTGTATATATATGCATCCCAGGTGTTGCATATATATATATACACTGTATTCAGTTTAGCTAGATCCGTTCCTGTTATCTTCTATCTAGACTATTTACATTCAGTGCAGTGTGTCCTGCTCACAGTGTTCAGCTAGATCCGTTCCTGCTATTTACATTCAGTACAGTGCTTCCTGCTCACAGTGTTCAGCTAGATCCGTTCCTGCTATTTACATTCAGTGCAGTGCGTGCTGCTCACAGTGTTCAGCTAGATCCGTTCCTGCTATTTACATTCAGTGCAGTGCGTCCTGCTCACAGTGTTCAGCTAGATCCGTTCCTGCTATTTACATTCAGTGCAGTGCGTGCTGCTCACAGTGTTCAGCTAGATCCGTTCCTGCTATTTACATTCAGTGCAGTGCGTGCTGCTCACAGTGTTTAGCTACATCCGTTCCTGCTGTTTACATTCAGTGCAGTGCGTCCTGCTCACAGTGTTCAGCTAGATCCGTTCCTGCTATTTACATTCAGTGCAGTGCGTCCTGCTCACAGTGTTCAGCTAGATCCGTTCCTGCTATTTACATTCAGTGCAGTGCGTCCTGCTCACAGTGTTCAGCTAGATCCGTTCCTGCTATATACATTTAGTGCAGTACGTCCTGCTCACAGTGTTCAGCTAGATCCGTTCCTGTTATCTTCCTACTGACAGGCAGGCTTGTCTGGTTACAGTATATAAAGCTACCTGAAGAAAATTACAGGTGTTCTTTTTGATCCTATTAGTACCACGGTCAGGCAGCTAGACTATTTACATTTAGTACAGTGTGTCCTGCTCACAGTGTTCAGCTAGATCCGTTCCTGTTATTTACATTCAGTGCAGTGCGTCCTGCTCACAGTGTTCAGCTAGATCCGTTCCTGCTATTTACATTCAGTGCAGTGCGTCCTGCTCACAGTGTTCAGCTAGATCCGTTCCTGCTATTTACATTCAGTGCAGTGCGTCCTGCTCACAGTGTTCAGCTAGATCCGTTCCTGCTATTTACATTCAGTGCAGTGCGTGCTGCTCACAGTGTTCAGCTAGATCCGTTCCTGCTATTTACATTCAGTGCAGTGCGTCCTGCTCACAGTGTTCAGCTAGATCCGTTCCTGCTATTTACATTCAGTGCAGTGCGTCCTGCTCACAGTGTTCAGCTAGATCCGTTCCTGCTATTTACATTCAGTGCAGTGCGTGCTGCTCACAGTGTTCAGCTAGATCCGTTCCTGCTATTTACATTCAGTGCAGTGCGTCCTGCTCACAGTGTTCAGCTAGATCCGTTCCTGCTATTTACATTCAGTGCAGTGCGTCCTGCTCACAGTGTTTAGCTAGATCCGTTCCTGCTATTTACATTCAGTGCAGTGCGTCCTGCTCACAGTGTTCAGCTAGATCCGTTCCTGCTATTTACATTCAGTGCAGTGCGTCCTGCTCACAGTGTTCAGCTAGATCCGTTCCTGTTATCTTCCTACTGACAGGCAGGCTTGTCTGGTTACAGTATATAAAGCTACCTGAAGAAAATTACAGGTGTTCTTTTTGATCCTATTAGTACCACGGTCAGGCAGCTAGACTATTTACATTTAGTACAGTGTGTCCTGCTCACAGTGTTCAGCTAGATCAGTTCCTGTTATTTACATTCAGTGCAGTGCGTCCTGCTCACAGTGTTCAGCTAGATCCGTTCCTGCTATTTACATTCAGTGCAGTGCGTCCTGCTCACAGTGTTCAGCTAGATCCGTTCCTGCTATTTACATTCAGTGCAGTGCGTCCTGCTCACAGTGTTTAGCTAGATCCGTTCCTGCTATTTACATTCAGTGCAGTGCGTCCTGCTCACAGTGTTCAGCTAGATCCGTTCCTGTTATCTTCCTACTGACAGGCAGGCTTGTCTGGTTACAGTATATAAAGCTACCTGAAGAAAATTACAGGTGTTCTATCCCAGCTTAGTGCAGCTACAGGCCATTAGTATGTCTGGAAGGCCAAGAAGGAGAGGCAGACAGTCACAAGCCAATAAGAGAGGGCAAGCAGGCTCTGTGTCTAGTGCTGGTCGTGGAGACGGTGCATCCTCATCAGCACGTGGCCATGGGACACGCTTGGCCTTTTTTTCGGCAGCTGGCCGTGTTGAGCCGCAACATGCGGAAGACTTGGTCGAGTGGATGACCAAGCCGTCCTCATCCTCCTCATCCTCTCTCACCCATGCCCAGGGTGCTTTGTCTGGCAAAGCAGCGGCCTCTTCCCTCAGCTCAATGTCATCAGTGACTCCTTCCCTAGCCCCACCATGTCCTCCTGAGGATTCCCTCGAACTGTTTGACCACAGTGTTGGGTACATGCTCCAGGAGGATGCCCAGCGTTTGGAAGGCTCTGATGATGATACTGAGCTCAATGAAGGCAGTAACATGAGCACGGACAGAGGGGGTGCCCAAGAAGGACAGCAATCTGGCAGTCATGCTCCCCCTGCTGCAGCATACTGCCAGGTTTGCTCCAGTGATGAGGAGGGAGGGGATGATGAGGTCACTGACTCAACGTGGGTGCCTGATAGGAGAGAGGAGGAGGAGGAGGAGGAGGAGGAGGTGGCACATCACCAACTAGGCAGGATGCCCTCCAGGGGCCAGCCTAAGGGCAGCACATTGACTGCATCACACCCCAAAGCTCCACATGTGCAGGGCGCTGCAGTCTCTGCGCGTTATTCAAAAAGTTCTTTGGTGTGGGCCTTTTTTGAGACGAGTGCATCAGATCGCACCGCTGCTATTTGCAATATATGTCTCAAGCGTATCTCGCGTGGCCAAAACATCTCCCGCTTGGGTACCACATGCTTGACCAGACATATGTTGACCTGCCATGCAGTTCGTTGGCAAGCGTATCTAAAAGACCCACACCAAAGAACAAAGACGATCTCTCCTTGCTCCTCATCAGCTGAGATTTCCAACCCCACTAGACCTTCAGTCCTCTCTGCGACCTGCAGTGAGAGGAATGAAGGTGTAGAATTAGGTGTGTCACAGCCAAGTACTTATGGGCAATCTGCTTTGGGTACACCGACGTCAGATTGTACCAGGCAAATTTCCCTGCCCCAGCTGCTGCACCGCCGAAAGAAGTTTGCTCCCAGCCATCCACATGCCCAGCGGTTGAATGCTAGCTTGGCAAAATTGCTAGCACTTCAACTGCTGCCTTTTCAGTTGGTAGACTCTGCCCCCTTCCGTGAGTTTGTGGAATGTGCGGTTCCTCAGTGGCAGGTACCCAAACGCCACTTTTTCTCACGGAAGGCGATTCCGGCTCTCTACCGGCATGTGGAAGGCAATGTCCATGCCTCGCTGGACAGGGCGGTCAGCGGTAAGGTGCATATTACCGCTGACTCATGGTCCAGCAGGCATGGACAGGGACGTTACTTAAGTTTCACGGCGCATTGGGTGACTCTGCTGGCAGCTGGGAAGGATGCAGGACAAGGTGCAGTAGTGTTGGAGGTTGTTCCGCCACCACGCCTCCAAAATGCTGATTGTGACACACCTCTCTCCTCCACCCCCTCCTCTTCTTCTTCCTCCATGGCCTCTTCCTCGGAACCAGCGGTGCTCCGTAGGCGTTCAAGGGGCTACGCAAGTACGCAGGCCAAAAGATGCCATGCGGTGCTTGAGCTGGTGTGCTTGGGGGACAGGAGCCACACTGGGGCAGAGGTTCTGTCAGCTCTGCAGGGGCAGGTTCAGAGGTGGTTGACGCCACGCCAACTTAAGGCAGGAATGGTGGTTTGCGACAATGGCACCAACCTCCTCTCTGCCCTCCGACAGGGACAACTGACCCATGTGCCCTGTTTGGCTCACGTCCTTAACTTGGTGGTGCAGCGGTTCTTGGGCAGGTACCCGGGCTTACAGGATGTCCTGAGGCAGGCCAGGAAAGTCTCTGTGCATTTCCGCCGGTCATATAATGCCAGTGCTCGGCTGACGGACCTCCAAAAGGAGTTTAACCTGCCCAAGAACCGCCTAATCTGTGACATGCCCACCAGGTGGAACTCGACGTTGGCCATGCTGCAGCGGCTGCACACGCAGCAGAGGGCCATCAATGAGTACCTGTGCGACTATGGCACCAGGACAGGGTCAGGGGACCTTGGTTTTTTTTCCCCACGCCAGTGGGCCATGATCAGGGATGCATGCACTGTCCTGTCACCATTCGAGGAGGCCACGAGGATGGTGAGCACTGACAGTGCATGCATCAGTGACACTGTCCCCCTTGTCCACCTGTTGGAGCACACGCTGCGTGGGATAATGGACAGGGCACTTGAGGCAGAACAGAGGCAGGAAGAGGAGGACTTCCTTAGCTCTCAAGGCCCCCTTTATCCAGACAGTGTTCCTGCGTGCCCGCCGATCACACAGGAAGAGGACGAGGAGGAGGAGGAGGAGGAGGAGGAGGAAGATTGTGTCAGTATGGAGGTGGAGCCTGGCACTCAGCATCAGCAGTCTTTAAGGGATCAGTCCCAAGGAACACATGGACTTGTACGTGGCTGGGAGGAGGTGGCTGCGGACGTTGTTGTCCTTAGTGACCCAGAGGACTCCGGACCGAATGCCTCAGCAAACCTACGCTGCATGGCCTCCCTGATCCTGCAAAGCCTGCGTAAGGATCCTCGTATTCGTGGTATCAAGGAGAAGGACCAATACTGGCTGGCAACCCTCCTTGATCCACGTTACAAGGGTAAGGTTGCGGACCTTATCTTGCCATCGCAGAGGGAGCAGAGGATGAAACATCTTCGGGAGGCCTTGCAGAAAGGTCTGTGCAACGCGTTCCCAGAGACTGGGAGGTTACAAACTCCTGTTTCTGGACAACGTGTTGCTGAGGCTTCGGTCAGTCAAAGAAGGAGCGGTGGAGAAGGTGGCCGTCTGACCGATGCGTTCAGACAATTTTTTGGTCCGCAGCCCCAAGGTATGATCGGTTCCAGCAACCATCGCCAGCGTCTGTTTTACATGGTGCAGGAATACCTAGGGGCAAGATCAGACTTGGACACCTTTCCCACCGAAAATCCTCTGGGTTACTGGGTCTTGAGGATGGATCACTGGCCAGAGCTTGCACAGTATGCAATTGAGCTACTGGCCTGTCCTGCATCCAGCGTTCTTTCGGAACGCACATTCAGTGCTGCTGGAGGCGTGGTAACCGATCACAGGGTGCGTCTGTCCACCGACTCGGTCGATCGGCTGACCTTCATAAAAATGAATCAGTCTTGGATCACCACCAGCTACCAAGCACCTGATGCAGATGTAACCGAATAATTTTTTTTGAAATCTCAGATCCCTTCAAAGACTGCCTATGCTGATGCTGAGTGACTATCCCTGAGTAATTATCCTCTTCCTCCTCAATCATCACGCTGATAGCTTGTAAGAACATTTTTGGTTCTGGGCGCCACCACCAGTGCCTAAGGCACAATTTTTCAGCCCCTGTTTAACAGGGGCGTGTAATTACAATTTTTGATGTAATACTTTGCAGCAGGGCTCGTTCCTGCATTCCAACTAGAGTGTCTGTGAGGGGTTGCAGTGTTGTGGCACCAGCACCAGTGCCTAAGACCCAATTTTTCAGCCCCTGTCTAACAGGGGCGTGTAATTACAATTTTTGATGCAATACTTTGCAGCAGGGCTTGTTCCTGCATTCCAACTAGAGTGTCTGTGAGGGGTTGCAGTGTTGTGGCACCAGCACCAGTGCCTAAGACCCAATTTTTCTGCCCCTGTCTAACAGGGGCGTGTAATTACAATTTTTGATGCAATACTTTGCAGCAGGGCTTGTTCCTGCATTCCAACTAGAGTGTCTGTGAGGGGTTGCAGTGTTGTGGCACCAGCACCAGTGCCTAAGACCCAATTTTTCTGCCCCTGTCTAACAGGGGCGTGTAATTACAATTTTTGATGCAATACTTTGCAGCAGGGCTTGTTCCTGCGTTTCAACTAGAGTGTCTGTGAGGGGTTGCAGTGTTGTGGCACCAGCACCAGTGCCTAAGACCCAATTTTTCAGCCCCTGTCTAACAGGGGCGTGTAATTACAATTTTTGATGCAATACTTTGCAGCAGGGCTCGTTCCTGCGTTCCAACTAGAGTGTCTGTGAGGGGTTGCAGTGTTGTGGCACCAGCACCAGTGCCTAAGGCCTAATTTTTCAGCTCCTGTTCAACAGGAGCATGTAATTACAATTCTTGATCTAATATTTCACAGCAGGGCCCTGTGAGGGCTTACAGTGTTTTGGCCACAGCAACACCTAAGGCCCAAATTTCTGCTGAGTATATAGGGTAGGACCCTACTTTCAAACATCTAACTTACAAACGACTCCTACTTGCAAACGGAAGGAGACAACAGGAAGTGAGATGAAATCTACCCCTAAGGAAGGGAAATTCTCTCCTGTAAGAGTTAATATGGGAAAACAATTTTTCCTTTCCACTGATGCTTTCCAATCCTTGTTCCACAAAAAAACACAAATTTTCAAAAAACATTTTTCATTGGGACAAAAAAGTGAGGTGAAATCTTCTGAAGAGGAGGAAAGACGCAAAACAAATGTCACAGGGGTGATAACCCTTCCCTATGTTTTCCAAAAAGCTTAGAAAAGATTTTTTGGCTGGAGCTAAACACATTAAAAATGTTCAAAATTACAAACAGATTCTACTTAACAACAAACCTACAGTCCCTGTCTTGTTTGCACCGCCTGTATACTGCTGTTCAGAGTATATAGGGACCTTTCCTTATTTTAATTTGGGTGCGGGGTTCCCCTTAATATCCATACAAGACCCAAAGGGCCTGGTAATGGACTGGGGGGTACCCATGCCGTTTGTCTCACTGATTTTCATCCATATTGCCATGACCCGACATGACATTAAACCCGCAAGCAGTTTTAAATGAGATTTTTTCCTTTAAAAATGACATTTGGTGCAGGGACTGTTCTAAACATGGGAAACACGCGTCACTTTACAGGCATACTATAGACACCCCCCAGGTACGATATTTAAAGGAATATTTCACTTTTTTTTTTTTACTTTAAGCATCATTAAAATCACTGCTCCCGAAAAAACGGCCGTTTTTAAAAGTTTTTTTTGCATTGATACATGTCCCCTGGGGTAGGACCCGGGTCCCCAAACCCTTTTTAGGACAATACCATGCAAATTAGCCTTTAAAATGAGCACTTTTGATTTCGAACGTTCGAGTCCCATAGACGTCAATGGGGTTCTAACGTTCGTGCGAACTTGCGGTCCGTTCGCGGGTTCTGGTGCGAACCGAACCGGGGGGTGTTCGGCTCATCCCTAATCCCTGGTCTAGCCCCAGTAGATCTGGTATATGACCGACTGTTCTAGTGTTTGTTCACATTTTTACCCTGCCTCTCTGAATACCTGGATGATTGATTGTATGGTTGCACTTTATGCTGATGGATAAAGTTTTATTTGTTTGCATGGGCAGGCGGGTTGTCAGTCTGCAGAATGTTTTGTATACTATACTGAATTTTTATATGTTGAAATCTACAGATCTAGTGTACTTGCTTTGCTCTGGACCATGTATGTACAATTTCTTTCTATGCCCAATAAATACTTATTGTTTGAGAAAAAAGAACAAGCTAAAGTTAGAAGCTGATTGGCTACCATGCATAGCTGCACCAGACTCTGTGTGCACAAGTTTTAGTAAATCTCCTCCACCTCTATGTCACCTCCTAACTGCCTGTTTTTACCCTGTAAAGGCTAGGCCACTGAGCTGCAACCATGTACACTGCATGCAGTTGCAGCAGGGACCTCATTCATTTGAATGGGTCATGCTTGGTGGTGGTACTGCCCACCGAAAGTGAAAAGGGATATCATTTTTATAGCAAGTGTACAACCTTGTCCAGCCACCGTGTTAGGTTTAGGCTCGAAGTCTACTTTAATCTAACTAGTCTTAAAAATGCTCCCTCCCCCTCCTAACATCGAAGTTGACTTACCTGTATAAAAAAAGATAGCTAAACTTACAGTATATGCAAAAAAGAAAAACACATTAGAAAGAATTCTAAGGATCAGCATTCAACAATTCATGTATTACTTGCCTCCCACATTTGAGCCCACATTCTTTTAACTCACCAGTGCGTTTGACCCTTCTGTAGCTCTTCTTATTGGGCTAATTTCTACTACAGTTGTCCCTGTTTAGATATGCAGTATATCAATATGGGAGTTGGGAAAAACTGGTGGCTGTTGTTGAAGGTGAAGCAGAGAGAATAGACAGAGAGAACATGTGTTCCTGATTTAGGCTCTCATAGATTATGGCTATAAGATTATGGCTATAAATGAGTTGTTAAAGGGAATACATTTTTTACCTGTTATATGCATGCCAGTAATGAGTATCACATTAGCAGGTTTTTTATTAGCTTTCATAAGGTCCACAGTACTTCCTCTGACAATGCTTTCATTGTCCTCTCTCTCTCTGCAGGTATCTGTTGCCATCTTTGCTCAGACACATCCTGTACGCCAGTGGTTTTCAACCCTGTCCTCAAGTACACCCAACAGGCCATGTTTGCAGGTTTTCCTTTATCTTGCACAGGTTCTTTAAATCAGAGTCAATGGCTTGGTATTTTGGACAGCTATTTTATCTAAGAGAAATTCCCAAAACAAGGCCTGTTGGGAGTACTTAAGGACAGGGTTGAGAACCACTGCTGTACGCCAATCCTTTCCCTAGATGTCACAATTTTGGCAATTCCAGAACCTGTGTGTAGCCAGGTGCTTGGCTAGAGACTTAAGACATTCCGTTGCGGTGCTCTCTTTACTCCCAGTGGACTTCAGCTGAATGGGTTAACACTGGCGCACCTCTTTCCACCTGGGGAGCCAAAGGAGCTAAAGAGACTTCATTGTTGGCATCATTGAATGATGGCAGATGAAGTTCGTGGGAAAAAAACTTTTACTGTGGCAGTTAATGGACTGTTGGACTACAATTCCCAATGCAAGCTGGGTATAAAGAGAGAGAGAGCTGTATTTTCACAATAATCAGAGTTGTTCCAACCCGGCGGTTGGCAGATACTGGGCCCATAGGGCTTGGCCATCTATCTAGCACCATTATTTACTGCATGCAGGCTTTACTGGGACAGTACTCATGTGCACCATTATATAAACTGGGCCCCAATGCAAGCCTGCTGAAGAATTAGGGCTTAAGACTGCCCACTCAGATTGCTGCTTCACAAGAACGTTGCCTATTGTCTATAGTAAGAGGTACTTATTTAAGGATTCCTAAATGTCATTGCTGCCAATCATATAACATTCACTCTAAAGTGGTTATAGCTACTGTTCACAGAAGGGTTCTTGAGGTATTGATTATCATTGCTGTTACTATTTTCTAATGCCATTACTTATTGCTGATTTTGTGGATTACCAGGTTTAACTCCATCCTATGCTGCTATAGCCTAGTGAACATATTGTCCAGTGAACTGGGATTGACCCAATCCTTTACTTACTAATTTATGTGCATACTGCTAATTACTGCAACTGATGACAATATATTGGGTTCATTCACCACTAACAAGCATGATGTTTGCTTTTTGATACGGAACCTTAGTTGTGTGCACAATATCTATATTTGTGCTCCCAGCAGCTGTGCAGTATCCATTTGCTTAGCCTGGTGTGTCAGTGAGGCTGAGGCTGAGGAGTTAAGGCAGAATAACAGAGAACCAATACATCAAATTGCTCCTGCGATGTAGCAGCAAAGTTCCAATGTCCTTTATACAGGGCTTTTTTTTTTAGAGAATAGGTGCAAGTACTCCCCCCCCCCCCCCCTGAGTTACCCCTTTTCTCCACCATCTACTGTACATACCTCTAAGCACCATCCCTTTTCTCAATCCCTATCCACCTTCCAGTACTGCCGATTTTAGAGAGTACAGAACCAAGTATCGTTTTGTGGTGTTAGGTAATCTGTATGGAATTTGCTATTGATAACAAGGAAGGCAGTAAAATAGATCTCCTTCAGCCAGCAACAATAGCTTCTCCTAGCAAAAATAGATCCCCCAGCAATGATAGATCATCCCAGCAACAACAGATCCTCACTATTGACAATAGATCCCGCACATCAACATTAGAACCTCCCCAGCAACAATAGCTCCCCCCAGCAACGTTAGACACCCTCCAGGAACAAAGCCTCACCTCCCAGCAACAATAAATCCCCTAAACAACATAAGACCCGCAGTGAAACAATAGATCCCCAACTAGCAAAAATAGACTCCTCCGCTGCAATAGTAGGTCCCCTACACTACACAAAACCAGCAATAATAAATCCCGCAGCATCAATAGACCACCCCAGCACCCCTTGCCAATGAATAGTGTACATTACCACCCCATTACTGTACTGCTAAAAAAAACCCTGCATTTATGTAGCTAGCCTGTCACAGATCATCAGTCTTTATTGCTTCTTCTCATATTGTGACAATGCTACATAACAGCACTGTTAGGCCCCTTTCACACTGGGGCGGTGGGGGTGTCAGCGGTACAACAGCGCTATTTTTAGCGCTGCTGTACCGTCGTTGTTGCAGCGGTATTCGGCCGCTAGCGGTGCGGTTTTACCCCCCGCTGGCGGCCGAAAAAGGGTTAAAATCCCTCGTACAGCGCGGCTATAGCCGCGGTATTGCCGCGGTATAGCCGCGCTGTCCCATTGATTTCAATGGGCAGGAGCGGGGAAAGAGCGATGAATACACCGCTCCTTCCCCGCTCCAAAAAAGCGGTTTGCAGGACTTTTTTCACCGCCCTGCCTGCGCACCGCTTCAGTGTGAAAGCCCTCGGGCTTTCACACTGAACAAACAGCGGAGGCTGTTTAGGGGCGGTTTTCAGGCGGTATTTTTAGCGCAATAACGCCTGAAAACCGCTCCAGTGTGAAAGGGGCCTTACAGTCTGAATGATAACTAGGCAAAAAGAGACCGAGAATGTGGCATTCCTGATTGCAGCTGACTTTTAACACCATTCTCCCAGGTTGCACCTGTCATGGAAGGCAAAGGTGCTTGCCTAGAGCTCAGAGACTGCTTTTTATTAATAAAAGTTAAATCAATAAAATAACTTAATTAGCAAACCGTGCTTCACTTACCTTTTGTAGAAGTGACATAAAAAAGCGATGACAAGTTCAAGCAATAAAAAACACAGTCCAATTCCAACACCAATCCACAGACCTGTTCAGAAGTAAAAGAAGAAGACATGATAGGAGGATTCAATAACACAGTTTTTGGTGGTATGGTCCATTTTAAAACAGCCTAATTAAGCCAGAAGCCCGAAGAGTTTAATTCAGGAAAGCCTTGCAACAGTTTTGCAAGGTCTTCTGAAAGATGCACCAGATTCAGGTAGTTGTTATTTCTGCCACTTTTGGAATCTGAGAATAACACGGGTGGTAATTAAGACCAACTCTGAGTTGGCGTACAGAGAGACGCCAGTGTTCAGAGTGGAGCATTTTGTGCTGGGAAGCTGTCTTGAATATGACAGAATAGGACAGCTTTCTGCACAGGGCTCCCTGGTTGCTATGAAGGGGAGAATAAAGGAAGCGCCACCTAAGTGCAGTATTAGAAGCTAATTTTTAAAGGCAAGGTATACATAAACACTCACAAGAAGTAAGGAAGATACAGGCTCATATTTGTAAGTAGTCCTGAGGGCTCCTCAAGTCTGGAAAGGGTTCCTGGTGCGTGGTGTGTTAATGACAGGTCCACAGCAGGTCCTGTGGCCACAGGAGAGGAGCCAGAACCAGCGTGGAACGCACGGAAGAGACATCACAGGTCACAGGATCACATCCGGAGGAGCTTGTCACAGGAAAGGAGAAGAGACTGCCACTACGCAAAAGGAATCCTTTGCGGACTCGAGGAACCCTCCGGACTACTTATACAGATGAGCCTGTATCTTCCTTACTTCTTGTGTTTATGTATACCTTGCCATTAAAAATCAGCTTCTAATACTGCACTTAGGTGGCGCTTCCTTTGTTCTCCACTTCTATTTCTGTGTACAGAGCCAGATCTCTGAGGACAGCAGCCGCCCTTATGTGTAGCTGCTGGTTTTTAATTTTTGCAGTAGTGGGCAGACCTCCTCTTTAAGGATGGAAACAATGCGAACATAGGGACATCTTACAAATACCAGCAGATGGTTTCCATAATGGGACTTAGCCCAGGACCTAAGTGTGGCAAAGGCACAGTATTAAAGGAGCAGCACCATTGTCTTCTGTGGCTGTCAATCAAAGTCAGTTAGCCAAAGGGGAGAGAGGGGGAGGGGCCGGGTCGAGGCTATGTGTCTAAATGGACACACGGAGCTGTGACTCAGCTCGGGTGCCCCCATAGAGAGTTGCTGGCTGTGGGGGCACTCGTTAGGAGGGAGGGGCCAGGGGCAGCGAAGAGGGACCCGAGAAGAGGAGGATCTGGGCTGCTCTGTGCAAAACCATCTGCACAGAGGAGGTAAGTATAACATGTTTGTTATTTTTTTTAATTTTTAAAACCAGACTTTACAATGACTTTAACCCGCCACCACAATACCAACATAAAAACAGATATTCAAGTCTGTTCTCTATACTGATATAATCACTTATTGAAAAAATTAAAGTCTTACCCTTGGTATCAGCTTCTGTTACTGGAGGCGATATTTGAGGGGAACGGATTTGGCAGCGGGTTCCAGTCCAGTTTTTCCTACACCTGTATAACAAAGAATATGACAAACTTCAGCTACTTTTCAACTCTGCAGAAGAAAACAGATTACAGTGGGACGGCTCGGCTTGCTGCTTGTGCCAATAAACTCCTTGGAGAAAGATGCTTTATGATCATCAGCAGCTTATGTATAGTCGCTCTTGTTTAGATGATTGTTCAATATCTGCGCTTGTGATGAGCTGACTCAGCATGTGGGCAATCCCAAATGTAATAATAAACTAATTTACCTTGGGATGCACCTGACTTTTACTTCTATTCCAGCAACAGCCATGTGATGAATAAGGCCATCGAGATGTGCCAGGAGACCTATCAAAGGTTACATTTACAAGACACAAGCCAAAGATTTGTCAACATTAGTTGTAAAGGTCAAGTAGAAGATGTTATATGGGGAGAAGGATTTTAGAGAAGAATTCTAATTTGATTAAAAACCAGAATATTATTTTAAACCAAGGAGTTCTTGACATTACTGTATACAGCCTATTCAAAGGGCCTTCAGAGCATTTTCTACGAGCAGATGTGTTGATTAGCTTCAAGCAGGGCCAGATTTATACTTAAGTCTTCCCTAGGCCAGCTACCTTTACCCTCACCCAACATGAGCCATATAGATAAATACTTTCCTCCACTTAATAATAAAGAAATAAGCATGCATCTAGTGGGTTAAACATAATCTTTTCTGTATTGAAAAACAGGATTGCCCAAATAAGAGAACTAATAAACACATAAAAAGTTACTCCTCAATAAATTATCATTCATAAGTAAATTTGTTCACAGAAACACCTACCATACCAGAAACATGTCCACAGAGACAGAGCCAGTACCATGCTGGAACAACCAGAAATGTGTCCACAACAACCTCTGTACAATACTAACACAACCAGAAAGGTGCCTGCAGGGGCACAGTTTGTACCATAGGGACTCAACAAGAAACAGGCCTGCAGGGAGTCAGTATCGAACTGATATAACCAGAAATTTGCCCAATGAGACACAATCAGTAATGTGCTGACACAACTAGAGATGGGAAGGCCTGGAAACATTGGAAAGGTTTTTTTACCATTTTTGTTTTTCAAGGCCATTTTTTGTTCTATTTTCTGGAAAAATTGGATGAAAGTGTGGAATATGTTCTTTTACAATGATAAGTAATATATTTATGCCATTGTATTCAAACTATATAACATGTAAAGTCCTATATTATTACAAGTTCTCTTAGCTGAAGACAAGGAAATCTTGTTTAGGTAACACTGTACTTCTCAATGCAGTTCTCAAGAGAAATATGCATTTCTGCCACTAGAGGGCACTGCGGGGGAAAGGCTCCAGTTTAGTATGCTTGTAGGCTCCATCTTGAACCTCCTACAGTTAGGTGATTGCTGGGATACAGTAGATGATAGTTTCTGTCCTCTCAGGCCTTAATAGACAGGTAAGAGGATTAATTGGTCTGACAAATTAGTTTATCTTATTTAACCTTTAAATGATTCCAATTAATGTTTTCTGCCTCATCATAATGTTTCTCTATAGTTTTGTCAGTAAATTGTTTTTTCTTCAGTTTAATCTTTTTTATTTTTTATTGATGTTATAAAGAAGAACATAGAGAATACTCCAATATAAAGTCTGGTTTACAACGTAGATACAGATGAAGAAATCAAAAACTCACCAGTACAAAGCTTTCACATTGGATATACAACATACATCATGAGAAGGGAGGCACAAGGTTATATGCCTTATTCAATAGTCAGGGCAATAGACCCTCTTATCAAACAGCCTGGGAATTGGATCTAGGGGAGACAATTGAGGAGGAGGTGTGGATAAAAACGGTCGACTATGTTGCACGAGGGTATACACAACATTTCCCTGGCGAAGGCAAATTACAAGGTGCTATCGCGCTGGTATCTCGTTCCGACAAGGCTGGCAAAAATATACCCTGATACCTCACCCCTTTGCTTCAGGAGATGCAGGCAGGAGGGTGACATGTTTCATGTCTGGTGGTCCTGTCCGAAGGTCCGACGTTTCTGGATCAGGGTGTTCAATCTTATCCACTCAGTGACGGGTCAGAACATACCCAGAGGCGCCAAAACTGCGTTGTTCACAGACCTGTCGGAAGAGATCACCAGACATCTTGGAACTCTAATTTTCTTTATTTTATTAGCGGCTAACACAACTATAGCTAGGGCATGGAAATCGCCTGTGATCAATGTCACGTTGGTGAAACACAAAATATCTTGGATCATGGCTAATGAAAAACTGACCAGTATCCATAAACATAAACAAGCTAGGTTTGACAAGGTGTGGAACCCCAGGATTGTGTACCTACAAGCTTCCTAGCAATTGAAATGTCATGTGGATGGAGGCTCGGACTGAGGTGACCAACTCGGGCCTTTTCTCTCACTTTCTTGCCTTTTCCTTCCCCTCCTTATTTCTTTCCGTTATTGTTTGTGTTTTGCTTTTTAAATAATTCTTAAATGGATGCTGAGGGGAGACTATGTAGCCTCTTTAATTTCCATCGCTCTTTAAGGTATTGTGTTATAAGGCACTGAAACAATTCTTGGCAATTAACGTTTCCCTCCTTTTCCATATAATTGAGATATGCGTATATACAGTTTATCTGAACACTACTTCATAACTTTTCCCCTCCATAAAGCTTTGTAATGGGTTCCTGATACAGCGGGCCTCGCAGCCCTAGACATAACATCGATATATTGAATAGAGACTGTATGTTAGGCCTGACTTTATTGCCATATATGCATTTTAATTATTACAAGAAGGCGATTGAACACTTCAGAGGGTGCATCCTCCTGTTGATATTTATGTTTATAATGTATATGTTTTTTATACATGATGTTTAAAACTCTACAATAAAAATTATTGAAAGAAAAACAAATGGCAGTAGAATCGACAACAAAACAATTGCAGGAGTCATCAACACTGGTAAGCAAGGGGTATACAAAAACAGTATCTCTTATTATCATCTTACCAGTGGTGTAAGATAAGGAGTTGTGAGAAACGGTTGAGAAGAAGGAAAGAAAGAAAAAGAAGATAAAGAATAGAAGAGCGAGAGAGAGAGGCCGATGGCTCAGAGCAAACACAGGACTCAAGGTATAACAACTGCAAAAGATGAGGACTCAGGGTTCCAGGAGAGATTCATCGAAACCAGGTGGTAAGAAGTGATACACCCAGGGTTTCCAGATTTTAAGATGTTTAGGAATTTTATCTTGGATAGTAGCTTCAATTTTACTTTGTATCGTGGCCTGGGTGATCCTATGCTTGGTTTGCTTGGTTTCAACAATACAGAGTTTAGGGGACTTCCAAGCTCATGCTACGGTTTGTTTAGCTGTCGTCATGACCTACAATATAAGACGGAACTGGGCTCTAGTAAATCCAGGGTATTATGGTTCAGCAACGCGAGGCATGGATCTAAAGCCAGTGTGGTGCTGATCAGGGTAAAGGCCATACGGAAAATCTCAGCCCAAAACTGCTGCACAACAGGACAAGTCCACCAGATATGTGCATGCATGAAATTGTTTTTTATTTTTCTCCTTTCAGTAACATGATGAGACCAACATCTAGAATTTGCAAATATTGTGAGAAGAAATATTCTTTTCCAAAGGCTGAAAGGATGACAAAACACATCCCGGCATGCCAGAGGTGCCTAAAGACATTAAAAATACTTTATGGAATGAAATGATAAGGAACAGAATGAAAGTGTAAGTAGCTTTTCCCTGCAAAGTTCTCATTCCATAAAAACTTTTCCTGCTGCTTCTGGATCATCACAAAGTGTTTCTTCACCAGCAGCATCTTCAAGTAAGGAAATACTACAAACCACAGCCTCCCAAAAATGCACAATCCCTTCATTTATAGTGAAAATCACACCTGAAAATCAGGAGAACGTTGATCAAGCTCTTCATAGAGCAATATATGCTTCTGGATCAGCATTGTAAATAACTGAAAATGCATATTGGCAGGAAGCTTTTACATTATTATGAGGGAAAGGGGATGATTACCTGTTCTCATGTATAGGTGAAATGCTCAGTCCTTGTTATTCCATTTGTGATAAAAATATTTTACAAAGCAAATTGAGTTTTTTTACTGAATAAGCTATACTTTTATTTCAAGCATACTACTTTTATATATGCTGCATTTCACCTTCCCAATGTAACAAAATTATTTTAAATTTGTAAAACTACTCCACACTGAATTCTTTTTCAGTTTTTCCAAAAATGTCATTTTTTTCCAGAAAAAAACAGGGAAAAATTATTTTTTTCCATGGCTTAAACATTTCTGGAAATCATACAGCTCTAGACATAAGCCAGAAGCATGTCAGCAGGCACACAATGTTACTGGACATACAGGCTCCTGCTCCTCCTTAGAGCTGGCAAAAAAGGTTGTGGGAGTTGGTGGATACGGGGTTGGGCCACTAGTAGGTAAGGTAGTTGGATATGTAAATAAAAGGGTGCAGGAGGAAGAGGGATGGAGATGATGATCCCGCTCAGCTTCCCTTCGGTTATTTTGTCTGGATGGCACATGCAATCCAATTGTACAATCTTCTGTCAATATACCATCAATTGCGCAGTACAATAGGCTACTTAAATAAATCAATACTTAATGGATTGCTTAAATAGGCCCTTATATGACACAGGTTTAATAAACCGGGAGCTTGTACAGAGATTACCCAACCAGACATGTACAAACAACATATATGGCCAGTTTCAAATTAACATTGAAGAAATGCACTACATGCTAAGTCACAATGCTGTTGTGATCAGTCTGTGTACCTGAGAAGGGTACAACTGTCTGAAACAATAAAAAAATCATGTTCTCACTTGTTTTACTACAATAGAGGCTTGCACTGAGTTATGGAAGTGGATATTGATAAATGACTTGCATGCAGAGATGCTGGAAATGTCTGCATTTGTGCTGACCGAGCACAGTCGCCCTATCAGTAGGCACAGACTAATTACTGTGTGTAATTGCAGAGGGTGTTAGGCAATGAATCTTTATTTATACTCCCCACTCCCACTAGAGCTGTTACAACACTGAAAATTAATCTCTATGGTATAGAATTCTTCCCATTAGTCATAATTCCTCGCACTGTACAATATAAATACACATTTACAGGTGCAGAACCTATTTCCTGGAATGTTTGCAAGATTTTTTAAAATAAAATAACAGGGAGTTCTGCTCTTTGCATTACATTTAGCTTAAAGGGAAAACAAAAGGTTTAATTTTGGTAGATTGGTTTTAAGTTCAGCTTGTGAGGTTTTAAACTTGTTATATTATATATACAGTATACCGTATATACTCGAGTATAAGTCGAATTTTTCAGCACATTTTTTTGTGCTGAAAGTGCCCCCCTCGCCTTATACTCGAGTCGAGCACTTTTCTGCAGCAAAAAAATTCATTTTCCGAACCGACTTTGGGGCCCCGTATCTCAGGGCCACTTAGTGCTAGGAACCCCAAATTTGGTGTACCCAATGAACCTGGTACCATAACATATCCAAAGCTGGGGTTCCTAGCACCAAGTGGCCCTGAGATACAGGGCCCCAAAACCAGTTCGGAAAATGTCATTCTCTGCTGTAGAAAAGTGCTTGACATTTTCTGAACTGATTTTTGGGGCCCTGTATCTCGGGGCCACTTGGTACTAGAAACCCCAGCTTTGGAAATTTTATGGTGCTGGGTTTGCACTCCAAATTTGGGGTTCCTAGCACTAAGTGGCCCTGAGATACAGGGCCCCAAATTCGGTCAACTGTGTCCATCTGCAGCAATGTCATTTCGGGACCCTTTGGGTTCAGAGACCCCAAATTTTGGCTGCAGCTAGGGGGCATCTAGGAACCTTTAACTACCGAGTTTGAGGTTCAGGGGACCTATGGCTGCAAATGGGCACAGTGAGGCATGCAAATGGGCACAGTGATGCTGCAAATGGGCATTGTTGACCCTCTTTTCCACTTACAGTAGCTGTGCATTTCTCACCCTCGTCTTATACTCGGGTCAATAAGTTTTTCCCATTTTTTTTGTGGTAAATTAGGGCCTCGACTTATACTCGGAACGACTTATACTCGAGTATATACGGTATATACAGTGCTCAGCATACATGAGTACACCCTTTTTAAAAAGTAAGATTTGAATCAATATCTTAAAGAGCACAAGAACAATTTCCAAAATTTTGACAAAACTGAGTTTTATAGAATTTTAGCTCATTGCATAAAAGTACCGTAAGGTTAATATTATAACAGATTACAAAATCTTGTTTTACTCAAATTAGTTGATGCAAAATTGAATACACCCCACAACAAAAACTACTCCATCTAGTATTTTGTATGATCTCCATGATTTGTAACGACAGCACCAAGTCTTCTAGGCATGGAATGAATTTGGCGACCTTTTTTAGAGCCTGGATGTTAGATGGAGATTGATGCTCAACTTGTCTCTTCAGAATTCCCCATAGGTGTTCGATTGGGTTCAGATTCAGGGAAACATACTTGGCCACTGAATCACTTTCACCCTGTTCTTCTTCAGAAATGCAACAGTGGCCTTAGATGTGTGTTTTGGATCACTGTCATGTTGGAAAAGTGCACAACGGCCAAGGGCACAGAGTGATGGTAGCATCTTCTCTTTCAATACAGAGCAGTACATCTGTGAATTCATGATGCAATCAATGATATGCAGCTCCCCAATACCAGCAGCACTCATGCAGCCCCACAGAACTAAACTGCCACCACCATGTTTCACTGTAGGCACCATGCAATTTTCTTTGTACTCTTCACCTTTGCGACCCCATACAGTTTTGAAGCTATCAGTTCCAAAAACATTTATCTTGGTCTCATCACTCCAAAGTACAGAGTCCCAGTAATCTTCTTATGTTTCAAAATGGGCCCTGGCAAATTCTAGGCAGGCTTTTTTGTGCATGGGATTTAGGAGAGCCTTCCTTCGTAGCGACACCCATGCATGCCATTCCTCTGCAGCGTACACCATATTGTGTCATGGGAAACGAGCTAACTGCAGCGAACTTGCATAGTGACTTTCTTCAACCCTTCTCATCAGAAACGCTCCTGTCGAAGTGTTAACTTCCGTGGACGGCCTGGATGTCTCTGTAAGATGGTTGCAGTTCCAGCTTTGTTCAATTTTTGTATCACTTTGCTACAGTATTCTGACTGATAAGTAAAGCTTTGCTGATCTTCTTGTAGCCTTCACCTGTCTTGTGTAAAGAAATTATTTTCTTTCTCAGGCCTTCCATGAGATTCCATTGCTGACAGCATGAAATAAAAAGGGGTTTTCTTTGTTAAGTAATGCCCTTTTATAATCAACTGTCTGCTGGACACCTGTTTAATGAATAATTAGACTCACCTGTAGTTGAATTCTTGTTAATTATGATTTTGTTGTCTAAAATTTAGCTTTGCTCCTAAGACTTTAACATGGTCTTGAATGGGTTTTTAAGGCGCAATAGCATTTTTTACAGCGTGAGAGCACCTGCATCCAATGTTTGGAGCCTTTTTGCTACCAGTTGAGCTGATCTGGTTATCCAATAGGAAGACAGCATAGTGACTTAGTAGCCAGAGACAGTATTAAGTCCTCAGTTTGCATTCAAGTTACAGTTCTGGGCATCCCATACCTTCACTTACCTATCCAAGTTGATTCCCTAATAAACCAAAAACCAAACCAAAAATCCAACAGCCCTTGCAGGGGTAGCAGTACACACACACACACACACACACACATATATATGTGTATATATATATATCCAAAACATTTTTTCGTTTTGGATAGAAAAGGGAAAGATTAGAACCCCTGTCATGTGTTGCTGCTATCCAAGCCTCAGTTACAATGGTCATACACCGTTATTTATTTTCTCATTCAGAAAGCAGGCAAAAAACGAAGTGGATGGAGAAATCACCCCCCAAGTTTTTCGATATGTCTCTTCAACAGAAGTCAAATGATTGACTTCTGGCCAGCAGAGGAGTTCACACACTGGTAAAAAATTGGATCCTGTTGATCCAGCCAAATTTTGATTAGCATATGGCCAGTATTACTTTCTCCCTGGGGTCAACATTTTGACCAGACAGGAAGTGAAGGAATCTCACCATCAGAGCCTCCAATCGCACTATAACCTGACAATTGTTTTATTCCTTTTCAACTCCATCAAAAACTATAAAAAAGTTTTAGCTATAGATATACTTTAATACACAACAAAAGATTACCATGGGTAATCTAAATAACAATAAAGTAGAATGAATCTGCCATCATGCTAGCTTTGTCTAATTGAATCCTAGGATAAAATTGTGTGATGGGGATGGGTCACTGCTCTGACTTTTTTAGTTGTGTATGTAAATATCAGCTTGAGCTATGTACCTCTGTTATCAAGCAAAAAAAAGCATGCATAAAAAGATTGTCATATGGGGGCTGGCTGATAAGACACCTGCCTCTGCAACATTTCCATCACACTTGAGAACCTTGCTGGTTTGGCTGCAGGTTAAAGAGGAGCTCCAGGCTCCTTCAGAAAAAAATTAAAAGACAGCAGCTACAAATACTGTAGCTGCTGGCTTTTAATACTTGGGCATCTACCTGTCCACAAATCCAGCTGTGTCCTCACACGGGGCAATTTTTCAATCGGCTTTCGGGTGCTGCTGCTGCCATTTTAGCTAAGGGAATCTGGCAGTGAAACGTGCTGCGCTTTGTGAATAGCCCGGCTGCGGGGGAAGAGGGAGAGGTCCAAACTTCCAGCCGAATTTGCAGACGAAACCAGGTACCTGTCCCCCCCCCCCCCCAAAAGGTGTCAAATGTGGCAGCAGTAATGAAGCACTGTTCCCAAACAGAAATTTTTACTATGCTGTTTTTTTCCTGGTTGTGAATGCTAATAAGGTGGCTCTGGCATGCAGCATCTATATAATACTTTACATATTTTTGGAAACACAGATTATCTGTCTATTTCTACAGTATGGAACTCTGTTTCACTAATGGCAACCAATCAGATTTAAATTTCCATTTGGAGCAGTTGGATCAGTAAAGGATGATTTGTGATTGGTTAGTGTTGTTTGGTGCACTTGGCACAATGCCTTTTGCATTGTTAAATTAAGTTTTATAGTTTGTTTTGATCTACATATGTCCTGTTTAGTCTGAATTTCTTAGCCTTGCATGGTCTAATAGCTTTGTGCATTAAAACACCGTTTACGTAGGATTATAAATCATTTTGTCATTCCCAGACAATCAAAAATTCATCTCTTCCCACAGGAGACAACATTAAATCATAATGCCTAGCTGTGTCTCAGCTATGTATTCTGGAAGTCGGGGCACAACTGAAGCTACAATCTAAATCAGGAGTATGTAATTTATTTTTTAGTAAAATAGTATTTAATGTGTGCTCCTGCCAATAAACTCCCAGTTATTTATGACTTTTTTTATAGCATCTAGGAGGAAGACAAAGGACCGGCTGAAAGAACTTTACAAAAATGCTAGATAGGAGCCGTCACTGAATATTGCAAGGTTTGACAAGGCTCCAAAATTGGAAGTAAAGATTGTAGGTAATGACAGAGTCTTTTCAAGTAAAGCATTTCATTCTCACTGCATATTGAAAGAGTAAGGAGGTAAAAGAGAGAAGGAGAAATATATAGAGATGGAGCAGGGAGATAGACAGTGAAGAGGGGAAAGAAAGTCACAGGAAAGGATGAGAATGTGAAGAGAAAGAGTGGAGATGGTGTAGAGAGTGAGGTGAAGAGAGAGGGAGCGAGGCGTAATAATGAAATGTGACAATAGAAAGGATAGGAGAAAGGATAGGAGATGATGACAACTGGAGAGGACAGGAGATGGGTATAAATGCAGAGGATACGAAATGGGGATAAATGCGGAGGATATTAAATGGGGATAAGTGAAGAGGAAGGGAAGATGGGGATAAATGGAGAAGAAAGGAGATAGGGGCAAATGAACAGAAGAGCACAGGAGATAGGGATAAATGGAGAGGATAGGAGACAATAGTAAATGGATAGGAGGAAAGAAGGGAATAAATGGAGAAGAAAATAGATGGGGTTTAATGCCAAGAAAATAACTTGGGATATATAAAGAGGAGGGGAGATGGGGATTTATAGATAGGATTGGAGAGGAGGAGAGATGGGGATTAATGCATAGGATTGCAGATAAGTATAAACTGAGAGGAGGTGAGATGGAGATAGAGCATGAAGGAGATGGAGATAAATGGAGATGATGGGAAGAAAGGGAAGAGATGAGCAAGAGAAGCCATGGTAAAGAGACCAAGTAGCTAGAGGAAGTAAATGGGTAAAGAGAAGTTGGGAAAGAGGCCAAGCAGAGTGAGGTAGAGGGTTGAATAAGTCTGAATTGGTCAGCAGCACCATTCGTTTTCTACATCTTAAGGAAAAGGCACATTCTTTTTAGGCACAGTGAGTTTCACATTTTGGACAAACTGGAACAAGCATCCATGAATGGGGCCTTCAACACCACCAGGCTAACAAATATAATGCCGTCTTAACATCTCTACCCCATCGATTTTGGCAATTCACACCTTCAGCCATGTGGATGGCAGGATTAACACCTATACATCAACTATGACTTCAACCACGTGGTTATATAACTAGAACATTGAGGTTCCACTACTTTCACACCTCCCATTCTGTTCTTAGACCATCAACACCCTCCTTGACACATTCAGTGGTGATTGGTTTAAGGTTATGAGTGGCCTACGCAAAGCCTGACCTCAACCCTACTGAACACCTTGGTGATAAATTGGAATTCAGTTTACTTCTCATCTAACATCTGTACCTGATCTCACAAATGCTTTTTTCTGTCACAAATCCCCAGAGACACACTGCAGAATCTTGTGGAAAGCATTCCAAGAAGAGTGGAGGATGTTATAGCCACAAACGGGAGGGGGAAACTTATATTAATTGCCATGGTTTTGGAGTGAGATTTCCAACAAGTTCAAATATGTATGATAGTCAGGTGTCCCCAAACTTTTAACCATTTAACATATACATCTACTGTATATCTAAATCTATCTATCTCTCTATGTATGTGATATATTTCACAATCCACTATCAGATTAGTATACAGCAACACTGTATTCATTTAGGAATATCAGGGCTCTCAGTACTAGGATTACCATTATGCTCTGTCAAATCGTCCCCTCCCTATGTTTTGGGGATGAGTAGAGGGCCAGTGTACTATAGTCCTAACATACTGTACTTCCTGTCCTAAGGTGACAACACTACTCCTCTATAAACAGAGTACAGTGAGCGAGTGTTGTCACCCTAGGACAGGAAGTATGTAATTGGCAGGATCTCCAGATAAAAAATAAAGCGACAAAATGTATGAAAAAAGAAAACTAATGCAGCCACAACATCTAAGTACTGCAATATATTCATTATTGGATTTAGATGCATTTTAACAAACCAGGTGCCGCAGTCTTTTTTTTCTAGAGACATTTTTTTTTTTATGTGGATACTTTCTTTCCAATCAGGCCACTGTGTCTTTGGATGCCAGAAAGAAGGATTAATGACTGGAGGAGAAGACAGACTACACAGAGAAAGAAAGAAAAGGCATAATTACAGCCCGAGATCACTCAGTCATTCCCACAGAGCAATCTTTAGTGAATCAGCAGTCAGTGTTATTCAAACAGAGCTGCACAACACCTGCAAATACGGAGATACCGATAATTAGAAGCATGAGTATAAAACGTTACAGATACTAATACGTAGGGGTTCTTTTAAAAATATAAATCCACAATTCTCATTATATTCATAATTTATTATTGACAATAAACTGGCTTGAACCACATTGATTAATGGTTAAAAAGGCTTTATAATGTTTGTACATGAAAAGTGTTCTCAGTAGATGATATTTGGGGATAATATGAAAGCTGAAAGTTTTACTCAGCGGTATCTTTAAAACCAATGTTCACACAGCCCACCTTCAGCTTTTTTTGCTTACTATTTACAGCAGCCATTCTTAACTAGGGCTCCATGGAACCTTAGGGTTCCGCCAGTGATTTTTAGGGGTTCTTTGGGTTGTTCATTGAATGTTCTGCAATGCAGATGAGATCAATAAACTGTCTACTTGTCTGACTGTCTCAAGTTAACCTGCATTAGATCAGTCTGTGCAAATGCTAATATGAATCTGTTCTGCCTATGCAGTGTATAGATAAAAACACTAGTGTTCCATAACAATGAGACAATCAGCGGAATTTATAGGGGTCAGAAACTGCAGTAGACATAAAAATAACTTTCACAGGTTAAACTAGAATTTTGTTGGCAAAAACGCTATACAAATATAAAAATATTGTTTTATTCACTTCACTTTACTGCTATGTATTCATCTGGTGTTGTATTAGGATCTGACTAAACTGAAAGCTGAATCATTTTAAATCCCTGAAACTCTTTTTACCCAATAATTAAAACAGTATCTGACGGGAAAGAGTCAGTTAGGAATTTTTTTTATGTACATAAGATTTTCTGTCTGCATGGAAAGCGCTAAAGTGTATGATGTTTGCATCAAAGAATTTGAAGAACACCGTCTATCCGTCCGTCCGTCCATCTATCTATCTATCTATCTATCTATCTATCTATCTATCTATCTATCTATCTATCTATCTATCTATCTATCTGTCTGTCTGTCTGTCTGTCTGTCTGTCTGTCTGTCTGTCTGTCTGTCTGTCTGTCTGTCTGTCTATCTATCTATATATACTGTATTGCCAAAAGTATTGTAACACCTGCCTTTGCACACTGAACTTTAATGGCATCCCAGGATTCTTTTTCCCTAGGTGCAATATTTTACATTTAGAAGCACACACTATTTAGGCCACAGGGTTCAATATTGAGTTGGTCCACCCTTTGCAGCTATAACAGCTTCAACTCTTCTAGGAAGGCTGTCCACAAGGTTTAGGAGTGTGTCTAGGGGAATGTTTGACCATTCTTCCAGAAGCGCATTTGTGAGGTCAGGAACTGATGTGGACGAGAAAGCCTGGCTCGCAGTCTCCGCTCTAATTTATCCCAAAGATGTTCTATCAGTCAGGGCTCTGTGCAGGACAGTCAAGTTCCTCCACCCCAAACTTGCTCATCCATGTCTTTATGGACCCTGCTTTGTGCACTGGTGATCAGTCATGTTGGAACAGGAAGGGGCCATCCCCAAACTGTTCCCACAAAGTTGGGGGGATGAAATTGTCCAAAATGTCTTGGTATGCTGACGCCCTAAGAGTTCCCTTCACTGGAACTAAGGAGCCAAGCCCAACCCCTGAAAAACAACCCCACACCATAATCCCCCCTCCACCAAATGATTTGGACCAGTGCACAAAGCAAGATCCATAAAGACATGGATGAGCGACTTTGGGGTGAAGGAACTTGACTGGCCTGCACAGAGTCCTGACCTCAACCCGATAGAACACCTTTGGGATGAATTAGAGCAGGGACTGTGAGCCAGGCCCTCTCGTCCAACATCAGTGCCTGACCTCACAAATGCGCTTCTGGAAGAATGGTCAAACATTCCCATAGACGCACTCCTAAACCTTGTGGACAGCCTTCCCAGAAGAGTTGAAGCTGTTATAGCAGTAAAGGGTGGGCCAACTCAATATTGAACTCTACGGACTAAGACTGGGATGCCATTAAAGTTCATGTGCGTGTAAAGGCGGGTGTCCCAATACTTTTGGTAATATAGTCTATCTATCTATCTATCTATCTATCTATCTATCTATCTATCTATCTATCTATCTATCTATCTATCTATCTATCTATCTATCTATCTATCTATCTATCTATCTTTCTGAGTATCTATCTATCAACCATCTCTAAAAAAAGAAATTTATCTGTCTATCCATCTCTCTAAATAAGTATCCATCCATCCATCTATTTATATACCACTAGCAATATAGATTCCCAGGAAGGACAGTGGTTGATACTTGTACACACACGAGGTTTCAATAAAAACAGATTTTCCGATACTCTGGTCACCCACACTGAAAAGAGGAAACTAAACTGTTTGCTGACATGTCTCTGGTGGTTTGGACAGAGGCCTATTTTCTTGAGACTTTTGCCAGAGCCATGCTGGAACAGACAGATAATATATTGAGGGTGGTTATTTCAATGCAAATGAGGAGCCACAGATTGAGCGTGTACTCTGTGGTGGCTGCAGACAGACCACATTTGCGGTGATTTAATGAACACTTGTTGGCATTACAATGTAAAGGCTTGAGTCTAGGCATTTATTTTGTGGTTACATTGTAACAGAGCGAGGTACTGTCTAAGTTAATCAGGCAAACATACACAGGTTTGATTTTCCCCATAACAGTCTACTGAGAAAGCCATCCAAAGTGCAAGTGGATGAATAATATTTATCTGAAATTTGCAGAAATTCTATGGACAGTTTTTTTTTGATATTACAATGAAATCAATGGCAGTTATTGAATAAGTTCACATAAGAGAACATATAATTAATTCAGCACAGTATAAAAAGTCTGTAAATGTCGAAAAGGTATATTAAACACTTGACCTTAGAATACTTTACCCCCTTCATGACCAGGCCATTTTTTGCTATTCAGCTCTGTGCTACTAAGTTGTAGCACTGTAAGTGGCAATTAAGTGGTAATTGCGCTGTCATGCAATGCTGTATGCAAATTAAATTGATAAAATTTTTTTCATACAAATAGAACTTTCTTTTGGTGGCATTTGATTACCACTGGGTTTTTTATTTTTTTATTATATAAACGAAAAAACACCAACAATTTAGAAAATTTTTTTTCTACTTTCTGTTATAAAACATATCCAAAAAAAGAAAAAAAATTAGACCAAAATCTATTCTTCTACATGTCTTTGGTAAAAATAAGTCCCAATAAGTGCATATTAATTGGTTTGTGTGAACATTATAGTGTCTTCAAACTATGGTATATACAGTGGGGCAGAAAGTATTCAGACCCCCTTAAATATTTCAATCTTCCATTCACTCCGTGACTGTTCTTGAATGGCCCAGCCAGAGCCTTGACTTATACTCAATTGAGCATCTCTGGAGAGACTTAAAAATGGCTGTCCACCAACGTTTACCTCCAATGATTTTAGCAAATGGCTGCAATATAACAAAGAGTGAAAAATTTAAGGGGGTTTGAATACTTTCCGTCCCCGCTGTATATACTGGAATTTACACAGCTACAGTGCATTGCAAAAGTATTCACCCCCCTTGGCATTTTTTTGTGTTTTGTTGCCTCACAACCTGGAATTAATATGGATTGTTTGAGGATTTTCATCATTTAATTTACAGAACATGCGCACAACTTTGACGATTTGAAGATTTTTTTTTTTTATTGTGAAGCAAACAAAAAATAGGACAAAATAACAAGAATATCCCTTTATTTAGCACCATCAATCTTTCCCTCAACTCAACTGACCAATTTCCCAGTCCCGACTGCTGAAAAACATCCCCACAGCATGATGCTGCCACCACCATGCTTCACTGTGGGGATGGTGTTCTTTGGGTGATGTGATGTGTTGGGTTTGCGCCAGACATAGCGTTTTCTTTGATGGCCAAAAAGTTCAATTTTAGTCTCATCAGACCAGAGCACCTTCCTTTTCACAAACTCAAAACGTGCCATTTTGTTTTTTGCTGAAAGTAATGGCTTTCTTCTGGCCACTCTGCCATAAAGCCCAACTCTATGGAGCGTACGGCTTATTGTCATCCTATGTACAGATACTCCAGTCTCTGCTGTGGAACTCTGCAGGTCCTCCAGGGTTACCTTAGGTCTCTGTGCTGCCTCTCTGATTAATGCCCTCCCTGCCTGGTCCGTGAGCCTTGGTGTGCGGCCATTTAATGGCAGGTTTGCTGTTGTGCCATGTTCTTTCCATTTGGTTATGATAGATTTGATGGTGCTCCTAGGGATCATCAAAGATTTGGATATTTTTTTATAACCTAACCCTGACTTGCATTTCTCAACAACATTGTCACTTACTTGTTTGGAGAGTTTCTTGGTCTTCATGGCAGTGTTTGGTTAGTGATGCCTTTTGCTTAGGTGTTGCAGCCTCTGGGGCCTTTCAAAAAGGTGTGTATATGTAATGACAGATCATGTGACACTTAGATTGCACACAGGTGGACATCATTTCACTAATTATGTGACTTCTGAAGGTAATTGGTTGCACCAGAGCTTTTTATGGGCTTCATAACAAAGGGGGTGAATACATACGCACATGCCAATTATCAGTCTTTTATTTCTGAAAAATAGTTTTATGTATATATTTTTCTAATTTTACTTCACCAACTTAGACTATTCTGTTCTGATCCATCACATATAATTCATATTAATAAAACATTGAACCAAAGGCTGTAATGTAACAAAATAGGTAAAAAGCCAAGGGGGTGAATACATGTGCAAGGCACTGTATAGACGTTGTACTTGTAATGCCGGTGATCGGCAACTTATAGTGTGACTGTGATGTGTGGCGGGAAATCTAGCGCTAACACTCACTGGCTAGGAGGTTGACTAACTGACACTGAATACAGATATAGTGATCAGTGGTAATACTGTACATTGTACTAATGACACTGACTGGGAAAGTGCAATCCAGGGTTTAACTGTGTGCCTAACAAGTGTAATGTGTGTAATGTGTGCTGTTTATATGTACTGATCTGGCTGTTTTTTCTCCCTGTCTTTCAGGGAGAAGAAACTGCCAGATCACTGTTCACTCTACACAAAGTTCTGTGTTTGTAAACACAGAATCTGTGTGTAATTGGCCACAGACAATCAGTAGGTTTCAGTCGAAAACAATGGATGAAATCTGCTGGCAAACTCATGCTGTGTTCAATCACAACACCAGTCAGCAGTGGGCGCCCACATATATACCTCAAACCCGGAAGAAAATCAGCAACGTACATGTACATTACCAAGCATGCACCTCGTTATGGAACATTTTTCATAGTTACATTGGTCCAGCTTGGATGTATGCCATACCTGTGGGATCCCAGCTAAATTTGGAAATCCCTGTAGTAGACACAGCTTATAAATGAGCATATGACTTAGTCCATGTGGCAGCACTGCACTGATTATCTTTGGGTAAAATTTGACTTCAAAGGGACAAATCGGATAACTACAGTACATCATTCAATAAGATATATTGTACCAAACAGTACAGAGACCCCTCTAAGATCCTCAGTCACTAACGCATTTTACCCAACCAATGGGCTTAGTCACAGAGATGGACGAAGGAAGACAGGAAAGACTGGAGCCATACATTATCGTTCATTCCTAAACAGTTCTCCTAAAGGTATAATGCATTATAACACATAATGTATTATAAAATTTGCCCAAGGTTGCTTTAGATTACAGCCTACTATGCATCTAAATATATGCAATACCTGGAAAATAATTAACTTATATAAATGGAAATTGCCATTTATCTTCATTAAAACTTCTCCAAATTCATGGTGAAAAAAAACTAAATAATAACCCTGAGCTCTTATGACAGCTCCCTGCATTAATTGGCTCCATTTCCATTTGTGTCATCATGGCAGGAATTAAAAGAGAGAAATGGCTATAGCGAAGATATAGATCTCATATACAACAGAACAATAGGCTATAATGAAACATCCAGCTCTGCAGCTCGCCGCGACAACATCTAGTTAAAAGAACGCTCTGCTGTGTTTTGTAAGCCTTTCATCTGCCATCTTCCTGAACAATGCAAATACATGCTGAGTATTCACAATCACAGAGGCTTCATATTCTGTGGCTCCAAAGTTTACAGATGATTATGAATATTACCTGTACATCTAAATTCTGTGCTCCTGTCTGTCATACTTGGGGAAAGTAGAAGACTGCACCAAGTTCAACTTTACTTTAGTTGATTTTAAAGTATCACACATTGAGCTGCAACATTAACAGAAAGAACTAACTTCAGCAGAATATCTAAAACCTAGAGGTAGGCAACCTATGGCCCTCCAGCTGTTGCCGAACTGTTGCCTCTGCTTCTGGGAGTAATTGTAAGCAACTAGCAACACAAGTAATTGTAATTGTGAACTCCCAGCCATTGTAGAGTGTTCCCTGAGCCAAAGCTGCAAGATCAAGTGACTCGAAAAGAGCAAATTAAAATTTAGGTAAGTACACAGAAGTTTTTTATACAGATAGGATAGGTAGGAGAAGGGGGGAGGCAACATTTTAAAAAAATAGTGTATTAGTGTGTTTCCATTTTTGCAGTGTGAATTGGTAATAGAAGATGCGTGCCGCTACAAGGGAAAACAATCCTGTGTTCACCACTGTGAGTGCAGGCCAGGGAGGAGCTCGTCCAAACAACTGTCGAGCAAAGGATGGATCCCATGAAGCCGCACATCAATGAAGACCCACTGGTATTGGAATGAACGTCAGTCTCAGCCTGGGCTCCCACCAGGCCACGCCCCCAACATGTTTCACTCCGTCTGATGACTTCTGATTTTTGGCTCTGCACCGGAAGTTATGTCACTTGGCTCTGCCCTATGCATTATGCCACTAACCCACCTGGCTTCATCAGGGTAGGAAGCCAATGATGAGCTTTGGTTTATAGGGTTTATATAAACAAATAGGTAACCATAATGACCACACCAGGAGGAAGTAATACATTGCCGCTTAACAAATTAACCAGTAATAGCCACCTAACTCTTAAGAAACGTATTAAAAAAATGATATGCTGTAAAAAGGCAACACATAAACATATAGTGGGGTTTTCTCAAATCTGACTGCAAAAGGGAAAATACATTTAAAAATGTATGTAAAGGCAAAACATTTTGGATAGGGGAGATTTACCCCCCAATTTGACCAAGTAAGGGGGAGCAGTGATTTTTTTGATTTTTAAAGTGAAAGCATAAAAATAAAAAATTCCTTCCAATATACTGCCTGGTGGGCCCCCTTAGTCAACCTGTAAAGTGCCAGACATGGTGTCTAGAATCTGCTGCAGCAATAATTGTATTTATAAAGCCAAAAAAAAAGACATTTTCCCTGCAAACTGCCTTTATTTTGCTCAGCAACAGCTGGGGAGCCAGTGTGTATGATGAGGCCACAATGTAGTGCACTGGGAAAAAGATTAGAGATTTTTTGGATACATTCTGGTGTCACTTTGACTTTGGATAGAAGTAACAGATGCGTAAAAATTGGTCTTTGGGTGTCAGTGGCGCCTTCCCACACCGTAACACTATAGAGATACACTTGATGAAAGCAAGAATTGGCCTTACTGTAAAAAATTTTAATGATATGCACCTGTCAAACAGGTGCAGAAAAATTGGTCTTTGGGTGTCAGTGGCGCCTTCCCACCGTAACCCTATAGAGGTACTCTTGATGTAAGCAAGAATTGGCCTTGCTATAAAAAATTGCAATGACATGAACCTGTCAAACAGGTGCAGAAAAATTACTCTTTGGGTGTCGGAGGCATCTTCCCACCGTAACCCTATAGAGGTGCTCTTGATGAAGGCAAAAAAAATTGCAATGATATGCACCTGTGAAACAGGTGCTGAAAAATTGCTCTTTGGGTGTTAATTGTGCCCATGAAATCTATAGCAAAAACATTTTTCCACATAAAATGATTGAACAGCCTCAAAGTCCTGCAGAGATTCCACATCTCAAAAAGACTTAATCAGTGACATCGGCATCAGGGGCTTCATAGCTGGTAATCCAGGATTGATGCATTTTTATAAAAGCCAAACGGTCAACGAAGTCTGTGGACAGACGCGTTCTATGATCAGTAACGAAACTTCCTGCAGCACTGAATGCCATTCTGAAAGCACGCTGGATGCAGGGCAGCCCAAAAACTCAACAGCATTCTGGGCAAGTTCTGACCAGTGGTCTATTCTCATGACCCAGTAAGTGAGTGGATTGTCAGCTGGAAAGCTCTCCATCTCTGTTTTGGCCCCGAGGTAATAATCCACCATGTGATGCAAACGCTGCCGATGGGATGTGGAAGCTGATAGCCCTGGGTGGTGAGGACTAAAAAAATTCCGAAATGCCTCACTTAGGCAGATGCCTTCTCCAACGCTCCTCTCTTGACCAACAGAAGGCTCAAAACTACGTTTTCTATGACAATGTAACCTACTGGAGTCAGGAAAAATGTTCAATAAAATCCTCTTTAATGTGTCCTCAAGAGATTTTATCTTCTGCACTCTCTGTGGGGACGGGATGAGTTCTGAGACCTTCCCCTTATAATGGTGGTCAAGGAGGATTGTCAACCAGCAATCATCTTTCTCCTTTATGCCATGTAATGTATTTTTGGGTCCTTTTGCAGGCTTTGAAGCATGAGGTTGCCCATGCGCCACAAATTTGCCGAGGCTTGAGAAGCAGACTCCTCGGGGTCACTCAGGATGACAGCATCTGGAACTTCCTCCTCCCAGCCACATACTACTCCCAAGGTCCTGGGGTTGGAAAGCCATCTTTTACAGATTGACGCATGTCTTCCTCTTCTTCAAAGGCTATGAAAGTGCTAGAATCCTCCTCATCCTCCTCCCCTCTCTCCCCCTGTGCATTCTGTGACATAGGAATGATGGTGTCTGGATAAAGTGGGCCTTGAGAGGAAAGGAAGTCCTCCTCTTCCTCCTGCTGCTCTTCCTCCAGTTCCCTGTCCATAATGCCTGCACTGTCACGGCTCACCATCCTTGTGGCCTCCTCAAATTGTGACAATACAGTGCATGCATCCTTAATGATCAGCCATTGGCGTGGGGAAAAAAAGCAGAGGCGGCCTGAGCCTGTCGTTGTGCCGTATTCACACAGGTACTCGTTGAAGGCCCGCTGCTGCATGTATAGCCGCTACAGCGTTGACAAAGTCGAGTTCCACCTGGTAGGCATGTCACAAATCAGGCAGTTTACGGGCAGGTGGATTTCCCACTAGGAATGAGCTTCGTGTTCGAGTCGAACCCATGTTCGACTCGAACATCGTCTGTTTGTCCGTTCGCTGAATTGCGAACGATATGGGCCGTTCTCGCCAAATTAGTGTGGCGCGTCACGGCCCATAATTCACTGCGGCATTGCAGTGCATTGCTGGCTGATGATTGGCCAAGCATGCACTATGACCCGCATGCTTGGCCAATCACAGCGCCGTCTGAACAGTCCGTTTGGCCAATTATGGCTCAGGGGATTTAGTACACGCCCCACACTATATAAGGCCGCCTGCACGGCAGCCCTGTGTAGTGTGTGTTCCGGCGTTCATTGAGAGAGAGAGAGAGACAAACAGTGACATTTGATTTGAGTTAGATAGATTAGATAGATTAGGCAGAACAGTCAGTCAGTTTAGCTGCACTTACAGTGTATTGTGTATATATATGCATCCCAGGTGTTGCATATATATATATACACTGTATTCAGTTTAGCTAGATCCGTTCCTGTTATCTTCCTACTGACAGGCAGGCTTGTCTTGTTACAGTATTTACAGCTACCTGAAGAAAATAGCTGGTGTTCTTTTGATCCTATTAGTACCACAGTCCGGCAGCTAGACTATTTATAATTAGTGAAGTGCGTCCTGCTCACAGTGTTCAGCTAGATCCATTCCTGTTATCTTCCTACTGACAGGCAGGCTTGTCTTGTTACAGTATATACAGCTACCAGAAGAAAATTATTGGTGTTCTTTTGATCCTATTAGTACCACAGTCAGGCAGCTAGACTATTTACAGTTAGTGCAGTGCGTCCTGCTCACAGTGTTCAGCTAAACCTACAAGTTAGTGGGGTGCGTCCTGCTCACAGTGTTCAGCTAAACCTACAAGTTAGTGTGGTGCGTCCACCTCACAGTGTTCAGCTAAACCTACAAGTTAGTGCGGTGCGTCCTGCTCACAGTGTTCAGCTAAAACTACAAGTTAGTGAGGTGCGTCCTGCTCACAGTGTTCAGCTAAACCTACAAGTTAGTGGGGTGCGTCCTGCTCACAGTGTTCAGCTAAACCTACAATTTGGTGTAGTGCGACCTCTGCACAGTGTTCATCTAAAGCTACAAGTTAGTGCAGTGCGTCCTGCTCACAGTGTTCAGCTAGATTAGTTCCTGTTATCTTCTTACTGACAGGCAGGCTTGTCTTGTTACAGTATTTACAGCTACCTGAATAAAATTGCTGGTGTTCTTTTGATCCTATTAGTACCACAGTCAGGCAACTAGACTATTTACAGTTAGTGCAGTGCGTCCTGCTCACAGTGTTCAGCTAAACCTACAAGTTGGTGTAGTGAGACCTCTGCACAGTGTTCATCTAAAGCTACAAGTTAGTGCAGTGCATCCTGCTCACAGTGTTCAGCTAAAACTACAAGTTAGTGCTGTGCATCCTGCTCACAGTGTTCAGCTAAAACTACAAGTTAGTGTGGTGCGTCCACCTCACAGTGTTCAGCTAAACCTACAAGTTATTTTTTTGCGAGCTCTGCACAGTGTTCACCTAAAGCTACCTGTAGAAGGTTGGTGGTGTTTTCCTGATCCTATCACTACCGCAGGCAGCTAAAAAAGCTACAAGTTCGTTTTTTGTGAGCTCTGCACAGTGTTCAGCTAAAGCTACCTGTAGAAGGTTGGTGGTGTTCTCATACTACAGGCAGGCAGTTGATTTTGCTAGCTGCAGTATCAGTACATATATATATATATATATATATATATATATATATATATATATATATATATATATATATATATCCCAGCTAAGTGCAGCTACAGGCCATTGGTATGTCTGGAAGGCCAAGAAGGAGAGGCAGACAGTCACAAGCCAATAAGAGAGGGCAAGCAGGCTCTGTGTCTAGTGCTGGTCATGGAGACGGTGCATCCACATCAGCACGTGGCCGTGGGACACGCTTGGGCTTTTTCGGCAGCTGGCCGTGTTGAGCCGCAACATGCGGAAGACTTGGTCGAGTGGATGACCAAGCCGTCCTCATCCTCTCTCACCCATGCCCAGGGTACTTTGTCTAGCAAAGCAGCGGCCTCTTCCCTCGGCTCAGTGTCATCAGTGACTCCTTCCCTAGCCCCACCATGTCCTCCTGAGGAGTCCCTCGAACTGTTTGACCACAGTGTTGGGTACATGCTCCAGGAGGATGCCCAGCGTTTGGAAGGCTCTGATGATGATACTGAGCTCGATGAAGTCAGTAACATGAGCACGGACAGAGGGGGTGCCCAAGAAGGACAGCAATCTGGCAGTCATGCTCCCCCTGCTGCAGCATACTGCCAGGTTTGCTCCAGTGATGAGGAGGGAGGGGATGATGAGGTCACTGACTCAACATGGGTGCCTGATAGGAGAGAGGAGGAGGAGGAGGAGGCGGCACATCACCAACGAGGCAGGATGCCCTCCAGGGGCCAGCCTAAGGGCAGCACATTGACTGCATCACACCCCAAAGCTCCACATGTGCAGGGCGCTGCAGTCTCTGTGCGTTATTCAAAAAGTTTTTTGGTGTGGGCCTTTTTTGAGACGAGTGCATCAGATCGCACCGCTGCTATTTGCAACATATGTCTCAAGCGTATCTCGCGTGGCCAAAACATCTCCCGCTTGGGTACCACATGCTTGACCATATGTTGACCTGCCATGCAGTTCGTTGGCAAGCGTATCTAAAAGACCCACACCAAAGAACAAAGAGGACCTCTCCTTGCTCCTCATCAGCTGAGATTTCCAACCCCACTATACCTTCAGTCCTCTCTGAGACCTGCACTGAGAGGAATGAAGGTGTAGAATTAGGTGTGTCACAGCCAAGTACTTGTGGGCAATCTGCTTTTGGTACACCAACGTCAGATTGTACCAGGCAAATTTCCCTGCCCCAGCTGCTGCACCGCCAAAAGAAGTTTGCTCCCAGCCATCCACATGCCCAGCGGTTGAATGCTAGCTTGGCAAAATTGCTAGCACTTCAACTGCTGCCTTTTCAGTTGGTAGACTCTGCCCCCTTCCGTGAGTTTGTGGAATGTGCGGTTCCTCAGTGGCAGGTACCCAAACGCCACTTTTTCTCACGGAAGGCGATTCCGGTTCTCTACCGGCATGTGGAAGGCAATGTCCATGCCTTGCTGGACAGGGCGGTCAGCGGTAAGGTGCATATTACCGCTGACTCATGGTCCAGCAGGCATGGACAGGGACGTTACCTAAGTTTCACGGCGCATTGGGTGACTCTGCTGGCAGCTGGGAAGGATGCAGGACAAGGTGCAGTAGTGTTGGAGGTTGTTCCGCCACCACGCCTCCAAAATGCTAATGATTGTGACACACCTCTCTCCTCCACCCCCTCCTCTTCTTCTTCCTCTATGGCCTCTTCCTGTGTTTTGTCCTCGGAACCAGCGGTGCTCCGTAGCCGTTCAAGGGGCTACGCAAGTACGCAGGCCAAAAGATGCCATGCGGTGCTTGAGCTGGTGTGCTTGGGGGACAGGAGCCACACTGGGGCAGAGGTTCTGTCAGCTCTGCAGGGGCAGGTTCAGAGGTGGTTGACGCCACGCCAACTTAAGGCAGGAATGGTGGTTTGCGACAATGGCACCAACCTCCTCTCTGCCCTCCGACAGGGACAAATGACCCATGTGCCCTGTTTGGCTCACGTCCTTAACTTGGTGGTGCAGCGGTTCTTGGGCAGGTACCCGGGCTTACAGGATGTCCTGAGGCAGGCCAGGAAAGTCTCTGTGCATTTCCGCCGGTCATATAATGCCAGTGCTCGGCTGATGGACCTCCAAAAGGAGTTTAACCTGCCCAAGAACCGCCTAATCTGTGACATGCCCACCAGGTGGAACTCAACGTTGGCCATGCTGCAGCGGCTGCACACGCAGCAGAGGGCCATCAATGTGTACCTGTGCGACTATGGCACCAGGACAGGGTCAGGGGAGCTTGTTTTTTTTTCCCCACGCCAGTGGGCCATGATCAGTGATGCATGCACTGTCCTGTCACCATTTGAGGAGGCCATGAGGATGGTAAGCAGTGACAGTGCATGCATCAGTGACACTGTCCCCCTTGTCCACCTGTTGGAGCACACGCTGCGTGCAATAATGGACAGGACACTTGAGGCAGAACAGAGGCAGTAAGAGGAGGACTTCCTTAGCTCTCAAGGCCCCCTTTATTCAGACAGTGTTCTTGCGTGCCCGCCGATCACACAGGAAGAGGACGAGGAGGAGGAGGAGGAGGAAGATTGTGTCAGTATGGAGGTGGAGCCTGGCACTCAGCATCAGCAGCAGTCTTTAAGGGATCAGTCCCAAGAAACACATGGACTTGTACGTGGCTTGGAGGAGGTGGCTGCGGACCATGTTGTCCTTAGTGACCCAGAGGACTCCGGATCGAATGCCTCAGCAAACCTACGCTGCATGGCCTCCCTGATCCTGCAAAGCCTGCGTAAGGATCCTCGTATTCGTGGTATCAAGGAGAAGGACCAATACTGGCTGGCAACCCTCCTTGATCCACGTTACAAGGGTAAGGTTGCGGACCTTATCTTGCCATCGCAGAGGGAGCAGAGGATGAAACATCTTCGGGAGGCCTTTCAGAAAGGTCTGTGCAACGCGTTCCCAGAGACTGGGAGGTTACAAACTCCTGTTTCTGGACAACGTGTTGCTGAGGCTTTAATCAGTCAAAGAAGGAGCGGTGGAGAAGGTGGCCGTCTGAGCGATGCGTTCAGACAATTTTTTGGTCCGCAGCCCCAAGGTATGATCGGTTCCAGCAACCATCGCCAGCGTCTGTTTTACATGGTGCAGGAATACCTAGGGGCAAGATCAGACTTGGACACCTTTCCCACCGAAAATCCTCTGGGTTACTGGGTCTTGAGGATGGATCACTGGCCAGAGCTTGCACAGTATGCAATTGAGCTACTGGCCTGTCCTGCATCCAGCGTTCTTTCGGAACGCACATTCAGTGCTGCTGGAGGCGTGGTAACCGATCACAGGGTGCGTCTATCCACCGACTCGGTCGATCGACTGACCATCATAAAAATGATTCAGTCTTGGATCACCACCAGCTACCAAGCACCTGATGCTGATGTAACCGAATAATTTTTTTTGAAATCTCAGATCCCTTCAAAGACTTCCTATGCTGATGCTAAGTGACTATCCCTGAGTAATTATCCTCTTCCTCCTCAATCATCACGCTGATAGCTTGTAAGAACATTTTTGGTTCTGGGCGCCACCACCAGTGCCTAAGGCCCAATTTTTCTGCCCCTGTTTAACAGGGGAGTGTAATTACAATTTTTGATGCAATACTTTGCAACAGGGCTCGTTCCTGCGTTCCAACTAGAGTGTCTGTGAGGGGTTGCAGTGTTGTGGCACCAGCACCACCACCACCACCACCAAAGGCCCAATTTTTCTGCCCCTGTTCAACAGGGACATGTAATTACAATTCTTGATCTAATATTTCACAGCAGGGCCCATTTCTGCACCCACCAAGAGCGAGTGAGGACTTACAGTGTTGTGGCACCAGCACCACCACCACCACCACCAAAGGCCCAGTTTTTCTGCCCCTGTTCAACAGGGGCATGTAATTACAATTCTTGATCTAATATTTCACAGCAGGGCCCTGTGAGGGCTTACAGTGTTGTGGCCACAACAACACCTAAGGCCCAAATTTCTGCTGAGTATATAGGGCAGGCCCCTACTTTCAAACATCTAACTTACAAACGACTCCTACTTGCAAACGGAAGGAGACAACAGGAAGTGAGATGAAATCTACCCCTAGGAAGAGAAATTCTCTCCTGTAAGAGTTAATATGGGAAAAACATTTCTCCTTTCCACTGATGCTTTCCAATCCTTGTTCCACAAAAAAACCCCAAATTCTCAAAAAAAATTTGTCATTGGGACAAAAAGTGAGGTGAAATCTTCTAAAGAGGAGGAAAGACAGCAAAACAAATGTCACAGGGGTGATAACCCTTCCCTATATTTTCCAAAAAGCTTAAAAACGATTTTTTGGCTGGAGCTAAACACGTTAAAAATGTACCCGTTCAAAATGACAAACAGATTCTACTTAACAACAAACCTACAGTCCCTGTCTTGTTTGCACCACCTGTATACTGCTGTTCAGAGTATATAGGGCCTGGTGGCCCCACACCTTTCCTTATTTTAATTTGGGTGCGGGGTTCCCCTTAATATCCATACAAGACTCAAAGGGCCTGGTAATGGACTGGGGGGTACCCATGGTGATTTTCATCCATTTTGCCAGGACCCGACATTACATTAAACCCGCAAGCAGTTTTAAATGAGATTTTTTCCTTTAAAAATGACATTTGGTGCAGGGACTGTTCTAAACACGGGAAACACGCGCCACTTTACAGGCATACTATAGACACCCCCCAGGTACGATATTTAAAGGAATATTTCACTTTTTTTTTTTACTTTAAGCATCATTAAAATCACTGCTCCCGAAAAAACGGCCGTTTTTAAAAGTTTTTTTTGCATTGATACATGTCCCCTGGGGTAGGACCCAGGTCCCCAAACCCTTTTTAGGACAATACCATGCAAATTAGCCTTTAAAATGAGCACTTTTGATTTCGAACGTTCGAGTCCCATAGACGTCAATGGGGTTCTAACGTTCGTGCGAACTTTCGGTCCGTTCGCAGGTTCTGGTGCAAACCGAACCGGGGGGTGTTCGGCTCATCCCTATTTCCCACTGAATTTCAGCTAACCAAGCACTGGCTGTGTATGACCACCTGAAATGACTACAGAATCCTCTGGCTAGCTTTTAGCACATCTTGCAACCCTGGGTATGTATTTAAGAAACGCTGCACCACCAAATTTAGGACATGTACCAGGCATGGCACATGTGTCAACTTTCCTTTTCTAAGGGCGGACAGGATATTTGAGCCATTATCGCACACCTCCAATCCTGGCTCCAGCTGGCATGGTGTGAACCACCTCTGGGCCTGTCCCTGCAGAGCTGCAAGAATCTCTGCTCCGGTGTGGTTCCTGTCCCCTAAACACACCAGCTGAAGCACTGCATGGCACCTTTTAGCCTGACTCTTGGAATAGCCCTTTGAACGCTTAGGGGGTACCTGCTGTTCATAGGACAATTCTGCAGAGGAGGGCATGGAGGTGGCGGAGGAGGAGGAGGGGGTAGAGCTTACAGGTCTGGCATCATCACCACCAGCTGTATGGAGACGTGGAGCCACAACAAACTGCAGCACCGATCCCTGTCCTCCATCCTTTCGAGTTGCAAGCAGCATTACCCAGTGTGCTGTGAAGAAAATATATCATCCCTGCCCATGCTTGCAGGACCATGTGTCAGCAGTAAGGTGTATTTTACGGCTGACTGGCCTTGCCCAACGATGCCAGAACATTCCCTTCCATGTGATGGTAGAGAGATGGAACAGCCTTACGTGAAAAGTAGTAGCGACTGGGAACCTGCCATTGTGGTACAGCACATTGTGCAAATTCACGGAAGGGGGCAGAATCCACCAGGCTGAAAGGCAGAAGTTGGAGAGCCAACAGCTTTGACAAGCTTGCATTTAGATGCTGGGCATGTGGGTGGCAGGGACTGTATTTTTTTTTCCGCTGCAGCAGATGGGGCAGAGAAATTTTCCGGCTACAGTCTAAAGCTGGTGCTGTGCTACTGGCAGATGTGCTGCTAGAACCTGGGACACCCTGTGCTATACCATCATCCCTGTCAGTGGAGGCTGCTGAGAGGTGATGACTCGGTATCACAGGGGCAGACTGAAATGGGTAAGGAGGAGGGACAGATTTGTACCCCTTTTGTGTGGCGTTAAGGTGCTTTTGCCAACGGGCTGAGTGGTTGGACGTTAAATGCCTTGTTAAGCATGTGGTACCCAAATGGTTGGTGTTTTTGCCACATTTGATATGCCTGAGACACAGTTTGCAGATAGCAACAGTGCGATCTGCTGCAGATGTGCTGAAAAAGGCCCAGACAGCTGAGCTTTGGGGAGTGGGCCGGGAGATAACAGCTGCAGAATGTGATGGAATAGGGTGGCAGCTCTCTACTCTTTCTTGATGTCGGCCTCCGTGGGGTTGTGCCGCCTCACCTTCAGTTTCCTCCTCTGGCACCCAAGTCTCATCAGTGACCTCATCATCATCTCCATCTTCATCATTACCACTGGAGACAACCTGGCAAAACGCTGCGGCTTGGGGAACATGAATGCCAATTTGTCTACCAGTGTTCCTCCCTCTCTCTAGGCTCATGTTCCTGTCATACTCAACCTCAGAACCAACATCTGAATCCAGTAATGGCTGGGCATCATCAAGGAGCAAGTGGCTGATGCTGTGGTCAAATAACTCAGCTGACTCCTCAATGGCTGATGTTGGGGCTATGACAGGAATAGATGTGGACAAGGAGGCAGGTTTATCCACTCTGGCAACTGCAGGGGACTGCACACTTGTCTCTGCTAATGACAGAGGATGAGGAGAATGAGGAAGGTTTAGTAAGCCAGTCCACCACCTCCTCTGCATGCTGTGGCTGGATAGCACGAGCAAACTCACTAAACAGGGGAAATGATGCCCTGCCTGAGGACCGACCTCCACATCCACCTTTGCATGTGGACGCATTTGTCGCTGGCCGCCTTACAGTGCCAAGAGAACATCTGCCTCTCCTTGTTGTCCTCCCAGACATTATTGGGAGGGAGGGGGCGGTACTTATAAGCAAATGTAAAGAAGCAGTTGAAATCTGTACGTAGATGCGCTTTAATCAATGTAAAGAGGTGTTTGGTGCACTTTAAATTGAGTACTCACACTACACAGACACACTCCATGGATACATTATAATATACTGCAATATAATGCACCAAACGTACAGTGACGGACAGAACTATATGGTGTTAAACTGGCAGTAACGCACACAGAAGTAAATGGCGTTAAACTGGCAGTAACGCACACAGAACTATATGGCGTTAAACTGGCAGTAACGCGCAAAGAAGTAAATGGCATTAAACTGGCAGTAACGCACACAGAATTATATGGCATTAAACTGGCAGTAACGCACACAGAACTATATGGCATTAAACTGGCAGTAACGCACACAGAATTATATGGCATTAAACTGGCAGTAACGCACACAGAACTATATGGCGTTAAACTGGCAGTAACGCACACAAAACTATATGGCATTAAACTGACATTAACGCAAAAAAAAACTATATGGCGTTAAAATGGCAGTAACGCACAAAGAAGTAAATGGCGTTAAACTGGCAGTAACGCGCAAAACTATATGCCATTAAACTGGCAGTAACGCACAAAACGATATGGCGTTAAACTGGCAGTAACTCACACAGAACTATATGGCGTTAAACTGTCAGTAACGCACACAAAACTATATGGCGTTAAACTGGCAGTAACGCACTCAAAACTATATGATGTTAAACTAGTAGTAACGCACACAGAAGTAAATGGCGTTAAACTCGCACTAACACGATCAAATAGATGGTGTTCAACAGTCACTACACTGATGCTATCTGAACTGTCCCTACTCTAGCTATACACTAATGTAAAGATTACTGACACAGTCTCACTACACTACAGTGAAACTATCTGAGCTGTCCCTACTCTAGCTGCACACTATGCAAAGTTTAATAATGGTCCTCCTCACTACACTCACACTATACCTAGACTGACACTAAACTAATATTCTACAGTGACAATTGAAGCAAAATAGCACAGTATAGCACACTAACTAATAGCACTGAGCCCTGTTCTATCTCTTTCCACGCCAAAATCACACTGAAAATGGCTGCCATTGAAAGAATACTTTTATACTGTGGGGCGGGAATGAGCCATGATTGGATAAAGTCATGATGACAGTATACAATCATGACTCTGACAGTGCTCTGTGCCCTGATTTGCTGAAGCTTTCATTGCTTCACCCAATCAGGGCTTGAAATGCACTGTTCAGCGCCGCAATGCATTGTGGTCGGTTCGGGGGGGCCAACAAATGGTCAAACGACCCATTTGTTCGGATGTTCGCCGAATGTCCGAACAACGAAAGTTCGGCCCAAACTTATGCAGGGGCCAAACCGTTCGCCTATCCCTAAGAACCACTGTTCTAGAAGACACAACCAGCACTTGTCTATGGAAATGGATTGGAAATGGATTGGACATGTACTAAGATATAATATAGATTTAACTGCTAAGGGTCCCCTTCTTTGGACACCAAACAGGAAATGCTTGGGAGATCAGGCTAATATAACATGCAGGCGTAAACCTCAACACCTTAAAGTCAATAGTAACAAAATTAGCGAAAGAGAATAAGATTTGGAATAGCTTTGTTGCTGACTTGTGCCCCTTCCAGTATAATAAGCAATAACAATGGTGACATGGTTGTCAAGTTTCCCATGCAGGATGTGTGATACCAAGCATTCCATGTTGCCTGGTACCTACAAGGTCAAAAACATTTCAGCTGTCAAACTGGAATGCAGAAGCATTGCTTGCTTTTTATAGGCCTGTTACTGGGCATCCATACCATAAAAAATAAAAAAAGCATAGAAAAACAGCAATGCAATATTACCACATGTGAAAAGCATGGGCAAACCTTCTATTTAAAAGATAAGATTCAAAATAGATTCTAAGAAAAATTTTGGGTTTTCCACAGAGGCTTTAGTATGTTTGCAGGGATTACATCTGGCAGAGGACACCACTATAGTCATAAAAAAACAACTTTTATTAAAAATCCTTCAAGCTTTATTCGTTTCCTGGGATATAAGCCTCCCTAGAGTTGTGCTTTGATATCTGCAACCAGAGAGAAATGCAGACACAATAGACAGTGCACTTAAATCTCCCTCATACCAAGCTGTGGCTTAATCTTCAAAAGAAAAACACAATAATCTACCCAATTCCGTTCAACCAACCTACAGCTCTTAGGTAAATAGACAGTCCAGCTCAATGAGGAAAAACCACATTATTTTGTTTAAATGTTTTTTTTTCTGCATATACTTATAGTGGCCCTATACTAGCAAAACAAATTGTAATAACACAGGATATAAAGCAGGCAACATAAGTAGCGTATTTCACACAGGTACACTGGTCAAAAGCCTACCAAGGCCCATGCCAGTACAATTTAATTAGGGGCCAGTAATTTGATAGACCTATGGAAAAAGATGCATTTTGCAGTTATAAGTTGGGGATGTGATGCCATCTGATCACCCATCAATCCTCTCCACTAATATCTGCTCGAAAGACCTCTGACCATTATGGTGCCCACCTGAGAGATTGAGGAAGACACCTATCTAGTAGTGACAAGTCTGATGAGGAGGGAAGGGCATGCATTCTAGTTGTAAGTCTAGATAGTGAAATGTGGAGCTACTCTAGGATTACAGAAGAAACTTTGAATTCAGATCCAGGTCTCAATATACAGCTATAGTTTTGTAAACTATACACTGTAAATGTATATATTTATCTATACTAGGCGCCCCTAATTGCCTATACTAAAGACTGTATGTTTTTTCCTCTGCTATGTTCGCTCTCCCACCTCTCATGTGATGGTGCTCTGGCACCTTTGGCATCTATTTAACTATATTAGGGCTGCTGTCTATTCTATTAACTGGTCCCTGTTGAAGGGTCTCTAGTGAAAGGATATGCTGCATTCTCTATTATATCACCTGTCTCCAGTGACTGGATAGGCTGCATTCTCAGTGATGTCACCTGTCTCTAGTGAATGGATAGGCTGCATTCTCAGGGATGTCCCCTGGCTGTAGTGAATGGATAGGCTGCATTCTCAGAGACGTTACCTGTCTTTAGTGAATGCATAGGCTGCATTCCCAGTGATGTCACTTGTCTCTAGGGAATGGATAGGCTGCATTCTCAGAGATGTCACCTGTCTCTGGTGAATGGATAGGCTGTATTCTTGGCGATGTCACCTGTCTCTAGTGAATGGATAGGCTGCATTCTCAGTGATGTCACCTGTCTCTAGTGAATGGATAGGCTGCATTCTCAGGGATGTCACCTGGCTGTAGTGAATGGATAGGCTGCATTCTCAGAGATGTTACCTGTCTTTAGTGAATGCATAGGCTGCATTCCCAGTGATGTCACTTGTCTCTAGGGAATGGATAGGCTGCATTCTCAGAGATGTCACCTGTCTCTAGGGAATGGATAGGCTGCATTCTCAGTGATGTCACCTGTCTCTAGTGAATGGATAGGCTGCACTCTTGGTGATATCACCTGTCTCTAGTGAATGGATAGGCTGCATTCTCAGCTATGTCACCTGTCTCTAGTGAATGGATAGGCTGCATTCCCAGTGATGTCACTTGTCTCTAGTGAATGGATAGGCTGCATTCTCAGAGATGTCACCTGTCTCTAGTGAATGGATAGGCTGCATTCTCAGAGATGTCACCTTTCTCTAGTGAATGGATAGGCCGCATTCTTGGTGATGTCACCTGTCTCTAGCGAATGGATGGGCTGCACTCTTGGTGATGTCACCTGTCTCTAGTGAATGGATAGGTTGAACTCTCAGTGATGTCAACAACGTTTGGTGAATAAATCCGCTGTATTCCTGGTGAGTTTACCAGCCTTTGAATGGATAGGCTGCTTTGTCTATTATATTACCTGTCTAGTGAATTGATAGGCTGCATTCTCAGCAATGTCACCTGTGGCTAATGAATGGATAGGCTGCGTTCTTAGTGATGTCATCCATCTCTAGTGAATGGATATAAAAAAGGAACCCTGATGAAGTCACATGATCAGTGACGATACGCTTGGGGAGTAAGCCAGGTGACGTCACAGTCCGTAATAAAGAGTAGCGGCAAGTACATAGCTTACATCACAGCATAACCACAGACGCTTCCATTTCATGGGAATAGAGAAGCTGCGCTAAAAAAAAATGATCAATCAGTTGATCAAATCAACACATATGAATATGCAGAAAGTCCATAATTAATCACTTCAGCTTGTTGATGTCACCACAGTGTATAAAAACAGACAGGAGAGTGCCCACCACCATAATATCGACCTGCTTACCATATAGCAAGCATAAAGGGCAGATGGCTATAACGAAGCCTTTAGCTTGTGGATGTCAACACCAAAATCGGCAGATTGGTTCCTGCAGCTCACTCAAACTCTCCAACTATGATGTCCGTCTTTACTCAGGTAGATACCCCAAAAGAGAGAAGACTGACCATAGTGTAATATTGTGTAAATAAGTTTTACTTAAAACAAGGTATTGCACTTACATTTAAGAAGAATATTGCAAGCGTTAAAAACAATGCCGGCCGGCACAATCACACAGAGCCTGTCCTCCTAGAACTATCGCGTGGTGGCGTCACTACGTGCCTTCCTCCAGACGCGTTTCATCATACGTGACGTTGTCAATGTTGTCGGACATCATAGTTGGAGAGAGTGAGCGATCTGCAGGATCCAGTCTGCCGAATTTGTTGTTGACATCCACAAGCTAAAGGCTGCAGCTGGGTTATAGCCATCTGCCCTTTATGCTTGCTATCTGGTAAGTAGGTCGATATTATGGTGGTGGGCACTCCCCTGTCTGCTTTTATACACTGTGGTGACATCAACAAGCTGAAGTGATTAATTATGGACTTTCTGCATATTCATATGTGTTGATTTGATCAATTGATTGATCATTTTGTTTAGCGCAGCTTCTCTATTCCCAGTTATCCCTTGTGTGTATCCCACTTCATGCTGCTGCTTGTTTTGGTTCATATATGCTCTTCATGTATGTCAGTGAACATAATTTTTAGCGCGGTTTATCTTTTGTCTTTCTATTGCTTCCATTTCATGAACACCATGTGAGTGTTTAGTGTTTCTTTGTTACTTTGTATGTCTATCTATTAAATGGTGTTGCACCAGGGGCTCGTAATACTACACTATGGTGGCTTGCATTTGGTGTTGAGGTCTGTCTGCAGAAACTCCCAGGAACATCGCAGCCTGTACCTGAGCAGAACAGAGACAGAGGATGCAACTGAGGTGTATAAGAATGGGAAAGTCCATTGCACCATCCTGGGACGGCCTCACATACCTGATCACCCCTGAAGTTGGGGACAAAGTGTGTTTAGACCTATTGCATGGGTCTATGAATCAGGTACGGGTCCATCTTACATTCACATGCTTGGTGGTGCACTGGAGTTTGATGTGGATTTGCAGCACTGAGATTGGGGATTCAGTTACCAGCAGTAATTTCACATAACACCTATTTTTGGTGAAGGTTAAAACTGTTTTGAAGAGTATTACAGCTTTGTTAGTGTGTGGACTATATCTATATGTGGACAACGTCACATTGTTTAACTTTACCCAGTGAATGGATAGGCTGCATTCTCTTTGATGTCACCTGTCTCTAGTGAATCGATAGGCTGTATTTTCAGTGATGTCACCTGTCTCTATTGAATGGATAGGCTGCATTCTTGGTGATATCTCCTGTCTCTAGTGAATGGATAGGATGCATTCTCAGTGATATCACCAATGTTTAGTTAATAAATCTGCTGTATTCTCAGTGATGTTACCAGTCTCTGGTGAATGGATAGGCTGCATTCTCAGTGATGTAATCCATCTCTAGTAAATGGATAGGCTGTATTCTTAATTATGTCCCTAGTGAATGGATAGGCTGTATTCTTAGTGATGTCACCTGTCTCTAGTGAATGTATAGGTTGTATTCTTGGTGATGTCACCTGTCTCTAGTGAATGGACAGGATGCATTCTAGGTGATGTCATCCATCCAGTGAATGAATAAGCTGCATTCTCAATTATGTCCTTAGTGAATGGATGAGTTGTATTCATATTGATGTCACCAGTCTCTAGAGAAATGATAGGCTGTAATCTCAGTGAGGTCACTGGTCTTTAGTGAATGGTTAGGCTGCATTCTAGGTGATGTCCTCCATCTCTAGTGATTGGATAGACTGCTTTATCTATCATGTCGCCTGTCTAATGGATTCATTCTCATGCATTGTAAATCATAAAATCTTGTTCTGATATTCCTCCCTTTCAATAGTTTGAGGAGTTTAAACACAACAGCAGCAAGACATACAACACAGAATTTTCCATCACAGTGGATGACTGACAGTCAAGGAAATTTCCTACTGAAGCCACACATGACTGGGTGTCAGTAGCAGCGGACCATCAAGGTGCAGGTTAAGAAGGATCTTCCAGGTGGAGTAAATTTCTTACACATACTTGATGGTCACATGTTCCTCCACCCAAAACTAAATTAAATCCCAACTCCATCCACAGCTTTTATTTTTCACTTACCAATACTCAAGCTAGAGAAAAAGAGAAGACATAGGAAGCTAAATTGTTAAATTAGGAAATAAGTCTCCCCTTCCTGCCTGTGCACTGGGGAAGAATTAAAAATCAAGTATAAGTCAGGTTACACAATAACCATTAATGCATTTCGATTTTATTTTTAGCAGTTTGCCTGGAGTTCTTCTTTCATCAGTATTTACTGCCATATACATATCAAATATGTCTTAATAAGATATCTAGCAATCTGCTTATACAAATACAGTTTAGATGCAGGAATGCTAGTAGGGAAATGGGGTGGATTATTTTGAAATGAGGACATTTATGTCTTCTAAATCACCTATTTCAGTGCAGCCCTCTGGAGGCCTAATCTGTTCAGTTCCATAAGTGGTAAAATTTCCACCTGGGATCTGAGAAATCCAGCAGATGAAATCACATACAGCAGCTCCGACAGGCCATTGCTGAGTGATTTATGACTACATTGTGCAGGTAAAAATAGGTTGTAAAATAATATCAAAATGTGGAGAATTAAGAAGCTCAGCATCCATCTCCGAATGTGCTGGACCCAGCAAAATACAACGGCACAATAATTGAGCTGAAGGCACACAATGCTCTGGGAAATACGCACAGTGAATGAGACCACATGCTCTGGGGGCCTATTGTAAAGCCATGAAGATGGCATTTGGCACACATTTCATGGCATTCACCAACATTCGTAATTGACATGCTCTGGGGTCTGGTGGATACTCTAGTATTCAGCATATTTAAAAAAAGGTCAATGTCACAATTACCGCACATTGGACAAAAGCCTTTATTTAGTCAGTCTGAAATAGCGAATCTTTGTATTTTACAAATGAAAACACAATGGGGCTTAACTATAAAACCCCATAGATTCAGAGAACATCGGATGGCATTCACATTCTGCAACAATAATCAGTTACATTAAAGTAAACCTTTTCTACAGAAAAATTAAGGCTGCCTTTGCTGACCTCCTTTTAAACAAATGATAATTGCTTGGCTATTATACTGCCTACTGACTTCAGTGCAGACTGGCTGAGTAGAGTCTCTAAACGGAAACAAATAGGCAAATCATAAGAGTCAAATCAGAACTCCTGTCTTCATACTTGTTTGAGGGTTTTTGTCTCAAGTTATTGAAGCAAGAGGGTTAGCATGACAGCCAGGCAATTAGCATCTATATTATTCTTAGTGTCTGTTTCCCTTATCTAAAGCCAAAACCTTTTTTTTTTTAACCACTTGTCTACTGGCCACTTTTCCCTTCTTCCTGCCAAAGCCAATTTTCAGCTTTCAGCACTGTCACACTTTGAATGACAATTGCACAGTCATGCAACACTGTACTCAAAGAACATTTTTATCATTTATTTTAAAACAGATAGAGCTTTCTTTTGGTAGTATTTAATTACCTCTGGGTTTTTTATTTTTTGCCAAACAAATGAAAAAATACAGAAAATTTAATTTCTTAGTTATTGTTATAAAATTGTGTAAATAAGTCATTTTTCTCCTTCACTGATGTGCAATGATGAGGTTGTACTGATGTGCACTGAAGGGGTGGCACTGATGAGGCTGCACTGATATGCGGCACTAATGGGCACTGACAGGCAGCACTAATGGACACTGTTGGAGCTGCACTGATCATCAGGTCACTGATGATCAGTGCCCTGGTTATCAGTGTAGATTAGACATGTGCATTCGTTTTCGTCCGAATGCATTTTCGTCCGAATTTCAGGTATTTTCGTTATTGTTTTAACAAACGATAAAGAAAGTGCAAAATCCAAAAAACGAAAGATAAGGCATAAACAAATGCTTTATTTTCGTTTTCGTTGCTACAACAGTTCGATATAGATAGGAGATTGGACATGATGATGACAATAACAATCTGTGTCTATCAAACCTGTGGTCAAATGTGCCTAACCTTAACTCTATTAGTCCAAGATTATTCTACATAGAGAGAAAAGATTCGACGCAGGGGAGAAAAGATTTGACGTAGGCGAGAAAAGATTCGGCGTGGGGGAGAAAAGATTCTGCGTGGGGGAGAAAAGATAAATAAAAATAATGATGATGATGAATGTTATTGGCTCATTGTAACCAAAGAGGAGGAGCAGTAAAATAGCTAGAACTAAGTACACACGTACTTTGGCTTATGGTGTCTGTTGAAAGTTCTGAGAAGATTCGACGGAGCAGGTAAACTAAATGGCATCGTACAGTTTAGTTGCTCCGTCGAATCTTCTTTGAACATTCGACAGACACCATAAGCCTTCAATGACAGATTCGACCTTAATTTGGATTTTTGGACTAATGCAATTTTTAACGAAAAACGAAATAAATAAAAACGAATTTCGGGAGTAACTAAATAAATGTATTTTTCGGACGAAAACGAAATTCCGAAACGAAATATTTCAGTGTGCACATGTCTATAGATGTCATCTGTGTGGATTGCTGCTTACTGGCTTTCCTCTCGTTGCATGCTGTCAACCAGCAAATCCTGTTTACACTGTGATCAGGTGTGATTGGACACAGCTGGTCACATGGTAAAGACCGCTGTGATTGGCTCTTTACCCCGATCTGTAATCAGCTTTGTCCAAAGGACACAGTGATCACAGATCACTGCCGATGCACGCCACCGATGTGCACCTCCCGGAAATGTGTGACCTTGCTGTAGCCGTCATTTGGCTATGACGCAGTTGTGAAGAGGTTCAATTATGGGTAGAGTTGGAATGGGTTAAAATGTTTTTTATTTGTCCCAGTGGGGAGATTTTCCTTTACATCCTCTCCCACAGATCCATGTTAAAATGGAGAGGAAATCTTTCCAAAGTGAGGAAAACCCTCCATGTTACCCCTGATGTCTCTTTGAAGACAATGGACTTTTAGACATTTTCGCATCCTCAGGAACACTGACCATCATGACAGCACCCCTTTGTTCATCAGTGAAAAGGAGGGATTAGCTCAATTGCATATACTGTAGATTTCCCATCAAGTTGGAAAAGCTTCTTGTTAGACATTGAGCATGTAGTATATGAGTACATTTTTGCTCCAGCCTCAGATAACTGAATATAGCTTCACTAATGCCGCGTACACACGGTTGGACTCTCCTTTACAACAAAGGCCTGACGGACTTTCGACGGAGTTACGACGGACTTTCGAACGACCGGACTTGCCTACACATGATCACACCAAAGTCTAACAGATTCGTACGTGATGACGTACGACCGGACTAAAATAAGGAAGTTGATAGCCAGTAGCCAATAGCTGCACTAGCGTCGGTTTTTGTTCCTCAGACTAGCATACAGACGAGCAGATTTTTCGATCGGACTTGAGTACGTCGGAAAGATTTGAAGCAAGTTCCAAATCTAAAGTCCGTCAGATTTTGGACCGAAAAAGCTTGCTGCAGGTCCGTTGAAGCCCACACACGGTCGAATTGTCCCCTGGACTCGGTCCGTCGGACCAGTCCGGTCGAAAAGTCCGCCCGTGTGTACAGGGCATAAGTCTTATGCCCTGTACACACGGTCGGACATTGATTGGACATTCCTACAACGAAATCCATGGATTTTTTCCAACGAATGTTGGCTCAAATTTGTCTTGCATACACACGGTCACACAAAGTTAAGCTAAGATCAGATAGTGTTTTCTGATCCAGATCATAGAATATCTACATTTCATTTATTGCACATGGTATTATAACAGATCAGTCAATTAATTCTTCTTTAAAAAGCAAATCAGAACTCTGTAAAGTTGTAAAATTACCTGCATACAGGAACTTCATTTTTAACAACACATGTTCCTTCATTTCTGCAATATCTATAGGGACATTCTAAAAAAAAATTAAAAACAATAATTTTTAGATGACCAATTTTGATAGTAACATAGTAAAAGTTTAAAATTAAAAAATGTGTGTGTCCCTTCCTTTGCCTTTTTCTTCCCAACTCTTACAATATTTTAAATTGAATGCATTTGCATGAACATATTGGTAAATTGTAAATACTACGACCCTGGCGTTTGTATTTCCAACATGTTCTGTTACCTACATCCATTCTGTTCCTGCTTACTGTATATTAACTTTCATTGAACAATGCACATCCCATACAACATTGTGTACGGTATGTGTGGAAAACCTGAATAAAAATTTTGAATAAGAAAAAATGTGTGTGTGCTTCTACACATTAATAGTTACTGATTCTCATAAATGATTTCTAGCTCATAGGGCTAGAAACTGCTACTCCAAATAGGACTAAATGAGTGTACAGACTGTAGATTCACATAGGGTTTAATATAGGGTTACATTAGGTTGGTGTTAAGATCAGAGAATGGGAAATGCTTAGTCTGGGTTTTAAATACATGTTTGTTCTTGGAAAGTATTTGGGGGGGGGGGGGGGGTTGTTATTGTACAGGGGCTTTTTGGTGACTATTTCTTCCATTAGGGTTTATTAAGGGTTAGGAGGTGCTTAATCCTTAGGGTCACTTTACAGGTTTGTTACAGAAATGTTTGCAAACTGTGTCATGTAGTATACAAAATAGCATTTTTTTTTTGTAGCATAAGGGTAATAATCAACATTAGGTAAAAATGAAATACGTCAAAACTTTTGGTAAAAAAATTGACATTTTATCACTGTAGCCTACTCTGCACCTACTGCAGATTCCAAAATAGCCAACTTTTTTCCCTTGACTTTGGCTTGAAATTCATGTTCATTTGATTGTATGTATCATATGTAATGCACAGGTAGCAAAACTTTTCTTTTTCTAGTTTTGGATAGAGTGCAAGGGGTTTGGAGCCCTGTTGTGTTTTTAGTGCTATCGAGAGCTCCTCTACGGACTGTTTTCCTCACTTGCTGTTCCATTGACAACAGTTTCACCAGAGAGGAAATCAGGGAAAATCTGCAACAGAAACACAGACTTTTTTTTTTGTTATTGGAAATACTCACAATAAATGAAGGAAAATTTCTCTAACAAAACCACAAATAGCAGTAAAAACATACAAGGGTTCTAATCCTTACCCACTCTATCCAAAACTAAAAATAGTTTTGACTGGACTTGAATGTTTATGGTAGCATTCATTGGCTGAATTTACACTGAAACACACAGCTGCTGGAGCGCTTTACTTGTCCAGCAGCTGTCTGTTCCAACTGCAGTAGGGAGCAGTGCAGTGAGCATTTTTTTTTTTTTGCACAAACTTTATTTGAAGTGTACAAAAGTACACTTCATTTATAGTGCTGTACAGCAGCATGATGCAATGCATTGCTGTACAGTGACGTGCGATCCTGTACGGTGCGCTGCAATAAAATGCACAAAGTCTGCATTTTAGCACAGCTCTGGGCCATGTGGTAGCGTGATTGAAACATACATAAAACAATAGTTTCCTGTGTGTCTTTGTTGTGACCAGCATTTTAAATTGCAGTAAAATGCTGGTCACCACACAGTCTGAATTTAGCCTTTTTTATATATATTTATACTGCAGGCAGGATATCATTACCTGAACAAAGTGACTCATCTATGTAGTTGTTGCAGTCTGGTCTCCCATCACACCTCTGCTCAACAGTCAGCCATGTATTGGTGGGAATGCATAGAATGGAACCATTGGCCGAAACTATAGAAGCTAGAGAATATAACAACACAATCAGTTTAAATGGATAAAATGGTTACACTCAGGGTCATTCAATAACAAATGCAAATCAGTCCTAAACAATTTTTACGAGTGAATAGGACTTTCAAGCGAGAGAGAGAGCGAGAGCGCCTAATTACTTTACTAGGCCTGTAGCCAAGCAAGCTCATGATTAGTATGTGCGCAAGCCAGCAGCTCCTGTGCAGCTAAAGTACCTGGAACCTCTTGGAGCTAAAAGATAAATTCCAGCTTTATTCTTATTTTTTCATCCATAATGTCCACAATTTATTACAACTGTACTCTTACTTTTCCTTCTATGTACCAAACTCACTTTAGGCCTTAGTGGGGTTTTATGCCAATAGCTGCCATTGGGAAACCCCATTCAATGCAATGAGAGCCTGACAGCTCCCATAGGCATTCACATGTAATTAGACATGCAGTGATTACCAGTGGATGATTGGTCCTCTGGTTGCAGAAAGTTTGCACCCAGAACCGATCATCCAGAGATAATTGCTAAATGTCTGATTACAAGGCCGCAGTGCCAGTGGACATTATCAGCCTCTCATTGCTTTGAATGGGTCAGCCCATAGTCAGCCCCAAATGCACATGAGAATGAGGCCTTACTATAACATTGGTTAGTTGCAGCAATCCTGTTCCCTTTTCCAAAATGTTGCATTACAAGTCAAACTGCCCGCACCAATTTGGTAAACTTTTAAATACTCTCACTGATTGTTTCCCTAACTTCCAGGTGACTGGTATTCAAATAAAACACTCTCTTGTGAAATACAGAAGGCATTCAGCTCTTGTTATGCAGGTTCAGGTTGGCAATGCATGAAAAATGTGTGCACTAAGCCATTCTGCTCAGGACACTATCAGACCCAGCAGCTAGTGGGCAATTGGTGGGCTTTAAATGCAATTGGCAGGTGTTGAGCACTTGCACTTAGCTCATTCTTTTAGTGTCCATGTGAGCACATCGTTAAAGAAAGTAAACATGGTGTGTGTGCAGAAGTGTGCTGACATGTTCTGCAGACCATGTAGCCAAACTGTTGGCCAGAAAACGTATCAGCTGTTTAATTAATGATTATAAAGACAGGAGCTGATCTGAGTATTTTTGCAGACAGACTTAGAATGGGAAAATCAGTATCAGATTGTAAGGAAAAGAGCTAAATAGTCCAGGCAACCTTAGAGGACAGGAACACAAAAATATGAATATAGAGAGAGTGTTAGTTCATTTCTTACTCATATTTATTCTTTAAAAATTCACTAAATAAAATATTCTCAATGGGGGTACATGAAGAACCATGCAGATTCTACAGTATTTGTTTAGCACATATTTAGGTTAGTGTGGGATATGTCTTAGCTGGCTCCAATACTCTCCCATTAACCAAAAGTTTGTCGATCCTTGACCATTATACCTATTCTTTGGCCAAAGGTATATGGACACACCCTCAAATGTTTTACTTCAAGTGTTCCAGTAATGGTACTGTTAGTGATACAGCATCCAAAGTCATGCATGACTGTGACCTTGTGCACAAAGCCAGCTCCATAAAAGCATGGTTTGAGTAGCTGGATTGAGCTTGGGATGAATTGGAACAGTAACTGTGAGCCAGATCTTCTTATACAAAATCAGTACCCGACCTCACAAATGCTCTTTTGGCTGAATGGGACACATTCCAAAATCTTGTGGAAAGATTTTCCAGAAGAGTGGAAGCTATTGGCTATGTGTGTGTGTGTGTGTGTGGTGGTTGGGGGTGCACCTCCATATTAACACCCATGGTTTGGATTTCCAAGAAGCTCCTATAGGTGTGATGGTTGGGTGTTCACAAACTATTGGCCAGTAGTATATAACATAGTATGTAACATATTGGGGTTTATTTACTAAAACTGGATAATGCAAAATCTGATGCCGCTGTGCATGGTAGCCAGTCAGCTTAAGCTTGTTCAATTAAGCTTTTATAACAAAATTTGGAAGCTGACTGCTTTCTATGCGGTGCTGCACCAGATTTTGTATTCTCCAGTTTTAGTAAATCAACTCCACTGAGTGCTAAAGGGATGCGATCACATTAAGATTCTTAATTAAAGTGACTGTAAAGGCAGAAGGTTTTTTCTGTTAATGCATTCTATGCATTAACAGAAAAAGCCTTCTGTGTGTAGCAGCCCCCCTCAGCCCCTCTAACACTTACCTGAGGCCCCTCTCTGTCCAATGATGTCCACCAGTGTCTTAGCTGTCCAAGATTCTCCTACCTGATTGGCTGAGACACAGCAGTGGCTTCCGCTGCTGTCAATCAAAGTCAGCTAGCCAATCAGGGGAGAGAGGGGACAGGGCCGCGTCAGGGCTCCATGTCTGAATGGACACAAGGAGCTATTAACTCAGCTCGGGAGAGCAGGCACTCCACATGGGAGGAATGTGAGTACAGAGCCTTCCCATTTAGCGGTCAGTTTGAACACTTTACCGCAATGACCTCAGAATCTACAAAACAGAAGCAGGTTGCAGCTGCATTATTTGGTAAAATACATGCAGTGTTTATAGCGTGAAGTCGTTTTTTTTTTTTTACAAAAGTGGAGGTTTACTTTAGGTGAATGGATTTAGCAGTATAACCTTCACAACCTTCACAAGCTGCTTGCTGTGGGGGCACTGAACAGGAGGGAGGGACCAGGACCACAGAAGAGGGACCCAGGAAAAGGAGGATCCGGGCTGTTTTATGCAAATCCACTGCAACAGAGCAGGTAAGTATAACATGTTTATTATTTTTATAGAACAAAAACGAGCCTTTACAATCACTTTAATCTTGTGTATACTGCTAGCAACCTTTACATTTATCACAACACAGCCTTAAGCTGCATTTGCCACCCAAATTCTGGGTGGCATATACACCCTAGCCGAGCCTGGGCATTTTAGAAGGCAGTTGCGGAAGGCTTGGGACCTTTTGAGTGATTTGGCATCATTACTTAATTGTAGGCACTCCACATGGTAGGAATGTGAGTACAGAGTCTTCCCATTTAGCGGTCAGTTTGAAGACTTTACCGCAATGACCTCAGAATCTACAAAACAGAAGCAGGTTGCAGCTGCATTATTATTTGGTAAAATACATGCAGTGTTTATAGCGTGAAGTCGTTTTTTTTTTTTTACAAAAGTGGAGGTTTACTTTAGGTGAATGGATTTAGCAGTATAACCTTCACAACCTTCACAAGCTGCTTGCTGTGGGGGCACTGAACAGGAGGGAGGGACCAGGACCACAGAAGAGGGACCCAGGAAAAGGAGGATCCGGGCTGTTCTATGCAAATCCACTGCAACAGAGCAGGTAAGTATAACATGTTTATTATTTTTATAGAAAAAAAATGAGCCTTTACAATCACTTTAACCTTGTGTACACTGCTAGCAACTTTTACATTTATCACAACACAGCCTTAAGCTGCATTTGCCACCCACATTCTGGGTGGCATATACACCCTAGCCGAGCCTGGGCATTTTAGAAGGCAGTTGCGTAAGGCTTGGGACCTTTTGAAGCCATTTTTTTTTTTTTTTTTACAAAAGTGGAGGTTTACTTTAGGTGGATGGATTTAGCAGTATAACCTTCACAATATTTAAGAGATAATCTTTCTGGCTAAAAATGTCTTTGGATGAAAACAAAATCATATAATTAGTTACATATTTCACAGATTTTCTGTTTAAAAAATATCAGTCTTTTTACTGAAGTTCTTTGTCTGCTTTTCAGAGCTTGTATTTTCATCTCTGAGAAGCACGTTTGTTAAAATATGTCATCACCTAAAAAAAAAAGATTATTTTATCAGCAAAAAGTAGTTTACACTACAAAGTAAAAGCATCATTTACAGAGCTGTGATTCTATATCAAAGTAAGGGAAATCATTAGAAGAAAACGTTCTTGGTCCTCTACACTGTCAGTAGAATTGGTTTCCCTCTGCTAATTAAAAAAAAAATGAAATTTGTTAAAGTTATGAAATATGAAAGAATTTCTCAAGGGTCATCTAGGGTAATAAAGATAGTAAAGATTTGTACTTTATATCATTTGCAAAAGAAAACATCTCACCAGGGGAGTAAAGGAATTCTAGCAATGTTAGCAATAATTGTTTTTTCTTTGGAAAGTCATAAAAAAAACACCTTTTTTTGGTGATAGTTTGTATGCCTCGTCAAAAAAAAAAAAAAAAAAAGCAGTTAGCAAAAATAACACAATAAAGGGTCTTTTTGAACATTGCAATCCACTGCGTTCCAAATGCACCGAGTGTGCAATCTGCTGCGAATGTAAATAGCTTTCTAACGACGCCCCGAGACGCATCACATGGTACTGCAGTACTATACCATCCAGTTGCAGAGCATTTTTAAAAGTAGTGCATGAACAACTTTTGCTGCAATCCAGTGCAATTTCAGCCCATTCATTTGAAAATCACAACACACTGGGGGTTATTTACTAAAGGCAAATCCACTTTGCACTACAAGCGCACTGCAAGTGCACTTGAAAGTGCACTTGCAGTGCACTTGGAAGTGCAGTCACTGTAGATCCGAGGGGGGCATTTAAGAAAAATAAAAAACAGCATTTAAGCTTGCACATGATTGGATGATAAAATCAGCAGAGCTTCCCCTCATTTCAGATCTTCCCCTTTAGATCTACAGCGACTGCACTTCCAAGTGTACTTGTAATGTAAAGTGGATTTGCCTTTCATAAATAACCCCCACTGAATCACACAGGAATTACCCTGGAATGCGGAGCACGTTCCTGTGCCATTCCTAGTGTGAAGTATCACTCAATGGGGGTTATTTACTAAAGGAAAATCCGCTTTGCGCTGAAAGTGCACTTAGAAGTAAAGTCGCTGTAGATCCGAGGGGGACATGCAAGGAAAATAAAAAACAGCATTTTAGCTTGCACATGATTGGATGATAAAATCAGCAGAGCTTCCAATCATTTCAGATCTACCCCTCAGATTTAGAGCGACTGCACTTCCAAGTGCACTTTCAGTGCACTTGCAGTGCAAAGTGGAGTTGCCTTTCATAAATAACCCCCAATTAGTCTTAATTTTGAACAAATGTAAACAAAGGAGCAACAAATTACTCTTTTAAGTGAATCTCCTTTTTAATTGAAAGAAAAGTAATAAATACTGGAAGGATTTTTACATTATGTGTATGCAATATGTATGTATATAAGTATGTATCTATTATATTATGTATATACTGTATGTATGTATGTATTATATGTTTAATTACGAACAATAAGAACCCCACAAATGCTTCCCACCCCCAGTAACAAACACCCAATATCATTATTAAGGCTAAGAATTTTTCTGTGTTGCCTGCCTAGAGCTGCCAGAAACCATGCTGCACTCCAGCCTTTTGTGGTTATAAATGCTAGGCGTGTTTTTTTTTAGCTTAATGCATTCTCTGCATTAGGTTAAAAAAAAAATGCCCCAGTACCTTGTGCCCCCCCCCTGTTGTTTATGTCCAACGCCACTGGGTCTTCAATGATCTGCACCACTTCCCTGGTCTTCCAGGAGTACAGCGGGTACTGATGGAAGTGGAGCGATAGACTCCTGTTCCCATTAGTCAAATTTATATGAGAGAGCAGGTGTCTATAGACACAGACAGCACCATCCAGGAATGCACACATGTCTCCATAGAAGCTTGCTACCTAAGGAGACACCCGCATGTCCTATTTTCCTGCTCTGTGCAGTGGTTTTGCAAAGAGCAGCCCTGATGTTCCTCTTCTCAGGTCCCCCGCTGTTGCTCCTGCCTCCTTACCCCTGACACTTGCTATGGGGGCACTGGTATAGGCACGGTCCATAGACAGACACAGTGTGGCTCAGCTCTGCGGCCCCCTACCCCACTCTCTCCTCACAGGCTGTGACTGACAGAAGAAGGAGCCAACGGCTCTCACTGCCGCCTCCATGTTCAGTGATGAGAGAGAAAATAGAGAGAGCCGCTGATCTCGGGCACATCACTGGATTGGGCTCAGGTACAGTAAGTACCGTATTTAGGGGAGCTGGGGGGGGGGTAATGCATTCTTTATTTAGAAACAATTTTTTTTTTTTACATAGTAATAACCCAGAATGGTTACAACCTGGAACTGTGTGGGATCTTGATCAGGGAAGGTTTTTTTACCTTAATGCAGAGAATGCATTAAGACAGAAAACCTTTACAAGGAAGCTATTCAACCAATCTGCTTTGTCAACTGCAGAACTGTCAATCATTGTATGAAAAACTCGATTTGGAGATTCTCATTTAAAATGAGTTTAAAATGTGCACACAATGTAGGGAATTAAATTCCGGGGTGCATTACTGGGGAGATCACAAGCAGAAGAAAGGAAATCTTGATTCTGCTAAACAGAGCTTTATGCCTGGTACACTCTACAACCCACTGGGTTGAATGAAAAAAAAACTGTCAGCTTTGGTCAGAGCCACTGTACTAACCATCCAAAGTTAGTACAGCGATCTGCCCCGCTGAGCTGTTGTGTTCTGACAGGGGGATGGCCCCCCCAACAGAACACTCTGGTCATCGCTCTCTCCCATTGGCTGAGAGTGCTGATTGGGAGTTGGTCAGCTGCTGGTTTTCCAGAATGCTTGTTTGACAGAAGCCAGCTTCTTTGGAACAGACCGAATGTCGGACTATTTTTTTTTTAATCACTTAAAGTGGTTTAAACCCTTTACATTTTTTACTACAGGTAAGCCTATAATAAGATTTACCTGTAGCCACCTTGGATATCTGCATGTGCCAACGTCATCGGCACATGCGCACTGAAGCAATGGCACGCACGTGCTGTTGCTTCAGTTAGCGTGTCATCACGGCTCCAGCCAATTAGGGCACCAGAGCCCGCGATACCTGGAAGTAACTTGGGAAACAGGAGCGGTGTCGCCAGCCAGAGTGGTGTACGAAGACCGCTGCCAGGGCTTCGATCTAAGGTAAGTAATTCATAATGAGGTAGTATGCTAAGCATACCAGCTTATTATGCCTTTGTCTTGCAGGTTTTTTTTGTGTCTTTTTTTAGTGGGTTTACAACCACTTTAACCTCCCTGGCGGTATGATTATTTCAGATTTTAGGTGCTGAAAGCGGTACCATTATTTTGCACAGAAGTTTGGCGTTTTATATTGTAGGCCTGTAATTCTTAGGAATAGTTCACTTAAATCTGTCCAAACAAGAGTCTAGTAGACATCCCGGGTATGATAAAGTTTGAAAAACGAAATAAAAAATTATAATATAATAAATAACTATAAATAATTATAACAAATAATAATATAATAATAATAAAAATTATATAATAATGTAATCAAATCAAAAACACTGAAATTTGCTCAGTTGCAGAATTGTAGCTTTTGTTACTTTTAGTGTTTGATGACGGATCTCCTCACAAATCGCTATCGCTCAATTCTGCAAGTGATTATAATTTATTATCGCTTTTTTCTAGCTGGTCTAAAACCACTTTTGATGTAAAGAGACAGTTTTGGTTGCTATGGACAATCTCCAGTTTCCTGGCAGAAAGAACAGTTTTATATATATAAAACTGCATGCAGGACACTGGGCAAACCACTAAAGACAAAGGGGATGTGTAATCATTTGATACAGTATGCTGTATCTGTACTGTGTGTTTCACTTTTGAATTTACCGCCGAACTCCGTCCTCGTGCGTCGCAACGCTCGCAGGGAATGGAGCTCGGCACTGTGAATCGAGCGAGACACAGCGGCTCGCCAATCACAGCGGAGAGACATCGCAGGATCCAGGGGACAAGGTAAGTAAACTCTTCCTGGATCCTGCGATGCAATCCCGAGTCTGGCTCGGGGATACCGCTTTTGGTATGAAAAATCCACCCCGAGCCAGACTCGGGAATACCGCCAGGGGGGTTAAGGACAGAGCCTCGTTTTGAGATTTGGTGTTTACAAGTTAAAATAATTTTTTTTTTATAAAAAATTACTTAGAACCCCCAAACATTGTATATATTTTTTTCTAACACCCTAGAGAATAACATGGCGGTCGTTGCAATACTTTCCGTCACACCGAATTTGCGCAGCGGTCTTACAAGCGCACTTTTTTGGAAAAAATACACTTTTTTGAATTTTTATATTGTGAAATAATTATTTTTTTTCTTATTTACTTTACTTTTTATTTTTACACTGTTCTTTTAAAAATAAAAAAAAATGTGTCACTTTTATTCCTCTTACTAGGAATGTAAACTTCCCTTGTAATAGAAAAAAAGCATGACAGGACCTCTTAAATATGAGATATGGGGTCAAAAAGACCTCAGATCTCATATTTACACTATTATGCAAAAAAAAAAAAAAAAAAATGTTGTTTGAAAAAATAAAAAAATGTCCCTTTAAGAGCTAAGGGTGGAAGTGACGTTTTGATTTCGCTTCCGCCCTGCAGTGGTATGGAGCCGAGCGGGGGCCATCTTCCCCTCAGTCAGCTCCATACCACAGACCGAGAAGGATCCGATCACCTCCGCCGCTGCTGGCGGCACCGTTTAAGAGGTGGAGGGCACCGGAGCATGGCGGGAGGGGGGGCCCTCTCCCGCCACCAATTAATGTGATCTCCCGACATTCGGCAGGTGTGTACAAGGCAGTTCCAGTTCTGGAGACCTCAGTTACAAAAAGATATTGACAAGAGGGAGGGAGTCTAGAGATGGACAACAAAAATGGTGCAAGGTTTAAGGCTGGGTTCACACTTGATTCGGATGCATCTGACAGCAGGGGTCTGGTGCGTCCCTGTTCTCCGTTTCAGGGACAAACCAGGCCTGAATTTTTGCCTGAATTCAGACCTGAAACAGAGCCAAAGATGCACAGGACCCTTGTGCAAATCGCTCTGCAGCCGCCTCGGAGATGTGTGAACCTGCTCATAGTCTCCTGTCATGCGAATTGGATGTGGGGAAACCTGCATCCAATTTGCATAAGTGAGAACCCAGCCTTAAGAATAAAATATATCAGCAGATTCTTGAGGGACTTAATTTGTACAGCCTGAAGGAAAGGAAAGAAACATGAGAGATGACTGAAACAGAAGAACATGGTGACACGACCTTAAACTAGCAGGAGGAAAGTTTAAAACTGACCTTAGAAAATATTATTTTACCAAATGAGAAGTGATGCTTGGAGCAGACTTCCAAATGAAGTTGTGACTCAAACAAATGCTTGGAAACACCTAAATATAGACCTATACTTAGACAAAAAGGTTAAGAAAAACAAATGTAAGACCCTCTACCTTTAGGTAGGTGCTAGAATAGGATTTTTCTGGGTTTAAGATATAAGTGTAGGCAAATTTAGGATATCAGTGTAGGCAAATTTAGACAGGCCTGTGCTTTAGGTTAGGCCTGTTTGTATGATTTGAGATTGGGAGTGTTTAGTGTAGTGGTGGATGTGACCACCTGTGCTCTGACTCAGAGGCGCCTCCTCTGCTTTCAGCCGGAATGTTCTGGAAGAGGAGATTGGACCTGAGCTGGAGTGGCAGGCAGCTCATCTGAGGAGCTCTGACTAATTACCATTCGGTATTGGCAGGGGGCAGGCCTCCCATATAAGCTGGAGTCACATGCTGCTAAGGAGTTCAGACGGAGCAGGAAAAAGGAGAATGAAGTTTTAGGTAGCTTCCACAGGGCGTCCCCATATAGGGGCCGTGCCAAGCGCAGAGGAGGGCTGAAGGAGCTAGGATGTATTCCTGGATAAAGATCTTCAACATGGAGTTGGTGTCAAGCTGCTGTGACCGGGGAACACAGGACTTGCACTTTGGAGAAGATCAGTAAAGGAGAAGTAGCAGCAGGACTGAGGAGAGTAGAACAAAGTTCTGTGACCGGGGAACACAAAACTTCCCCTTTGGTGAAGGTCAGTGTGATAGAAGCAAAAGGAATGCAGAATGCTGTGGCCAGGGAACGCATTTATATAGACTGTTTTCCTAACCATTTTCTATGGACATTTATATTTAGTTCACATGCTGCCATCTAGTGACCTTTTGTGGTAATGCACTTGTTTTATTATATTCTTTTTCCCTGATGTTATGACACACTTCCTTTATATGTAGTGCTCCACCTTTCTTCCTGTGATTGTACTTCCTGTGTCATGGATGCAGCTACAAGCCACATGTAGCAGGGTACATGTATTCTGCATTGTAAGCTACAGACAATATCATCTTTTGACCGCATAAATACTACAACATATTCATCTGTTTGTATCCTGTCATCTGCTGTAACCTGATGTTCAGTATAAAAGCATTTTGTGGATGGAATCGGTATTTGGTGAGTTTAAACTATCTGATGAGGATTGTCCTCAGTGATTATATCTTATACAGGCCAGGCATAGAGGTCTCACAAGGGATAGTCGCTTCACAACAATCGGAGTCAGAATACCCGCAAAAAATGCGACAAAACTATGCAAATGACTGCTCATTGTCTCAGAGGTGATAGATGTGGGTCTGGCAGCAGGGTGATTTGGTGGATGTTAGTAACTAGTGGTAACCAACCGCTGCAAAAATGTTGAAAAAAAGAGTGTGGGGAAGACTTGGGGAACAGCTTTGTGTTTTTTGCCCTCATTCTTCTATGTTACCTGTAGTATATACCTGTGAATTCCCTTGTTTTTTATAGCTAGTACATAGAGCCTTGCATTCTGCCCAAATTAAAAGTGTGCCCACCCTTACTTTATAACTGAGAAAACACCAAGACAAAATTGTAACACTTACTGCAATTATATTCATCTTCACCCAGTAGACAATCAATTACTCCATCACACCACATCATCGCCGGGATACATCGTCTGTTGGAACACTGGACTTCTGTACTCTTGCACTGCGGCTTGGGAGCTGTGGTGGGGATCACTGTAGGGCAGAAGATTTCATCTGTTCCATCTATACAGTCCTCCATCCCATTACACTTGGCAGACAAGGGCACACACTGCTTTTCATAGGCACATGTGAACAAGTCTTCAGGGCAGGTAGACTTTGGTATTTCCGGCTCTGGGGGAAAAAAAAATGCTTATTTCCCTTATTTTGTAGTTTCTCCTCTTCTCCTTTTTGTTAATTACCTTTTTAAGCTTACAACCGTTTTTATATTTTATATTTTTGTATTGATAAAAAATATTATTTTACAAATAAACATATATTTCAGGGAATGCCAATGCATCAGTTTGTGCAGTTCATGGCAGGCTGTCAAACAAGAAAGACCAGCACTAGTTCTGCACTTGTTGTCTCCTCTTGCAAACAGAAGACCCAGACTGCACCCTCTCAAGAAGAGATGTATGTATACCCTGAGATCAAACTATTGAAAGTATAGTCACAGCTATGCAGCAAGTCAATTGCAACAGCTCAAGCCCTGGAGTATCAGACCCGCTTGTTGTCTGCCAAAGGTTAAATATGAAATATTGATATGCAAAATGTGTATTTATCTGACAAAAGTAAGAAAAATAAAAAAGTTTTCTGGAAAAGCCCTGTTTATTCCCTTTTTAAGATATACTCCAACCAGACTCTAAAATTTTGTGCGAAAACACATTGGGGACAGCCTGACTGCGCAGGGATTTCACTCTTTATCCTTCATCTGTTGAGTATACCAGGTCACCCCACTGTATAAAATCCTTTGGTTGTTGGCCACCTGGCGTTCTGAGCCTGTGAATCTGTAACTTCATCTAGTCCAATTATGTGTCCATCTGGTGCAGTCTAAGTATAAAACTTCCAGCCATACAGAAATAAATTATTCATGCGTCTACTGCACCCCTAACACAGTCTATGGAAAATCTATAGGAAGAAGCTGCTGGGATGGTGATGTTGGGGGAGTCTGAACAGAGTCTGAACAGAAATGACTATCAAGAAACTGCTGTGCAAAAAATGTAAAATGTATGGGAAATGTACAGTGGATATAAAAAGTCTACACACCCCTGTTAAAATGTCAGGTTTCTGTGACTTAAAAAATGAAACAAAGTTAAATCATTTTAGAACTTTGTCCACCTTTAATGTGACATTTAAACGGTACAACTCAATTGAAAAACAAACTAAAATCTTTTTGGGGGGAATAATGTGGTTGCATAACTGTGCACACCATCTTATAACTGGGGTTGTAGCTATTTTCAGAATTAAGCAATCACATTTAAACTCATGTTTAATAGGAGTCAGTACACTCCTGCCATCATTTAAAGTGCCTCTGATTAACTCCAAATAAAGTTTAGCTGTTCTAAAGGGTCTTTCCTGAAATTTTCTTAGTCACATTCTACAGCAAAAGCCATGGTCTGCAGAGAGCTTCCAAAACATCAGAGGGATCTCATTGTTAAAACTTATCAGTCAGGAGAAGGGTACAAAAGAATTTCCAAGGAATTAGATATACCATGGAACACAGTTAAGACAGTCATCATCAAGTGGAGAAAATATAGCCCAACAGTGACATTACCAAGAACTGGACGTCCCTCCAAAATTGATGAAAAGACGAGAAGAAAACTAGTTAGGGAGGCTGCCAAGAGGCCTACAGAAAAATTAAAGGAGCTGCAGGAATATCTGGCAAGTACTCACTGTGTGGTACATGTGACAACAATCTCCTCTTCATATGTCTAGGATATGGGTTAGAGTGGCAAGACGGAAGCTTTTTCTTACAAAGAAAAACATCCAAGCCCGGCTAAATTTAGCAAAAACGCATCTAAACTCTCCCAAAAGCATGTGGGAAAATGTGTTATGGTCTGATGAAACCAAGGTTGAATTTTTTGGCCAAAATTCCAAAAGATATGTTTGACGCAAAAACAACACTGCACATTACCAAAAGAACACTATATCCACCATGAAGCATGGTGGTGGCAGCATCATGCTTTGGGGCTGTTTTTCTTCAGCTGGAACAGGGGCCTTAGTCAAGGTAGAGGGAATTATGAACAGTTCCAAATACCAGTCAATATTGGCGCAAAACCTTCAGGCTTACATAGTTACATATTTATAGTTAATCTGGTTGAAAAAAGACACAAGTCCTGGTTCAACCATAAAAATAAATTAATAAAAAACAATATCATACAATCCCGTATATACAATCCTATACTCACAGTTGATCCAGAGGAAGGCAAAAAACCCCAGCAAAGCATGATCCAATTTGCTACAGAAGGGGAAAAATTCCTTCCTGATCCCAGAGAGGCAATCGGATTTTCCCTGGATCAACTTTACCTATAAATGTTAGTACCCAGTTATATTGTATATGTACATTTAGGAAAGAATCCAGGCCTTTCTTAAAGCAATCTACTGAGCTGGCCAGAACCACCTCTGGAGGGAGCCTATCCCACAATTTAACAGGTCTTACTGTGAAGAAACCTTTCCGTATTTGGAGATGAAATCTCTTTTCCTCTAGGCGTAAAGAGTGCCCCCTTGTTCTCTGTGTTGACCGTAAAGTGAATAACTCAACACCAAGTTTACTATATGGATCTCTTATATATTTTTACATGTTGATCATATCCCCCTTAATCTCCACTTCTCAAGAGAGAATAAATTCTATTCCTCTAATCTTTCCTCATAGCTGAGCCCCTCCATGCCTCTTATCAGTTTGGGTGCCCTTCTTTGCACTTTCTCCAGTTCCCCAATATCCTTGTTGAGAACTGGTGCCCAAAACTGAACTACATATTCCAGATGAGTTCTTACTAATGATTTGTACAGGGGCAAAATTATATCTCTCTCTGAAGTCCATACCTCTCTTAATACAAGAAAGGACTTTGCTTGCTTTGGAAAATGCAGCTTGGCATTTTTCATTATTGAGCTTATGATCTACCAAAACCCCCAGTCTTCTCCACCATGGATTCCCCCAGTTGTACTCCCCTAGTATGTATGATGCATATTCTTAGCCCCCAAGTGCATAACTTTACATTTATCAACATTAAACCTCATCTGCCACATAGTCGCCCAATTAGACAGTGCATTGAGGTTGGCTTGTAAATTGGAGACATCCTGCAAGGACTTTATTCCACTGCATAGCTTAGTGTCATCTGCAAAGACTGAAATGGTACTTTTAATCCCAGACCCTATATCATTTATAAAGATATTAAAAAGTAAAGTTCCCAGCACTGAACCTTGGGGTACACCACTAATAGGCCATTCAGAGTAAGAATCATTAACACTACTCTCTGAATTGAATGGTCTTTAAGCCAGTTTTCTATCCATTTACAAACTGATATTTCCAAGCCTGTAGACTTTACCTTACAACAAGGAGAGGGGCGCCTCTGAGTATAAATCATAAATACATTTTATTAAAACAACAATATCCACTCACATGGAAGTTGGAGAAGTTGCATTAGGGTCGGTTGGCTGGGCTGGAGAGATGCGGTGGAAGTACAGGTCACAGCGGTTCCTGCAGGGCATGCCAGGTCCAAAGAGGATTAGTTCTTGCAGCCAGGTTCAGTCTCTTGCAGCGAACAGTCCAACACAAATCCTGCTGGGTTGGGAGCCAGGTTATGTCCCAGATGCACAGATAGGGGTTCCAGGGAAGGAAGGGAGAGATGTGTAGGACGCCAGAGCATCCGTTCAGCTGTGCTGCTGCTCACTGATAGAATGGTGTAAAGCCTCTAGGAAGGGAAAAAGGCCGGCCGAGCCGAAGATCTCAAACGAGGCTTGGAGAGCAAGTACAGCGTGGCGCCCGGTGATGACGTCACACGCATGCGACGCGTTTCAGAATAGGCTTGCCATTGGTGGACGAATGGCCGCATTCCTTTGTCAAGCATCTGATGCTTGACAAAGGAATGCGGCCATTCGTCCACCAATGGCAAGCCTACTCTGAAACGCGTCGCATGCGTGTGACGTCATCACCGGGCGCCACGCTGTACTTACTCTCCAAGCCTCGTTTGAGATCTTCGGCTCGGCCGGCCTTTTTCCCTTCCTAGAGGCTTTACACCATTCTATCAGTGAGCAGCAGCACGGCTGAACGGATGCTCTGGCGTCCTACACATCTCTCCCTTCCTTCCCTGGAACCCCTATCTGTGCATCTGGGACATAACCTGGCTCCCAACCCAGCAGGATTTGTGTTGGACTGTTCGCTGCAAGAGACTGAACCTGGCTGCAAGAACTAATCCTCTTTGGACCTGGCATGCCCTGCAGGAACCGCTGTGACCTGTAGTTCCACCGCATCTCTCCAGCCCAGCCAACCGACCCTAATGCAACTTCTCCAACTTCCATGTGAGTGGATATTGTTGTTTTAATAAAATGTATTTATGATTTATACTCAGAGGCGCCCCTCTCCTTGTTGTTTGTTTTAGCTTGCTGGACCCTGCTTTTGGTTCCTTTGGTGGCCGCCCTGACTGACCTCTTGTATATACTCCCAGTATATATGCATGAACTTACACATGCATTTTTACAGTTTTCAGTTTCTGGACTAATCGGTTTTACTTTCAAGGTAACTGTGCTTTGCGCCTTTTTACTTGTAGACTTTATCTTACACATGAGCCGTGTATGGGGAACTGTATCGAAACGCTTTTGCAAAATCCAAGTATACCACGTCCACAGCCACCCCTCTGTCCAATGTTTTACTTACCTCCTCATAGAAAGAAATCAGATTTGTTTGACAACTTCTGTCTATCATGAATCCATGCTGTTTGTTGCCTAAAATATTTTTTTCCAGCAAGAACTCATCTATGTGATCTTTTATTAAACTCTCCAGTAACTTCCCGACTATAGAAGTTAAACTAACAGGTCTATAGTTACTTGTTAAAGACTTTGTTCCTTTTTTAAATATAGGCACCACATTGGCCCTACGCCAATCCACTGGTACTATTCCTGTCATTAATTAGTCCCTAAAAATTAGATACAATGGCTTTGAAATGACGAAGCTCAATTCTTTTAGGATCCGTGGGTGGATGCCATCTGGTCCAGGTGCTTTATCCACCTTTATTCTGTCTAAAAATTTTTGGACCATATCACTTTTGAGCCATTGTGAATCATTTGGGGCTGTGTCAATACCACCCCCATTATGGACATGAGCTCCCCCATGCTCCTTTGTATACACAGAACTGAAGAATGTATTTAATAAATTTGCCTTCTCTTTGACCCGAGTCACTCACTCTAGATTATTTTGTAAAGGGCCTATTAATATATTTGAAGAATTTTTGGGGTGGGTCATACTATGTTTTGCAATCTGTCGTTCGTTTTGAATTTTTGCGTCCTTGATTTCCTTTTTACATATTCTGTTATATTTTTTGTAACATTTACACGACAATAGTGTTCCTTAATTTTTATATTTTTTAAAAGCTCTTTTCTTATTGTTTATAGCTTTTTTAACTTTGACCATGAGCCACATAGGTTTTATTTTTAGCCTTTTAAATTTATTGCCCATGGGAATATACTTTGCAGTGAGTTCACAAACAGTCTTTTTGAAGAATTCCCATTTCTGTTCTGTGTCCATTGATGCCAATATTCCCTCCCAGTCTAAGACCTGGAGAGCAGCCCTCAGCCTTGGAAAATTTGCTCTCTTAAAGTTAAAGCGGAGTTACACACAAAAATGGAACTTCCGCTTTTCGGAACCCTCCCCCCCTCCGGTGTCACATTTGGCACCTTTCAGGGGGGAGGGGGGTGCAGATACCTGTCAAAGACAGGTATTTTCACCTACTTCCGGCATAGACTCCCATGGGAGTCTATGCTTCTTCCTGTCCCGACCGCGCTGTCTGCTGGGAACACACAGCTCCCAGCAGAGAGCGGGGACCACTAGGGACGCGCAGTGCGACTCGCGCGTGCGCAGTAGGGAACCGGGAAGTGAAGCCGCAACGCTTCACTTCCTGATTCCCTCACCTAGGATGGCGGCGGCAGCTGCCGAGAACCGAGCGGGTTCTCGGCGTCCCCTGCCGACATCGCTGGACCCCGGGACAGGTAAGTGGCAATGTATTAAAAGTCAGCAGCTGCAGTATTTGTAGCTGCTGGCTTTTAATATTTTTTTTTTTGGGCGGTGTGGGTGAACCCCCGCTTTAAGTGTTTTTATCTTTCCCGTGTTTCATGTGTTTTTTGCTTACAGCTAACATCAAATGAAATTTTGTTATGGTCACTGCTACCCAGATGTTCCTTTATATGAACATTAGTAATAAGCTCTGCATGGTTTGAGACTACCAGGTCCAACAGAGCATCATTCCTAGTTGGGGGTCTCAGTAAACTGGACCATAAAGTTGTCCTGTAATAGGTTTATACATTTTTGCCCTTCAGCTGTTCGAGCAGTGCCATTACCCCAGTCAATTTCCGGGTAGTTAAAATCCCCCATTATTATCACTGTCCCAGCCCTTGCAGACCTTCCCATCCATGTGCAAGGAACTGAGTCTCCACCTCCTCATGAACATTGGGTGGTCTATAACAAACTCCAATGATTAACTTTGAACTGTGCACATCTACATGTAGTTCCATCCATAATGCTTCAGCCACATCACCCTCTCCATCAATAAGGTCCTCATTTACACTCGCTTTGAGATCCCTTCTCACATAGAGACAGACCCCGCCACCCTGTCTCTCCAAAAGAGTGCATAGCCAGGAATATTAATATCTCAGTCATGTGAGGATGAAGCCAAGTTTCAGCAATACCGATTACATTATAGATTTCCTCATGCACAAGAGCTTTCAACTCACCTATTTTGCTTGGCAGACTTTTGGCATTGGTGAACAAAAACTTTAATGCATTATTACATTTTGCTTTGGTGTTTTGCATTACTTTTTTTAGTAGTACAAATGGCACTATCATTTCCAATGGTTGTTTGCAACAAGGGAATTTTCTTGTCAACTGCCATAACCCTCCTGCTAGAAAGCTGCACATAAAAAGGAACTTTATCTTTCAGCATGACAACGACCCAAAGCATACATCAAAATCAACAAAGGAATGGCTTCACCAGGAGAAGATTCAAGTTTTTGAATGGCCCAGCCAGAGCCCAGACCTGAATCCCATTGAAAATCTGTGGGATTATCTGAAGAGGGCTGTGCACAGGAGATGCCCTCACAATCTGACAGATTTGGAGTGTTTTTGCAAAGAAGAGTGGGCAAATATTGCCAATATGTGCCATGCTTATAGACTCATACCCAAAAAGACTGAGTGCTGTAATTAAATCAAATGGTGCTTCAAAAAAGTATTCGTTTAACGACTTCAGCCCCGGAAGGATTTACCCACTATCTGATCAGGCCATTTTTTGCGATACGGCACTGCGTCAGTAATCAGTGCTAAACAAATGCATATTATATTATTTTTGTTATAGTACTAATGGCACTGGCAGGGAAGGGGTTAACATCAGGGGTGATCAAGGGGTTAAATGTGTTCCCTGTTTGTGTTTTCTAACTGTATGGGGGACTGTGTGACTGGGGAAACACACAGATCCATCTTCCTGCATAGCTGAAAGACAGGATCTGTGTGATCTCCCCTGTCAGAACGGGGATCTGCCTTGTTTACACAGGCAGATCCCCATTCTGTAACTGAGTGGCTTCCCCACTGGCCAAAGGGAACGCCCACAAAAGCAAGTTCCCGCGCTGACGTACAGCTACGGTGGTTTGCGGGAACGAGCCACCTTGCCGCAATATATTGACAGCGGCTGCTTGGGAAGCGGTTGAGGGTGTGCATACTTATGCAACCATATTATTTTAGTTTTCTATTTTTACTTCCCTCCACCTAAAAGGTTTCAGTTTGTTGTTCAACTGAATTGTACAGTTTATAGGTCACATTAAAGGTGAAAAAAGTTCTGAAATGATTTATCTTTGTCTCATTTTTTTACATCACAGAAACCTGACATTTTAAGGGATGTGTAGATTTTTATATACACTGTATTTAGAACTAGATTAAAGAGGGAGTTGACATGAAAGGACTGTGATAGCATTTGCTATAATGTGCACTTATGCACGGAATACTTGCACATTATAGCATACTTAGCTCTGCATCTACTCTCTTCCAGTAATGCAACTTCCAGGTTTCCAGCTGATGTCCCATCACCTTCTGCTCCACCATCTTCTGTTGCTTTTCTTTAGGGTGTTCTTGCATTGGCCATTTAGTGGTCACTGATGTAGTAACTACTGTGCATTCGTGTTGAATGTACATTATACCAGCACCCAGCTCCATTCTCTGCATCTTACAAGTGCCAGGAATGGCCCAGGACTGTACACTGCAGTGCACCTATGCCACATGGAGTGTACATTTAACAAAAAGTTAAAAGACAAATAAAAGAGTTGGCAGAAGAGACCTATAGAGGTTGATCCACAAATGAGAAATAGGCTGTTCACTTTGCAAGGGAAGTTTACACTTTGCATGGCAATTTTTGCCAGAGCTTGGGGAATATGGTGAAATTTCACTTTGCAGAGACTATCCAATCATGTGAAAAAAAAAAACAACAATATTTTTGTTGCACATGATTGATAATGGAAGTCAACAGAGCTTAATTCACTAAACCCATGCAAAGTACAACATCCCAAGCAAAGTGAACAGTCTATTGGCCTTTGAGAATTCAACCCTTAAGTATCTGTGTGGTCACAGGCACAGGTAAGCTGAATCTCTCCAAATGGGCACATAGACAGCAATTAAAATAATTTTTTGTTGAGTAAGGAAGGGTTAGAAGTCATTTCCTTGTAACTGGGAGAGGAAGTGAGGGGAAGTTTCCCTAAATGGGGCACAGACAACCAAAAAGCACAAGAGAGGTTCTATTTACTCTCCACTATACCCAAATATAAAGGGAAAAAAAAGATTTTGCTGGTGTTAAAGTCATACAAAAGGTATTGTTGCTGCAGGGCGCAGAGTATTGTCATTCTAGGGATTGACAGTTCTAACGTTATACCACAAACAACATCTTTGGACCTAGTGCACTGTTATTGGAATTGATATAAAATCCTAAGGCAAAAAATGTGTTCATATTTGATGTCTGATTCTCTTACAGCAGTGACTGTACGTAGCAAAGTCTCTGCCATAGCACAATAACCCTACAGCTAAAATTCTGAAACAAAACAACATATAACTACAAACTCCTCTGTGTACCAATGTGGGACATTGCTTTGTTACAGTATGTTAACATTCTAGGCAGTAATGACTACTAGTATCACATTTAAACAAAGGATTGAGTACATGGTGCTCTCAAATCTTTATTTCAATGCATTCTGGCAACACAGTTTTCATTATTGTCAAATTTGACCTGCCAGTCAAATATGAAAACCTTCTGAAGGATTTTTACTTTTCCTGAAGATTTATCAGATCCAGTTTTTAAGTGAACCCGTGCTTTGCCCATTCACGAAAAAGCAACTGGATGCGTTTATTAACACCTCCACCAACAGCTTGTATTTATCCTCCTCTCTCTCTCTCTGTTTAGTCATTGGGAGAGAAGAAAATACTTCCTAGTCATTCACTTCCTTCTCTCCTGCATGGCAGCACCGGTGTTTGTTAATTGGCCACTGAGGCACCAAACTGTGTGAGAAGAGAGTCCTCAGCCCTGAGTAGGCCTTGGGAAGGTGCTTTGGGGCAGGGGAGACTCTGCCCCCCCCCAAAGCACCTTGTCCCCATATTAATGGAGACAAGGGCCTCTTCCCTACAACCCTGGCCCGGTGGGTGTGGGAGTGACTTATCAGAATCTGGAATCTGGTCCCTAGATCTCAGCCCCCCATGTGAATGAATAAATATGGGGTTAAAAAAAAAAAGCTCTGCATCGGATGAATGCCCTGGCCAATGACGACACAAGGGGTGGGGTCACCCAGTGACATAATCGGGTGGCTCGACCTCTTAATTTTTAAGACTTGTCAGATGGTGGTGCTGTCAGATGGCGGGAGCCTTCATCGGGTGCAGAGCTTTTTTTTTTCAACGTGATTGAAGTTGGATCTAGTGGAAAAGTTGGACATTGTTGGATCTAGTGGAAAAGTTGGACATTTATTCAGTTTTTTTAACTGGCTCACGTGTATATACTGCGGTGGAATGGCACCACTGGGCGAAACCTTGTATGGATACATCTTCCCCGTTAACAGCTGCCAGAGGGCATGCACGCACCCGCTGCTGGGGGACCCAATGCGTGTAGCCGGCGGGCGCTATTGCCGGCGGCCACGCACGATTGTGTGCACGAGAGCCAGCATGGGGATTTGCGTGTGTAAATTCACAAATCCCTGTTCTGTCAGGGGAGAGTAGACATATCATTGTTCCTACTAAGTAGGAACAACGATATGTCTCCTCCCCCAGTCAGTCCTATCCCCATATAGTTAGAATACATCTAGGGAACACACATTTAACCCCTTGACCGCCCCCTAGTGTTAACTCCTTCCCTACCAGTGACATTTACACAGTAATCAGTACATATTTATAGTACTGATTACTGTATAAATGTCAACGGTCCCAAAATGTGTCAAAAGTGTCCGATCTGGCCGTCACAATACCACTAAAAATCGCAGATCCCTGCCATTACTAGTAAAAAAAAAAAATTATAATAAAAATGCATACATCTTTCCCATAGTTTGTAGAGTCTATAACTTTTGCGCAAAGCAATCAATATAAGCTTATCGTGATTTTTTTTTACCAAAAATTTGTAGAAGAATATATATTGTCCTAACCTGATGAAGCAATTTGTTTTTGTTTTTTTTAAATTGGGGGATATTTATTATAGCAAAAAGTAAAAAATATAGTTTTTTTGTCAAAAACTGCCTGCTGTCTTTTTTTACACACTTTTTTTGGTGAATGAGTAGGGGTACTATGTACCCCTACATAGCAGGAGTACTACATGGGGGGCTTACAGATTCCTAAAAGTCACCCCCTGCCCCCCCACAACCACCAGATCACAGATGTGGGGAAAAGGCCCTTGTCCCTATCAACATGGGGACAAGGTGCTTGGGGGGCAGACACCCTTGCCCCATAGTACCCCCCATGTTGAGGGCATGTGGCCTGGTATGGCTTAAGGGGGGGTGGGCTGCTTGCTCGTCCCCCCCTTACCTGCCTTGCCGAACTGCATGCTCGAAAAAGGGTCTGGTATAGATTTTGGGGGGGACCCCCCAAATTTTTCCACAAGGGTGAATATTTGACACTTGTTTGCAAACCTTCAGCACCCACATCCTGACAAGGACTGTAGGACTGTAGAGCTCTTGTGTCATTGAAAACAAGAAAAGCATTGGACAGTGTGGAATGGCCTCATCACTTCTATCTGTTACCCTTATTTTGGCTGCTAGAGTTAGAATTAAAGTGTTACTAAACCCACAACAGTAAAATCAGTCTGTATATGCAGTAAAGCATGCTTGTTATACTCACTGTGGAACCTAAGGGGTTAATCCTCCATATTGTGTTCTGCTGACCGCATTGCCCTTATTCCCTGGTGCACCACCCATTGCCACATAAGTTGCTAGTTGCCATATTAAAATACCATATTGGGACCGGCTGACTATATGGCCCTCGTTCCCTGGTACACCACCCACTGCCACATATTTTACTAGTCCCCCAGTAATCACCTAATAAATCTCTCTGGCTTCTCAAAAGGTTGTAATACATGAATGGCTAGTCCCTTCGAGAGAAAATATACATACATGAAAGCAGTAGTTATGAGTTTCTTTGAAGCTTTAAGCAATTTAATGTATAGAAAACCCTGTCCCTCTGTGCCTGGGAACACAGTGATTAAAATGCCTTTAAAGATTCCTAATGATTCTAATGGTTCCTTATAGAAAAAACCTACCCAGCCACATATTTTACATTACCAAAAGCAGCCTACTAGTGTAAGGGGGGGGACTTCTTTTAAACCTATTAGTTAACAGTTGACTCAAGGCCTGAGAATTTGGGTTTTGAGTCACACCGGCATACAAGTCAACATCCACACTATCCACACCAATGTTTACCATGTATTTTAATTTGTCTCTAATTACACGTTTCATATAATTAATTGTGTGATACATTTTAGATAGATGGCTTGTGGTTTGTGGAATTTTTTAAATTATTTTTTGTTAAATGAGATTGTTGAACCCACAAAAAACCTGGAAGCCAATGTTCGGAATTATGTCTCATATTTTAATGCTATAATTCTATTTGCAAAGTGCGGACGAAATGATAATGACAAAATTGTACTGTAAATGATAGTAATGTTTTGTGGTGTTTTACTCTTGCTCCCATTTATTCCTAAATACAGTAAAAATATTCTTTAAAGTGTCACTAAGCCCAGGACCCTGCATTTACTGTATCTGGTCTCCCACAGTACACAGAACATGGAAATGCAATCATTTTAGTCAATATAAACTGCTAAATACCTTTTCTCATCAGCAGTATATAGCAGTCTTGTGACTTCTATCAGTGTCTGGCTAAGCACTGGCTAAAGCTTGTATGAGTTTTCATTCTCCTCTGATTGTCCTATGAGGCTGCAGGACCCCTGACTCTCTGTCTGGACAGTGCTGATTGGCCCTGCTCGGATCACATGTACCCCCCCCCCCAAAAAAAAAAAAAAAACTCTCAAGCAATACACACCAAACAGCATGTGCAGAATGTCCAAGGCTCTGCTCTATCATTAGATGGATTGGGGACTGTGGAAGAAGGGGAGGTTTAGAGAAGACAGGATCAAACAGCCTTTTTGACACAATGCCCAGGATTAACCCCTTACCGTGGGGAAAATAATTATTTTTCTTTTACAAAGAAATAAAGGATCTATAATTGTTATCATATGTGTATTTTAAATGATAGAGATAGAATATTATCCAAAAATCCAGAAAAAAACACATGATAATAATGTTATAAATTGAGTTGCATTTCAGTGAGTAAAATAAGTATTTGATCCTCTACCAACCAACAATAATTCTGGCTGCATAAGGCTGGAATGGACTACAAGACCATCAGCAAGAAGCTTGGTGAGAAGGAGGCAACTGTTGGAGCGATTATTCGCAAATGGAAGATATACAAAATAACCATCAATCGTCGTTGGTCTGGAGCTCCATCCATGGGGTAAGGATGATCACGAGAAAAGTGAGAGATCAGCCCAGAACTACACAGGAGGAACTTGTGAATGATCTCAAGGCAGCTGGGACCACAGTCACCAAACAAACCATTGGTAACACAATACACCATCATGGATTAAATTCCTGCAGCGCCCCCAAGGTCCCCCTCCTCAAGAAAACACATGTACAGTCCCGTCTAAAGTTTGCCAATTAACTTTTAAATGATTCAGAGAAGGATTGGGAGAAAGTGCTGTGGTCAGATGAGACTAATGCCCTGTACACACGGTCGGATTTTCCGACGGAAAATGTGTGATAGGACCTTGTTGTCGGAAATTCTGACCGTGTGTAGGCTCCATCACACATTTTCCATAGGAATTTCCGACACACAAAGTTTGAGAGATTGCTATGAAATTTTCCGACAACAAAATCCGTTGTCGGAAATTCCGATCGTGTGTACACAAATCCGACGCACAAAGTGCCACGCATGCTCAGAATAAATTAAGAGACGAAAGCTATTGGCTACTGCCCCGTTTATAGTCCCGACGTACATGTTTTACGTCACGATCGATCGTTTTTTTCAACAACTTTGTGTGACCGTGTGTATGCAATACAAGTTTGAGCAAACATCCGATGGAAAAAATCCATGGATTTTGTTGTCGGAATGTCCCATCAATGTCCGACCGTGTGTACGGGGCATAAAATTGAGATCTTTGGCATTACCTTGTCTCGCCGTGTTTGGAGGCAGAAAAATGCTGACTATGACCCTAAGAACATCATCCCTACAGTCAAGCACGGAGATGGAAACATTATGCTTTGGGGTTGTTTCTCTGCTAATGGTACAGGTTGACTTTACCGCATTAGGGGGCCCTTGGACGGGGCCATGTATTGTAAAATTTTGGATGAGAACCTTCTTTCCTCAGCCAGAACACTAAAGATGGGTCGTTAATGGGTCTTCCAGCATGACAATGACCCAAAACATACCGCCAAGGCAACAAAGGAGTGGCCAAAGACGAAGCACATTAAGGTCATGGAGTGGCCTAGCCAGTCTCCAGACCTTACTCCTATAGAAAATTTATGGAAGGACCTGAAACTTCAAGTTGCCAAGCGACAGCCATGAAACCCTAAATATTTAGAGAAGATCTGTAAAGAAGAGTGGACCAAAATCCCTCCTTAGATGTGTGCAAACCTGGTAACCAAGTACAAGAAACATTTTACCTCTGTGCTTGCCAACAAGGGTTTCTCCACCAAGTACTAAGTCATGTTTTGCTTGGGGATCAAATACCTATTTTACTCACTGAACTGCAACTCAATTTATAGCATTTTGTATCACGTGTTCTTTTCTGGATTTTTGGTTGATTTTCTGTCTCTATCATTTACCTATGATAAAAATTATCGACCCTTCATTTCTTTGTAGATGGGCAAACTTACAAAATCTGCAGGGGATCAAAAAATGATTATTCCCACTGTGAGTATAACAAGAGTGAGTATAACAAGCATGCTTTACTGCACATACAGACTGATTTTACTGTTGGGGGTTTAGTAACACTTTTTAAAAAAGAGAACGTTTTCCCATCCACAAGGAAATCCCAGGTTCACCAAAAATCTCTTAATAAATAAAATATAACAATTCCATATTATCTAGGATACAGGTTTCACTCCCTACACTCTTTATATTTTTCTTGGATGTCGGTCAGGACAGCTCATTCACACTATTGTATGCCTTCAATTCATAGATTGTAGCAGCAGAAGCATCTGAATTATTATGTTGTTATCTCTGTACTGAATAAATGGCAGTCCTCGGATTTGAATGCTTTCCTGGATAATCTCATATATTCAATAAAATATCACAGTTTACTGTGCATAGTGGAGAACAGAGGTTCATGTTGTCATACGGCTCTTATTTTGGTTGTCAGCAATTTAAAATGTCCCACCATCCTGTATAAACAGAAAGACTACATGCACATAGGCACATATCTGTAGATAGTTTGCTGAATTCAGAAGCAGACAAACTCCACCTCTGGATGCAGAAACACTGTGGGCTATGGCTGCATACAAACCGGCCAATTAGCTGTGTTTCTGTGACTTCCACAGAAACACGGAGCACGCGGCGGGCCCACAATGCTGCGTCTTAAAGGGGACATACCTGTACGCCCATTTGCCCAGCTGTACCATTGTGCCCACGTATATCGTCGTGCGCTGGTCGGCATGTGGTTAATCATACCAACAGAGTCCTGGGTCTTTTATGAACTGGAGACTTAAAGCGGAGTTCCATCCATTTTATATACTTCATGTTTATTGTATACCCGTTGATCATCCTTTTACGAAAGGCAATTGTTTTTTTCGTTTGTTTTTTGGCATGTAATTACCTTTTATTGTATGCCTTCACCCGCACTTCCGGAATGTCCTCGCCTAGGCGATTACGTCACTAGGTGATTCACAAGGGCTCCTGGGATAGCAGCCTCATGTATCCCAGTAGTCCTTGCGGATCGCCTACTGACGAAATCTCGCAATGTCAGCAAGAGGTAGAGCCGCCAGCGGCATTACTGCGCATGCATAAGATTGGGAGGTGCATGCTGGGTAGCCAGCATGCACCTCCTGATCTCGGAAATCCCGGAAATAAGGACAGGAGGGCTTCAGATGCCCATGACAAAAAGAGAACCTGCCTGCTTCCGAGATCTGTAAGTAACAAAAATTTTTTTAAAGAAAGCAAAAGTACAACACAGATGACATATTGTAAATGTTAATGTACATGTTTGGACAAATGCAGATCAGTCTTTAACCACTTACCGACCAGCCTCTGTCATTATACGGCGGCAGGTCAACTTGTTCCCGTGAATCACCGTACTGGTACGTCGGCTCCTTTAAGAGCCATAGCAGGCTGCACGGCTGGGGACCCGATGCGCATGGGCGGCACGAGAGCGAGAACGGGGATTTGTGTGTATATAAACACACAAATCCCCATTCTGACAGGAGAGGAGAGACAGATAGTCTGTTCCTAGTAATTAGGAACAACGATCTGTCTCCTCCCCCAGTCAATTCCATCCCCCCACAGTTCGAAACACACATGAGGGAACACATTTACCACAGTAACCCCTTGATTGCCCCCTAGTGTTAACCCCTTCCCTGCCTGCATTTTTTTTTAGCACTGATTGCTGTCCGTCGCAATGTCGCAGTCCTGATAAAAATTGCAGATCGCCGCCATTACTAGTAGAAAAAAAAAAAATTGCCATAAATCTATCCACTAGTTTGTATACGCTATTATACTTTTGCGCAAACCAATCAATATACGCTTATTGCGATTTTTTTTTTACCAAAAATATGTAGAAGAATACATATTGGCCAAAACTTATCAAGAAATGTGTTTTTTAAAACAATTTTGGGGGATATTTATTATAGCAAAAAGTAAAAAAATATTGTTTTTTGTTTTTTTTCAAAATTGTCGCTCTTTTTTTGTTTATAGCGCAAAAAATAAAAACCTCAGAGGTGATCAAATACCACCAAAAGAAAGCTCTATTTGTGGGAAGAAAAGGACGCAAATTTTGTTTGGGTACAGCATCGCATGACCGCGCAATTGTCAGTTAAATCGATGCAGTGCCAAATTGTAAAAAATGGCCTGTTCATTAACCTCCCTGGCGGTATGATTATGTCAGATTTTTTATGCTGAATGCGGTACAATGTTTTGCATGGAAATTTGGTGTTTTATATTGTAGGCCTGTAATTCTTAGGAATAACTCACTTAAATCTGGTCAAACAAGAGCCTAGTAGACATCCCTGTTATGATTAATTTTGAAACACAAAATCATAAATTATAATATAATAAAGAACTTTAAATAATTAGCAAAAAAATATATAATAATAATAAAATGTATTCAATAATATAATCAACTGAAAAACACTGAAATTACGTAATTGCAGAATTTTCGCTATCGTCACTTTCAGTGTCTGATGACGAATTCCCCATGAATCACTATCGCTTAATTCTGCAAGTGATTCTAATTTATTATCGCTGTTTTCTAGCTGGTCTAAGACTGCTTTTGACACAAAGGGACACTTTTTGGTGGCTATGGACATTCTCCAGTTTCCAGGCAGAAAGAACAGTATATATAATATAAAACTGCATGCAGGGCACTGGACAAACCACTAGGGACAAAAGGGAGGTGAAATAATTTGATACAATAATGTAATCTGTAAGATTACAGTGTACCTACCGAATGTGTTCTGTTTTTTGCACTTTTTAAATTTCCCGTCGGGCTCCATCCAATTGCGTTGCGACGCCTGCAGGGAATGGAGCCCGGCATACGGTACATGCTGGAAGATACAGCCACCGCACACAGCGGGGGGACTTTGCAGGATCCTGGGGACAAGGTAAGTAACTTTCCCTGGACACTGCGATGCAATCCCGAGTGTGGCTCAGGGTTACCGCTTTTGGTATGGAAAATTCACCCCGAGCCACGCTCTGGAATACAGCTAAGAAGGTCAAAGGGGAAAATCTTCTGGGGCTGAAGTGGTTAAAAGAAAAAGTGTTTGGGGGACTGGAACTCTGCTTTAAAGCCGAACTTTAAAGCAAACAAAAGTTTTCCCATGCAGTGGGGCTGTGACTAGTGCATGGGTTAACCATTCATTTTTGTCTAGGGCAGTGGTTCTCAAACTTTCTAGTGCTGTGACCCCATTGATAACATTTCCCAAGTTGTGGGGTCCCCTAACAGTAAAATTATTTTCGTTGCTCCTTCATTGCTGTAATTTTGCTACTGTTATGAATTGAAATCTCAATATCTGATTTGCAGGATGTATTTTTATTCTTACAAATTTAACATAATTAAAGCATAGTGATTAATCACAAAAACAATCTGTAATATATATTGTAAAATATCCTTGAGGGCTGGGACTGATGTGAACGTGCACTATGTAAAGTGCTACATAAAATTGTCGGTGCCAAAGAAATATCTGGAGGGATTTTTTATATGTATATGTATATATATATATATATATATATATATATATATATATATATATATATATCCCTACATATTTACCAGCTTTTCCTAACCAACTCCAACTCGCCCATCCTTGTCCATTTTTTATGATTACTGGGTCTTAGGGACCTATCTGACCAAGGATAATGGTTGCGCAGTGCATTATTGATTCAGGTGCAAATTTATGGCCACAAATTCTGAATTTCACCAAATCATGAGATCCATCTCAAATCCAAGGTGGCTCTGACCAAACTCCATCCCGACTTACTGTTCATTTCAGCATCAAGCACATGAAATGTAACAATATTAACACTTAAGACTCCCCCATCCCAAGATCTCACCCATGTCTCTTGCCATACACATTTACAGACAGAATTACATAAGTTAAATTCCTTCTCAAAAATCCATGTGCTCAGGCACATTGCTCGGTAAATAAATTTACATCATAGCCGACCACACTCCTCTCCTGGAAGTGATGTCTCGCCGGCTGATGACCTCACTTTCAGAAGTCAGGTCTGTGGATCGGATCGGGATTCGGCGACCCCTGGCAAATCGGCATTCTACCCCTGACAGGGTCGGGACCCACAGGTTGAGAAGTGCTGGTCTAGGGGATTGAAGAACAGAGGTATACTTACCTAATCTACTGATCCCCTCCACACAAGACTGGTCCATGTGGCTCCAGCCCCCGCCATGGTCTGATGCGGTGAACTTTTCCTGATGTCCTTATGCCCATAGATGGACATGAGGACATCAGGAACAGACCACCGCTGGATCGTGGGGGAGCGTTTGCCGTCAGAGCAGAAGATTTAGGGGTATACTTCCCTGGACTCTCCTATACTCTCCCCTGGACAACCCGTGCAGTGCGGGCACAGCCCTACTGCACGGGAAAACTTTTTTTGCCCAGATTTTGACTTTATTCCTGAATGAGGTACCTCTATCCAATACCCCATTAAAGCCTTATTAGATTTTAGCCTCCAACTAAATGAGTAACAAGCTCATAATCAGCAGAAAACTCCATTCTAACATGTTAAATTTGTCAGCTGTCCAACTTGCGTATGAAGTACCTACAACTGAAAGCCAAATACATGAGAATCTAATTAGATTTATAATTGCTTATTGCCCTCAGTGACATTTAGTGTCACCCATCACTATCTTCTACAGGAATTCACAAATATGTTATTCATACATTTCATCCTTAGAATACCTAGAAATATCATTTAAATAATGACAAAAAGTGTGTGCGCATGTCAGAGTCACATTCTAGTCTGCAGCTAAAGCAGCTGTCAACACTGGATTAAGAAGCAGCTCACCCTGAAATAAATGTATTATGGCTGAACAAATTAAATTAAGAAAGTCTAAAAGGGGGTGAAAATGTTTGTTGGCATTAAAAAATCAGTAGATTTCACCAGTAGTTTGATTCGCTTTCAACTGCTATTTTGCAAAATATTCATATCAATTTGTGGGTAGCTACTTCCACTTTACTGCAATATTGGTATGCATGGTTAGCATCTCAATGAGGGCTTCTAGTGAAAAAGGGATATCTGAATATCTGGAAAACTGATGCTCAGGTTTTTTTCAATCTGCAGTTAGTTCTCTGTGGGCCTATTTATAAAGAAACAAAATGGTGAGTTTGACACTTATGGGTTTTAAGCATTTTGCACTTCAGCCTGTCTATAAAAGCTCATTAAACCATTTAGTTCACTGTTTTAATTAATTAATTTATCACTTTGAAGAAAAATCACTCATTCAGACTTCGAGTTCAGAAAACAGCAGCCAATGCTCCCCTATGCAGGAAATCAAGTCGGGGGCTCACCAGTAACTGCTGAGAACCAGTACAAGGGGAATCCAATGGACATACTCCTTATATTGGCGTGTTACAGGGAGGAGATCCAGGCCCTTGTGACATCATAGCCCTGAGAAAGCCTTATGCTGTGTACACACAATTGGATTTTCCGACAACAAAACCGTGGATTTTTGTTCGAAGGATGTTGGCTCAAACTTGTCTTGCATACACACGGTCACACAAATGTTGGCCAAAAATTCTGAATGTGAGAACTCGGTGACGAACAACACGTACAACGAGCCGAGAAAAAGGAAGTTCAATAGCCAGTGTGGCTCCTTCTGCTTGATTCAGAGCATGCGTGAACTTTTGTGCGACGGACTTGTGTACACATGATCTGACTTTCCGACAACAAGTTTTGTTGGCGGAAAATTTGAGAACCTGCTATCAAACATGCATTGGTGGAAATTCTGACAGAAAATTTTCGATGGAGCATACACATGGTCGGACTTTCCGACAACAAGCTCACATCGAACATTTCCCGTTGGAAAATCCGACCATGTGTATGCGGCATTAGACTTCCTGATTAGAACAGAATCTTATTAGGAAGTATATTACCTATTAGTGCAATGACATTAGAAGCACCATAATTCTCAGCTTTGTATATGCCCTACTGGTACTGCTCATACCATGAGTCAGCAGAGATCCATGCGAAAGGTGTAAAGCATTTACTCCTATGGAATACAGCCTTCCTGCCAGGGGGTAGGTTCATGGGCCATTTTGTAGGTCCTGTAGTGAACCAGTAAAAGGTCCAAAATTTAATTTGTGCCATCTAAAGGAATACCAGGATGCCCCATACACACGATCGGACTTTCTGACAACAAAACCATGGAATTTTGTTTAAAGGTTGTTGGCTCCAACTTGTCTTGCATACACATGGTCACACAAATGTTGGCCAACAATTACGAACATGGGAACGTGGTGACGTATAAGACGTACGACGAGCCGAGAAAAAGGATGTTCAATAGCCAGTGCGGCTCCTTCTGCTTTATTCCGAGCATGCGTGAACTTTTGTGCGTCGGACTTGTGTACACATGATCAGAAATTCCGACAACAAAGTTTTGTTGGTGGAAAATTTGAGAACCTGCTAGCCAACATTTGTTGGCGGGAAGTCCGACAACAAATGTTCGATGGAGCATACACATGGTCGGACTTTCAGCCAACATTTGTTGCCGGAAAATCCGATTGTGTTTCTACGGGGCATAACTCTACTGAACTATTGTCAGGCATATTTCTCCTTCTTCTTCTTATTAATAATCACATTAGTGGTTTATAATCACTTTTAGAGGGAGAAAATCCTATCGTGTGTACGGGGCATTAGTGTTTCCAAAGCAAAATTTTTTTTTGGATAGAGTGGCAAGGGGTAAGAACTACCTCTGCTAACGAGATTCACTCTCTCTGCTTAACCTGGTTACCAATGTCACTGGGACTACAGGTAAAGACAAATCTAAACATGAATAGAAAACATTTCTTCTCTCTTCCTGATACATCTATAGGGCAGGAAGTGACGGGAATTTCACCCCCCAAAAAAATCTTGCAGAGGTTTTAACTAGTGCCTAATCCATCCAAAATGCAAAATAAAACATTCTGGCTTTAGATATTCTTTAATGACTTTGTATGCTACTTGAAAAGACCTCCACCTGTATACTAAGTAAAGTAGGGCATGCTAACACACAGAGCTGGGCAGACTAATTGCAAGCTAGAAAGCAAGGCTACAATGAAACAGCAGCCATGGAGATTAAATGCATTATCAAAATTTTTCTTCATGCACAACCAATACACAAAACAATAGACAAAAAATGCTAAACCGTAAGAAACATTCAAAATAATGCTTAGTAAATAAAAAACATTATAATGTAATGCTTCCCTAAGGGATGGAAAGGATGGAAATGAGGATAGAGACCGATGCCTAAAATGTGCAACAGATTATACTATACCTCCCAATTGTCATGATTTACATGGGACGGCCCTGGATTTTAACCAAATGCCATAGTCCTATGAACCCACCCCAACACTTGTTCCAGCACCCATTGCCAGTGTTTTATTGGTGCAATTACAGGGGATTGAGGAAAACCTATCCTCAATTTCTTTTTCTGGTCATGTGACAATAATGTTTCAAGTGAAATCTGGGATAGATTTATATTGTTCTGAGGTGCCGATCTGTAATATAGTCAGTTCCAGACTGAGCTTGCCTACCTCCTGCCCCTGGGGTAAGTCCAGAACTGGTCAGCTGATCAGTGAGCTATGATTGGCTGCTGCCTGGAGCTCTATCTGCACCAGGAACAATGGATGGAGGAAGTTGGAGCATGTGTATTGTTGGAGGAAAAGGCGCCAGGATGGCAAGGTAGACCATAGCGGGGAGAAGGAAGCAGGCAGGTGCACAGCATATTTTCCAACTCCCCACGCTCCTTTTTTTTTTTTTTAGTTGTAGGGATTGTGCAGACATTTGCCAGTGTCACAGATAGTGCCATAGCAAAGCCTGGCTTAAAGGATAAGTTCCCTTTTTTTTTTCTTTTTATTCCAGCTCATCTATGTACCAATATGGCATTAATGTACTTTTTTTGCAAAAATATCAAAGCTTTCCATTAAATCTTCAGACACTTACTTCACTTGTCCTCATCAATGTTTCCAAACATATCCATTAGTTTTGCCTTACTTCCTGGTCAAGCTTTAGGTCATGACACAGGAAGGAGTTTACCAGCTGACCTCATTAGCACACACCCTGCATCATTCACCCTCCTACCCATTTCGTTTTTTAAATTAAATGCAATCAATCAGTGATGACCCTCCTCACTAAATACACAATATACAAGCATAGTGTATGGCCATCTTTATACAAGTACATAGGATGGAGTGGACAGAAACACTCAGCTGTCAAACAGCATTCACATCTCTGCATAGCAGGAACTCGCATTCCCACATGCATTTTTATTTATCGAGAGGGGGAGGTGTTTTGGAGCATTTTCACTCATCACACATAGGGCAGCACATCCACTTGAATGGGCTGCCCTACATGCAACTTTTGCCCTAAAGAAGCCTCAGGACTTTTTTTTGGAGTGGAGCTTGGTGCCTTTTTAAATGTGATTATTGGTGCAGCGCATTTCTGAAGGAAATGCACAGATGTGATTGGAGCCTCATTGTTCTTGTATTAACGCACCAATTTCACTTTCAGGTCCCATTCACATGTAGCATAGTGGGAATGCAAATTTAGTGGCTTGTTTTTCTTTTGACACGCATAGGGCAGCCTGTTGATTTCAATTGGCTGCACTATATGTGGCTTATGGGACATTTTGGCGTTTTGTGGGTTGCGTGTTTGCAGCATTTGCCACTTGTTTTTTTTTTCACATGGTAAAATCTGTGTTTGCTTCTGTGTTTGGTGTGTTGTTAAAGTGCAACTAGTAATTTTAGGTGTATAAAGATGGCCTTACACTATACAATCTGATTGTACAAACATCCAAGAGGACAGCTGAGTGTTTCTGTCCACTCCCTCATATGTACTTGTATAAAGATAACTAACTATGCAATATGCTTGTATATTGTGTAGTTAGTGAGAAGAGTGATCACTGATTGATTGCATTTCATTTGAAAAACATGCAGCTGGGAATGATTAGATAGGTAGGAGGGTGGATGATGCAGAGTGTGTGCTAATGAGGTCAGCTGGTAAACTCCTTCCTGTGTCATGACCTAAAGTCTGATCAGGAAGTAAGGCAAAACTAAAGGATACTTTGGAAACATTGATGAGGACAAGTGAAGTAAGTGTCTGTAAAGTTAATGGAATGCTTTGATATTTTTGCAAAAGAAGTACATTAATGCTATATTGGTACATAGGGGAGCTGGAATTTAGAAAAAAAAGGTGAACTTAGCCTTTAAAGTCCAACCTTGTCTCAATTCAGCCATGCCCTTTTTTAGGCGTTTCCTCTATATCTCACAAAGTGTCTTTCTTTCTCCACTTGCAAAGTTGGAAGGGATGTTATACATGCTGAGGAACGTATTAAAGTCTAATACTATGAGTGACTGGCATGCTAAATATGACAAGTGAAATGACTCTATTACATACCCAGTGAGTTAAAAAAGCGATACCTATTCTTTTCAAAAGCATGAATATTTTATGGATAAAGTCTCTTCCGGAAAGCAACAAGGTAAAAAAAAAACAATAATGAGTAGTAGGGAGCCTATTAATAATAATAAGTGCAACCACTGTGTAAAATAAATGAGGGGAGACTGACAAACGTGACAAATAGCGCGAGATGGGCTAATCGACCAAGGAGGTAAAAAGTGAAAGTGGAAAATAGAAGAGAGACGCAAGTAAGGGGGGAGTAACAAAATACTCTAGCAGGGTGGAAACGTAAGGGTGCCTGTTCCTGGAATGGCTTATTTGAAATGGTGGTCTGCCTGCCCATGATGCTACCTAGTGCCTAAAATACTGACCTTACCTACTTACAAGTATATGCTCTGTGCATTCTGTGCTGTGTATGCTGTGAGTGGCGTGTGCTCTGTGCTACGTGGGCTGTTTTGTGTGCACTCTGTCTGCATATGCTATATAATTTCTGTGTTTGCGGAGTGCACGTGTAGAAAGGGTTTCCATTTAACCACTTCAGCCCCGGAAGATTTTCTCCCTTAACCACTTCAGCCCCGGACCATTTGGCTGGCCAAAGACCAGAGCGTTTTTTTTGCGATTCGGCACTGCGTCGCTTTAACTGACAATTGCGCGGCCGTGTGAGGTGACTCCCAAACAAAATTGACGTCCTTTTTTCCCCACAAATAGAGCTTTCTTTTGGTGGTATTTGATCACCTCTGCGGTTTTTAGTTTTTGCTCTATAAACAAAAAAAGAGCAACATCTTTGAAAAAAACGCAATATTTTTTACTGTTTGCTATAATAAATATCCCCCAAAAATATATAAAAAAAACATTTTTTTTCCCTCAGTTTAGGCTGATACATATTCTTCTGCATATTTTTGGTAAAAAAAAACGCAATAAGCAGTTATTGGTTTGCGCAAAAGTAATAGCGTCTACAAAATAGGGGATAGTTTTATGGCATTTTTATTAATACTTTTTTTTTACTGGTAATGGCGGCGATCATCAATTTTTATCATGACTGCGACATTATGGCGGACAGCTCGGACACTTTTGGCGCTATTTTGGGACCATTCACATTTACACAGCGATTAGTGCGATTAAAAATGCACAGATTACTGTGTAAATGTGACTGGCAGTGAAGGCATTAAACACTAGGGGGCACTGCTGGGGTTAAGTGTGTCCTAGGGAGTGATTCTAACTGTGGGGGAGGGGCTATGTGTGACACAACACTGATCACGATTACAGAGAGCTGTGATCAGTGTCCCGTCACTAGGCAGAATTAGCATTTCCCCATTCTTCCTCTCCGTGAGACAATCGCGGGTATCTCACACTCACAGAGCTCACGGCGGGCGCGCGCCCACAATGCCGCGTCTTAAAGGGCAACGTACAGGTACGTTAATATGCCCGTACGTGACCTTCTGCTGACGTATATCGGCGTGAGCTGGTCGGCAAGGGGTTAATGACCAGGCCAATTTTTGCGATACGGCACTGCGTTGCTTTAACCGACAATTGCGCTGTCGTGCAACGCTGTACCCAAACAAAATTGACATCCTTTTTTCCCCACAAATAGAGCTTTTTTTTTTTTATGGTATTTGATCACCTCTGCGGTTTTAATTTTTTGCGCTATAAACAAAAAAAGAGCGACAATTTTGAAAAAAAAACAATATTTTTTACTTTTTGCTATAATAAATATCCAAAAAAAAAAAGTAAAATAAACAAATTTCTTTATCAGTTTGGGCCAATATGTATTCTTCTACATGCTTTTGGTAAAAAAATCGCAATAAGTGAATATTGATTGGTTTGCGCAGAAGTTATATCATCTACAAAATAGGGGATAGATTTATGCCATTTTTATTATTTTATTTTTTTTCACTAGTAATGGCGGCAATCAGTGATTTTTAGCGGGACTGCGACATTGTGGCAGACAGATCGGACACCTAACTGACATTTTTGACACTTTTTTGGGAATCAGTGACATTTTTACAGTAATCAATGCTAAAAATATGCACTGTTATTGTACTAATGACACTGGCAGGGAAGGGGTTAACATCAGGGGTGATCAAGGGGTTAAATGTGTTTCCTAACTGTGTGTTCTAACTGTATGGGGGACTGTATGACTGGGGAAACACACAGCTGCCGTCAGAACGAACATTTGCCTTGTTTACACAGTCAGATCCCCGTTCTGTCACTGCGAGGAACGATCGCGGGTGGCCGGCGGACATCGATTCCGCCCCACCCGCTGATTGGCTCCCCCAGCTGCGTGCACCCACAAATCGCCGTGTACAAGCCAATGTACACCTAGGGCAATTTGCGGGATCGAGTCACATTGCTGCAGTATAACTGCGGCGGCTGGTCCTTAAGCGGTTAATGTGCGGCCACTTTCCCTAATCTGGTGGTAATTGTTATGGGAAAGGATCGCCCTATTGGTAGTATGAGAAGAATTCCTCCTCGATGTAACATGCACCAGGTGGCTTGGGCCCCCTTGTATCACAGGCCTCAGGCTATATCTACAGAGCTCTAATGCCACGTACACACGGTCGGATTTTCCAACGTGAAATATTCAAGGGGGGCTGGTTGTCGCAAATTCCGACCGTGTGTAGGCTCCATCCGACATTTTCCGTCGGAAATTCCGTCACACAAAATTTGAGATCTGGTTCTCAAATTTTCCGACAACAAAATGCGTTGTCGGAAATTCCGATCGTGTGTGCACAATTCCAACGCACAAAGTTCCACGCATGCTCGGAATCAAGCAGAAGAGCCGCACTGGCTATTGAACTTCATTTTTCTCGGCTCGTCGTACGTGTTGTACGTCACCGCGTTCTTGCCGATCGGAATTTCCGACAAGATTTGTGTGACCGTGTGTATGCAAGACAAGTTTGAGCTTTTGTTGTCGGAATGTGTGATCGTGTGTACGGGGCATAACCTGTAACCATGAATAAATTGCAGGGCCCAGCATGGGATTTTTCTCCAGGCATGTGGGGAGTTGACATGACAATTGATCATGGATGGAGTGAAGGGGGTCTTGATCCCATCATTGTGCTCATGTGCAGCAGATGTGGATAGGGTTGCCACCTTTTCTTCAGGTCAAACACGAACACTTTTTTTTTTTTAAAGTAATAACTATATATATATTTTGCTATTAAATAACATTTATAATCATATGACGTTAATAACAAGAGTCCCCCTTTACATCAGAGTCCACAGAGTTCCCCTTTTACATCTGAATCCACAGAGTTCTCGTTTTACATCTGGACTCACAGAGTTCCCTTACACTGTAAGGGGGGACCCAGCTGACCCTGATGTAAGGGAGAACTCTGGGGACTCTATCATAAGGGATGCTCTGGGAACCCTGATTTAAGGGGGAGCACTGAGAACTCTGATGTACGGAGAGGACTCTGATGTAAGGTGGAACACTGCGGCCTCTGGTGTAAAGGGGAACTCTGATGTAAGGGGTGCTCTGAGAACCCTGATTTACCTTAGTGTACTAACTCAGAGGCAGGAGAGAGAAGGGGGGAGACTTCAGTAACAGACAGGGATGGATGGTGAGCTCACTCACCCCTTGGCAGTCAGCACCTCTCATCCAGATGTCTCTGAGGCTGCTGGAATGTGTGTGTGTGTAGGTTAGTGCTAACTTTGGGCTGTGTGAAAGAGTGTAACAGACACTCTCGGCTTAGACAACTGCGGCCAGCAAACCTGCTGGGAAGTCATAGTCCTGTCTGAATAATGTGTCCGGGTCTCAGTCAGTCTCGAAACCCAGACGTATGATTCCAAACCTGAACTGAACTGAATCCCGGACAGGTGTCAACCCTAGATGTGGAGGTCTGCACTGAGCACCAGGATTTAGGACTGGTTCAAAATGTGATACCAGGGTGGCCTATTTTACTGTAGGGCCCCAAATGGAGCGCTCAGCCATGTGGAACAGCTAGGAGGCACCTACACACCCATCCATAATGTGGATGTTGAATGCTGTGTATTGGCATGTTGTATGAGCTGTGTGTGTTGTATATGCTGTATGTGCTCTGTGGCCATGTGATATTTCAGTTTTTCTTTTTTTATTAATCTGCAAAAATGTCAACAATTCTGTGTTTTTCTGTCAATATGGGGTGCTGTGTGTACATTAATGAGGAAAAAAAATTAACTTGAATGATTTTAGCAAATGGCTGCAATATAACAAAGAGTGAAAAATTTAAGAGGGTCTGAATACTTTCCGTCCCCACTGTAACTTGCACTATTCCTTGGTTACCCATAGCACCTGTATTCCTCCTTCTGCTTGTGTTGCCAAGTTAACCTTGTAGTAGTGGCTGGACATGTGCAATTCATTTAATTCTGAATTTGTTTTTTAACGAATTTCGACAAATTAGTACGGTATATTCGTAAATGTCCAAAATGAATGAAAACCTGTTTAACAAACTTTTACGAATATTCGTAAATTCGAATATTCAAAAATGTATAAATTTGATAAAATTTGTAAATTCGGGAATTCGAAAAAAATCATAAATTCGAAAAAAATCGTAAATTAGAAAAAAAATCATAAATTGGGAAATTCAAAATAATTCGTAAATTAGAAAAAAAACGTAAATTCGGGAATTCGAAAAAAATCGTGAATTCGAAAAAAATCGGAAATACGAAAAAATTCCTAAATTCGAAAAAAAAACGTATATTGGGGAATTCGAATAAAAACGGAAATGAGGGAATTCGAAAAAAATCATAAAGGTATTGGAATTTCCATTCAAATTTGGTCGTTAGTGACCGTAACGAATACGAATTTATCCGAAGTTACGAATTATCCGAAATAAGAATGCCGCATCTAAGCGAATGGAACATGACTAATTAATAATAATAAATTACAAAAATAATAAAAACAAAATTATTATTAATTTTTTTCCGTTCTATTTGTTTAGATGAGAAATTCGTTATTTTGGATAATTCGTAACTTTGGAAAAATTTGTATTCGTTAGGTTCACTAACAGCCAAATTTGAAAGGAGATTCCGATACCTATAATTTAAAGGGTAAGTTCACCTTTACAGAAAACTCTGTAAGGTGAACTTACTCAGGTCCTCCTCTTTGCCCCCCCGGTCCCGCTTACCTGGACTACAGAAATCTCCGGTTCTAAGCCCCGGTATATCCGCATCAGGAGTCCGGGGCTTAGAAATCCTCTCTGCAGACACGCGTCTTCTCCATAGCTGACAGGACAGGCTATGCGGTTAGTGATTGGTCGGCGCTGCCCATGTGATGGCACTGACCATTAGAATGCTCCAAAACGTCCACCGTTGGACGTTCAGCTCAGGGGATTTCTAAGCCCCGGACACCTGGCGCTGATATACCGGGGCTTAGAACCGGAGTTTGCGGCGGTCCAGGTCAGCAGGACTGGGGGGGGGGGCGAGGAGGGGTACCTGAGTAAGTTCCCCTTACAGAGTTTTCTGTAAAGGTGAACTTACCCTTTAATAGTTAGTAATAGTTAAGTTATTATTAGTTAGTTATTATTTTAGATTTTCGAATCTTCAGGTTTTCGATTTTCCGATTTTTTGAATTAACGTTTTTTTTCGAATTTCCAATTTTTATCGAATTTCCGAGTTTTTTTTTCATTTCCGATTTTTTACGAATTTCTGATTTACGATTCTTTTCAAATTGTTCGAATTTACAAATTTTTCAAATTTACGAATATTTCTGAATATTTTCAAATTTCCCATTTTTTTTATTTCCTTTTTTTTCGAAGTTACGAATTGCGATCATTACGAATGACCCGAAAAGCGAACAAAAAAACGAATAAAACGAAAACTAAAAAATTTTCGAAAGTGCACATGTCTAGTAGTGGCTTTACGTCATACCCTATGTGTTTTGCTAACCCTTGTTCTTTCATACGCCAGGAACCATCATGCACCCCTTAAAAAAATGACTTCAGACCAGGCTTAGGACGGTTGATGCAACTTTTACTTAAACACTTGGCAATACAGTCCAACATGGACAAATACATCAGAGTGTCCCCTAACCCTATAAGGCTGCCCAGGCATACCTCCACAAGGTCCATGTTTGGTGTTCTCCAGGAACTGGTAGCTGTCCAGACTCCTGGTGCCTTCCGAAGGACTGCAAGACACAGCAGTGCTCCTCTGCAGTAGTCACCTGGACCCTGGTCTTCCCCCTTTTTAGAATATTGGGTGGATAGGTGTTGGAAGAACAACAACATGTATTGTAAAGTTGCTTATATAAACTGAACAATCTACACTGTATGCATTATAGCTATCTATGCAGCAGGTGGCGCTGTAGTATTATAGTGTATCATACATGTTTTCTATGATATGACAGGCTGTTTGTCTGTCCTCTCTCTATGTACTTGGATGCTCCTGTGTCATGTTTTCTAATGCTGTAAGACATGCATTGCTAACCCTCCATAAAAATAAAGTATTCTCTGCATACAACAAGCTTCCAAGCGCATGATCCAATAATCTGCTAATAACAGGCTGGGCCCAAAAAGCCTGGGAACAGCAATGTACCGCATTAACCCCTCCCAGCCTGGGTCAGCCACGGTCTAAGGCTGGATTCACACCTATGCATTTTTAGTGCTTTTTGCATTTTGCAGATTTGCACTACAGTCCATTTAACATGGTTTCCTATGGAACATGTTCTATAGTGCAAATCTGCAAAATGCAAAATGCACTAAAAATGCCTAGGTGTGAATCCAGCCTTAATAATAACCTGTAAGCAACCTGCATACATACTCTGTATGCTGTGTGTGCTCTGTGATGTATATACTATGGGCTCTGTGCTGGGTGTGCTTTAAATGCTCTGTTTTGAGTGTTCTGTGTATGTTGTGTGTGCCCTTTGATGTGGGTACTGTGGGCTCTGTGCTGGGTGCACTGTAAGTTCTCTGTCCTGTCATACAGTACTCTGTATGATGTGCATACCTTCCAACTTTTTGAGATGAGAATGAGGGGCACCTATCAGCAAAAGTATGCAGGCATTGGACACACCTCTTGCCACGCCCACTTAAAGGAGAATTGTACAAAATAAACAGATTGGTTAAACCCACAAGTGCTTTTTTTACCACTACTATTCCTTTGTACTGGCTTTTGGAATTTACAAATGCAGCAATTTAGAAATCAGATGAAAGGTTTAGCGCTAGAAAACACTTTTTGATAGATAAAAAGTGCATTTTATATACATCTCTATAGATCAGACCAAAATGAGGGACAAATGAAGAGGAAAGAGGGACAGAGGGACATTGCTCTAAATTAGGGACAGTGCCTCCAAGTCAGGGACTACTGGCAGGTATGGATGTGTATCCTGTGTGCTGTGTGCTGTGTGCACTGTAAGGCTCGATTCACATCTATGCATGTTGCTTTTGAGCGTTTCTGCAGTGCTTTTTGCGGTGCTTGCCGCATTTTTGAACATGCGTTTTTGCCGCGTTTTGCATTTTGTTTTTTTCAGTGTTTTTTTAATACTGTATACAGTGTAAAAAAAAAAAAAGAAAGAAAAAAACAGCAAAACGTGGCAAAAATGCGGTAAAAACACGGTACTTGCGTTTTGGATGCGGGTCCATTGAATTCTATTACATGCAAAACGCTGAATTTTGCATGAAAAAAAGTCCCCGACCCTTTCCAAAAATGCAGAGGCACAAAAATGCATTGATGTGAACATGTTCCATAGGAACCCATGTTAAAAAAGTCCCATGCATTTCTGCAAAATGAAAAATGCATCAAAAAATGCATTAGTGTGAATAGAGCCTTGTCCTGAGTCTGCTCTGTATGATGTGTATACTGTGGGCTCTGTGCTGGGTGTGCTGTAAATGCTTTGTCCTGAAAGTGCTTTATATGCTGTGTGCTCTGTGTTGGGTCTATTGTTTATGTTGTATGTTCTTTGTCCTCTGTATACTTTATGCACTGTGCTATAAATGGATGTGCCTATCTACTTCTTAGAAGTGCAATCACTCCATAGTCAATGGACTAATGCCCCGTACACACGGTCGGATTTTCCGATGGAAAATGTCCGATCGGAGCGTGTTGTCGGAAATTCCGACCGTGTGTGGGCTCCATCGGACATTTTCCATCGGATTTTCCGACACACAAAGTTGGAGAGCAGGAGATAAAATTTTCCGACAACAAAATCTGATCGTGTGTACACAAATCCGACGGACAAAGTGCCACGCATGCTCAGAATAAATAAAGAGATGAAAGCTATTGGCCACTGCCCCGTTTATAGTCCCTACGTACGTGTTTTACGTCACCGCGTTTAGAACGATCGGATTTTCCGACAACTTTGTGCAACCGTGTGTAGACAAAACAAGTTTGAGCCAACATCCGTTGGAAAAAATCCTAGGATTTTGTTGTCGGAATGTCCGAACAAAGTCCGACCGTGTGTACGCCCTATAAGTGGAGCATGGAAAATGACATCACCTTATCATTAAATAATATAAGGGAACGGGGTTTAGAAACTGAGACCTTTTGTGGAATTGTATATTTATATTGGTATACACTAAAGAATATGGTATTAATACATAGCAATTCTGTTTTCCTTCCCTCTCCCCCTCTTTGTGGATTACCATAACATATTAGTAGCATTATTGATTCATCCATGACAGACTGAAACAACATTAATCTTGGTCACTCTGCTTGACTTTATGTGGTGAAACTGACAAATGTACAATTAATTGCGTGGATCTATACATTTATTTAGCTATCCATATGACCAGATGAAGGTTAAAGACAAACCTTCCAGCAAGGGAATGTACAGAAGTGTAAAGCTGGGTACACATGTACTGAAAGCTGTCTTGTTCCATAGGAACCATCTGGCTTTTGGTCAGTGTGTATTCCAATCTGTTAAAGAGAAGCCATTCCAATGATCGGCTTCAGTCAAGCGGCCCTGCTGCAAAACCTGCATTTGATCAGCTGCTACAGCCAAAGTCTGCAGCGTTGATCTGTGTATTCTGATGGGGTGGGGGGGGGGGTGGCCCGCTGTCAAAATACAATAGCGAGGCAGGGAACATCCCTGCATCCACATTGCTTGTGTAGTTGCGGGGATCTGTCAGTTTGTTTTTTTCATTCAACCTACTGGTTGAATGAAAAAAAATGTTTATACCCAGCTTAATTTAACTGTAATTGCCAGCATTATGGTGCCCTCTGGCAGGTAAGAACATGCCCAGCATTGTTACTGGTAAGTCTTCAAAGTAGTGGAGGTCCTAGGAACCCTGGGGGCATGTGGGCAAGAAGTAAAGGAAAGAGACTGAAAAGAATCAGCATCACTGATGTCCTTCAGTTAGAGTTCACCTTTACTTTAATCATTGCATCTACAATAGTCTCTAATTCAGGTGAAATCACATAAACATTAAAAAAAAAATGTGCAGATTTTCTTAGTTGTACATTTCAATGGCTGTGTGAGCTGCATTGCACATTAGTGTTACTCATGGTTAGTTTAAGAGTTCCCCAAAAACGGTCAATATTGATCCCCCCCCCCATGGGTCGATGGGACTATCCAGGTTCATAAAAATGGCATGGGGCAAAAGAAGGTCAGTGAATGTCTTGGGGTCAATAGGTGGTTGGAAGGTTGATTAGGGTCAATTCATCTTTTGAGGTACTGTAAGATCCATGCCCTCCCTAATCCTAAAGGTAAAGGTTGTACAGTATGTATGAGCTTATTCCTCGGCACCTCAAACTCTGTTGGACAGCCAGTGAGCACATCTTCCTCAAACTTCAATAAAGAGTCAGTAAGTACACCCCCATCAAACTCTGTTGTAGATTCAGAAAGTACACCCCCATCAAACTCTGTTGTAGATTCAGAAAGTACACCCCCATCTAACTCTGTTGAAGATTCAGTAAGTACACCGCCATCAAACTCTGTTGCAGATTCAGTAAGTACACCCCCATCAAACTCTGTTGTAGATTCAGTAGGCACACCCCCCATCAAACTCTGCTGTACATTCAGTAAGTACACCCCCCATCAAAGTCTGTTGAAGATTCAGTAGGTACACCCCCCCATCAAACTCTGTTGAAGATTCAGTAAGTACACCCCCCATCAAACTCTGTTGCAGATTCAGTAAGTACACCCCCATCAAACTCTGTTGTAGTTTCAGTAGGTACACCCCCCTTCAAACTCTGCTGTGCATTCAGTAAGCACATCCCCATCAAACTCTGTTAAAATTAGGTAAGTACACCCCCATCACACTCTGTTGTAAATTCAGTAAGTACACCCCCATCACACTCTGTTGTAGATTCAGCTAGTACACCCCATCAAACTCTGCTGTACATTCAGTAAGTACACCCCCATCAAAATCTGTTGTAGATTTAGTAAGTACACCCCCATAAAAACTCTGGTGTAGATTCAGTGAGTACACCCCCATCAAACTCTGTTAAAGAGCCAGTGAGTGTACCCATAGTGACAGGAGTGGTGCCAAATAGGGATAAGCTCAAGTGTGTGTGGATGCTAGCCTGAACCCACCTAAGCAAGCCCACCAGGAAGCTGTCACTGTACTGGGCCAAACATAAGTGGCTGAGGCATTTCCTGCCCCCCCCCCCCCCCGTCACACATATACATGCACACTGTAATGCCCCAGCCACAGATGATTGGCCTAGTAAAGGTGACAACTTCCTGGTGGGCTCAGGTGGGTTTGGACTAGGATCCGAACACACCTGAGCTCATCACTTGTACCAAAGAACCAATTGCTGTGCATTTACTAAATATTTAGAAACCATACTGATGGCCTCTGATAACAAGATTGTCAGTGAAACAATGCATTTGTGCCCTTTTATATTATCATGCCAAGAACACCTCCAATCTTCATTGAATATATTTGGAAAATCTGAAATGATGAACAATCTGAAACTTCATGAAGGTGTTGAGGAGTTGATAAGTTGGGGGGCCCCTGGGTTAGAGCAATTCCAGTGCAGTTTGGATCAGAACAGAATAGAGTTCACCTATGGCAATTGATACAATTTAAAAACATGGATGTAAGAAAGGTTATTAGAAAAAAATTATAATAATTCGGAGCAAATAAATAACAGATGGAAGAAATCTGAGATACACACGCTCACACACCCTACTTTCTGGATATTGGAAGGATTTTGTAAAATGTTTTTGTGGGTTCCTATTTCCTGTTCTCCAAGTATTACATGTGAAATGCAGAAATATGTAAAATGACTGCCAAGTGTAAGACTCCACTGAGCAGATGGTGTGTTTGAGAACAGAACTACATATCCCATAGGCCATCAGTCCTCTCAGGCTGTCATGTCAAGTTTTCTACATACAGCCTGAATAGTAACACTGCATGCCAATTAAATGATTCATCTTATTATAAATATCTTGTTGTTGTGTTCAGATTTGCAATGCATAAATAAGACATTTAAACAGCCAGTCTGCTATTTCCTTTCAATTTGACCTCACAGTTTTTAATACAGAGTTGTCAATTATTGACCCAAATGTCTTCCTCCCTGATGACTTGTCTTTCTTGGATAGGCATGATAAAATCTATCCTGGATGTTCTAGATAGGCAAAACACACTTTTTTTTATAGGTGCTATTCTGGTAAACATGATATACACTAATTACCATTACCAAAAGTATTGTGACGCCTGCCTTTACACGCACATGAACATTAATGGCATCCCAGTTTTAGTCCGTAGGGTACAATTTTGAGTTGGCCCACCCTTTGCAGCTATAACAGCTTCAACTCTTCTGGAAAGGCTGTCCACAAGATTTAGAAGTGTGTCTATGGGAATGTTTGACCATTCTTCCAGAAGCACATTTGTAAGGTCAGGCATGTGGATGAGAAGGCCTGGCTCACAGTTTCCGCTCTAATTCATCCCAAAGGTGTTCCATCAGGTTGAGGTCAGGACTCTGTGTAGGCCAGTCAAGTTCCTCCACCTCAAACTCACTCATCCATGTCTTTATGGACCTTGTTTGTGCACTGGTGCGCAGTCATGTTGGAACAGGAAGGGGCCACCCCCAAACTGTTCCCACAAAGTTGGGAGCATAAAATTGTCCAAAATGTCTTGGTTTGCTGACATCCCAACCCCTGAAAAACAACCCTACACCATAATCCCCCCCTCCACCAAATGATTTGGACCAGTGCACAAAGCAAGGTCCATAAAGACATGAATGAGCTTGTTTGGGGTGGAGGAACTTGACTGGCCTGCACAGAGTCCTGACCTCAACCCAATAGAACACCTTTGGGATGAATTTGAGCGGAGACTGCGAGCCAGGCCTTCTCATTCACATCAGTGCCTGACCTCACAAATACGATTGTGGAAGAATAGTCAAACATTCCCAAAGACACACTCCTAAACCTTGTGGACAGCCTTCCCAGAAGAGTTGAAGCTGTTATAGCTGTAAAGGGTGGGCCAACTCAATATTAAACCCTACGGACTAAGACTGGCATGCCAATAAAGTTCATGTGTGTGTAAAGGCAGGCGTCCCAATACTTTTGGTAATATAGTGTAAGTTATAAATCAGCACAATAGGCATATAAGAATATCTGCTGATTTATTGTTATCTCAGTTTTAAATATAAGTATGTTATTTGCCTATAATGTAAATTTCTAATTCATTTTTTTTTAATCAAAAGTGTCCCCCAGGTAGGATACAAAATAATAAAGCAGCTCAGGGTTTTAATGCTCACCTTCAATCCAGAGATGCCCCAAGCTGTCCTCAGCCCACCCAATGTCATTCATCCCAGAAGACTGAGAAGAACCATGAATTCCAGGCTTCACAGGGTGGCCCTCTAAGGGGGTGTCACCACAGCGCCCATTAATTCATACTTTTGAAGCAGACAGTGACGCTAATGTCATCTTAACAGTACCACTCTTTGCATTAGCAGAGGATTGCCCCTGGGCCTGAAAAGGGAAAAAGGATCAAGACCCGACATGGCATGGGGCCAGCCTGTAGACATCTAAGAAAGGTAAGTATAACACAAGCACAAAATACAACATAGAAGGAACTCCAATGGGGGAGGAATTGAGACGCTGAATCGATTTACTAAATAAATAGTGACTGTTTTCTTAGCTATTTAAATTTTTCTTTTCACTGTGAATATTCACTGAGTTTTGTAAATATGGTAAAGATGTGTTCACTTTAAATACCCAGTCGTGTGCAGAGAAATGAAAAAAAAAATTTAAATTTTTCACCCTATTTACTAAGCTCAGGGAACTTCCATAAGTTGTGCCTCTGTACCTAACAAACATAACTCTCAGACTAGGAAAACCTTGGAAATAAACAAACAGCCATTCCCTCGTCAAGCAGTTCTCTATCTTCTTTATCTCACTCCCTCAGGCCGCTAGCCTGATGAAATTCTTTAGGCATTTGTTGGACCCTCAGTTTTCATTAACTGACTCTATAGGAATTCAATCTGTTCCCATCGCCTTGCTCATCCCAATTTGTTTGTCTAATCTGAATGGGGAGAATAGCGATAAATCTCTTCCAAGGTTTGGCTTTGCTGCATTCCCGCTATGTAAGTCTCAGATTGAATTTATTTTGTAAACTGAAAAAAAAAAGGAAATGAGTACACATGATTGATTTTCACAGATAAAATGTCTAATGAAGATTAAAAAAGAAAGAGAAATAAAGAGTGTATGCATCTGTGGAGTTTTCTTCACCCTCATAGCATTTCATTCTGTATTTTACTTTTACCACTGTAAGGCTTATTTAATAAGACAATCATTACGTGCAAGGTTCAGTAACCCAGAGCTGCTAATCAGATTTCACTTTATTGTGGTTAGATCTGTTAAAGAAAACCTGCCATGAAGGAAATATCCAGGGTGCCATTGTGGACCTCACTTTCTGAAAAGACTATTAGTCACTCTGCTGTCATGCCGAAACATTTGCTTCGATTCAATACCCCCTCAGTCCCTGATGAGGAACAAGCACAGGATCACATTATATGGCAAATGCTATGTGGGCAACCCTCCATATTTAGAGTTTAGGTGTTTCAGTCATGCACGTTGTTAACAGATATGTACAATGAAGCATACAGCCTGCAAACTCCATTGACAAACATTGGCATTAGAATGGGTCATACTGGAGATCAATGGGTCATACTGGAGATTGATGGGTCATACTGGAGTTCAATGGGTCATACCGGAAGATGGCAACTTTGCCAAGTCAATGTATGAAATTTCTGCTTTGATCGATTTGTCCCTGTCTAATTGAAATGCTTTTACTGCACTGTGGAAGCATTTAGGCCAGGCATGTTCAACCCATGGCCCACGGAGCTGTCAGATGTAGCCTGCAACCTCAATCCTATGGTAACCCGCACAGCCTCCTTCGGAAGCACCCTGCTCTACTGAATGATTGCCGGTAAAGGGCGGCCATCATACACAAGCTGCTATTGTGGCCGGCTCCCAAGTCTTCTCTCTCTTTCCTAACACAAAGGTATGGGGAGTTGAGCCTTTAGCCGAGTGGATTACATCTAGTGGCATCCATACAGAGGTTCTGGAGGTGGATTCTCACTGTTGTGTGATGAGCTTGGTGTCATTCCGGGAGCATGTGAGCGCATTATGTGTCATTTTATTTGTACTTAGTGCACTACTAGGACATGCACTTCCCTGGTCTGTTGTTTTTTGCTTAAATTGTCTACAGTCCTTGTTTTGGCAATGCAAGGGATGGTTGCAGAGTCCCTGATATAGTGAAGACTACAACACTGGTTCAGTGCTTTTTTTGGCTGGTCACACCAGAGAGCAAGAGTGGGATTAATGGTGATCTGGTTAATAAAAATGTTATTTTTGTGATTGTGATTAAACAGTGGTTAAACATCCAACAGGGATTGGTCCACGTAAAATGTTGATCCTGATTGTTTAAAATCTACATTATGCTATGCAAAATAAAACATCTGAAATTGTGAACTTTTTTATTTTATTGTGGCCCACCGCCGGTTACCAAATCACTTATGTGGCCCGGCTCTTCAAAAGGTTGAGCACCTCTGATCTAGGCACAACAAAAGCTCAGCCACAAAGTGGTACACTACGCAAACTGTATTACAGCATAGTTATGAATTGCCTCTGAAAGCAACATCAGCACAAGTACTGTACAATGGATACTCCAAAAAATGAGTTGCTATTGGACTTGAGAGTAATGGAAACATTACTATACTATACATTACATTCTCTAGAATGGTGAATCACAATTCACTATCTCTGGCAGTCTGATGGATGAAACTGGATTTGGTGGATGCCAGGAGAATGCTACCTTCTGAACTATATGGTGCCTACTGTAAAGTTTAGTGCTGATGGAATAGTGATATGGGGATGTTTTTCAGAGTTTGGGCTAGGCCCCTTGATTCGAGTGAAGGGTATTGTTAATACTACATCATACTATGAAAATCCTGTGGCAGTAGTTGAGGAAAGACATTTTCTGTTCCAGCATGACTGTGCACTTCGTTGGACCAGTTTGGTGTGGAAAAAATCAAAAATCTTGACCCGACCCTTACTGAAAACATTTATTATGAACTGGAACATTGATTTCGAGGCAGGTCTTTTCCTCCATCATCAGTACCTGACCTGACAGATGATCTTTTGGCTTAATGGGCACAAATTTTGACAGACACACTCCAAAATATCAAAAAGTTTTTTGGAAAGCTTTCCCAGAATAGTTCCTGCTAGAGCTACAAGAAGGTGGGGCATTTCTATAATGATGCCCATGGTTTGGGGTGGAATGCCCAGTAAGTTTATAGAGCTGTGCTGATCATATTTTGGGAAGAGATAGGGTATCTATTACTTAAAAAGGATACTCTTTTACTCTTCCTTTTAAAAGAAGAGCTCTTAAAGCTGAACTCCCAATGTAACTGATTGCCAATAACAGTTACATCCAAGTCATGCCTTCGATGATAACTTTTACAGTTGCCAGTGTGCTTATGTCACCTCTCAACTGAATCCAAGCCCTCAATTGTCTGGTGTCACAGCTGATCACATGTGTAGCACTATGGCAACTGCAAAACTAAATATCTAACTAGAGGCTAAGAAGGCACCATCTATGGCTGTCTGTAAAGGATAAGTATGTTTAGTTCTGCTTTAAGTTTCTTCACGTGCCCTAAAGCATTAGCCAAAGTCACATGATCTCCCCTATACCGGGAGCATTGTGAGTGTATCACTTTATATTGGGCTGCAGAGAGCCTGTGTTTTGCATTTAGACTATAGAAAACAGAATATTCATAAGGAAAGAGAAATTATGGCTTCCTCTATGTAAAAAATGACAAACTTCAATCAGAAAAATGGTTTTAAAACAATAATACACACTGCTAACATTACACAGCCCAACAAAAAAAAACCTGCTTTGCTTTTTAGACCTGTTCTTGGAGTTATTTGGGGTGCTGATTCATAAATTTGCATTGACTAGACTGCATCAGCTCTAGTTTCTTAGATATGGTCAAACGTATACAATTTTTAGTCCGTTTTTGAAAAGATCTTGCTGATCATCTTGTTCTTCTGTTAGTTTGTGTTTTTACATATAAGTTAGCAGATATAGTGAGAGTGATTATGTACTTTCAACTGTAATTTTACATTGGAAACATTGGATCTCAAAGTGTAATTTAATAACCGTATTATGGTTATGATCGTATAGGAGGTGTGTGTATATTGCCACTCTTATCTTTTCAGTTTGCCAGATTGAGCACCGTGGAGTCATTCCAATGTATTTTGCTATATTTATATTCTGATTTTTCACAGTTGACCAGAGTGAAGAGTGGTATATGGTATGTATGCTGTATCTCAAAACCTAAAGCTAATAGGGAAAAATTGGTGCCATTCTTGGAAACAGTGGGTCAAATATACCCAGGTATAGGTCTAACATTTGAGGTACCAAAATATGTATTGGCCTGTGAAGCGCTGTGCAAACTTTCTGGCACTAGAGATATCCCGTATAATACTAACTTACAATAGGTTGTTTTTTTTCATCTGCATATGTAAAAAAATGTAAACATTTGAAGGAGAAGGATGGAAATTTCTTCTCGAATGAAATTCTAACTGTGAATGTGGTTTTCGTTTAAGAAAAACCTGTTTAATATATCTCTGATTCCCTTCAAATAGCAGGTCTGTACAAAATTGTAAGGGTTTTTGAACAAAATTAGTTGTGTCAATGATGGTAATGTTCTGAGAACAATTTTTCAGAATTTCCATACGAGAGAGCAATTCTCCTGGTATACCTATATGCCCAGCTTACCTCGTCCAGGGCTAAAACCCCCCGACATGTTTTTTGTGAACAATGACAATGGTTGCTTATTCATCCTAATCAAACACGTTGCAACTGCTAATTGTAATGTACTGTATATTCTCACTTTTGATAGTTCCACTCATAAAAGCATTAGGGGTTGTTCACACTAGCAGTTGAGGGGAAGTAAAACGTAAGCCACAATTTTTACTGTCCCCCAACCACTCCCCCTTTAGATGCAGAAGGACTTATACCCCCTGTCACTTTCGGCGGGCGTAGCACCTGCAGAGCGAGACCCATTCAAGTTATTAGGGCCGTTCTGCAAGCACCCTGCAACTGCTTGCAATGCATGTAATTGCAGCACACTATGTGAGGGGTTGAAGGGGGTAAAAACAGGCAGTGTGGAGGTGATACAAAGACTCCCCCCCGTCTGTCAAATGCTCTCCGAGGAGCGATCCATGTTCAGATTAAAGTCCACGTAAATGAGTCTGAAATGCCACCGCCTATTGAAAATAGTATCCCTTCTTTGAAGACAAAACTAGCCTGACAAGTGCAAGAGTGGGTCTAGATGCAGAAGCAAGATTTTAGAATTCTCTAGTGGAGTGCCCCAGTAGGCTACTAGTTTTAAATTTAGTTTTTGGCCTTCCTGTAGCCAGGGAGAGCAACAATTGTTTAGTAGTGTCTGTTCAGGATTCTGCTGGTACAGGTTCGTTACTTTCCCCTGCATCCCATTGAGTTATGGGATATAGTTGGTGGAAGAATACAGACCCTAACTGGCATATTAATGCCTTTTAAGCCAATCCCTGGTCAATGGCGTGAGTGACCAGCAGGGGGTTGAAAGGGGTATAAATAGGCTGGGACCCAGAACAGAAGTCTCTTGTTACTGGGGGAGTAAGGCCCAGCCTGAGGGCTGTGGCATCACTAGGCGTTTATCTGCAGCTGAAAGAATCCTGTTAGGGGTCCCGGCTTCTGCTTTGGCTGGGGGACCCCTGGCCTAGCCTCCTGAATTGCTGCAGAGAGCTCACCTAAGGATCCAGGACACAGGCAACCCAAGTACAGAAACTGACTAATACTGCAGGCGGCAACACAGTATTCAGGACACAGTGAGTACCAGTCTTCTAGACTTGGAGACTTTCTTTGGCCTCATTTGGGAGAGCTTATTCTTTGTACATTCAGGACTAAACTTATGCTGAGCAATCCCTGTTTAGTACCAGTTTACTTTCACATTAACCACCTGACCTCTATCAGATTTACCCCCTTCATGACTAGGCCATTTTTTTGCTATACGGCACTGCGTTACTTTAACTGACAAATGCCCGGTTGTGCGACGCTGTACCCAAATAAAATTGATGTCATTTTTTTCCCCACAAATAGCGATTTCTTTTGGTGGTATTTGATCAACTCTGCGGGGGTTTTTTTGCGCTATAAACAAAAAAAGGCCAACAATTTAAAATAAATAAATAAATAAATAATTTTTTACTTTCTGCTATAAAACATATCCAATAAAAAAAATTAAAAATCAAATTTCTTCATAAATTTAGGCCAATATGTATTCTGCTACATATTTTTGAGAAAAATCCCACTTTTTTTTTATACTATTAATGGAGGTAATCAACAACTTATAGCAGGACTGCGCTATTGTGGTGGATAATCTTACACTAACTGACACTTTTGACACTTTGTGGGAACCAGTGACACAAATACAGTGATCAGTGCTAAAAACTGTACTTATGACACTGGCTGGGATGGGGTTAAACATCTAGGGCAATCAAAAGGTTAAATGCATGCCTAACCAGTGTTTGTGTGTAGAGTGTGCTGCTTTTACTAAGGGAAGTAATGGATTTTATGCCCTGCTTTGCAGGGAAAGAAAATCAGTCACTTCCCTCATCAGGATGGAGCTCAGCCTTGTTTACACAGCTCCGTCCCGTGTTTCTCCTTGGCAATCAGAGGGTGGTGGCGGACATCCATTGGCCGTCACCCACTGATTGGCTTCTGGTGTGACAAATCATAGCAGAAGTGGCGTGGACGCGCCCCCCCTGCCGGGAAATGCAGAATCGTGTAAATCAGGTATAGGGCGGTTGGCAAGCGGTTAAAGGGGGTGCCCGTACCCTAAAGAAATAGATCAGTTTTAGTGTCCTCTACTACAGTTTTTTTAAGTTTATTGGAGTATCCTAAGGCTCACCCAATCCCAGTTCTCTGACAAAATAAAAACCACAAAAAGGCATGTTCTCTGACTTGAGTGACTGTGAACTACCGTGTGCCTGGCTGCTGTGTGCCTATCAGGGAATAGAACCTGGGACCAAACAACCAGACCAGTCCCAGGTCTGAGCTACACTAGTATGACCATTCTGGTAGCCAATCTTTGTGATCACGTGATCAAGAACTACACTGATTGGCTCCAAGTCATTTCTATGCAACTGTAAGCCATTCAGTAACGTTATAACCAAAAGGTGAACGCTTGGCCCAAAACAGCTACACCTTGTACATGTTGTCAGACTTACCTTCCATATAACAGTTCAGTGTAAAAGATATATCGTCCAAGGCAATGTCAACGCTTGCATCTGCCCCCAACTGCGCCTCAAACGCCACCTGAAACGGACTGCTGCTGGACAAGATAACACTGCCGTACATCCACCTCCCTTCCTCACTCTCCATAGTTGACCACAAAAGGATGTTCACTCCGTATTCAGTGACCATGAATACCTGTTGAATATACATGGATAAAAATAAAGAGGAACAGGCTGTACGGTGGCAGGCTAATATTAAAATTAGCATTAAACATCATCTGTAAGTTTTAGGTCAGTCTCCGACACCCTGGACTGTGCAGACTGATTGATGGTTGAGACAGCTAGAGGAAGAAGGGGACAATTTGTGCCAACGATGAAACCGATCAGTCTTGCTTTAAAGAACTCCACTTATGATGAATGCAAACCCATCAAGAAAAAAGTGAATGACTTTGAAAGCTGCAAAAGGTAAACAATCAATTTTGTCTTGTATTCCACTGACAAAATAAGATGATGGGAAAGCAGAAATACTAATGTAGACAGAGTGTCCAAATATCAGGAAATGTGCTTGTAGGGATTTTGATAACAGAGAGCTCTTGCAAAAAAATGATATGCATTGGGTGTTTGGAAAAGGATCAGTCCACTTACATCTCGCATTTTAGTTACAAGTAAACATTGATTCATGGAGGGAGAATTTTCCTGGCAAATTATCTGACTTTGTCCCCACGATCCCCTACAGTCTCACTCTTTCTGGTGCAATCATCATAATGTAACATAAATGAAAATCCCAACAGGGAGAGTTGATTATCCTGAAATTGGCTGCAGAAGGTGGGTGAAAAGAACTGGGAGCTCAAAGGCAGAGATAGCACTTAAAGTGTATGTCAAGGCATATAAGAAAAACAAACATCTGTGCAATATGTGCACATTTGTCATGTTTTAACCCCTTAAAGGACTTGCAAGCACAGAAAAATCTCTTCTGATCTGCCAGAAATCAACTCAACTCTTAAAGTGGGTGTGAAGGCCAAAGATTTTTTTCCTTCATGCATTCTGTGTGCCGTTCCCCCTTCAAACCCTCAATACTCACCTGAGCCCCCTCTCGATCCAGCAATATGCTCTGTGGGACCCACGGTGGTGCTGATACTTGCAAGGCTGTTTACATTAGTGCCAAGTCAAGGAACATATACTTTGTTACGTTTTATACATGTTGTACAATAAAAATGTTATACTATAGTACTTTTCTTGTTTAATGTGGTGATGTCGTTGGAGTGTTGATGGCATATAGGAGAATTTTGCAAGATTTATTGAAGTGTGTGTGATCAATTTATATAAGTTATCATCCATCCCAAAGTGCTTGTTGACCTTTATTCCTGTAGCGGTCAATGGAATGACAGTGAATGTGCACTTCTCACTATGGTGGTCCTTGGTGTTTTATTGAAAGATTATTTATCAGAAAAGATTATACTACATGGTATACGAATTATTGCACATGTTTATGGACTAATTATTTGATTTATTATAACACCTTTTGTAATTTTATGAAATTATGGTTGTATTAGCACCTAATCTTTTTTTGGTTTAAAGACAGATTTTTGTTTCTGTGTTGACTTCAGATTTTTTTTTTTATTACTGGCTTCAAACAGTTTGTACTGTTAATTCAATAACAAAATATATATATTTTTTTCAAGGTAAGGGAGGAGAGCTGGTCTTGAAAAATGTACTGTTCAATATAAAAGTCAGTGTCAATGAATACTGCCTTGCTCAATGTTGTTTTCTTATAGGGCTATACTAATATAGCTGGAGGTATTTTTCATATAAAGAATATGATTAGTCTGGACTGCAACTAAGGTTGAAAGAATCTATTGCCTCTTTCAGGTTTTTTAAAACATAATGCACTTTTAAGCAACCATAGTGTCATGAAAAGGTTCACCCGTTGGTGGCACTGTCGGTCTCTTGGATCGCAGTACCAGTGTGCACCAGCGGGTATCTCCCAACACCCAGGAAATGTAATAAGAGGACTCACCTGCTGGTGGCACTGTTGCATCCTTGGGCTGTAGTACCGGTGTCCACCAACGGGTGTATTCCAGCAGTATGGAGCAGACAGCACCTTCTGCGCTCAGGTGTAACGTGAGGGCAATTACTGCAGGCTGACAAATACCGGGCAAGCCCTCACATGCTTGCCTTGGTGTCTCTCTCCCTGTGCTCTGACCTTGCTGCCTGTTATTTTGACCTTGAGCCTGCATCTGCCCTGTCCTGACCTGATCTGATCCAATCCCTATCCAGAGCCATTCCCGGACCTGTCCCTTCTGTTTCCTGTTTACCTTGGATCCCTGACCTGCATCCCATCCATCCATCCTCTCCCTGTCCTGTTGGTTTCCCATCCTTACCATCTGCTGATCTCCTGGTGTATGACCTTGGCCTGGCTTCTGTTTACGGTTCCGGTATCTCCCATTTTATTGTATATACTGTTTTGTTGTTTGTGGGTGTTGTGGTTGGTTGTGTACTGTTATATTCACTTACTTGTCACTTATGTAAATAAACACCATTTTTATTCACTTATATACGTTTCTGGTTTTATCTGTGCAGTCCACACAGTCTGGTTTACTAATTCTCTGACACATAGCTGGTATAATATATCCACGTAAGTCATAAACAAGGTATGGATGGGACTTAAATAATTTCATGAAATAACTGATTTTTTTAAACACATTTAAAAAGATACATAAACCATTATTCCAAGCTGTATATACATCTGTAAAATTCTCCTTATCCCAACATGTTTCAAAGCTGTTTTCCTTCTCAGGGAAACTGCAAATTTGTAGAGTCCATAGGGCCCTATTGTAGATGGTATATTCCATTGTGATATTGTTTTTGCCTATTTTTTAGTCCCTACAAATTTTCAGTTTTCCAGAGGAAGGAAAACAACACCGAAACATGTTGGGATAAGGAGAATTGTACAGAGTATAGATATTGATCACTGACTGCATATGCAGTTTGGAAACGTGGATTTTGTATCTTTTTAAACGTGTTTAAATAAAATCAGTCTTTTTATGAATTTATCAGTTGTTATATAGATTGCCTATAAAGTTTTATCCTTACTTTCTAAGTTTATAATGCGGACTATTTTGGGATGTTGGCATTCAATGGGTGGGTAAGAATACTTGGAGGTTATATTATATCCAGGTAAGTCCAGGTAAGTTGAGCAAACCTGCAAATATAATATTTCACTTTTCCTTCTATCAACTGCTATCTCCTAAGACCTCTTACTGGAATCTCTAAACTGACCATGCACTGTTTTTTGAACAAGCATTTGTGAAAGATTGCTTGACAGAGCATTAAATGTGCCCATCATTGACTCAAAGAATTTTCGTTCAATTGTCATGTCAATCTAAAGTATGATAATGTTCCATTTCCAATCCTTTGCAATAGTATACAAATGCTATACATATGCTTTTTTCCCAACTGATGACCACATTAAAGTGGAATTAGACTCAAAATTTGATTTGGAGTCCAAAATGTTGAATTATACTCATAAATGACAGAAGAGACCCTATTGGTCTCTATTGTTAAAAATGTTTTCCCCCACCTGTCAGTTATAATGTACAGTATGCCACCCATGCACAGCTCAGAGTACATTTACGGCACTGCTCATGCCGTGACTCTGGTGCCTGGGTGACGTCATTGCGACCTGGCCATTCCAGTGAATGAACAGAGTGAACCTGGAAGGTAGACCACTCAAAGATGGAAGCACCTGTGCACAGACAACGCAGATCTGGAGACCATCCTTTGACAGGTAAGTGTCATAATGTGTTACCATGCGTTGCAAACCAGCACATTATGGCATAAACCTCCTGGGGGCCCATTTTCAGAAACATTTTTGACAGGAGTTTAATTCTGCTCTTAGATAATTTTGTTTGTTTAGAACCAAAAAAAATTTCCATCCTGAGCTTTTGGATTTTCTCATCAATATGGTCAAAAATTAACATCGATTTGTCCTCATTATCCGTTAGAAAATTGAATGAATGTTTTAAAAACAAACATTTTCAAATAAAATTCTGCAAGTACGTGACCAGCTAAAGCTGCCAATAGATGGGTAGATTTTCAAATGAAAATCTTTGGGGAAAGAAGGTTCTAAGAAAGTCTCCTCATTTTTCTAATCATTAGTGGGTCAAATAGACCTTCATTTTCGGCTGCATTGATGAGAAAATTTGAGGGAGAAAGATGGAAAAGTTTTCTTGAACAAAGGAATTTCTGAAAGTGAATGTGGTTTTTGTTTGGTAAAGTCTATTCATTCCAAAATCACATAATAAAAGCACACAAAATCTTTCGAACAACAAACAAAAGTTCTGAGAATGTTCTGAGAATTTTAGTCATTTCCTAAGAACTTTTGTTTGAAATGCTAGCCATCTATGGCCAGCTTTAGTGTCCTGCCAGTTAAAATTCCTGCAAATGCCATCAGCAAACATTATCGAATACAACAATAAGGACAAACTGGTAATCTCTCAAGCTGGACATGCTCACTAGAGATAAGCAAGCTGGTTCGTGCTTGACTAAACTCAGCAGTGCATCAAACATAATTTCGGAGAGGCCTGCTGATCTGTGCTTTAACCAGATTGGTTTTCTCAGTGAATTAGTAAATTTTTCCAAAGACTGATTATCACTTCACTTTGCAGAACACACTGCACCCCTCTCCACCCCCTTCCTACAAGCTTGCATTTCAATGGAACACAAGCTCCCCACCTCTTCCTAGTGTACCCTCTGGTCACCAGTATGAACAATGTCCAGGGGATCCTGCCATTGTGATGTCACTGCTCTATTAAGGAAGCACTATAATTCTTTAATGGAGTAAAGCCTAATAATGAAGTATAGTTCTGGCATTGACCTCTTAACTTCATTATCAACCACCAGCAGGAATTTATCATTACTTATTCATCACTAATACTGACAGCCCCTAATTTCTCACAGAGATGTAGAAGTAGAAAGCACAAGAGGGATGCTTTTCTTCATGGAACATTAGAAATTCAGGCTGCCAGTGGCTCCTCACACTCCCCTTAGAACTTCATTCTGTTTAACCCTTTTGATGCCAGAGACATTTTTGCATTTTTTTTCAGACGTTTAAAAAATAATTTTAAGCCTGAAGATTAGTTGAAACCCCCAACTATTATATATTTTCTAAAAGCAGAGACCCTGGAGAAAAAAAGGTGGTAGTTTATGTCACATTATATTTGCTTAGTTTACTAAAAAAACACTAAAGTTTATTTCAGGGCACACAAACATAATATATGCCCCAATTTTATATAAAATATAAAAGATGAGGTTACACCGAGTAAAAAGATGCCCACCATGTCAAGCTTTAAAATTCTGCAAAATGCTGATGAGCGTCGGTTATCCCCCTATTTTTCATAGGCAATGCTTTAAAAGCCCCTTGGTCATCAGTTTAGAGTTACCTGTGAATAATGGCCCTAGAATTATTGCTATTGCATAGTATTACGTACCATGTGTAGCGCAAGCAATGTTTTCATATATAGGTGCCCCTGATGGGTGTGTTCACATTTGTGTGTTCACATATGTGGGGGCAGTGCAGGCGAAAAATGTTTTTTGGAGGGCATCTTAGTACATGGCAGAAACTTTCTTTTTTGACACTTTATTTTTTTTTACTATAACTTTATTTATATCACATATGGAACAAAAAGTCCCATATGTGATATCATTTCTTTTTGACAGGTACTCTTTAATGAGCTCCTGATGTCCAACCTGCCTTTCATTGAAGCTAACAGAACACAGATCACGCTCCATTAGCTTATTCACTGCCCATAGTAGCCAGGGAGAATGTCAACAGAAACTGTAAGTGGCCGTATACAAATTGCTTCCAGGTTCTTTACAGCTAGAGATGATCAGTGAACCAATGTTCGCTGGTCTCCCTTCCGTCCATTCAGTGGAATCCGCCATGCGGTAGAAGCTAGGAGTGTGTGTAAAACCCTTTACACTGCCACAGACATATGATATATGTTGGTGGCAGTGAAAGTGTTAAAGCATATGTAGACTCAAAATCTATTTTTGATTAGGTTTGCTATCAAGTCTTTGGACTATGCAAGTGATCGTTTAGGAAAATCAAGCTTGTGTTCTATAATACTAACCTTTAGAATTCCCGACTGCGGAGGTCCATACATATAATACCAAAAGCGCACTCTGCACATGTCACGAGCAGCAGGGAAAAAGTTGCTAGTAAAAATTCTTGCCCTGTCTCCAGCCTGCTGATTAGATGTGTTGGCATAAAGGAACAACCTTCCACTTCCTTATAAATGAAACACAAGAATCAATTAACACATATACACATGTAACTGACAATGAGAAGCTATTATCAAACATCTTAGATCTTAGGCTCAATTCACTTATTTATAAGTTTATTTTGCCCTATGGTGCAACATATGCTTAACCACAAAGTATAGTCATACCAGGGCCACTTTACAGTCAGGATCCACCCAGAAGCCTGGACCGGCAGCTGGCTCACCCTCTTAGTGGGCCGCTGGGAGACTGAGCCAGCCCCTCCTACCCACTGCACCTCTCAGCACTCCAGTGAGTGCTGGAGGGGCAGAGCAGAGAGCCGGTTATTGACAGTCACCAGCTCTCTGCAGGCTGAAGACTTGCGATCAGCAATCTTTGATAGCTCAGATATCGTTTTTAGAGGCAGCAGGGGGTAGCTGCAGCTGGGATCGGGGCTGCAGCCTTCTAGGTATGATTTTTTTTTTTAAACTACTCTTTTAAAGGCTAAATTCACCTTTTACAGAAAATAGCCTATGCAGTCAAGGGGCCCCAGTAGATATTAAAAAACTGTGCAGCTTTGTTCATTAATTTTAATGTCATAAGTGTATGTCCCCTGGAAGCCTAGATGAAAAACAGCTAGTAATTCCCATGTACTGCCTTGTTGCAAGGAAGGAAAAAGCGTTGTTTTTCACCCCTGTAATGTTGGAAGTGAGCGTCCAAAAGTTTTCACATCCTAGCAGCAAGTCAGAGCATGGGGATGGATAATTGGAAGTTTTTCGGCAAAGCTGCCTGGGGTAAGGGGGGCAAATTGTGTACAGGTATGACAGTAAAATGAAAGAACATTTTACAATGCCATTCAGTTTTTTAATATCTACTGGGCCCCCTAGACTGCATAGACTGTTTTCAGTAAAGGGTGAACTTAGCCTTTACCAATCCAATCCAATCCAATCCAATCCAATAAGTGTTTCTGTTTCAGTTGGTATTAAAGTAACTGTAATGAACATGTGTGGAAGGTTTTAAAATGATCACTTGTTTGATATAAATTCTGTTTATATAATGTATGCAATACAAACAGTGCGGTGTACAGTTAAATTCTTGAAGGGCCTGTGTGCTCTGGCTTTTAATTGATTCAAGAGGGTTTTTCCCCTCTATACAAATCTATGGGAATGCAATCCCATTTGATGCTATTTTTTTCATAAAAAAAACCCTCTTGAATTGTTTATTTTCATTTGAAACTTGTCTTTTATCCACTTCCTCCACAACCAGGTAGTGTAATATTACTTTAAACCAAATTTTTATTTCAGAAACAAAAAGATGATTGTGCGAGTCAAAACCTATACTCTAGACCAGTGGTCATCAACCCTGTCCTCAGGGCCCACTAACAGGCTACGTTTGCAAGATAGCTGAAATACATCACAGGTGATATCATCTGCTACTCAGTGATTGCAGTATTCTAGTCTGCATCTCCCCAAGGTAATACATAAAACCTGGCCTGTTAGTGGGCCCTGAGGACAGGATTGATGACCACTGCTCTAGACTTTACACTAGAACAATATTTATTGCACCACACTTCTCTCTCTAGCAAGACTTACAAAAAGTCTCTTGCTATATATTTGATTAATGCAACTAAATTGTGCATCTCGGTTCATTGGCGGTTGACACATGTGCCTTTGGCCAGGGAATGGTTTGCTAAAATTAACAAGACGGAGGAAATGGAGGAACTGATTCATATTTCACAAGGTCAATTGCCCAAGTTTACCTCTACATGGCTCTGCTGGTGTCACTTTAAAACAACTGAGCAATACAAGAATCTCTCATGGTAGATCAACCCACTTTTCTGAGCTAAGCTTCATATTCACTTCCTGTCTCACAGGATACAGCGAATTTGGTGCTCCTGCACTATCCTGTCTTGGAGAAGATGACTCTGTAATGGGAAGAGTGGAACAGGGTTTCCTGCCCTGATCCCCTCCCTCCTGTCTCCCCCCCCCTTTTTACCCCCCCTTTTTTTTCTTCTTTTCTCTCTCGCTCTTTTCTCCTTTTTCTTTTCTAGATCCACTCCCTTGAGGTATGCCGGGAGACTTCCCCCCCGAAGGATTCCCCCTGGGATGCTACTTTAGCTTTGTTATTCCAATCCCAGAGAAATAGGAATTTCACCATTCTAAAGTATAAAGAGACTCCCAGTGGCATGTACATTTGTATTTCAATGGCCCTTGCTTTAAATGTTCACATCTTGTTGCTATGGGTCTACTGTCAGACCACACACTGTACTTTTATCTTGTTATTCACTACAGATTTGCTAGCTGTATGAGCACTGTCTTTTGTTGTTTTTTTTCTTTTTTGAGACATTTTTTAAGAACAACAAATGGTATTTCTCTTGTATATTGCCATACTTACCTCAATAAAAAGATTATGGAAAAAAAGAAACAAAAAACATTGCATTCACATGTATTAGAACTGCTCAAAGCACTGGTAAATAACACGGAGTCTCAAAATCTTTTAGATTGCAAGCTCTAACAAGCAGGGCTCTATGATTCCTAATGTATTAAATTGTATTGTAATTGTACTGTCTTATGGTCCTGGACATCTGGTCAGAAGCCTGAGTGCGAGGGTGCTGCTGGCGACGGATCCCTTTAGTTTCACTCTGCACGGATCATTCCTTAATTGGATTTTTTTGCCCTTATGGACTGTTATTGAATGTTTGTGTTGCATTAAGATTGAGTTCTATTTTGCACATGGACACCTTTTCACTTTTTATGTACAACTGCATGTTATTGTTGCACTATTTGGAGCGCTGCTTATATAATTGTACTGTCTACCCTCATGTTGTAAAGTGATGCGTAAACTGTCGGCGCTACATAAATCCTGTATATTGATAATAATAATCTACCTGCTGCTGCCTGTGCTTTGCTTCCAAAAGATGTTCAGCATCCCTTATTCAACTGACAATTAAACCCAATGTCTACTGATAGTGCTTTCTTGCAATATGACAGGGTGAAAAGCCAGTGCATGTCTAAACTTAACTGACGCATTTCACTCTTTAGTCTTTTCCCCCTGACATGTAAGTCTAATATTTTTAATTTGTAAATAAAAAGGTTTAAGCAATGCCTGCTTGTAGAAGTTGATCAAAGAAAGATTTCTAAAAATATTGCTAATAAAAAAAAGTGCAGACCTTTCCTAATACAGTATTAAAGTGATTGTAAAGGCTCGTTTTTTTTTTTTTTTTTTTTAATAACAAACATGTCATACTTACCTCCACTGTGCAGCTCGTTTTGCTCAGAGTGGCCCCGATCGTCCATTTCTGGGGTCCCTTGGTGGCTCTCGCGGCTCCTCCCCGCATGAGATAACCCCCTAGGAGAGGCGCTCTCCTGGGGGGGTCACCTTGCGGGAACGCTCCTGAGTCCAGCATTTGCGTCCATAGACAAGAATGCCGGAATTGGCCCTTCCCCCGGTGTCAGATTTGATGGAGTTCGTCTGTAAAGAGCAATTTTCAAGTCTTGCCACAGATTCTCAATTGAATTTAGGTCTGGACTTTGACTGGGCTATTCTAACACTTGAATATAATTTGATCTAAACCATTCCATTGTAGCTCTGGCTGTATGTTTAGGGTCGTTGCCCTGCTGGAAGGTGAACCTCCGCCCCAGTCTCATATCTTTTGCAGACTCTAACAGGTTTTCTTCTAAGCTGTTTTTGGCTCCATCCATCTTCCCATCAACTCAGACCAGCTTCCCTGTCCCTGCAAAAGAAAAGCATCCCCTCAACATATTGCTGCCCCCACCATGTTTCACGGTGGGGATGGTGTGTTCAGGGTGATGTGCAGTGTTAGTTTTCTGCCCCACATAGCTTTTTGCTTTAAGGCCAAAGAGTTAAATTTTTGTCTCATCTGACCAGAGCATCTTCTTTTACATGTTTGCTATGTCACCGCACATGGCTTCTCATAAACTGCAAATGGGACTTCTTATGGCTTTCTTTCAACAATGGTTTTCTTCTTGCCACTCTTCCATAAAGGCAGATTTGTAAAATGCGCAACTTATGCCCCGTACACATGATCGGACTTTCCGCCAACAAAACCGTGGATTTTTGTTCGAAAGATGTTGGCTAAAACCTGTCTTGCATACACACGGTTACACAAATGTTGGCAAACAATTACAAAATAAAGAAAAAAACTGCGCTTGGAAAAAGAAAAAACAAGCTGCGGTTATAAGTGTAGCCCACCACAATAAAGCAAAAAAAGCAAAAAAACGCGCTATAAAGTAATTTGAACAATAGTCCGACTATGAAGTCTCTTACAAAAATAAATAGTCGTTTTATCGTTCCTACAGCTTTTAAATTTCGTATTTATGTAAATGTTACTCTTTTCTTAATAAATCCATATTATGCAGTATTACACTATTGGCTCTTTCATTTTATATGTACTGCTGAGCCCGGGCTGAGTGGTCAAGACGCAATAACACCGTTCCGGTCTGGAGTCCGGCTGGGACCGCAATATATCTGCCTCTTTGTTTTGCATATCTGGTAAGGGGACATTCCCTAAGGTTCGTTATCAGTATCTGCTCCTTTAGTGTTTGGTTCCTGGTCCTAATGAATCAGCACATAAGGGTCTGTCTTCTTGTAAGCAGTTTGCACTAATAGTTTTTTCTCAGCACCTGGTGGGATTTCCTTTCACATACCTTTGGGGTGATTAATACACGCTGACTGCCCATTTATATCTGGTGAGCAGATTTTGGGTGTCTTTGTAGCTTACACCCATTCACTTTCATTCTGCATGATTGCATGATACTCACTATATTGTCCTAGCTATTTAGCACAGGATTGTATATGATCACACATGATTTATGGCTAGTTGAGTGTCACTTCTTATCTGGTTTGGAGTGTTGTTTATGTAAACAATATTACGCTATATTTTGGTCATATATTTTTTCGGACCATACTCTGTAGATCCACGGGACAAGGGCGTCCTTCCTGCTTCATCTGGATTGTTCATCTAAAGGCCCAGGCTGGGTTTAAGCCACTCGCCCTTTTTTGGCTTACTTCTGGTAAGAACAATACCTATTGGTGTGTTCTGCAAACTGTGTCCGTTATTACTGTTTCTTTTTGGATGAAGTTTATGTCACAAACCTATCTTCCTTTCTTTTGGATCTTAATTGGGACTATTTATTTTTGTAAGAGACTTCATAGTCGGACTATTGTTCAAATTACTTTATAGCGCGTTTTTTTGCTTTTTTTTTTTAAACAATTACAAACGTGGGAACGTGGTGATGTACAAGACATACAACGAGCCAAGAAAAAGGAAGTTCAATAGCCAGTGCGGCTCCTTCTTCTTGATTCTGAGCATGCGTGAACTTTTGTGCCACGGACTTGTGTACACACGATCGGAAATTCCAACAACAAAGTTTTGTTGGCAGAAAATTTGAGAACCTGCTAGCCAACATTTGTTGGCGGAAAGTCTGACAACAAATGTTCGATGGAGCAAACACTTGGTTAGACTTTCAGCCAACAAGCTCACATCCAACATTTGTTGTCGAAAATCTGATCGTGTGTACGGGGCATAATAGTTGTTCTGTGGACAGATTCTCCCACCTGAGCTGTGGATCTCTGCAGCTCCTTCAGAGTTACCATGGGCCTTTTGGCTGCTTCCCCGATTAATGCTCTCCTTGTCCGGCCTGTCAGATTAGGTGGACGGCCATGTCTTGGTAGGTTTGCAGTTGTGCCATACTCTTTCCATGTTCAGATGATGAATTGAACAGTGCTCCGTTAGATGTTCAAAGCTTTGGATATTTTTATAACCCAACCCAGCTTTAAAATTCTCCACAACTTTATCCCTAACCTGTCTGATGTGTTCCTTGGTCTTCATGATGCTGTTTGTTCACTAAGGTTCTCTAACAAACCTCTGAGGGCTTCACAGAACAGCTGTATTTATACTGAGATTAAATTACACACAGGTAATACAATGTGCACATTGTATCTCTGTGAATTTATTGCAAAAACAATAAAAAAACTATTGAAATGAAAAAAAAAAAAATGACACACAGGTGGACTCTATGTACTAATTAGGTAACTTCTGAAGGCAATTGGTTGCACTAGATTTTAGTTAGCAGTGTTAGAGTCAGGCTGGGTTCACACTGGTCCGACAAACGCTCCGACATTGGGAGCTCATGTCGCATGATGTGTGAAATTTAATGTTTCCCTATGGGAACCGTCCTAACTGGTCCGACACAAGTCGTTCCGACTTTAGAAATGCTCCCTGTACTACTTTGGTCCGACTTTGATCCTACTTCAGCCTATTGACTATCATTGAAGTCGGATCAAAGTCGGATTGCCGTCTTGCATCATCAGACTTCGGCACGCGACTTGTGCTCAGATGATCTTGAGGGGGAACTCCGCCAAATTTTAAATAAAAAACCGGCATGGGTTCCCCCTCCAAGAGCATACCAGGCCCTTGGGTCTGGTATAGACTAGGGATGAGCCGAACACCCCCCTGTTCGGTTCGCACCAGAACATGCGAACAGGAAAAAAATTCGTTCGAACACGCGAACGCCGTTAAAGTCTATGGGACACGAACATGAATAATCAAAAGTGTTAATTTTAAAGGCTAATATGCAAGTTATTGTCATAAAAAGTGTTTGGGGACCCGGGTCCTCCCCCAGGGGACATGAATCAATGCAAAAAAAAGTTTTAAAAACGGCCGTTTTTTCAGGAGCAGTGATTTTAATAATGCTTAAAGTCAAACAATAAAAGTGTAATATCCCTTTAAATTTCATACCTGGGGGGTGTCTATAGTATGCCTGTAAAGGGGCGCATGTTTCCCGTGTTTAGAACAGTCTGACAGCAAAGTGACATTTTGAAGGAAAAAACACATTTAAAACTACCGCGGCTATTGCATTGCCGACAATACACATAGAAGTTCATTGATAAAAACGGCATGGGAATTCCCCACAGGGGAACCCCGAACCAAAATAAAAAAAAAAAAATGATGTGGGGGTCCCCCTAAATTCCATACAAGGCCCTTCAGGTCTGGTATGGATATTAAGGGGAACCCCAGCCAAAATTTAAAAAAAAAATTGACGTGGGGTTCCCCCTAAATTCCATACCAGACCCTTCAGGTCTGGTATGGATTTTAAGGGGAACCCCGCGCCAAAAAAAAAAAAAAAAACGGCGTGGGGTCCCCCTAAAAATCCATACCAGACCCTTATCCGAGCACGCAACCTGGCAGGCCGCAGGAAAAGAGGGGGGGGACGAGAGTGCGGCCCCCCCCCCCTCCTGAACCGTACCAGGCCACATGCCCTCAACATTGGGAGGGTGCTTTGGGGTAGCCCCCCAAAACACCTTGTCCCCATGTTGATGAGGACAAGGGCCTCATCCTCACAACCGTGGCCGGTGGTTGTGAGGGTCTGCGGGCGGGGGGCTTATCGGAATCTGGAAGCCCCCTTTAACAAGGGGACCCCCAGATCCCGGCCCCCCCCCTGTGTGAAATGGTAAGGGGGTACTTACCCCTACCATTTCACTAAAAAACTGTCAAAAATGTTAAAAATGACAAGAGACAGTTTTTGACAATTCCTTTATTTAAATGCTTCTTCTTTCTTCCTTCATCTTCTTCTTCTTCTGGTTCTTCTGGCTCTTCTGGTTCTTCCTCCGGCGTTCTCGTCCAGCATCTTCTCCGCGGCGTCTTCTATCTTCTTCTCCTCGGGCCGCTCCGCACCCATGGCATGGGGTGGGAGGCTCCCGCTCTTCTCTTCATCTTCTTCTCTTCTTCATCTTCTTCTTCTTCTTCTTCCTTCTTCTCTTCTTCTCTTCTTCCTGTCTTCTCCGGGCCGCTCCGCAATCCATGCTGTGGCATGGAGGGAGGCTCCCGCTGTGTGACGGCGTCTCTTCGTCTGACGGTTCTTAAATAACGGGGGGCGGGGCCACCCGATGACCCCGCCCCCCTCTGACGCACGGTGACATGACGGGACTTCCCTGTGGCATTCCCCGTGACGTCACAGGGAAGTCCCTCAAGTCACCGTGCGTCAGAGGGGGGCGGGGTCACCGGATGGCCCCGCCCCCCGTTATTTAAGAACCGTCAGACGAAGAGACGCCGTCACACAGCGGGAGCCTCCCTCCATGCCACAGCATGGATTGCGGAGCGGCCCGGAGAAGACAGGAAGAAGAGAAGAAGAGAAGAAGGAAGAAGAAGAAGAAGAAGAAGATGAAGAAGAGAAGAAGATGAAGAGAAGAGCGGGAGCCTCCCCTCATGCCATGGGTGCGGAGCGGCCCGAGGAGAAGAAGATAGAAGACGCCGCGGAGAAGATGCTGGACGAGAACGCCGGAGGAAGAACCAGAAGAGCCAGAAGAACCAGAAGAAGAAGATGATGAAGGAAGAAAGAAGAAAGAAGAAGCATTTAAATAAAGGAATTGTCAAAAACTGTCTCTTGTCATTTTTAACATTTTTGACAGTTTTTTAGTGAAATGGTAGGGGTAAGTACCCCCTTACCATTTCACACAGGGGGGGGGCCGGGATCTGGGGGTCCCCTTGTTAAAGGGGGCTTCCAGATTCCGATAAGCCCCCCGCCCGCAGACCCTCACAACCACCGGCCACGGTTGTGAGGATGAGGCCCTTGTCCTCATCAACATGGGGACAAGGTGTTTTGGGGGGCTACCCCAAAGCACCCTCCCAATGTTGAGGGCATGTGGCCTGGTACGGTTCAGGAGGGGGGGGGGGCCGCACTCTCGTCCCCCCCTCTTTTCCTGCGGCCTGCCAGGTTGCGTGCTCGGATAAGGGTCTGGTATGGATTTTTAGGGGGACCCCACGCCGTTTTTTTTTTTTTTTTTGGCGCGGGGTTCCCCTTAAAATCCATACCAGACCTGAAGGGTCTGGTATGGAATTTAGGGGGAACCCCACGTCAATTTTTTTTTTAAATTTTGGCTGGGGTTCCCCTTAATATCCATACCAGACCTGAAGGGCCTTGTATGGAATTTAGGGGGACCCCCACATCATTTTTTTTTTTTTTTTTTTGGTTCGGGGTTCCCCTGTGGGGAATTCCCATGCCGTTTTTATCAATGAACTTCTATGTGTATTGTCGGCAATGCAATAGCCGCGGGTAGTTTTAAATGAGTTTTTTCCTTCCAAATGTCATTTTGCTGTCAGACTGTTCTAAACACGGGAAACATGCGCCCCTTTACAGGCATACTATAGACACCCCCCAGGTACGAAATTTAAAGGGATATTACACTTTTATTGTTTGACTTTAAGCATTAATAAAATCACTGCTCCTGAAAAAACGTCCGTTTTTAAAACTTTTTTTTGCATTGATCCATGTCCCCTGGGGCAGGACCCAGGTCCCCAAACACTTTTTATGACAATAACTTGCATATAAGCCTTTAAAATTAGCACTTTTGATTTCTCCCATAGACTTTTAAAGGGTGTTCCGCGGCATTCGAATTTGCCGCGAACACCCCAAATTGTTCGCTGTTCGGCGAACTTGCGAACAGCCAATGTTCGAGTAGAACATGAGTTCGACTCGAACTCGAAGCTCATCCCTAGTATAGACCTTGAGGGGAACCCCCTACGCCGAAAAAACGGCGTGGGGGGTCGCCCCCAATCCATACCAGACCCTTATCCGAGCACGCAGCCCAGCCGGACAGGAATGGGGTGGGGACGAGCGAGCGCCCCCCCTCCTGAACCGTACCAGGCCGCATGCCCTCAACATGGGGGGGTTGTTGCCTTGGGGGAGTGGGGCGCGCTGCGGCCCCCCCACCCCAAAGCACCTTGTCCCCATGTTGATGAGGACAAGGGCCTCTTCCCGACAACCCTGGCCGTTGGTTGTCGGGGTCTGCGGGTGGGGGGCTTATCGGAATCCGGGAGCCCCCTTTAATAAGGGGGCCCCCAGATCCCGGCCCCCCACCCTATGTGAATGAGTATGGGGTACATCGAACCCCTACCCATTCACCTAGGGAAAGTGTCAATTTAAAAAAAAACACTACACAGATTTTTAAAGTAATTTATTAGACAGCTCCGGGGGTCTTCTTCCGACTTCGGGGGTCTCTCCGGTTCTTCTCCGTGCTCTCCGGGTCTTCTGCCTGGCTCCTCCGCTATTTTCTGCTCTTTTGCCGCTCTTTTGCTATAGCGGAGGAGCCCGGTCTGCTGCCTTCTTCTCTTCGGGGGTCTCTCCGGTTCTTCTCCGCGTTCTCCGGATCTTCTGTGCAGACAGCAGAGCTGTGGGAGTGGCCCAGCAGGCCCCACCCACTACAGACTGCCTGCAGAAAACTACAGAAGGGGACAGATACAAGACCAGTCACTCTGCACAAGGTGCAGTTGCAGTAACTGGTCTCTATTACAGGAAACTCCTGCACAGAGGCATAGTTTTACATTGCAAGTCCAAAAGAAAAATGCAAAGGACAAATTTTATTTTTGACGAGATACACCCAAAGGGTTAATCACTTCTGAAGTAATGCTGACACTGCACATTTTTCTCATTAGAACACTGCAAGTAAATCAGCTGATTAATAATGAAAAAGTCACTTCCATTCATGTTGACTTTCCACTGTGCTTGTTGTGCATTACTGAACTTCAATTTCATTACAGACTCACTTCCCAGCCCTGGGAGGGGAGAAGGACAGAATACCTGTATTTGTGGTGTAATATTTAAATGGGATATGGCTTTTAATGGTTGCTAAACAAAATATTTTTTTTTTTTTTATAATACATCACAATTCCAAAAATCTACAGTTATGGGACCATTCTGCTTCGAAAAAACACATCAACGTAAAAATTCTGAAAACCACAAATGAATAACAGAAAATAATTGCTGTTTTTCAGTTAACACAGTCATTATTCCTCCAACTGTCATTTTACTGAGTGACAATAAACAATTTAATGAGCAATGGAAGGTCAGAGGCAATGTGTGGAAGCTCAGTTGATTGTTGAATAAATTATTCTGCCCAAAATAACAGAAAAAAAGTCCCTTTAGTTAAAAAAAAAAATCTACAGCATTCAAGGAGATAACACGCCTGCATATATTTATCTATTGGGGTTGAAAAGGTTCTACTGGAGGTCTGTTTCATACATGTACTTTGGCAATACACATTTAGAAAAACATCACCTCTCACAACTGATTATATTAATTTAAAAGAAATATACAGTGTTGCAGTTTTTAAACATACATGTGTGTAGCGCTGGCCCCGTGGGGTTGCTACATGTTACAGCATCCACACATTTCACCTTGCTCCCAGACATCCAGTAGACACACTTCTCAGTCAATGAATGATTTGTTTTTGTTGGTTTTTTTTAGGGGGTTGAACTTGGTTGGGGAAAAGGGACATGGGATGCCTATAAGATAAATATTGCTTGGCAGAATAAAAGTAACTGTGTCACACTTCTCGGCAGAACAAGATGGTTGACTCTAAACTTGACAGTCCTTTCCTCGGCACACTTCCTCCAGCACACTACTTAGGAGCACATACTTCACTGTCCAACTTTAGTCTCCTGTCACACCATCAGCATGACTAGGCCTCACTCTGAATAAGTCCCAGTGTCCTTTCTTAATAGCCCTTTGTAGGCCGGGGCATGCATTACCCCTTTGTGGTAGCAACCGATTTACTTGAGAAGAATAAATGTAGATGGACTACTGATCCCAGCAAGTCCGATTGCAAATCCTGCCCGCCCTCCTGGCTGCAGCGACTTGACACAAAACTCCCAGTCTCTCCATCTGGCTCTACAACCCCTGGCATGTCTCTTCCAGACCTTTCCACTGTGCTTTCCACTCACCGACACCTGCCCTGGATCCTTCCTGAATGACTTTACTCTGGACATGCAGACCAACTGTCCTTCCAGCTCCTGTTCCAGGACACCTCTCCATGACCGTGTAAGGAGAGGCTCCCTCCCAGCTCCCGAGCTCCCAGCCTGAGGTACACCCCACCAACCCCCCCCATACCTCCCAACTTTTTGAGAAGGGAACGAGGGATATCTATTAGCAAATGCATGTGGGCATAGGACACACCCACGGTCACACCCCCTTAAAGGAGAATTATACTTAAAAAAAAGATTAGTTAACCCACAAGTGCTTTTTTTTAAAACTATTATTCCTTTATACTAGTTTTGGAATTTACAAATGTAGCAATTAAGAAATTGTTTGAAAGGTTTAGCACTGGGAAACACATTTTGAAAGAAAAAAAAGTATATTTTATATACAACTAACTTCCAGTTGGCAGATAGCAAGTGATTGGGCACACGTGTGCATATTCCATGCCAGCCATGGATAGCCAGACCAAAATGAGGAGGCAAGAAGGACAGGGGGACTTTGTTGCAAATCAGCAACAGTCCCTCGAAATCAGGGATAGTTGGGAGCTATGCCCCCCCCCCCAGAAAGGGGGTTTCCTCAGACATGACAGTCTAATACTCCATCATTCAGTTCACCCAGCCAACAACTCCTCCCCCAGCAGGCTGACCATGAGTATATGTAGGAGGCCTGCCCCCTGTCAATCCTAGTTGGGGATTGGTCAGGGCTCTTCACATGCACCCCTTGTCACTCCAGCTCTCTGCCCTGCCCATTTTCCAGAACCTTCTCCCTGGAAACAGAGGAGGCGCCCAAGAGCTGAGGCACATGTCAGTCACCTACTGCTATACTGAACCACTCCCCTGCCCCCAGATCAAAACAAACAGGCCCAGCTCACAGCATAGGCCTTCTTAAATTTACCTGCGCTGGCAGCTTACACAAAAAACCTACACTAGCACCTACCTACCTAAGATAGAAGGTTCTACATGTGTATATTAACCTCATAATGTGATAACATTATCAATGTGTGTTCATGTTTTGTAAAACAAAAACCCTTTAAATATGTATACAGGGGCAGCCATAATTGCTTATTACATATACAAGCTACTTGGAAGTGATGGAGCTTTGCCAATCAGAATGTTCCAGTATTTGGCCACACCCACGGCCAGAACAAGGGGTGGACAGGAGGGGAAGCTGCCCAGGGAACAGAAGTAGGGGGCCCCCTCACCACACAGGCTCCAGATCAGTGTGTGGGGAGGTGCAAAATGATGCAGCAGCAGTAAACACTCAGAGTGCAGTTGCAGAAAACAGAACTGTTCTAAAATTGAAGTTCAGTAATGCACAACAAGCACAGGCCAGAATGTGGCCTAGCCAGTCCAGACTCAAGTGGGGAGGCTTCCAGGAAGTATGGCATGTCCCTGCACTTTCCCTACTCATCTGGAACCTCTCACTGATGCTAAGAACTGTCCCTGATAGATGGGCGACTTGTCCCTACTCTATCCACATGCGAAATGCACACCAAACTCGGGCGCCAGGGTCTTAAATAGACTCTGCCTGACCCAAGATGGCCACCAAAGTCACATTGGATGCCAGCATTCAATAACACTCTGCCTCTCTGTGAGTGAGGAGATCATAGAGAACCAAGGCTCCTGCCTACAAGTAGCTGGTAACTAGCAGACTACAGCTTTATGTCTGCTACTGCTGTTACACTGTGCTCTCACATGGCCACTCTCCACTCCATCCACCCACAGCTGAAAGGAAAAACACACCAGGCATGAGCAACTACCTTCCAGTTGGCAGAAAGCAAGTGATTGGGCACACATGTGCACATTCCATGCCATCCATTAACAGCCAGAGCAAGGAGGCAGAGAATGGACACAAGGCTGTACATCCAATCTACAGCATGCATTAGGAGTGGGAAGGGGGCTTCAGCTCCACATCCTTGACCTGGGCACTGGATGAACCTATCCCGGTACTGACCACAGCTTTGGGCTTTTTAAGGCATCAGGAGATACAGTCAGGCACTTCTAGGTGGCTGAACTTTAACTTGCAGCATTTTTTCCCAGACAAAATTGTTGAATTACTAAAGGCAAATAGACTATGCACTCTGCAAGTGCAGTTGCTCCAGAGCTTAGTAAATGAGGGGAAGTTCTGTTGAATTCCATCATCCAATCATGTGAAGAAAAAATGCTGTTTTTTTATTTATCTTGCATGTGATTGGGTATTCTTTGCCAAGTGAAGAAGCCCCTCATTTTTGTAAGTTCTGGAGCAACTGCACTTGCAAATTGCACAGTCTATTTGCCTTTAGTAAATCATTCCAAAGTCTCTTTAAAGCCCAAATCCAGCCTTTTAAAGACCCCCACCCCCACCCTTTCCACCCCTATTTTTTAAATCACCATATGCCTATATTGAAGCTGATCTCCAGACACAAGCATTTTTATTTAAATATATTCCTCAATACCCACTAATGATATAAATGTTTTGTGTGCACTAAATGCCTTTGCATACCCAGAGTTTAAATAGTAAAAGTAGCAGTGACACCATCATTCTGCTGTTCATAGCCTGTGCAGAGAGCAGAGCTGTTGGGGAGACCCTGCAGACCTACCCACTACAGGCTGCATGCAGAAAACTAAGGAGGGAGCTACTAGATCAGTCAACCTGCACAAGGAGAAAGAGCAGTGGTAACTGATCTGTAGTACATCTATAGGAAGCTCCTGCACAGAGGTAAAGTACAGGGCTTTCATGCTGAATTACTACTTAGATCTGGAAGAAATACACAGAAGACCTTAATATTAATACCTATCTCAGCGCACTTTCAGCGTCACTTACAACTCCATCTCCTCCGCTCCCCTTCCTCTTTCTGTTGGGGTACCCCAAGGCTCTGTCCTTGGGCCTCTCCTTTTCTCACTCTATACCTCTTCCCTGGGCCAGTTGATCACCTCCCATGGCTTCCAATACCATCTCTATGCTGATGACACACAGATCTATCTCTCCACTCCCCAACTCACCCCCACTATCTCCTCACGGATCTCAAACTTGCTGAATGACATATCGGTATGGATGTCACACCACTTCCTCAAACTTAATCTTTCTAAAACTGAGCTTGTTATATTTCCTCCTTCACGGTCCCCCTCCTGTGACTTCACCATTAATATCAACAACACAACCATTGGTCCCTCCACACATGCCAGAGTCCTGGGTGTAATCCTTGACTCTGACTTCTCCTTCAGCCCCCATATCCAATCACTGGCTAAATCCTGCCGCCTTAACCTCCGCAACATCTCCAAAATTCGACCCTTCCTGACTAACGACACTACAAAACAACTTATTCACTCCTTGATTATTTCCCGCCTCGACTATTGCAACTCTCTGCTTAATGGCCTACCCTTAAGCAGGCTATCCCCCCTTCAGTCTATTATGAATGCTGCTGCTAGACTAATACACCTCACTAATCGATCCGTGACTGCTGCTCCTCTCTGCCAATCCCTTCACTGGCTTCCCCTACCCCACCGTGTAAAATTCAAAATGCTAACCATAACATACAAGGCCATTCACAACATCGCCCCCATCTACATCACCAACCTCATTTGCAGATATCGCCCAAATCGCCCCCTCCGCTCCTCCCAAGACCTCCTGCTCTCTAGCTCCCTTGTTACCTCCTCCCATGCTCGCCTTCAGGACTTCTCCAGAGCCTCTCCCATCCTCTGGAATTCCCTGCCCCAGTATGTCCGATCAGCCCCTACCCTGTCCACCTTTAGGAGATCCTTGAAAACTCATTTATTCAGGGAAGCCTATCCCACACCCACATAACTGTCCCTGAGCCACCCCCATCAAATCATTCTTTGCAGCTATTACCTTTTGTACCACCACCCCCTCCCTTTAGAATGTAAGCTCTACGAGCAAGGCCCTCCTGTACCTTTTGTATTGAACTGTACTGTAATTGTGTTGTCCCCCTTATACATTGTAAAGCGCTGAGTAAACTGTTGGCGCTATATAAATCTCGTATAATAAATATTCAAGATACAAAACATATGCCTCTTGTATATAGACAATATTTGCTTATCCTGGATTTCAGCTTTACAATTACATGCCATTGCACATCTTCTTCTTCTTCTTTTGGTGGTGGCTATTCCAGAATATTGCAGAGAAGAACCACTCCATGATGCTCTCTGCAGCATTCTCCAGTAAGTCCAGGGCAGCTTGATGGCACGTCTTCCACCCTGGGCTTACAAGAGGTGGGTTGAATGAGCATGGGAGTCATTCAACCAGGAGGTGGGCCAGTGCTGGAGTCTGTGGGGGACAGTGTCTGAGATATAGTAAGTGTTGCCGCAAGAGATACTTTTATTATTTTAACTCAAAAGTGGAACTTCCGCTTGTCCATCTCCTCCCCCCTTCCGGTGAAACATTTGGCACCTTTCGGGGGGAGGGGGGGAACAGGTACCTGTTTTTCACAGGTACCGCGCCCCGCTTCCGGGAGACGGGGCCGCGGCGCAGTTTCTCGGAAATTCGGCCCCCTCCTCCTGCCTCCACCGCCGGACCAATTAGAAAGTGCATGTGCAGTAGGGAACCGGCTGTGAAGCCGAAAGGCTTCACTACCGGGTTCCATTAACAGGAATGGTGGCTGCAGCCGATCCGAAGATTGGCTAGGGTGTCGACATCGTGGGCTCCCTGGACAGATAAGTGTCCATATAGTCAGCAGCTGCAGTATTTGTAGCTGCTGACTTTTAATTTTTCGTGGGGATGCTGGACCTCCTTTGTAGCCACCCTGGCGGTATGATTAAGTCAGATTTTTGCGACTCAAAGCGGTACATTGTTTTGCATAGAAATTTGGTGTTATTTTATTGTAGGTCTGTAATTCTTAGTAATAACACACTTAAATCTGTCCTAACAAGAGTCTAGTAGATATCCCGGGTATGATAAAGTTTGAATCATAGATTATAATATAATAAATAACTATAAATAATTATAAAAAATAATATTATAATAATAATGATAAAATTTATTTCCCCATGATTCACTATCGCTCAATTCTGCAAGTGTTCTAATTTACTATCGCTGCTTTCTAGCTGGTCTAAAATCACTTTTAACGTAAAGGGACACTTTTTGGTTGCCATGGACAATCTCAAGTTTCCAGGCAGAAAGAATAGTATATATAATATAAAAGTGTGTGCAGGGCACTGGACAAAGCAATAGGAACAAAAGGGATGTGAAATGATTTCATACAGTAATCTGTAAGATTACAGGGTACTGTATGTGTTATGAATGTTGTACTTTTTATATTTGCCGCCGGGCTCCGCCCCCGCGCGTTGCAACGCTCGCAGGGAATGGAGCCCGGCACACAGAGGCATCGGGTGGAGCACACAGCCCGCAGACACAGCGGGGGGACATCGTACTATCCTGGGGACAAGGTAAGTAACCTAGACCAGGATCCTGCAATGCAATCCTAAGCGTGGCTCGGGGTTAACACTAATGGTACTAAAATTTACCCCGAGCCTCACTCAGGAAAACCGCCAGGGAGGTTAAAGTAGAAGTATAGGCAAAACTTTTTTTCCATTTTGGATAGAGTAAAGGGAGGGCGAAAACTCCTGTAAGGTTTATTTTTGCCATCTTTGTCCCATTGGGGATTTTACCTTCACTTCCTGTCCTATAGCCAAACAGGAAGTGAGAGGAAATCTCTGCAAATTAATCTCATAGGGACCCCCAGGTTACCAGAATTAGTGTCCCCATTGGAATATTTCTCCTTTATTACTTTTCTGGGGGCAACCAAAAATATGGAATTTTCTTTTACTTTCAATGATAATGGTAAACAGGACAAATAGAGAGGGTGGATCTCCCTATAAAGGGCACAGACAGCAATACAAACTGCCAGGTGTTCTAATCCATATCCCTCCTATCCAAAACTAAAAATGAAGTTTTGCCTTTAGTTATACTTTAAAGCTGAAATTGGTTCTAGGAATGTTTTACAATCCTGCACATTCTTTAATTTTAACTTGCTTTTAGAATAAAAAATCAACATACCCATAATTACAAGATATACATGGAAACAAGGGAATTAATATGCACTGATAAGATTAATTACATAAAGCTGGTCTGTATCTATACCTTAAAATATTAATAAGACTTTTTAAAGATATGCAAATTCAGTCTTTAGAAAACTGTGTTGGGTCTCTAAAGTGTTGTTTGCCAGCCGCCAACACTAAGGAAGAAATATAACTAAATATCTCATTGAGTTTAAATAATTACATGCCAGAGTTGCTCGTATCACTGCCTGATTCATACATTTATTGCACTTTTCTGTGTCGGTGTTTGTTCTGGAGCTTCCATATCTAATAAGTCTCAGGCTGCACACAGAGACCTTACTTTCTTCTTTTTTTTCTTGCTGCTTTTATATTTCAATATTTTTATTAATTGTAGAAAACAGCATACAAAAGCATGACTAGGACCATTTGTCCTGCGTCGGCCAACATGGCCATTAAAACAATAGGTGTGACACACACTGTATGGCACTTAGAGTACTTGACATAAACATGAATCAATCGTCACAAACTTTGAATACAAGCCTAGGAGAACAGAGTAAAGCTGAACTTCTGACCTTAAGAAGAATATTGGGCCAGGAGGCCCGGGAGATCAGACCAGCCACCCCTAACGGGATCAAACTGTGGTCGGGACGACTCCCCCCTTCTAGGTCGAACAACAGAAGAATACCTAGCTATTGTTCAGCAAATCAGTAACAAGGAAAATAAACCCAAAGGTAATAACGTGACATATATTTCAAAATAAAAGAAAAAAAACAAAAAAGGACATTGTTGGAAATGGAGTGCCAGCTTCTGAAAAGCAATCAAACACCAGTGTTGGCTAAGACAGCGAAGGTGAGGGCCTGTGCCCATCACCAAAGGAAAGAAGAGAAGAAGGGGAGAGAAAAGAAAGAGAGCCGAAGAAGATAAGGAGGAGAAGGACCGACTAGAGGAGAGCACCCCCCCCAGGTCAGGGGGAGTGTGTAATCGGTTTGAGGTCAGGGGTGTAGGGAAACATTTATGAAGGTTGCCCACGGTTCCCAGATTTTTTCAAATTTCTCAGTGCGGTCCAAGCATATACCTGCTATGTTCTCTTGAGCCATGATCCAAGAAATTTTTCTTTTGGCTAATAAAACTAAGACAGTTGGCTTTTAACAAGATTTGTCTAGGGTGAGTTTGGCTCCCAAAAGGATGAAGAAAATAAGCATTGCATACTCTTGAAGGCAGCCCGCACTGGAAAGTTGAGAAGGGCAATATGTGGAGATGTCTGTGAACATTTGTGACCTTACAGATCAAGGAGATTTTGTTCCAGAAACTCCTTATTCTGGGACATTCCCACCATACGTGTAACATATCACCCCTGAGGTTACACCCCCGAAAACAAAGAAGGGATGATGCCAGTTATAGCTTAGCCAGTCTAGATGAAACCAACTTCCATCTGGAAAGTACTTTTATAGTTGCTTCTGCGAGGCTAGTGTTAGGAATACCCTCGTGTGACTTAAAAAAAAAAATTCTATCCCAAGTCTCCAGTTCCCATTGTTGAGAAAGGCCCTCTTCCCAGGCCAACATATAGGAAGTCTTAGAGCAAGTGGAAGACAGTGCCTTATAGACCATTGTGATTCCTCCCTCTGCTCATCGGCTTGACTACACCACTATTCATAAGTTGTGATTTGGTGATCTTTGGGTCATGCTTTCTATAGTTTGTGGAGGAAGTTTGGGTGAATCTGGGTGAAGCTAAAGAGTTCAGAGGGTGGCATATCCAATTTACTAATGCAGTATGCTTTAGAAAGTGGGCCCAGAGGTCTGAAAAAGTTCCCAATTCTATATAGCTCCTTGTTGAGCCACCAACTGCCTGGTTCGAAAGAGGTGCATGAAAGGTTTCAGGGAGGAGGTCATTTGCGTGATCCTCTCAAACTATCCCAGAGGGCAAACAACTGTGAAAGTGTCGGGGATAATATTGGGGGTCTCAATTTCTTTTGGGCCATTAAGAGATAGTCCAGGGTATAGAGTGGGACTGCATGCCTTTCAATGTGTATCCAGTCAGGCAATTTCCAGTGAGAGTAGACTACTGAGATCTGGGCTAGTTGTGCGGCTTGGTAATACCAAAAAAAATTTGGAAGGCCCAGGCTCCCCCTTGTCTCTCTCCCGGAATAGGACCAATTTAGGAAACCGGTAGCCCCCCTACTCCAAATAACTTTATTGATTTCGGTTTGAAACTGTTTTAGGTGAGCCTTGACGAAGGGGACAGAAAGAGCCCTAAAGAAGTATAAGATTCGAGGGAGTAACATAATTTTTATCGCATTAAATCTACCCAGCCAGGAAAGAGAGAACTGTGACCACCTGGATAAATCAGTCTAAAGTTTTTTGAATAGCGGGGGGGGGGGGGTAATTGGTCTAATAGAGGTGTTCAACCTTGGCAGTCAGCTTAATCCCCAGGTACGTGATTGAAGTGTCTCTCCAGGTGAATTGGAAGTCCTACTTAAGTCTGGTGAGTAGAGATTCTGGGATATTAATGTTAAGTGCTTGGGATTTATTAAAGTTGACTAGGAGCCCCAAGATTTTCCCGAAGTTGTCCAAAAGCCAACAAATGTTTGGGAGAGAAATTAACGAAGAAGAAATGAATAGGAGTATATCGTCAGCAAACAAAGCGCATTTGTGGCAATGCCGTGAATGTCGGGGCTATTTCTGATTGCTACCGCTTGGGGTTTCAATCGCTATAGCGAAAATCAGCGGCGAGAGTGGGCATCCCTGCCCGGTGCCTCTAGATATTTGGAAAGATTCTGCGTAAAATCCCTGCAAGCGCACCTGTGCCTCTGGGGTGGAATACAGAGTATGCAGGATATTGATAAACACATTTCCAAAACCCCAACATTTAAGGTTGGAGAAGATGTAGGGCCAGTAGACAGAGTCAAAAGCCTTCTGGAGATCTAGTGAAAGGAGACAGCCTCGCCGATGAGAATCATTATCCCAGTTTGAGTTGAGAAGGGATATAATGTCAATTGCACAGCGAATTTGGTCCGGACCCTGTCTCCCAGGTATAAATCCCACTTGATCCTTGTTAATGTATAGGCTAATAAAAGAAGATAAGCGGTCCGCAAGGAATTTAGTCAGAATCTTCAAATCATTGTTTATGAGCGAAATTGGTCTATAGTTGCTTACTGAGCTAGGGTCCTTACCCGGTTTAGGGAGAACTGTGATATAAGCTGTGTTTATCGAGTTATCTAGGGGATCTCCCCATCACAAAGCATCAAAAAAACGGGCCATATAGGGTGCTAGTGTTTCAGAAAAAGTTGTGTAGTAGGGGAAAGAAAACCCATCGGGACGAGGAGCTGACTGCGATTTAAAATTTTTGATAACAGCACACACTTCCTCCGATGAGATAGGAGCATCTAGTTTCAGGCGGTGACGTTCTTCCAGCTTGGGGATCTGTAAATTATCGAGGAACTGATCCACCGCATACTGAGACGGGTGATCACACGCAGTATATAGTGTTTTGTTAAAGTTGTGGAATTCCCCCATAATGCGTTGAGGGTTCTGGGACAATGTGCCGCCACTAATTTTAATTTTGGGGATATTAAAGGATCTGATTTTCGGCGTTAGTCTACCCGCTAACATAGAGCCTATTTTGTCGCATTGGCAATAGAATCGAGTCCTGTTCCAACTGAGCCATTTTTCAGCCTTAGACGTCAAAGCTAAGTTCAGGGCCGTGCGGGCTGAATCAAGATCTTCTATAGGTACCGATTTCGGATACGCCTTGTGTTTTCTCGATAGAGTGGAAAACTCCTGTTCCAGCTTTTCTATGTCGATTCTTCTAGCCCTGTTGATCTGGGAAGCTATTTGGATAAGCTTCCCTCTAATCACGGCTTTATGAGCCACCCAGAGGCATGAGGGGGTGATATCTGGGGTGTCGTTAGTTCGAAAGTAATTCGCAATCGCGCTTTCAATCTCCTTCGACCTGATCGGATCACTCAGAATGGACTCATTAAGTCTCCAGGGACCGCTGGATCTGTGACCCGAGGGACGCTGCAGTGTCAGGAAAACCATAGAGTGATCCAACCAGGTGGAGTCTCTAGTATACGACTTAGAAGCCAACTGGATCGTGGCAGTGGCAATAATAATGTAGTCTATCCTGCCAAAAGAGTTGTGTGGGCGGGAACAGTGTGTGTAGTCTCGCAAAGTTGGGTTAACTTCTCTCAAGACGTCAACCAAGCCGAATTGAAATATGATCTTAGCGATACGCAGGCTCTGTTTAGAGGGTCTAGTGAGGAGTTTGCCTGGGGGGCGAGATTTATCTAGGCCCTGGTCAAACGCAATATTGGAGTCCCCCCCAAATATTACTGTACCTTCCAGCATGGGAATCAGGGTAAGTAGCATGGATTAAAAAAATGAAAATTGCCCCTTGTTGGGAGCATATTAGGAAACGAAAGAGTAAGTCTGATCATTAAGCTCTCCTTTGATCAAGATATACCTGCTCTCCGGATCTCTAAGTTCTGACTTGAGGGAAAATTTGCACTGGTGGGAGAAAAGAATGGCTACTCCCTTGGTTTTGTCATCAGCATTGGCCATATAAAAGGAAGGGAATTTAGAATGAATAAATGTTGGACAATAGCGTTTAGGGAAATGTGTTTCTTGTAGGAGGGCAACATCTATTTTATGAGTGTGTAGGTATTGCAGAACTTTCCGCCTTTTGACCGGGGAATTCAGACCTTGGATTTTGTGAGATACTACCCTCAGGGGGTGATGTACTTGAGAGATGTGAGCCATAGAACAGAAGGGTGAACCAGACAGGCAACATGAAGGCACTTACTAACATGTCCCCTCTGGTTCCAGAGCAATTAGCATGTGGGAGCGAAATCTCTGGCTCCGCTGTTATGCATCAGGAGGCTCTCCTCAAGTCAGTCTCTGCAATAGAACAACAGTTAAAAAGACATTGGTGAAAGGAACAAAAAGAAGAGGAGAGAGAGGCGGAAGACAAGAGATTCTCCCGGGGAGTGAAGGAGATAGGATCCTCCATCCTCCATCCTTACGTGGAAACCGAAACAGAGGTCCCTTCTGCAAGAAAGGGAACAATCCTATCGAGAGAAGGGTAAAATACCTGTTCTACAAGACAGGAGGAGGGGCATGAGCACCACTCCAGCCGTGAGGCATCTCCTAAAAAAAAATTCTGTATTACAGAGGCATAAAGCCAGCATATATTACGAAAGCCCCAGTTTAATATAACTCTGAGTAAGAATACTTTTTCCGGGATCAGCAAGAATCTTTAGATCCTGTGTATTTATGGAGAAGATGGGGGGGAAGGGAGTGGCAGAGAGGGATAAGGTGGGAGAGAGGGATAAGGTGGGAAGGAGGGAGGGGGAAGTGGGGAGGGAAGGAAGAAAGTAGGGGAGAGTTGGGCCACTAAGGGGTGGGAAGGGGCATATAGGGAGGTGAGCAAATCCCAGGACTTGGAACTCCAAACCCGTAATCCCGCAACCCAAGTACTACTAGGGAGTATACCCCAGTTGAACATTTGAAATAATAGTAATAATTTTTAAAAAAGACAATAAAAAGGGTCGGGAGGGTAGAAAGGGGAGTAAAAACAAACCAGCTCAAACTCGGTGGCGAAGATAGAGGAGACGGTGGGAGAGAAAACTGTCCTTCTCCTCTATCTTGCCCTAAGTATCAGTAGTTCAAAACAACCTAAATATGAGACAACCAAGTCAGTGGTTCCTTAAGGGCAGAAACCTCACGGGTCCGCCTCAACTGAACAAGTTGAACTGGCGCACAAGGGTGTGAGAAACAAAGTTAGCTCGTTGAGCTCCGAAAGGTGAGCAGAGTCTTCCCGGCAGTCAGGAATGGAATGAAGGCCGAAAATCTGGAACATCTCAAAGCGGGGAGGGCTTCCCTGGACTTTTTGGATCTGGTGTTCTCCCAAACCAGTGGCAGTGGGCTTGTAGAAAGCTGTCATTTTGAAGAGTTGGAAGCAGAGCCATGGGAATGATATTGTGGGTCATGCCGAATGAGGCCTAGGTGTGGAAGAAGTCTTTCTCCCTCCGAAAGTGAAGCAAACGTATAGGCGTTACCTTTGAAGACGAGTTTGAGTTAGAATGGAAAAAGCCACCAATATTTTATTTCTTTTTCTGTCAAAATCTTGAGCAGGGGTTTGAGGGCTCTTTGTTTTTTGAATGGTAGAGGGAGACAGATCAGCAAAAATCTGGAGCTCATGGCCTTGGAACGAGAGCTTTGACAGGGTGCGTGATTTACGCATCAATTCTTCCTTGACGGCATAGAAATGTGGCTTTACCACTATGTCCCTTGGAAGGCTGTCAGAACGCGGTGGCTTAAGGGCTCTGTGAGCCAGGTCTAGCTCCAATCTGTGCTGCGGGATGTCTGGGATCAGTCCCTTAATGAAAGCATGTATTGTGTTAGGGATGTCTTTATAGGAGCCCCCGAACCCTGAAGTTGTATCTCCTATTTCTGTTCTCAAGGTCGTCTATTTTAGCATTGGTTGTCTCAAGCTGATCTTGCAGGACTTGGATGCAATCTGTAATTTGGTTTGTTCTGGCAATAGTAGCTTCCATCTTATTTTCCATGGTTTCTATGCAGGATCCTAAGGATTGGAGGTCTGCTTTAATTTTACCAGTGATCTTATTAGCAGTGTTATGTAAACCCCGGTCAAGTAGTTCAGAAAATCTTGCAAATAAGTCTGCCACAGTCACTGGCTGTGCTAAGCCAAAATTCCCGGACTGTAAGAGCTGCTGCGACTGGGGAGGGCCTGCCTCCATGGGGGAAAGGAGCAGATCCTCCAGGTATGGTCAATTAGGGATTCTGTGGAGGCAGGGGACACAGGACCCAGGGGGAGTGTGTACTCACAGTGAAGCCCAGCGAGTGTGTAGGAGCCGGAGAAGCAGCCTGCGTGCTGGAAAGGCAGGCTGGAGCTAGCACTGGTGGAGCTGCACCCATCTTGGGATCTGTGACCTGCGGCTCGTCAGCTCCAAATAGGCTTCTAAGGTCTCTCCTTGCAGTCCCCATGGACATCAGGGGAATCCATGAGGTGTCCACTGCCCGTGAGGGGTCGATCCAGGTGGAGAACATGGGTGCCCACAGCGCTGGAGGGCCACGGTCGGCTGGAGTGGGACGGAGCTCCCAGACTAATCGTCCATGTCAGGTTCTGCCACGCATGCGCCTTGTTTTTCTTGCAGCTTTTAAGCCTTCTGAGATTTCAGACACAAATCAAAAGAGCCATAGCTACCAACTGTCCCTGATTTCAAGTGACTGTCCCTCATTCGGAACAAAGTCCCTTTGTCTCTCTTTTCTCCTCAAAGTCCCTCTGTCTCGCTTTCCTCCTCAGACCATGGCACTGCCTACTGCATGCAGCTGACTGCAGCATGCAATAGGCAGCGCCATGGTCTTTACCTGAGAACATACGTTTCTTTTCCAAAATTTAAATAGCTAAGGAAGTAAAATAAATTACAATCTTAGAATGCTGTTTTTTATAACAGGTCCACTTTCATAAAGTGACTTTATGAAAAAAGGAACCTCATTTCCCAAAATTTTCCTGCACAGACTGATACTTTACATCACAAAGCTACTTAGTCACTAAAATGTATTTCCAAGTGGCATGTGCAATGTTGGCTTTATAAATTCCAAACATCAATACGGCCCATATATTTCTTCATTTAAAATCACTCCAGCCCTTTTGTATTTTTGAAGCTTCTGACTTCAAAGCAAGGTAATCCTTTGAAGGACAATTTACAATTAGCTTGATAATGCGGTGACATTGACTTTGGTGCATTATGGGAGAAGCCAGTTCTTTTCTTTTCATGTTTTCCCAGCAATCTGCAGTGTTTTCAAGCTAAATCAGTAGTTTTATGTTTATGTGTTTTTTCTTCTATTTTTTTTATTCTATGTTGCGTAATACAGTCATTTACTAACAGTGTAGCAAACATTTTCATGTGCTTTGAAGCTACTAGATTTCTACAATATTAAGTTTTATTGAAACTAAACTCCAGGAAAATATAAAGACACACATTATTGCAGCTTTGTTTTCTCTCTTTCATAATTAAATGTATTTTTTGCAAGCAGTATATATGCCTGAACCTAATCTGGTACCAGCTTCTAACAGTCTCTGTATACTTCAGACTCAGAGAGGGAGAAGCAGCAGAAGGAACCAATCATGTGCTAACTAGGAGTATGCTGATAGGAGAGAACAGAGTGAAAGGGAGATGAGCTCATCAGTATGCTCCTTCTCTTTTCACTGTCCAGTCACAGGCTTGTGGAACCAGACCTGTAAGTTTTACTTAATGAGAAGTATTGCCAAAGCAATTTTTACTGTACTTCTCCTGGGGATCACAGGAGGACAGTTTGTTCTGCTCTCTTGTGACCCATTTTCAACCGACAGCGGTCAGCTGATGTTACAGAGTCGGTCCAGGCTCTAAAAAGATCCAGACCATATGGTCCGATACCGCCCAGATGCCTGAACCAGAAGTTAGCTCAGCCTCTCAGCAAGCTGCCCTGAGCCAGCTGTACCTGCCCTCTCCACAGCCCAGTACTCCAGTGAGAACTGGGGGCAGAGCAGAGAGCTAGTGACTGGCAATCACCGGTTCTATGCTCACTGAAGGCTATGAACCAAGTGATCAGCGATCTTTGATCACTCAGTTCTCAGTTTTAGATCAGACGGGGACAGATGCAGCATTTAATTGAAGCTGTATCCATCTAGGTGAGTATAAATGTTAATAAATAATATAAAAATATAATATAAAAAATAATGTTTTTTTTTTACAAGCCAATGCTTCTCGTTTAAACAAAGCAGAGAAAAATCAGCTCTCCTGACCTTCCAAACAACGTGCTGTGTGACAGAGCTGTAAATATTAGGACTGGATGTACTGATAGATGCCTGTCATTGCTGACTTTCCTCTAGAGGTGCTAGCTGCCTAACTCATTCACTGGCTTTGGTATTGTCTAGTTCTTTGATCCAGAACAAGGTCACAGCTCCTAATCTACATACTTTTACTGGAGCAACGATTTGAATGCTGAAGAAAATTAATTAGCATTACAGCCAGGCAACTGGCATTTTCAGAAGGGGAAGTTAACAATAGCAGCTTCCAGACATTCCCAGTATTGGTTCCCTAATCCCCTTCTTGACTAGAGGTCATCGAAGTTGGTTTTCTTGCTGGCTTTAGCTTTAAAAATATTTAGAAAATGCAAGAGGGTACATGGCAAGCTACAGTAGTGCTATCTATTGCAAGGAAGTTTTGGGCCTTTGGTTGGTGTGATCATCTTATAGACCTCTATAGATCATCATAACTGATGAGCTGGGGGATCAGGATTTCCCAGGTATGATCTGTGGTTATATACATGTACCTTGGTGGATTACATATCAGTAACATAGAGCTGTGGCAGCATATTTGGGCAAGGGTGGTTGGGTAACAGCTTTACTTTTCTGCTACCCTTTTCTCAGTATTAACACTTTACTGGACTTCATAACCAACATTAAGGCTAGGTTCACACTGCTGCGATCCGTCTTTCAATGTGATTATGTAGTACAACTTCAATACAACTTTCATACGGTCTGTATTTTCTATGGGTTCGCACCAAAGTAGGACAGGAACCTTTTCCAAAATTACACTGGGGTTATTTTACTAAAACTAGAGAGTGCAAAATCTGGTGCCTGGTAGCCAACCAGCTTCTAACCTCAGCTTGTTCAATTAAGCTTTCACAATAAAACCTGGAACCTGATAGGCTTATATGCAGAGCTGCACCAGATTTTGCACTCTGCAGTTTCAGTAAATCAACCCCACTGTGCTGAGTTGCATTGATGTGCATGGGTACCATTTAAAATATTGTGATTTCCATTGTCATGCAATTATTTGCGACTAAAGTTGCATCTGAAACTACACTAGTGTGACCGGAGCCTTAGTGTTGGCATTGTTATTTATTTGTACTTTTTTTGGCATCTTACATTTTCCTTTCCTGCAACCAAAACTGCAGATATTTAATAGCAAGAGACCTCAGCATTGTATGAATTTTTGGAGAGTGTATAGATAGACCAGGCTTTGTATAAAGGCCTGTGCAGCTTACAACTGCCTTCCATTAATTAGTTCTCAAGGACAAACTTTTACACTCCAAAGGTCTGAAACCTGTATGTGATCCAAATACAGAGAACAGATGGAAAGACGCGGTGTACTCCAGTCCAGTAGAATGTTCTCTGTACTTCCATCTTTATTAATTAAGAGTTCAGATAACTAATTAAACCCCAAGAACAAAGAACATTACAACTTTCATTAGTCTACGTTGACAGGCATGGTGCTGATTCAACAACCTGGCTGCTGCAGATTGTCAAATCTTTGCAGAATCTATATTAACATAAAATATTCAAGTTATTATTTTTAGGCTAAAAATATGGTTGTTCTGTGTGCCAAATTCAGAACGTCCATTTCATTTAACTAACAGTAAACCTGCGTTTACCATAAACCATGTGGCCCATCAGCTGTTGTGGTGCTTCCTTCTCTACCCCTCTCTCATCAGCTGTTGTGGAACTACAAGACCCATGAGGCAATTTAAGGCTGGCAGTTACAAGCATGACTCCCTAAGGCAGAGGCATGATGGGACTTGTAGTTCCACAACAGCTAGAGGGCCACAGGTTGAACACCCATGCCATAAACCAATAAAAAGTCTATACCAGGAAGCTAAAGTTGCCAATACATATGTTTTGTTTTATTGGTTGGTCAATGCAGAAACCCAGAAACTGAAGGTGATCTATTTTGCAAAAACATCAATCTTAGGCCAACCCCCTCCTACCCTCTGCCCCTCACTACTGGTGATACTAACCTATCCAAATTGTAGACTTCAGCATAGAATGTGGAGCTTTGGCCTTTCTACTCCCACTCTTTACTATTGGTGATGCTAAGCTAATGCAAAAGCCTACACTAAATATTTTATTTTATTTATTTATTACAAGTACTTTTATAGAGCCAAAAACTTACATAGCGCTAATACTGTATAAAATAAGAACATATAGTTGCTTGCTGTATATTCATAAATACACACAATTTATGGAAACAAACTTTTAAAACAGTTACACTCATTATTTGTATTCAAGTACTCATCCTGCCAAAGCTTTTTAAGTTTTGGAGAGAGTGAAGAAGGGTTTTTAATGCTTCCTGGAACTAAATCAGAGGATTAATTCTATCTGTGTTGCTTTTGGAGATTTTACCCCACTTCCTGTTAGGTGAAAGTATGATAACTGTGACAGTGGGGGTGAAAATCTCACTAATGGAGCCTTACAAGGGTTCTAACCTTTCCCTGCTCTATCCAAAACTAAATTTAAAAAAAATGAATGTTCATACACTTCAATGCCTAAAGTGGAACTACAGGCAAAACTTTCTTTCCCATTTTCGAGAGAGTAAAGGAGAGTTATAACCCCTTTTATTTTTGCAATCTGTGCACCATTGGGGGGATTTACCTTGACTTCTTGTCCCACAGCCAAAACAGGATGTAAGAGGAAATCTCTGCAAATTAAGACAATCCCCTGGGGACCCCCTGGCCATCAGAACTAGTGTCCCCCTTGGAAGATTTCCCTTCTTTTACTTTTCTGGGGACAACCCAAAATTTGGGATTTTATTTTATTTTTAATGACAATGGTAAACAGGACAAATAGAGAGGGTAATTAATTTCCCTAATGGGTGCATAGACAGCAAAAAAAAAAAAAAAAAAAACCCATAGGTGTTCTAATCCCTCTCCACTCCATCCAAAATTAATGTAAAAATGTTGCCTTTAGTTATACTTAAACACTGGGGATGAGAATTTTCCCACTGCAAGGGTTACCTGCCTAGGGGATGATAAATAAAGTGATATTCCCTAGTCTGATGTGCTGGGTTGTGGATGGGGCCCTTGACATCCTTCTGTACAATACATGACTGGATAACATTAGAAACCTTGGGTTGCGAAGAGAAGAGGCTTCGGAAGACCATTATAAACATTTGTCAGCACACCACTGATCTTCAGATAACATCAAAATGCAGGCATACCTGACAGAGGGCTCTTCTGCAGCTCTGAAATGTCGCACTTTTCTGCTGTGATGTGATCATTCTTCAATAAATTTGGACGTTATCTGAAGATCTGGGGTGAAAAATGTTTATACTGAGGGGAATTTTGCCATTTGCTTTGGGAGACCAGTCATATGGAAAGGAAAAAGCCTGCTGGAGCGAAGAATAAGGTAAGTATATCGCCTATATCACCACATCATCCCCCAGGCCAGTGGTTCTCAACTCTGGTCCTCAGGACCCACTAACAGGCCAGATTTCAAGTATTACCTTGGGGGCATGCAGACTAGAATACTGCAATTACTGAGCAGCAAATGATTTCACCAGTGATGTATTTCAGTTATCTTTCAAACCTGGCCTGTTAGTGGGTCCTGAGGACAGGAGTTGAGAACCACTGCCCTAGGCAAAACAAGCAGTTGACTATTGTAGTAGTGAAGTAGACCCTCTTTATGGGTAAAGATTTTTCGTCCCCGGAATTCATCTTTAAGTGTAGTCTACCTTTAATATGGAGCTGCAAAAAAAAATTTTTTTTGTTTTTGATAGATTGATGGAAAGTTTATGACCCTTGTTTCGAAAAATAAGGGGAATCTAAATTGTAACAGTTGTCACTGGAACAGGAATAGAAGGGAAATCTCTCAATAAGGGAGTTTGTCCCAGTGATAACTGTCAAAATTGAGTTTTCCCTTAAATTGAAATATTTCCTCAAACTTCCTCTCAAGTTTCTGGCACAGAAAGTGAGAAGAAATCTGTTTAACAGAGACACAGACGGCAATAAAAGTTAACCAAGCGATTAATACTGACGTACTCTAGCTAGGAAAAAATTCATAAAAAAGGTTTGACTCTGAGCTTACTATATATGTATAAATCACTTACCCGGTGTGTGATCTGTATTTAGCTGAACACCTCTTTCCACCACGGTCCAATCAAAATCATCAGTCTTGTCTTGTGAAAGGTTGCATCCCAAATCACCGCCGGTATTCAGCTGTGTGAAGCTGCAGCTGCCAGGTAAATCAGTGTAAGGACCTAAGCGCATGCAAAATAATGGCGGCTTTTAATAGTTAGACACCTTTGAGACATCCAATATGTACTCAGTAATTTAGAATAAAATCACCTTGCTATGAAAGCAGCGAGATGAATGTATGATTTACTGACACCAACCGCTGCTGTGCCCCTCTCTGAAGCAGGTTCATCTGCGCCTATTGGATGTACGATTTCCTATAAGTCTATTAAGGGATTAGCTCATTCTGGCTTAGTACATTTACTTAATTTCACAAAGGAATTGCCATTTTTCATCTCAGCACTTGCTTCAGTGCTGTTCAACAGGGTGTGAAAATTATGAACAAGTTGATTTAAAATTTAAATGAAATATAGCCCTGGTTTTGGAAAAGCTTACCTGACTCACATCGCTTGTTGTTACCGGCATGTTCTTCATAAAGGGAATGAATAGTGTTTTTTTGTTTTTTTTAAATTTCCCTTTACATATATTTTTCATTAACTTATCTTGTTTAGAATTTATTTTTTTTTATTTCTCTTTAATTTGATATACATAAGATAAAATATTACAGTTTAGATGTTTTTAGTGATGGGTACTGTTGAAACGGTAGTAAACTGACCTTTAAAAAAAGAAAAAAAAAACTGCAAGACAATGGCATAATGTGCTAGTATGCATTGCATACTAGCAAATTATGAAATACTTACCTTAGATTGAAGCAATCCAGAGACACGCTGCCACCGCTGACAGGGCTTCCATCTTCACCTGGTCTTCTTTCTGGGTCCGAGTGCTCCGACCGTCTGATGCCACCAGATGCATGCAGTGTAAATATCTCCTAAACAGTGCAGGTTTAGGAGATATTCACTGTACCTATAGATGAGCCTTATTATAAGCTTACCTGTAGGTACAAGTTAAAAATAAGACTTTACTGCCACTTTAATACTACTGCATATTAGACATGTGCACTGCCGAAAAATGTGTTCGTTTTTGTTTCATTCGTTTTTTTTTTCTTGTTTTTCGTGTCATTCGTTATGATTGCAATTCGTAAATTGAAAAATTTGTAAATTCAAAAATTCGTAAATTCGTAAATTTGTAAATTAAAAAATAAGAAAGAGAATCCAAAAATTCAAAAGAATAACTAACTAAACTAACTAATAATAACTAACTATTAAATTATATGTATTGGAATTTCCTTTCACATTTGGCTGTCAGTGAACGTAACAAATACGAATTTATCCGAAGTTACGAATTATCCAAAATTTACGAATCCCGCATCGAACCAAATGGAACGGAACAAATTAATAATAATAATAAAAAGTTTTCATTATTATCATTGTTATTTATTACTATTTATTTGTTACGTTTCATTCGTTTAGATATGGCATTCGTTATTTCGGATAATCCGTAACTTTGGATAAATTCGTATTCGTTACATTCACTAACAGCCAAACTTAAAAGGAAATTCCAATACCTATAATTTAATAGTTAGTAATAGTTAAGTTATTATTAGTTAGTTATTAATAGGGATTTTTGAATTTTCGGGTTGTCAGAATTTCAAATTTCACATTTACGAATTTACAAAATAACGAATTTTAAAATGTTAAAATTTACGAATTTACGATTATTTGGAAAAATGTGTCAAACGGGTTTTCATTAATTCAGATATTTCCAAACTAACGAATTTGTTGAAATTAGTTAAAAAAGGAATTGCACATGTCGACTGCATATGAGTACATTTAGGACGATGGTACACTTCCAACCTAGTGGTAACAGTTTGGAGAAGACACTTTTTGGTTCCAGCATGACTGTGCCCCTATGTACAAAGCTGGCTCCATGAAGACAAGGTTTGACACGTCTAGTGTGGAAGAAGTTGAGTGGCCTGTACAAAGCTCTGACCTCAGTCCTTCAAGATTGGGGACTGGGTTTGATTCACCAAGTGTTCAGCAAAAGTTTTAGGCAGGTGTGGAAAAATGGAAAAAAATTTGTTTATTTTACCAATTAGCAGAATGCGTAAAATAAAAAAAAATAGAAAAACAGAAGAGAAATCCAAATCAAATCAATATTTGGTGTAATCACCCTTTGCCTTCAAAACAGCATCAATTCTTCTAGGTACACTTGCACACGGTTTTGGAAAGAACTCAGCAGGTAGGTAGTTCCAAACATCTTGGAGAACTAACCACAGATCTTCTGTCCTTCTGTCTCTTCATGTAATCCCAGACAGACTTGATGCTGAGATCAGAGTTCTTGTGGGGGGGCAAACCATCACTTCCAGGACTCCTTGTTCTTCTTTACACTGAAAATAGTTCTTAATGACATTGGCTGTATGTCTGGGGTCATTGTTCTGCTGCAGAATAAATTTAAAGCCAACAACTTGCCTCCCTGATGTTATGCAATGATAGATAATTATCTGCCTGTATTTCCCAGCATTGAGGACACCGTTGATCCTGACCAAATCTCCAACTCCATTTTCAGAAATGCAGCCCCAAACTTGCAAGGAACCTCCACCATGCTTCACTGTTGCCTACAGACATTCATTATTGTACCGCTCCCCAGCCCTTTGCCAACAAACTGCCTCCTGCTACAGCAAAATATTTCAAATTTTGACTCATCAGTCCAGTGCAGAGTTGAGTTGCTTAGCCTTGTTTCTACGTCAGAGGTTTGGCTTTATGACCGCAATTCTTCCATGAAGACCACTTCTGGCCAGACTTCTGGGGACAGTAGATGGGTGTACCTAGTTTGAAGCCAAAATTTCATACCTGGGGGGTGTCTATAGTCTGCCTGTTAAGTGGCGCATTTTTCCCGTGTTTAGAACAGTCCCTGCACAAAATGACATAGCGGCTATAGTGAATTGTCGGGTGTTGGCAATACAGATAAAAGTCCTTGAAAAAAACGACATGGGATCTCCCAGTCCATTACCAGGCCCTTTGGGGTATGAATATTAAGGGGAACCCCGAACCAAAAAAAAAAAAAATTGCATTCCCCCCAAATTCCATACCAGGCAATGGAATCCTGCGCCAAATTAAAAAAAAAAATGCCACTTGTGCCGGGGGATCGTCTGGCAGACGAGTCCCAGCGCACACCTGGTATACAGGTAATCTGTAAAGCTCATCACCTGTGTTGGGCGCCCTGATCACCTGTTACCTACCAGCTCGCCCTATTGGACCATGCCCGCATTCTCTGCGTACTCTATGTGACCCCTCCTCCCCTATAAGCCAGGTAAGCTCAGTTCCTGGTTGCTGCACAGCCAGGATCACGCACCATCCCAGATTGGGGATATCTACAGTAAACGGCAATCATAGGCAAGTGCCTTTATGGATCCTGTGTCCCACTGCCCTTATTACTGCCATGATATCCTGCTGCATGGGTCATTTGACCCGCTGGGAGTGGGAGGCCTACACCATGGCACCCCTTGTGGTGATGCATCCCCATGCATGCATCTGCATGACATGGCAATACATGTATACACCTCATATTACTATACATCTTTGTTTGGCTTTCTTTTTGTGTCTGTTATGTCATGCTTCTTACATAGACATATTTTATGTGCCAGATCCGTCTCCCTAATTTTGGTCGATCCTCGTGGGCCCCCCCGATGTCCTTTGTCGGCAGAGATGCTTCATGCTCCACTCACATCACACAATATACTCTAACCGATTTGGCACGAGGAACTGTGTATCATCGGCGCTGTGGGGACATATATTTAGCCCCCCAGATACAACCTAGAATATTCCACTGTGCGATGGAGCAGCCTAGAGATGGATACCCTTCCTCTGTGTGAACCCTGATGTGTACTTTAATTCACAAAAGATAGTCACACTGTTTCTATATGCCATACTATTACCTTCTGTGTTCTTACATTTGCATATTTGTTTATATCATACTCTTTTTGATATTTCTGCTGTTTTATTACCAGACAAAACAGCTTGTCTCAAATCAGGCCCTGAAGAAGGAATTAATTATCCATACCTATATTCCGAAACATGTTGGGACTCCTGTGTACACAGACCCCGTTTGGCCTCTTATCATGAGATCAACTGTGTGTCTCAGAATCTAGCTGTTATGTAACTATTCAGTCTGACTATTTTGTTTTTAGGTTTGTATACCTTGTGCATTAATTCTATTACTGCTTTATACTCAATAAATTTTGTATACGTTTGTTATTCCTCTTTCTGGTTACTACCCTTTGCCCATAAAATCCCTAGGGCACCCCCTTTTGCAATTTTATCTTTTGAATTGGGATGTGGCGAAGGTTTCCAGTACCATATCTATAGGTGGTTTTCTTCCATATATATTTTTTCTTACGAAGAAAAACATCCAGGCCCAGCTAAATTTTGCAAAAACACATCTGAAGTCTCCCAAAAGCATGTGGGAAAATGTGTTATGGTCTGATGAAACCAAGGTTGAAAATTTTGAACATAATTCCAAAAGATATGTTTGGCGCAAAAACAACACTGCACATCACCAAAAGAACATGATACCCACCGTGAAGCATGGTGGTGGCAGCATCATGCTTTGGGGCTGCATTGTTCAGCTGGAACAGGGGCCTTAGTCTGGGTAGAGGGAATTATGAACAGTTCTAAATACCAGTCAGTATTGCCACAAAACCTTCAGATTTCTGCTAAAAAGCTGAACATGAAAAGCAACTTCATCTTTCAGCATAACAACGACCCAAAGCATACATCCAAATCAACAAAGGAATGGCTTCACCAGAAGAAGATTAAAGTTTTGGAATGGCCCAGCCAGAGCCCAGACCTGAATCCCAATGAAAAATCTGTGGGGTGCTCTGAAGAGGGCTGTGCACATGATATGCCCTCGCAATCTGACAGATTTGGAGTGTTTTTTGCAAAGAATAGTGGGCAAATATTGCCAAGTCAAGATATGCCATGCTGATAGACTCATACCCAAAAAGACTGAGTGCTGTAATAAAATCAAAAGGTGCTTCAACAAAGTATTAGTGTAAAGGTGTGCACAATTACGCAACCACATTATTTTATTTTTTTAGTTTTACTTCCCTCCACCTAAAAGATTTCAGTTTGCTGTTCAACTTAGTAGTACAGGTTATAGGTCACATTAAAGGTGGAAAAAGTTCTATAATGATTTATCTTTGTCTCATTTTTTTTACATCACAGAAACTTGACATTTTAACAGGGGTGTGTTGACTTGTTATATCCACTGTATATATATATATATACACACACATATATATATATATATATATATATATATATATATATATATATATATATACCAGGCCCGGACTGGCCATAGGGCAAACCGGGCAAATGCCCGGTGGGACGGGGCCGCCGGGCTGCATGTTCTTGCTTGCAGGGCCAAGGCAGGCTGCTCTTTAAGCCAGCGCCAGTCCCCGACCTTTCCGCGGCCGCCCGGCTGCCAGTTCAGCTCAGGCTCAGCCATTGGCAACAGGGGGACGGAAACATGAAGGGGGGAGGAGCTAGAGGAGACACCTCTCCACGGCCGCCAGTATAGTTCAACCGTTCGAGCTGGGGGGCGTGACCACGAAGGGGAGAGGAGTCTGCTGCAGCCGGATCAGAGAGAACGTAGGTAAGTGTGGCGCCCTGTAACCTGAATAGGAGGAACGGTGGGGGCGGCTGCCTATAGAAGAATTATTCTCTCCATCTCCCTCCCGCAGTCTCTGAATGCCTGCTTCTGCTCCTCTCCCTCTTGCAGGCTGTCAGGTACTGCGGGAGGAAGATGGAGAGAATAATTCTTCTATATGCAGCCACCCCCACCGCTCCTCCTGTCCTGCTTATCCCTGCTGCCCCCACAATGTTCTCTACCCCCCACAGTGCTCTCCACCTCCCCCATGCTCTCTGCTGCCCCTCTGTGCCCTCTGCCTCTCTCCATGTGCTCTCCACCTCCCACCCTGTGATATCTACCTCCCCCATGCTCTCCGCTGCCCCCTGTGCCCTCCACTTCTCCCCCAGTGCTATCCAGCCCCCCCCTTTGCTCTCCACCTCCCCCCATGCTCTACGCTGCCCCCCTGTGCCCTCCGCCTCTCCCCCTGTGCTCTTCACCTCCCCCAATGCTCCCCTCCCCCCCCATTGCTCTCCAGCCCCCCCATTGCTCTCCACCTCCCTTCTGTGCTCTCCACTTCCCCCCATGCTCTATGCTGCCCCCTTGTGCCTTCCGTCTCTCCCCCTGTGCTCTCCACTGCCCCCTGTGATATCCACCTCCCTCCTGTGCTCTCCACCTCCCCCATGCTCTCCACTGCCCCCCTGTGCCCTCCACTTCTCCCCCAGTGCTCTCCAGCCCCCCCCTGTGCTCTCCACCTCCACCCAGTGCTCTCTAGCCCCCCGTGCTATCCAGCCCCCATGCTCTCCTCCTCCCTTCTGTGCTCTTAACATCCCCCATGCCCTATGCTGCCCCCCTGTTCCCTCCGCCTCTCCCCCTGTGCTTTCCACCTCCCCCCATGCTCTACGCTGCCCCCTGTGCCCTCTGCCTCTCCCCCTAGGCTCTCCACCTCCCCCTGTGCTCTTCACCTCCCCCCCATGCTCTCCAGCCCCCCCAGGGCTCTCCAGCCCTACTGTTCTCTCCAGTTCCCTCCTGTGCTCTCCACCTCCCCCATGCTCTCCGATGCCCCCCTGTGCCCTCCACTTCTCCCCCAGTGCTCTCCAGCCCACCCAGTGCCCTCTAGCTCCCCCGTGGTATCTAGCCACCCTGTGCTCTCCTCCTCCCTTCTGTGCTCTCCACATCCCCCATGCTCTATGCTGCCCCCTTGTGCCCTCCGCCTCTCCCCCTGTGCTTTTCACCTCCTCCCATGCTCTACGCTGCCCCCCTGTGCCCTCTGTCTCTCCCCCTGTGCTCTCCACCTTACCCATGCTCTATGCTGCCCCCCTGTGCCCTCTGTCTCTCCCCCTGTACCCTCCATCTCCCCCATGCTCTATGCTGCCCCCCTGTGCCCTCTGCCCCTCCCCCTGTGCTTTTCACCTCCCCCTGTGCTCTCCACCCCCCCCATGCTCTACACTGCCCCCCTGTGCCCTCTACCTCTCCCCTGTGCTCTCCACCTCCCCCTGTGCTCTTCACCTCCCCCCAGTGCTTTCCACCCCCCCTCTTCTCTCCACCTCCCTCCTGTGCTCTCCACCTCCCCCCATGCTCTACGCATCCCCCCTGTGCCCTCCGTCTCTCCCCCTGTGCTCGCCACCTCCCCCATGCTCTACGCTGCCCCCCTGTGCCCTCTGCCTCTCCGCCAGTGCTGTATAGCCCCCCAGTGCTCTCTAGCTCCCCCAGTGCTCTCCAGTCCCCCCTGTGCTCTCCACCTCCCCCATGCTCTATGGTGCCCCCCTGTGCCCTCTGCCTCTCCCCCAGTGCTCTCTAGCCCTCCCAGTGCTCTCCAGCCCCTCCTGTGATCTCCACCTCCCCCATGCTCTACGCTGCCCCCCCTGTGCCCTACGCCTCTCCCCCAGTGATCTGCAGCCCCCTTATTGATCTCCGCCTACCCCCTGTGCGCTCCACTTCCTCCCATGCTCTCTGCTGCCCCCCTGTGCCCTCCGCCTCCCCCCAGTGCTCTACAGCCCCCCCAGTGATCTCCACCTCCCCCCTGTTCTCTCCGCCCCATGCTCTTCTGCCCTCCCTGTGCTCTACGCCCCACCCTGTGTTTTTGCTTCCCCCTGTGCTCTCCAACCCCCCACCCCCTGTGCTCTCCAGCCCCCCATGCTCTCTGGCCCCCTTGTGCTCTCCACTTCCTCTTCCTCCCTGTGTTCTCTGCCTCTCCCCTGTGCTCTCTGCCCCCCCATGCTCTCCGCCTCCCCCCACAGTGCTCTCCAGCCCCCTGTGGTCTCGCCCCACCCCATGTTCTCAAAGTTCTTCTCTGTGCTCTCTGCCCCCCGTGCTCTTTCCCTGTCCCCCTCGCCCCCCGCACCTTTGCCGGGTTTCCCCCTCCCCTCTCCTGGGGGATCCGTCAGGATGGAAAGTGGGGAAGGGGCCGGTTAAGATGTCATGGGCTGCTCATTCCAAAATGCCCGGGCCTATTTTTTGTCCCAGTCCGGGCCTGATATATACAGTATATATACACACACACACACACACACAGTGTATGTCCCTTTACTATCTGAACCAAAGAAAAAAACAACAAAAAATTCTTCCCTGATCTGTCTTTTAACACGCTCACATAGTAAAGGGACTAGCCATCTGGTGAGCTTCTGCTATGGGCATATCAGTAAGAAGAGTGCACGTGGCATGGACGTTGCAGTGGGTAGGCATTGTTGTCAGCAGGAGTAGCAGTCCCCCAAATAAAGACAGCAGTTACAACCAGACAGATGTTCTAATGTTTTATTACTCCAACAAAAAACATTTTGGCTATAGTTACTCTTTGCGTGCAAAAACCCTTGCAGCTGGAGCTTAATTTGGGTTTCTGTGAAGATTCTTCCCTTCTGTGCATCTGTGCAGCAGTACTCGTGTATGTGGATCATTACTCTGTAATAGTTGCCTACAGCAAGCAGAGGGAAGCTGGGACCACAGCTGTGAGATTGTCTCTTTTTTGGGTTACCAATCAAAAGTACCCATAGGGTGAGGCAGCAAGACAAACCCTGCCTGCTTATATATTACAAAGATATGTTATAGCAGGTGGTAATACATTCTAGAACACAGCTTACTTCCTGTGCAGGAAAACTCATAGAAAAAAAACTCATAGAAGATTATCACCAAATGAAACATTTTACTATCCTTTAGAGTCCATATTACGAGCATTTATGTATCGCGTTTAAATATGTTTCCAAGCTTGTTGCACTGTTGTTAGTATCAATGGATTCTGACAGGGCAGGGTATACCAGTGGCTTATTTTTTTTTCCTTTCAGATTAGATTATTATTTTTGTTTAATGTAGCTTGTTCTATACCCATTTTTAATTCAATTGTTGTCAACTGGAAGCCTCTGAAATGCATGCCAAGTACATTGTGTGCATGCAAGATGCATTTGCATAGGTTTCATCACTTCTCAGGTACCTGACAATGATCTTGTTAATAAAAACAAAACTTTTGGTAACAATAGATAAATCTTATACACATATAATTTTTTAAACCACATCTACAAGAGCAGCCTAAATACATTTCCTGTTTTACCAAAATGTTGATTATACTTGATTAGCATAGAACAGGGGTCTTCAAACTTTCTAAACAAAGGGGTTGTCCTTCAGACTTTAGGGGGCCCGGAATATGACCAGTGGGAGTAGAAAATGTCTTGCCTGTTCAGTGGGAGTAAACAATTCCCTATCTTTGGTGTTAGTGGGAGGAATAGTGCCCCATCACTGGTGTCAATGGAAGGAATTCTGCCCCATCTTTGGTGTTAGTGGGAGAAATAGTGCCCCATCACTGGTGTCAATGGAAGGTATTCTGCCCCACCTTTGGTGTCAGGGGGAGGAATAGTGCCCTATTGTTGGTGTCAGTGGATTGAATAGTGCCTCAAGGGCCGGATAAAGGCCGGATATCAGCCCTAAATGAGTCATTTATACACTTTTTAGTCAGTTTTTAGTCATTCTAAAAGGTTGAAAGCTGAAGTAATTCTGCGCCTGTACCACTATAACATGAATGACCCATTCACAGCCGACCTGTAAACAATGTGTAAATAGCACCAGAGGCGCCCACTGATTACACTTTGTTTTTTACATGTCAGCCCTGAGCGGAGCTGATGGCACAATGGGGTTTACTAAAGGCAAACAGACTGTGCACTTTGCAAGTACAGTTGCATTCTGCAAGTGCTAGGAAATGTGGTAAAGCTTCACTTTACAAAGAATACTCAATCACGTGCAAGTCAAATAAAAAAGAAAAAAAACGCATGTGATTGACTGGTGGAAGTCAGCAGAGCTTCCCCTCATTTACTAAGCTCTCAAGCAACTGCACTTGCAGAGTGCACAGCTTTTTTGCCTTTAGTAAATCAACCCTATAGGGTTCATTACATTGTATGCTGTCTGCATGGAAATGTTAGCACAAACGTATACATGCATACAGCATAAAATATGGTCAAAACACAATACCATAAACATACATTTTTCTAGCTTTGGTTTACACAGCTAAACACTGCTGACCAAAACAAAGCAGTGTGATTGGGCCCACAGCATACAATACTGCTGCATATAAATTACAGATCCTAAAGGAGAAGTACAAGCAAAGCCTGTTTAGCTCTACTTCTCCTGTGGTTCACAGGAGTGCAGTTGATTCTGAAGCCCACTGTCGGCTCACGTCACAGAGCCGGTCCAGGCTGGACAAATATAATGACCATATGGTCGGGATCCACACAGATGCCTAGACCGGCACCTGGCTCAGCCTCTCAGCGAGACACTGAGAGCCTGAGCCAGACGCTCTAACCCCCTCCAAAGCCCGACACTCCAGTGAGTGTGGAGGGGGCAGAGAGACTGACAGTCACCCGCTCTCTGGTCACGAAGCTCTGAGAATGGAGTGATCAGCCATCTTTGATCGTTCAGTTATCAGTGTTAGAGCCGGCGGGGGAGCCGATGCAGCATCCACCTAGGTAAGTATAATAATAATAAAAAAAATAATCCTAAACTTTTTTTTAATGTAGCAAATTGTACACCTGTGTACATAGGCTCTTAGGCTGCACAGTCATATTTGAACACCATGCACAACTGCTATAACAAGAACAGGAAGGTAAGACTATAAAAATGGAAAATGTTAGTATAATGTCTTTCTGGCTGCTTATCTCTTTCTGTGAGATGACCTTTAAATGATACACCTTCCTCCAACATCTAAGCCCGGCAAGCCCTCCAAGCCATGTACTGAGCAGTAGTTGCCCCTTGGAGATCTTCACTGTTTGGCCCACTGAGAGTCATGCAGCTGATGCTACTGTTAAGCTCTTCGTCTTTTGTTTATGCACAGAAGAATCTCTATTTATTCCTATGGAAAGGCCATCTATTACGTGTTCCATATACAGCCAGGGCCACTGATAGGGCAGTACAGCCAGTCCTGCCGTTCCGGGCCCAGCCCCATCAGCTCAACAGGGGGGACTGGCCAATTTTACAGTTCATATGTGCAAAATAAAAAAAATATGGGTTTCTAAATTACACCCCCACCCGCTCCTATTTGCTTAATTACATTTTCCAGGGTCCCATCAGATCAACAGGGGGGCCCAGGAGGTGAGAGCAAAGGAGTGACTATTTGTTCATTTTAAGGGCGCATATACATTCAAATCCCCTCTGCATGTTGCTGTGCTTTTCATTTAATCCTGGCAAGCTGCTGCTGCCCACTGCCTTCCCTGGTGGAGTGATCTCTGCTCATCTCCCGTCCCCTGGGGCCGAGTGACTGATGTGAGGCAACAGGCGACTGACAGGGAGCAGCAGAGCAGGAGCTGGAATGCATGGCTGCACACAGGGGTGAAAATCTGTATAGAATCCTCTCACACACTCCATTATAATGGATTCCACTTGCTCAGCACGGATCTACCCGCTAATCCCCCACTGAGCAGAGTGGTGCGTGCAGATGACAGGTCTGTGTCTGCTCTGCTTATGCAGAGTGGACAAGGACACAGCCCACTCTGCTCTGTGGGCGGTCAGATGTAAACAGACCATCTGTCCATTTTGTCAGGGCTGGGCTCAGCCCTTCCTTCTCAAATCTGGCCGCTCAGCTGTCGGCTAATTGCCAGCTCCTATCTCTCCACAGTGACTAACCTGTTGATGATATCTTGCTTGTCAGTCCTGCCTACTTAAGTTGTCCAGTCCAGATGATCTCTGCCTTCGCCTTGGTCTCATCTGTAGAGACGCTCTCCTGTGTTCCTGTTAAAGACTTGCTTGGCTGACATTCCTTCTGACTCCAGATCCTGCTTGCTGTTCTACTACGCTCATCTCTGGCTCCTTGACGTTTTGTCTGACTATCTGTTCCGGTTCCTGATCTCTGGCTATATTTTGACTACGTTTACTCTGTTTACCTTTTTTTATTGTTATTAAACAAGCGTGATTTAACTGTACTTCTGTCTCAGTCGGATTCATGGTTTCTGACACATTTACACTCGACTGTCCAGACGGAGGGGAATGGATCCTCCTCATTTTTTTTTTGCAGATTGGATTGGAGATAGGCGTGAAGGCAGACACAAGTCTGTTTACATCCACTGCTCCATAGAAGTAAATGGTGGACCTGATAACAGGCTGGAGAAAGATATATATTACTTGAAAACTAATCTTCACTTTGTTTCAAGGGGTCAGGGGAGGGGTGGGGCTATGGGCAGGGTCAGAGGCAGGGTCAAAGGGGGCCCCGTCAGCTGTATGGGGCCCCTTGATTTCCAACAGAGGTCCTATTTACAGCCATCTGTTATGCATGGGTAACCTCTCCACAGAAATGAATAGAAAAGAAGCACCAACTGGAGGGAAGTATGAAGTGGTGGATATTTGGCTCCAGCAGCAGCCAGCAGGGCCAACAGGTCCAACAGGAAAAACCTTTTAAGGACTAATAATAGGTAAGTACCATAAAGGACTAAAGTGGGATTTTCTGGCAAAGGGATTACAGGTATATAAAAAAAATACTATACTTAAAGTGCAGCTATTCTTTAACTCCATAACTTACATTAAGCCTATTTCTTTTGTTTTTTTTATTTTAAAAAAATCGAAAAGACTATACATTCTTCTTAATAAAACATTAAGCAATAAGGCAATAAGAAAGGCAAGAACATATACATACTGCAGTCAGCTTCATCAGAGAAATCTTCACAGTCCGACTTGTAGTCACACACCAGGTGGAATTCAATGCACTTCTTGTTTTTGCATATGAAATCTGTGTCTTCTGGGCATATTCCGGGCACTTCTCCAACTGCAACCAACAAGACGTTGAAATCAATACATAACTGAATCAATGCATGCTCCATTTCATTTGTTGATTTAAGTTCAGTAACACAATGCGCCTATTAACATGCTGTCATCCGTTTACCACTCCTTTCCACACTTTCTTTTATGTCCCGTTTTGTTTCTCTAATTACTCTTTAGAAAGTACTCTTTCCTTTATTATCTAGTTCAGGGATACTTAAGAGAAACAACATCTGCCTTTTTTAAAGTAGAACTCCAGTATAATTACAAAACAGGTGCTTGGTTTAAATAAGGAGATTATGAAATCACTAAATACAACTGATTGACTTTTCTTTTCTAAACTTTTCCACAAAACGCAATTTGAACGCGCTGATTATTATTATAATGAAGGATTTATATAGCACCAACAGTTTGCGCAGCGCTTTACAACATGATGGCAGACAGTACAGTTACAACACAATCCCATACAGGAGGAATAAGAGGACCCCACTCATTAGAGCTTACAATCTAAAAAGATACAAGTGTGGAGGATGAGCTGATGGAGAAAATAAAAAAACAGTTGTTAAGTGGAGGGAGGATAGGCTTGTCTAAAGAGAACAGTTTTCAGGGATTGTCCTAAAGTGGACAGGATAGGAGATAGTCAGACATATTGGGGTAGGGATAGGAGGATAGGAGAAGTCCTAGAGTTGAGCATGGGAGGAGGTGACAAAGGAGCTTCAGAGCAGGAGGTCTTGGGAGGAACAAAGAGAGCAATTTGGATGGTATTTTGAGACTAGGTTAGTGATGTACCTGGGGGCAGAGTTGTGTTAAGTTTAAATGATCTACATATCTCCTGGATAGAGGGCAGGAGGGGGAGCTGCCAGGGTTAACTCTTCAAGTTAACCAGCAGGTAATTGGTTGCTAGGATGCAGGGCAGTCCTAGCAACCAATCACTAGCTGGTTAATATGAAAAGTTAACCCTGGCAGCTCCCTCTCCTGCCCTCTATTCATTACTGCTGTGCTTCCAGCCCTTGGTCCAGAATTGTCCTGCCTCCTGCTCTCTGCTCTGTGTAAGGTAGGAGACTGAAGAGGAGCAAAGGACATAGCTTTAAAGAATGGGGAGTAGGGTGATGTGAAGGGGAAGAGGGCATGCCTGGGGTGGGGGATATGAAGGAGGGCAGAGCTGTGGGCGAGAGCTGTGATGTGGAGGGGGGCAGTGCTGTGGGGCGGGGGTTGTAAAGAGGGCAATGCTGTTGAGATAAATGGGAAGGAGAGGCAGTGCTGTGGGAAGGTTGATGTGAAGGGGGTAGAGAACACTACGGGGGGGGTGATGTGAAGGGGAGAAGCTCTGTAGGGAGGTAATTTGAAGGGGGCAATGCTGTGGAGGAGTGATTTAAAGGAGGGGCAGTGCTGTGGGAGGGTTGTGATGGGGGCAGTGCTATGGGGGGGGGGGTTTGATATAAAGTGGGCAGAGGGCAGTACTGTGGGGGGTTGATGTGAAGGGGTAGAGGACACAACTGTGTGTGCGGGTGGTAATGATTTGAAATGGCAATGAGGGCATTGCTGTGAATAAAGAGGGTGTGTAATGTGAAGAAGGGGGTTCAGAACACTACTCTGAAGGGTGCCTGAGAACACTACTGAAAAGGGGAAACTGTGATGTGACGTGGGGGACTGTGATGTACGGGGAACTGAGGACACTTATGCAAGGACAGGATTGTGATATAAAAGGAGAGGGCTGTGATGTGAAGGATCTGAGTCATCACACAAAAATGCGATTCAAAAGAAAAATTTACTGATCGCAACTCCGTGAGTTTTAATTCAATACTCCTGACATAGAGTTTTCAATCAGTAGAGTCAGCAAATAAATGATTCAATAACCTGCACCACTAATATATACAGTATTCGGTGTTGTAACCCTTCAACAAGGACATTCCTCCATTTCCAATTAAAAATACAATATTTAAGTGTATATAACATGCCAACATATTTTTTTTTTTTTAAAGGTTGCAATTTTTCTCTTAAATAACTTTTATTGGATTTTGAGTTGCACATTTTGTACACAGGAAGTGTAGTTTTCTGCAGTGTTCACTTAGAATACAAGGTCAGGCAGATGTCAGGCGATGATTAAGACACTGGATGTTAGAAGGTATCTTCTCTCTGTTCATCAGATAGAGAGCAAGTCAAGCCAACTTCAACTATTTAGACGTAATTCAACAATCTGAAGGTGAAATGAAATGAACAAGGGTGGGATGGCTGCACCAATAATAAGCCCATTACTTGGGTGACCTTTGTGGTGACTGTGAAAGTCAACTGGATTTGTTCGCTGAGTTCAAAGAAAAGATACAGACAAAACATAAGTCAGTAATAAAACCCCCTTACAAATAGCTACATTGCTGTGTCTGCATTTGTGATTTTGGATGCCTTGTTTGGGAGAAAGCCAATCATCCACATCAAATCTCAGGTTTTTATAACCTCAAGGGCCTGTCTGCTACATTAAGGATTGTTTATGACAAACCTTGTCATTGCGGGCAGGGTGATCTGAGCCAAAAGTAGGCATTTCATACTCAAAGATTTAGGATTCAGTAAAGAGACTTGATGTTGTCCTTTAAAGTGAACCCTCATTTTGCCTATGCAAGGCAAAACAAGAGGATTACTTTAATGTTGCACCCACCTTCTTCATATACTCACCTCTTCACCCCCTCCCCATTATTCCACTAGTCTGCTGGAAGCCAAACCAAACATATGCATTACAGACAACACCTGCAGGTACTAGAGCAGTTTTAAAGGAATACTTTTCCAATGCATCACAGGTATTGTAGCACCCCTTAAGTTGATAAGCCAGTACTGGGGGCCTATGTACAGGAATATCATTGTTAGAGGATACCTTCATCCCAAGAGCTGGCTACTGAATATGACCAATAGGCTTCACAGGGAATCCCAGGTCCACTAGATACACATAGTTAATAGAATCTCATCTTCTGTGATTGAAACCTGGGTCCTCAGGGGTCCCACAACTACCCAGCCTTAAGGCCGTTGGGCTACTGAATACATAGTTATGATAGGGGACACAACCCTGCCAACACACTGGCCAACACAACTCACCAGTAGGGATGAGCTTCGAGTTCGAGTCGAACTCATGTCCGACTCGAACATTGGCTGTTCGCAAGTTCGCCGAACAGCGAACAATTTGGGGTGTTCGCGGCAAATTCGAATGCCGCGGAACACCCTTTAAAAGTCTATGGGAGAAATCAAAAGTGCTAATTTTAAAGGCTAATATACAAGTTATTGTCATAAAAAGTGTTTGGGGACCCAGGTCCTGCCCCAGGGGACATGGATCAATGCAAAAAAAAGTTTTAAAAACGGCCGTTTTTTCAGGAGCAGTGATTTTAATAATGCTTAAAGTCAAACAATAAAAGTGTAATATCCCTTTATGTTTCGTACCTGGGGGGTGTCTATAGTATGCCTGTAAAGGGGCGCATGTTTCCTGTGTTTAGAACAGTCTGACAGCAAAATGACATTTTGAAGGAATAAACTCATTTAAAACTACCCGCGGCTATTGCATTGCCGACAATACACAGGGGAACCCCGAACCAAAATTAAAAAAAAAAAAGACGTGGGAGTCCCCCTAAATTCCATACCAGGCCCTTCAGGTCTGATATGGATATTAGGGGAACCCCGGCCAAAATGTAAAAAAAAAAACGGCGTGGGGTCCCCCCAAAAATCCATACCAGACCCTTATCCGAGCACGCAACCTGGCAGGCCGCAGGAAAAGAGGGGGGGACGAGAGTGCGGCCCCCCCTCCCTCCTGAACTGTACCAGGCCACATGCCCTCAACATTGGGAGGGTGCTTTGGGGTAGCCCCCCAAAACACCTTGTCCCCATGTTGATGAGGACAAGGGCCTCATCCCCACAACCCTGGCCGGTGGTTGTGGGGGTCTGCGGGCGGGGGCTTATCGGAATCTGGAAGCCCCCTTTAACAAGGGGACCCCCAGATCCCGGCCCCCCCCCCCGTGTGAAATGGTACCATTTCACTAAAAAACTGTCAAAAATGTTAAAAATGACAAGAGACAGTTTTTGACAATTCCTTTATTTAAATACTTCTTCTTTCTTCTATCTTCCTTTATCTTATGGTTCTTCTGGTTCTTCTGGCTCTTCTGGTTCTTCCTCCGGCGTTCTCGTCCAGCATCTCCTCCGCGCCGTCTTCTATCTTCTTCTCCTCGGGCCGCTCTGCACCCATGGCATGGGGGGAGGCTCCCGCTCTTCTCTTCTTCTTCATCTTCTTCTCTTCTTCTTTTCTTCTCTTCTTCATTTTCTTCTCCGGGCCGCTCCGCACCCATGCTGGCATGGAGGGAGGCTCCCGCTGTGTGACGGCGCTCCTCGTCTGACAGTTCTTAAATAACGGGGGGCGGGGCCACCCGGTGACCTCGCCCCCCTCTGACGCACGGTGACTTGACAGGACTTCCCTGTGATGTCACGGGGAATGCCACAGGGAAGTCCCGTCATGTCCCGTGCGTCAGAGGGGGGCGGGGTCACCGGGTGGCCCCGCCCCCCGTTATTTAAGAACTGTCAGACGAGGAGCACCGTCACACATCGGGAGCCTCCCTCCATGCCAGCATGGGTGCGGAGCGGCCCGGAGAAGAAAATGAAGAAGAGAAGAAGAGAAGAAGAGAAGAAAAGAAGAAGAGAAGAAAAGAAGAAGAGAAGAAGATGAAGAAGATGAAGAGAAGAGCGGGAGCCTCCCCCCCCATGCCATGGGTGCGGAGCGGCCCGAGGAGAAGAAGATAGAAGACGCCGCGGAGGAGATGCTGGACGAGAACGCTGGAGGAAGAACCAGAAGAGCCAGAAGAACCAGAAGAACCAGAAGATGAAGGAAGATAGAAGAAAGAAGAAGTATTTAAATAAAGGAATTGTCAAAAACTGTCTCTTGTCATTTTTAACATTTTTGACAGTTTTTTAGTGAAATGGTACCCCCTTACCATTTCACACGGGGGGGGGCCGGGATCTGGGGGTCCCCTTGTTAAAGGGGGCTTCCAGATTCCGATAAGCCCCCCGCCCGCAGACCCCCACAACCACCGGCCAGGGTTGTGGGGATGAGGCCCTTGTCCTCATCAACATGGGGACAAGGTGTTTTGGGGGGCTACCCCAAAGCACCCTCCCAATGTTGAGGGCATGTGGCCTGGTACGGTTCAGGAGGGGGGGCGCACTCTCGTCCCCCCCTCTTTTCCTGCGGCCTGCCAGGTTGCGTGCTCGGATAAGGGTCTGGTATGGATTTTTGGGGGGACCCCACGCCGTTTTTTTGGGTTTTTTTGGCACGGGGTTCCCCTTAAAATCCATACCAGACCTGAAGGGTCTGGTATGGAATTTAGGGGGAACCCCACGTCATTTTTTTTTTTACATTTTGGCCGGGGTTCCCCTTAATATCCATACCAGACCTGAAGGGCCTGGTATGGAATTTAGGGGGACTCCCACGTCATTTTATTTTTTAAATTTTGGTTCGGGGTTCCCCTTTGGGGAATTCCCATGCCGTTTTTATCAATGAACTTCTATGTGTATTGTCGGCAATGCAATAGCCGAGGGTAGTTTTAAATGAGTTTTTTCCTTCAAAATGTCATTTTGCTGTCAAACTGTTCTAAACACAGGAAACATGCGCCCCTTTACAGGCATACTATAGACACCCCCCGGGTACGAAATTTAAAGGGATATTACACTTTTATTGTTTGACTTTAAGCATTATTAAAATCACTGCTCCTGAAAAAATGGCCGTTTTTAAAACTTTTTTTTGCATTGATCCATGTCCCCTGGGGCAGGACCCAGGTCCCCAAACACTTTTTATGACAATAACTTGCATATTAGCCTTTAAAATTAGCACTTTTGATTATTCATGTTCGTGTCCCATAGACTTTAACGGTGTTCGCGTGTTCGAACGAACTTTTTTCCTGTTCGCATGTTCTGGTGCGAACCGAACAGGGGGGTGTTCGGCTCATCCCTACTCACCAGGGCACTACCACCTATTAATGATCCATATTCAATACAAGGTTCCCCAGATATAGGTCATCCCCCTTAAATGGCAAGAAGGAGACTGACTCCATGTTTTTCTTTTTCTTGCTTTACCAAACAAGGATTTGTACAGTAAAGCTTAACTTGTCATGCAGGGAACTCTTCATAAATACTGTACATAAAGAGCACAGCATACTTTAGTTTACGTTTTGGATTAGTTGCAAAAAGCTACATCCTCTGCCTACACCAGTTCTTAACAATCAGTTCTCTAATTACCCTGCTCTGGCCCACAGAAGGCTACTAGATTTCTGGCATTCCATCAAAGAGAAAGCCATAGTTGGGTTTACTACAGGGTCTCTGCAGGTGAGGTTCTTGCATTTCCATGAGAGCCTAAATTAGGAACACCTGTCTTTTCTGTCTGCTCTCTGTGCTTCACCACAAACAACCTTCACCAACTTCTCCCAATTCCCCTATTGATATACTGCTAACATAAACAGGGAGAATTCTAGTGGTCAAATCGGAGACTACCGCTTAGCCCTATGAGGTGAGCTACAGGATGGTCCAACACACTTGTGAGTTTAAAGATCTAAGCTCAAATGTTGGGAGCTCCAACAAGTAAAACATGAATCCTTGAATAATGTTGATTCTAAGAATTATATTGTGTTCTTTTACATATATAATCACATTAAACATTCTTCCTTTCCAACAAAGACCCGAATTAGCTTCTCTGCCAATATAGAGACAAGGTTGGTGGATTTACTAAAGGCAAATAGTCTGTGCACTTTGCAAGTGCAGTTGCACTAATTTTCCCCAGAGCTTAGTGAATGCGGTAAAGCTCTGCTGATTTCCATCATCCAATGTGCAAACAAACAAAAAATATGTTTTTTTTATTTTCCTTGCACCTGATTGGATATTCTTTACAAAGTGAAGATTCATCACATTGACTAAGCTCTGGGGAAAATTAGTTTGATTGACAGCAGCAAGAATCAATGGCTTCTACTGCTGCTGAGTCTCCTGTGAGAAGAGAGTGGTGGGAGAAGAGCTGGATCGAGATCAGGCTCAGGTGAGTGTTTGACTGGGGGAGCAACTTTTGAAAAACATTACACCTTAATGCTGATAATGCATTAAGAAAAAAAAAAAAAAAAAGCTTTCTGCATTTTATAACCATTGTAAATGGTAATATAGCTCTTACTGGCCACAGTCCCCCTCAATGTGCATGCTTAATTAACCACGTACATACAAAATATACTGTACATACAATATAAGGATATTCAGAGTCCTCCTGTGTAGCATCTTTTTCAGTGAACATTTTCTTTTGTTGTGCTTGTACACTGATTAATCGTTATCTCTTCCTTCTTTGCTCTGTGCTTCCTCTGCTCCCCGGAGCTACTCTTGTCAGACGGTTCCTAATGGCTGCTTCTCACCGCATGTTCCTCTCTCTGCCTCTTATTAGATCAGTGCCCCCAAAGATTTCATTACTATTAGTCTTGTTCTTCTACACTTCCATGGATTAACGACCCAAGGGAGAATAGATGGTGGTCTGGTTCAATAATGTACATGGTAAAAACACCTTTGCTGAAAAAACTTAAGAAGACAAACAAGTAGAATATTACGAAGAATATTCTTGTAGGACATTGTTGCTTAGTCTTCACACGTTCAGGATATTCTGGCTTTATAAGGCATATGTTAAAGCTCTGCCATTATAAAAAAGGAAAGCTATAACATATTTTCAATACCTACACAGTTTGGGATAACTTGGAGAAATCCTTCATGTGGTTTTCACAGTTTTACTCGCTTTATGTTCTGCATTTTCATGAGGACATTTCATATACAGATGTTTAGATCTTTCCTTCTTGTGTCTGCTTGTATGGCAGGCAAGTGTCCTACTGAGATAAATCAGAATACAGGAAAGGCCAACTAGAGATTGTATCTCTTGTTGACTTTTGTAGTCTTTGTAGAGAGAAACAATAAACTGCAAAATAACTCCATAACTCCATCAATACTAAACATCATGCACATCAATTATATGTTATTATTATACAGGATTTATATAGTGGCAACAGTTTGCACGGCGCTTTACAACATGAGGGCAGACAGTAGACTTACAATACAAATTAATACAGGAGAGATCAGAGGGCCCGGCTCGTTAGAGCTTACAATCTAGAAACGTTAGTATGGTTCCAATAATGTACATAATATATGGAGTATTAAACCTATGTGTCCCTTTTGTTTTCTCTCAGGTTAATTCTTTCTCCAGTTCTGAATTATTCTCCAATAGGCATGCACCCGTCTATGAATCTGCACGAATTATTATTATTATTATTATACAGTATTTATATAGCGCCAACAGTTTACGTAGCGCTTTACAACTCCCAACTTCCTACCATATCCAAACAGTTATGTGTCACATCTGCAAGCACTGCTTTCCTTTGGACCCATTGCTCATTTTATGATCTGTCCCCACTGCCCTCCTGTTGGGTCATCCCACGCCAACAGCTGCTTACTCCTGGAATCTAACTGTACAGCCTTGCTCCATTACTTTCTCATTCTGCTGCAGGAGGTAACTACTACACAGCTCAGTGTCCCTTGACTCTACACCACAATACACTTCCTGCCTGAAAAGCCACTTGGCTATTCTGCTAATGCTCTCACTCCCAGAGAAAATACTGCTCCTCACACATCTTACTTTTTACAGACTTCTGCATACTCTGTCCCACTCCTTACTTATCTCTGCAACACCGTTCCTTGAAGTGGTAGTAAACCCAAAGTAAACATGTATTTTATTACAGATTACTATGTCTTATATGTGATGGCTGCACTCATTTTATTCTTTTTAGGTTTTATTTTCTGTACTTTCATCTGATGATCCAGTAATCTATGGTTTTTCAACAGAACAAGCTCCAGGAGAAGTATTCCTGAGCCCATGCGGTGATGTCCATCACAGAATCATTCCTGTCTTTAACCACTTAAGGATTGCTCCATGTACATTTACTGCGGCAGAGCGGACCTTAAGCACGGCTCTGGGATGCACACACGCTTGGACACAGCGGGAGCCAATCAGTGGGTCTGGCGGCTGTAATCCACCCGCGATCGCTCGCTGGAGAGAAAGAAAGACAGTCTGCCTATGTAAACAAGGCAGATCGTCCTTTTGTCAGACATGAAGAAAGACATCTGTGATTCCTTCTAATCAGGAACACAGATGTCTCTCTTCCACAACAGTGTTGTCAGTTGTCCCAAGCCTCTCATGCTAGCCCAGCTGCACTCAATTTTAATTTGATGGTATACTAAAATATGCTGTGAAGACCAGCTACCCCAACAGGCAGATTCTTGGAGACACACTTCCGCTCATACTGTTTGTTTTTAAATAGCTTTATTGGAATGTTTTGCCTATGATATCTCCACAAAATATGTGAGTCTACACAATATTCATTGTTATTGTAATATACATGCTATAAATAATGTTGCTCACTGTACACTTTTTCATACTCTGTATATGACTTCTTGTTATTACTACATTATAGCTGTATGACTGACCTTCTTATAAACACCCCTGAAGAAGGAGACATAGATACTCTGAAACGAGTTGGATGACTTACGAGAATTTTACAGTAAATCATTGTGGTGATTTTGTACTTTGTACACAGGAATTGTAACCATTCCAATATATTTTATTTTTATCGTGCTTATTGCGTTTAATAAAATATGCTTTTTCTACAAATTATGTTAGTGCCTTAAAAGTCCACTTAGGGGATATCCTCCTTCTGTCTAGTTAATTTGGATTTGGCACGTTACAGGGACACCTTCACCGATATAATTATAACTCTCTTCCTCTTGTGCATCTGTCCCCCACATAGTAAGAAAACACTTTTTTTTTTAGCACTGATCACTGTATTGGTGTCACTGGTCCCCAAAAAGTGTCACTAAGTGTCAGATTTGTCCCCCACAATGTCGCAGTCCCACTAAAAATCGCTGATCGTTGCCATTACTAGTAAAAACATAGAAAAATAATAAGTCCCTAAATCTATCCAATAGTTTATAGACGCTATAACTTTTGCGCAAACCAATAAATTTATACGCTTTGTGGGATTTTTTTTAACAAAAATTGGCCTAAATTGATGAAGAAATTTGAATATGTAAATTTTTTTATTGAGAATATTTTATAGCAGAAAGTAAAGATGATGATCAAATACCACTAAAAGAAAGCTCTATTTGTGGGGAAAAAAAGGGCATTCATTTTTTTTGGGTGAAGTGTCGCAGGACTGCGCAATTGTCAATTAAAGCAACGCAATGCCGTATCGAAAAAAATGGCCTGGTCAGGAAGTGGGTAAAACCTTCCGGAGCTGAAGTGGTTAATGCAGTGCCATCTGATGGTCCTAAGATCATAGGCATCCAATATTGTGTTTTGGCATAGAGATGTCTCCAGATTCTCTGAATCTTTGATGATATTATAATACTATAGATGGCGATATATTCAAAGTCTTCACAGTTTTACGTTGGGAAATTGTTTTCCAATTTTTAGAGGCAGCTTTTTACAATCATGGTACTAACCTGTTGCTAAATGTTCTTCCAGCTCTTCCTTCCTACCACTTACTTTGCCAGCTTTTTGTTGCCCTGTCCCCACTTTTCTGAGACGTGTTGCTGACATCAATTTCAAAATTACCTTATGTTTTTCTTAATATGGTACATTTTCTCACTTTAAAAATTTCAAAGGTTATCTATTTTCTATTGTGAATAAAATTTTGGTTTATGAGATTTGCAAATCATTGCATTCTGTTTTTATGTAGATTTTCCACAGCGTCCCAACTTTTTTGCAATTGGGGTTGTAAATACAGAGCCAGCAGATATAGAGATAGAGTTTCTCCCCAGTCCAGCAGTGCTCCTACACAGGGCTGCTGTTAGAAATTATGGGGCCCCATACAGCCTTCCTGATGGGGTCCCCCAACCCTCGCCTCTATCCCCTCCAATGTGCAGCAGAACAGCATTACTGACTTTATCCACCTACGCCTCAAAAATGAAAAAAAAAAAAGTCCCTCCTCTGCTCCCACCTGTTGATGTGATGAGGCCCTGGGAAATGTAATTTAAGCCATGGTAAGTAAGTAGGAGTGGGGGTCTAATAAAATCACTTTATTCAGGCAGAAATGAACAATAAAACCGCCCGGGCCCCCCTGTTTAGCTCATGTACCCAGTATAACAGGACCAGTTGTACTGCCTTATCAGCGGCCCTGCTCCTGCATATTATGGGTGTACCGCAGGACAAAATAAAGTATGAAAACATGAACATGTTTTTAATTAAATCATTTTTACTGTTAAAAAGATACTGTCAATTTTCCCATTCATGAGTAATTACCAATGCCTGCTTATAGCCCACCCACCCAGTTATACTTATTAATCAGCAATGCCTCGTCCCTTCCCTCCTTGGAATCAATCTTTGGTAAGCTCCATTATTAGATGGTGTCAAAGCCTACTGAGTGCATGATATCAATGCCTCTCCCTTTAATTTGTTCTTTCTTGCAGTGCATCCATAATATGTCAGGAGCACTGCCGGTGGTCCAGTAACTATCTGCTTTTACCTGCTTCTAGTAGGTGGAAAGCTAAAACAGTACTTACTCCTGAATTTAGTCTTCAGAGAATTGCAAGGGAGAAATGTCTTGCTTTCAGGATACATAAAACTTTTCCCTCTTTGATAAATGAATCAATATAACAAGTGATAATAGCACCCGGTTTGCCACTTTTAGCATGCAGAAGCACAAATCACAGCTTGATGAATTAGTCCCATTTTAGAATTACAATGGCAATAATTTTACTGTAAAATGATTCTGGAAAGGTATGATGGGGTTTAATTGCATGGGTTTCCTCTGGTTATTCGGTTTTTCTCCCACATACCAAAGACATGCTGGTAGGTTAAATAGCTCCTGTTTAAATTGGACCTAGTATGTGTATGTATGAATTTGAGCTAGGGACCGTAGATTGTAAGTTTCTTGAGGGCAGGGACTGATGTGAATGTACAATATATACGTAAGGTGCTGTGTAAATTGTTGGTACTATATAAGTAACTGTATTAAAATAAAAATAGGCTGAAAAAAAATAGTACTATCTGAGGAACACTGCAACTAAGCTAAAGTGCCTCTCGTAACATGAGATTGTTCTGTCCAAGTTTGATCCCTTTCTCCCAGAGAATGCAAAGAAACCACAGTGGTAAAGCTAGAAGTATCTACGTTTAACCTTTGCAGCCTCAGGGATTGGAGTTCCTGGAACATTCCAACCAAGCTCAAACAGATATCCTCTTACTTTACACGATTTTGCATTTTAATTTCTTGGCACAGAAAGAGCACATCCCTAGAGTTGCTTTGGCAGCCCATGTGGTTGTTGTGCCCAAAGAAGGAAAGGACCTAACATTGTGCCAGAACTATAGGCCAATCTCGTTGGTAGATCCAGATATTAAGATCCTTACAAAGATTTTGTCTGATAGAATTAAAACATACTTTCATCAGCAATAATACAGAAAGACCAAGTAGGTTTTATACCAGATAGAGAAAGTAGAGATAATTTTCAAAACGCTATCTCCCTTATTAATTGGGTAGGAATACATCAAATCCCCTGTCTGATTCTGTTTACGGATGCCAAGAAAGCTTTTGACAGGATTGTTTGGACTTTCAAGTCCTCAATCCTGAATAGATTAGGGTTAGGGAACAAAATACAGGCCTGCCTCTCTGCACTTTATGATGGACTTGTGGCTTGAGTAAAAGTAAACAATACCTTTTCATCAGGCTTTCCTATCACAAACATGACATGTTAGGGATGCCCGCTATCCCTCTTGTTGTTCAGTTTAATGATGGAAGCATTAGGGCCAATCCAGACATTTCTTAAATCATAGTGGGATCAACAGAGCACAAGCTTGCTGCATTTGCAGACGATATCTTATTTTTTTTTACCAAACCATATACAACTCTATCCAACCTCCAGAAAGAATTTATGAGGGGTAAATTTAGAGAAGCTTAGGTAATTTTGTGTTCTTTTTATTTGTACATTTTCCACTTTTTGGGTATTTATTTTATATGTCAGCACTCATTCTCACTATTTTTTTTTCAATTTTACTTTTCTTTTCCACTGCTTCAACTGCTCATAATTTTCACTGAGATTTTGGGGAAATAAAATTCTAAACTGTGTTAATTTCTAATGATGAGATCTCTGTGCATGTTTGTGTCAGTTATGTTGTAACTTTTTTTTCCCAGTTAGATATCTTATGTTATAGATAATGCAACAAAAGGAAAAGGACATGAGCATGCTTGTTGTAGAAGTGAGCAAGAGAACGATAAATGCCTGGAAGCCCTATTGAGATAGAAAAAAGTCAAAGGTGACCCAGTCCATCAGATTCGACTTATAACTGAAATATCATGATTTAATTAACTGACCTTTTTATTCCCCTGTTGGACTGGAATGTATCTTTAAACCTATATTTTGACATCACTGATGCAGAGGACAAGGGATGGTTATCAGCATGAAGTAATAGATACTGTACATCTCTGCCTAGAAGAAAGTTGAGTTCTGTTTGCCAGTCTGAAGATGTTGCTTCCTTGTCAAGACAAGGTCACGTCAAGGCAAGTTCAGAGGAAGATGATGGATGGCGGCAGATACCAGACAACAGGGTGTATGTGCCATGTCAAGCTATACGCCTTACAGACACAAATACAAACATGCCGGTTGGCCTTACTAATCAATTTAGAGCATTTTTGCATTCTGGGCTTTGTGTCTTCTGTCACATAAGTGTTTTGAACATCATCAGTTGATGTGACGCTCGCAGAATCACCAAGCACTAGGAAATCTGAACCTTGTACTTTCCAGATCTGGTCAGCATTAAATCAAGTGTGCAGAATATTAAACATCAAAGTCTAATATCCCTCCAAGCAGCAATCAATGCTGACACAAACAGGATCATTTAATTTACTGAAGGAGGTGCTACATTTTATCAATGAGTGACTTGCCTGCACAAGTGGCATCTAGAAGGCAGCTGCCATTTTTAAAGTCAGACTTATTAAGTGAACAGAGATAAATGTAGATGAGCCATGCTGAAAAAAGTTAAGTTAATATAAAAAAAATGATTATATTTAAAAATAAACAGCATTGGCTATGTTTTAACCACTTCAGCCCCGGAAGGATTTACCCCCTTCCTGACCAGAGCACTTTTTACAATTCGGCACTGCGTCGCTTTAACTGCTAATTGCGCGGTCATGCAATGCTGTACCCAAACGAAATTTGCGTCCTTTTCTTCCCACAAATAGAGCTTTCTTTTGATGGTATTTGATCACCTCTGCCGTTTTTATTTTTTGCGCTATACACGGAAAAAGACCGAAAATTTTGAAAAAAAATGATATTTTCTACTTTTTGTTCTAAAAAAAATCCAATAAACTCAATTTTAGTCATACATTTAGGCCAAAATGTATTCGGCCACATGTCTTTGGTAAAAAAAATGTCAATAAGTGTATATTTATTGGTTTGCGCAAAAGTTATAGCGTCTACAAACTAGGGTACATTTTCTGGAATTTACACAGCCTTTAATTTATGACTGCCTATGTCGATTCTTGAGGTGCTAAAATGGCAGGGCAGTACAAAACCCCCACAAATGACCCCATTTTGGAAAGTAGACACCCCAAGGAATTTGCTGAGAGGCATGTTGAGCCCATTGAATATTCATTTTTTTTGTCCCAAGTGATTGAATAATGACAAAAAAAAAAAAAAAAAAAAAAAATTACAAAAAGTTGTCACTAAATGATATATTGCTCACACAGGCCATGGGCATATGTGGAATTGCACCCCAAAATACATTTAGCTGCTTCTCCTGAGTACGGGGATACCACATGTGTGGGACTTTTTGGGAGCCTAGCCGCGTACGGGGCCCCGAAAACCAAGCACCGCCTTCAGGATTTCTAAGGGCGTACATTTTTGATTTTACTCCTCACTACCTATCACGGTTTTGAAGGCCATAAAATGCCCAGATGACATAAACCCCCCCCAAATGACCCCATTTTGGAAAGTAGACACCCCAAGCTATTTGCTTTGAGGCATGTTGAGTCCATGGAATGTTTTATATTTTGACACAAGTTGCGGGAAAGTGACAATTTTTTTTTTTTTTTTTTTTTTTTTGCACAAAGTTGTCACTAAATGATATATTGCTCACACAGGCCATGGGCATATGTGGAATTGCACCCCAAAATACATTTAGCTGCTTCTCCTGAGTACGGGGATACCACATGTGTGGGACTTTTTAGGAGCCTAGCCGCGTACGGGACCCCGAAAACCCAGCACCGCCTTCAGGATTTCTAAGGGCGTACATTTTTGATTTTACTCCTCACTGCCTATCACAGTTTCGGAGGCCATGGAATGCCCAGGTGGCACAAACCCCCCCCAAATGACCCCATTTTGGAAAGTAGACACCCCAAGCTATTTGCTGAGAGGCATGGTGAGTATTTTGCAGCTCTCATTTGTTTTTGAAAATAAAGAAAGACGAGAAAAAAAAAATTTTTTTTTCTTTTTTCAATTTTCAAAACTTTGTGACAAAAAGCGAGGTCTGCAAAATACTCACTATACCTCTCATCAAATAGCTTGGGGTGTCTACTTTCCAAAATGGGGTCATTTGGGGGTTTTTTTTGCCACCTGGGCATTCCATGGCCCCCGAAACTGTGATAGGCGGTGAAGAGTGAAATCAAAAATTTACGGCCTTAGAAAGCCTGAAGGCGGTGCTTGGTTTTCGGGGTCCCGTACGCGGCTAGGCTCCCAAAAAGTCTCACACATGTGGTATCCCCGTACTCAGGAGAAGCAGCAGAATGTATTTTGGGGTGTAATTTCACATATTCCCATGGCATGTTTGAGCAATATATCATTTAGTGACAACTTTGCGCAAAAAAAAATAAAAAAAATAAAAAATTGTCTCTTTCCCGCAACTTGTGTCACAATATAAATTATTCCATGGACTCAACATGACTCTCAGCAAATAGCTTGGGGTGTCTACTTTCCAAAATGGGGTCATTTGGGGGGGTTTTGAACTGTCCTGGCATTTTATGCACAACATCTAGAAGCTTATGTCACACATCACCCACTCTTCTAACCACTTGAAGACAAAGCCCTTTCTGACACTTATTGTTTACATAAAAAAATAATTTTTTTTTGCAAGAAAATTACTTTGAACCCCCAAACATTATATATTTTTTTTAAAGCAAATGCCCTACAGATTAAAATGGTGGGCGTTTCATTTTTTTTTTTCACACAGTATTTGCGCAGCGATTTTTCAAACGCATTTTTTGGGGAAAAAACACACTTTTTTACATTTTAATGCACTAAAACACACTATATTGCCCAAATGTTTGATGAGATAAAAAAGATGATCTTAGGCCGAGTACATAGATACCAAACATGACATGCTTTAAAATTGCGCACAAACGTGCAGTGGCGACAAACTAAATACATTTTTAAAAGCCTTTAAAAGCCTTTACAGGTTACCACTTTAGATTTACAGAGGAGGTCTACTGCTAAAATTACTGCCCTCGATCTGACCTTCGCGGCGATACCTCACATGCATGGTGCAATTGCTGTTTACATTTGACGCCAGACCAACGCTTGCGTTCACCTTAGCGCGAGAGCAGGGGGGACAGGGGTGCTTTTTTTTTTTTTTTTTTTTTTTCTTTATTATTATTATTTTTTTATCTTATTTTTAAACTGTTCCTTTCATTTTTTTTTTTTTTAAATCATTTTTATTGTTATCTCAGGGAATGTAAATATCCCCTATGATAGCAATAGGTAGTGACAGGTACTCTTTTTTGCAAAAATTGGGGTCTATTAGACCCTAGATTTCTCCTCTGCCCTCAAAGCATCTGATCACACCAAGATCGGTGTGATAAAATGCTTTCCCAATTTCCCAATGGCGCTGTTTACATCCGGCGAAATCTACGTCATAAAATGCTCGTAGCTTCCGGTTTCTTAGGTCATAGAGATGTTTGGAGCCACTCTGGTCTCTGATCAGCTCTATGGTCAGCTGGCTGAATCACCGGCTGCATTTTCAGGTTCCCTGTTGAGACAGGAGAGCCAGAGAAAAACACGGAAGATGTTGGGGGGGGGGGCATTCCCTCCCACTGCTTGTAAAAGCAGTCTAGAGGCTAATTAGCCACTAGGATTGCTTTTACATGAAAGCCGACCGCTGGCTGAAAAGAATGATACCAAGATGATACCTAAACCTGCAGGCATCATTCTGGTATAACCACTCAAAGTCGTGAATGGCATACCTGAAGACAAAAAAATGGTTAACAATAAAGCACAGTAAACGGTAAGGTATAAAAAATTGCATACCTGAAAAGCAAACATGATAAAACATAATAACAATAAAACATTGCAGAATAGAATACAGTAAAAAAGAGCAGAACAATAGAGAGAGAATAGAGAGAGAGAGAACAATAAAACGACAACTATTTTTATTTTATATTTTTGTTTGTGTTTTTTTTTTTTTTACACTTTTTTTTGTAACTAACTATAATAACTGTAACCGGTTCCAGGTTCGGGTCTCTCAAAATGCGTTGGCATCTCGGGAGACCCTGTGAAAGTGTGCCTAGTCTGTGCAATGCTGTACCCTACGCTAATACTCAACTAGTGAATGGTAGCGTTCAAAACATTCACCAATGCAAAGACCAGGATTGTCAGGACAGGAGGGACAATAATAGCGGGTGTCACGCCTATATCGGCGCTTGCTGCAGACACGACATCTTTTTTGGGGGGTTCGCTGGGTAGGGGTACTCGGGAGGACATAAAGAAAATGCCTCTCATGCAGCTGACTGAATTTGGTTGGGGATGTGAATGGGGGAAGTACGGGCGCTGCAGAAGCGGTGGGTTCCCAATTAGGATTGGCGAATGCAGCAGGAAGGGCACTATGGGCATGACGGGCCTGTGTTTGTCTTTTTGGTGGCAGCGGGACACTACTTGTGCTTGCCACCTCACCAGCTTGAACTGCACTTATGGGACTCGCCACGTCACCACGTGTTACTGCAGTGCTGGTTTGACTACGACCGGGGTGTACTAGGCCTCTGGTGCTTGCCAGTTCACCAAGACGCTACAAAAAAAACTGTTAGCGATCGCAGGGATCAGGCCTGACTCTGCGAACGCTGCAGTTATGCGTTTAGAGTTTTGTAAGTGACAGTGATCGATCGATACTGCACTTGGGTGGGCCGGGCCGGGCGGAGGGGCAAAACGCAGGTGCTAGCAGGTATCTGGGCTGATCCCGCTAACACTGCGTTTTTGGGAACCCTAAACTGCTGGGGACGCTAGTATAGATCTGATCGGATCAGATATTGATCTGTTCAGATACTATACCACTAAGGGAGGTGTACGCTGCGTGCGTGGGTGTTAGCGGTACTGGCGCTAACCTGACGCTGCCTGGGGCTGGTGCTTGCCAGTTCACCAAAATGCTACCAAAAAAACTGTTAGCGATCGCAGGGATCAGGCCTGACTCTGCGAACGCTGCAGTTATGCGTTTAGTGTTTTGTAAGTGACAGTGATCGATCGATACTGCACTTGGGTGGGCTGGGCTGGGCCGGGCGGAGGGGCAAAACGCAGGTGCTAGCAGGTATCTGGGCTGATCCCGCTAACACTGCGTTTTTGGGAACCCTAAACTGCTGGGGACGCTAGTATAGATCTGATCGGATCAGATATTGATCCGATCAGATACTATACCACTAAGGGAGGTGTATGGTGCGTGTACGGTGCGTGCGTGGGTGTTCGCGGTACTGGCGCTAATCTGACGCTGCCTGGGGCAACGCATATCACCGCCGGGCGATCAGGGGGCTAAACCTTTATTCGGTAATAAACGGCGGGTGCCCTGACACTATAAAAAATAAACTAACTAACCAGCGTCACCCGTAACAGTTATACGGTGATCAGTGGTGAAAGGGTTAACTAGGGGGCAATCAAGGGGTTAAAACATTTATTAGATAGTATATGGGGGTCCCTGTCGCTATAAAACACTGACGGCGAACCTAAATATTTACGTCCCTAACTAGCGTCACCAGTGACACTAATACAGCGATCAGAAAAATGATCGCTTAGCGACACTGGCGACAGGGGGTGATCAAGGGGTTAAAACTTTATTAGGGGGGGTACTGGCGCTAATCTGACACTGCCTGGGGCGACGCATATCACCGCCGGGCGATCAGGGGGCTAAACCTTTATTCGGTAATAAACGGCGGGTGCCCTGACACTATAAAAAATAAACTAACTAACCAGCGTCACCCGTAACAGTTATACGGTGATCAGTGGTGAAAGGGTTAACTAGGGGGCAATCAAGGGGTTAAAACATTTATTAGATAGTATATGGGGGTCCCTGTCGCTATAAAACACTGACGGCGAACCTAAATATTTACGTCCCTAACTAGCGTCACCAGTGACACTAATACAGCGATCAGAAAAATGATCGCTTAGCGACACTGGCGACAGGGGGTGATCAAGGGGTTAAAACTTTATTAGGGGGGGTACTGGCGCTAATCTGACACTGCCTGGGGCGACGCATATCACCGCCGGGCGATCAGGGGGCTAAACCTTTATTCGGTAATAAACGGCGGGTGCCCTGACACTATAAAAAATAAACTAACTAACCAGCGTCAACCGTAACGGTTATACGGTGATCAGTGGTGAAAGGGTTAACTAGGGGGCAATCAAGGGGTTAAAACATTTATTAGATAGTATATGGGGGTCCCTGTCGCTATAAAACACTGACGGCGAACCTAAATATTTACGTCCCTAACTACCGTCACCAGCGACACTAATACAGCGATCAGAAAAATGATCGCTTAGCGACACTGGTGAGGGGGGGGTGATCAAGGGGTTAAAACTTTATTAGGGGGGGTAAGGGGGGTACCCTAGACCTACAGGGGGGTTACAGTAACTGTCCTAACACTGCTAACTGTCACAAACTGACACTATGCAGTAATCAGGAAAAAAAAAAAAAAAAAAAAAAAAAAACCTGCTTGGTGTCAGTTTGTGACGGGGGGGGGGGTGATTGGGGGGGGATCGGGGGGCGATCGGGGGGGGATCGGGGGTGTATTGTATGCCTGGCATGTTCTACTGTGTGTGTTTGTGTTGTGCACTTACTTACATGTCATCTCTCCTCGGCGCTGGAACGGAAACTGACAGCCGAGGAGAGATGACATCACATCCTCTGCCTCTGTGTACTATACAGAGGCAGGGGATGTTTGTCAGTGGCTGGGAGCGATCGCGAGGGGGGGGCCACGATCAGATGGTCTCCCCCTCGTCTCTCATCGCTCCCAACCAAATGCCGACCGCAGCTGGCACAGGGGGGGGGTCCGATCGGACCCCCCACCCGCGGGAAGGCAATCACGTACTAGGTACGTGATTTTGCCTGCCCGTGCCGCTCTGCTCACGTATATAGGCGTGAGGCGGTCGGCAAGTGGTTAAGCAGTGTTTTTCAACCTTTTGGCACCCTTTAAAATTCTGTACAATCTCGAGACACCCCATTCTAAAATGTAAAAAAACGAAACGAATAGTTTTACATAACACAGCAATGCAGCGTGGTGCCTGGGTAGGTGACAGGTCCTCCGGTAGCGAAGGAGTTGGTGCTCTGACTCCTTCCCTAGCTGCCCAACTCCTCCAGAAGCAAACAAGGGTTATGGAGATCCAGAGCCTCCTGATCATTGGGTAGAGAGAAGAAAGGGTTAATGAGCTTGTTTGGTGCTGGCGGGACCCCATTCTGTCACTGGGAGTGAGGTCACAGAGGAACGCTGGACTGTTGGAGTGGGCGTAAGCTCAGTTACAAGTGCGGAGTGACATGGGACAAAACGTCTTACAGAGAAACTCTGTACATTATTGCTGCACAAAACTGGCTCATCTCTGCATCGGGGACTGCCATAATGTTTTTTCTTTACATAACCGCAGCCACCGCCTGGTCCCAGGCATTGGTGAGCACGCCTTGGAGTGAGGTGCTACCCCGTGTACACTGGCATATTAGACACTGCCCACAGATGCACTATCTATGCTGCAAGTTTTAAGCATCAACTACTCTTTTGGTAAAAACTTCCAAGATCATTCATCTACATTACAGCCTAACGCCAGCCAAATATTTTTCTTTTATGCATTTTTTTTGCTTTGTGAGGATTTGTTAGCAGAGCTGATATGCAGACAGCGATCAGTGGCCGCTGGGTATCAAGGCACCGAGTCAGCAGACAAAGCAAGTCCAGGAAGCAGGCCAAGGTAGGTAACAGCCGGGCAGCGCAGTAGAGAATCAGCAGGCAAAAATAAGTCCAGTAAACAGGCAGAGGTCAAAGAGATCAGATGAACAAGGTTAATGCAGGAACAAAGGCAGAGTCCAGGAGAAAGCCGGGTCATACACAGGTAAGCAGGTTTAATGGATCAGGTCACAGTAATGCAGGTACAAGCAACTGCTCATGGCGACAAGCCAGTTTAAATAGGCAGCTGGGCACCAAGTATACATGCTAATTCATATGTGCAGGTGCGCATGCGTGTGTGCGAGTGCACGCACGAATGCGAGCACGTTGAACAGGAATAGTACATCTTTGCCAAGAAGTATTAGCGCGTGAACAATGTGCACGCACACGAATATTAGCATAAGCTCGCACTGGTTTTCTTTTGTTGGGACTCTAGTTCACCTTACATCGCCCCCCCCCCATAGGGCAGCCTCCGGCTGCCCAACTGGGTCATCTTCTCGGGGTTTCTTACCAGTCTTGGGGCATGAACATCACCTTCCGGTTCCCAAGAGTTCTCTTCCAGACCATAACCCTTCCACTTTATTAGATACTGAGTGAGACCTCTCCTCTTTCTGCAGTCCACAATGGACTCAATTTCATATTCTTCCTTATCATCAATTATGGTTGGTGTTGGAGGACCCGGGTTACGGCCAGGAAACGGATCTGTTTTTTTAATAGAGACACAGGAAAAACTGGATGGATTTTATACATTTCTAGTAGCGAAAGTTCATAAGCTGTCGGATTAACTCTTCTTTTTACAGGAAATGAGCCATTGTTCTTGGGACCAAGTTTATTGGAAGGACAAGCAAGTTTCAAATTGATGGTTGATAGCCAAACCTTTTCCCCGGGTTTGAGACCCAGGTCACCTCTTCTTTTCTTATCAAAGAATCTCTTACTATCCTGTTGTAGAATTTTGCTGTTGGCTTGCAGAAGCTCCATTTTCTCCTGAATTGCCAGTACAGGTGCATCTGAGATTATATTAGGTATAAAAGATGGATTAAACCCAAAATTTGCAAAAAATGGGGTTTGACCTGTAGCAGAATAAACAGAGTTATTGTAAGCGAACTCAGCTAGAGGAAGGAGTGAAGCCCAGTTATCTTGTGTAAAGGAAGAGAAGCATCAAAGATATTATTTTAGGGTCTGGTTTGTGCGATCAGTCTGGCCATTCGTTTGGGGATAGTTTGCCGATGATAACCAAGTCTTGATTTTAAGTGACTTGCAAAGTTCTCTCCAGAATCTGGATGTAAACTGAACCCCTCGATCAGAGGTTATATTTTGTGGAACCCCATGCAGTCTTACTATTACCTTGACAAATGCTTGTGCAGTTTCTACTGCGGATGGTGTTCCAATCATCGGCACAAAGTGTGCCATTTTGGATAACCTATCAATTGTTGTGAAGTTTTCAGACAGTGGGAGTTCAACAATGAAATCCATGTTAATCATTTCCAATGGCTTGCTAGGAATGGGCAAAGGCCTTAGTAGACCCCAGGCTTTCATCTTGTCACCCTTGTTTCGGACACATATTTCACAGGCCTTTATATAGCCCTGATAGTCAGATCTTAAGCTAGGCCACCAAAAAGGCCGCTGCAAGAGTTCCAGGGTCTTGCGTATTCCAAAATGCCCAGCCAGGGGATGGTCGTGGCACAGATTCAGGATTACCTGATGCAAACTTGAGGAAACAAACACCCTTTGTTCATGAAGGAACAAGCTGTCCTGTTCCTGCAACTGCGAGTCACGTGGTGGACCTTCTTCTCTTGAGGCTTGCTTGAGCTGTGACACCAAATCTCCTTGGAGTAACAGGAAACTCTGTGGATATAGAATGGTATCAGGCTTGGTAGATTCTGCTTCCTCTGGGAACATGCATGACAGAGCATCGGTTTTCCCATTCTTTGAACCTGGTCTATAGGTAATATGAAATGGGAATCGTGAATAGAACAAAGCACATCTAGCCTGGCGGGGTCTTAAACTTTTGGCTGTATGGAGGTACTCCAGATTTTTATAACCTGTGAAAATCAGGATCGGATGATTAGCTCCCTCCAGCAGGTAACGCCATTCTTCTAAAGCAGACTTGATGGCAAGTAATTCACAATCCCCAACATCGTGATTCTTTTCCAGGGGACTACGTTTTCTTGAGAAGAAGGCTATTGGATGTAGCACTGACTTGGCACCCTGGTGTTGTGACAGGATGGCACCAACTGCATTTTCTGAAGCATCCACTTCAAGGACAAAAAGCAAAGCAGGATCAGGGTGTTGTAGAATCGGTGCAGAGGTGAACAGAGCTTTTAACTTGTTGAAGACCAGTTGTGCTGCTGGAGTCCACTGGAATTGAGTATTCTGTTTGGTATGAAGGGTAATGCAACTGATAATGACTGAAAAGTTCCTGATAAATTTAAGGTAAAAAATTGTCAAAACCAAAGAATCTCTGGACCCCCTTGTGATCTGCTGGAGTAGGCTAATTAAGAATGGCACAAACTTTCTGTGGGTCCATTAAAATGCCTGAGGTTGAGATGATCAGTCTCAAGAACTGCATTGTCTCTTTCTCGAACTCGCATTTTACAGCTTTAGCATACAAATGGTGATCCCGGAAGCGACTGAGAACCTTTTTGACCTGTACTCTGTGTTCTTCCAAGGATTGAGAAAATATGACATCATCAAGGTAGGCGATCATAAAAAGATCAAGAAAGTTTAAAGATATTGTTAACAACATTTTGAAAAGTAGCTGGGGCATTGCACAGTCCGAAAGGCATTACTAAGTATTCAAAATCCCCTTCCCCAATCCTGACAAGATTACATGCTCCTCACAGGTCAAGTTTTGTAAAAACATTTGCTGTTCTGAACCGTTGAAAGAGTTCTGGACAAGGGGCACAGGGTATCTGTTTTTGACTGTTATTTTGTTCAGTTCTCTATAGTCAACACAGGGCCTCAGGGTGTGATCTTTCTTTTCCACAAAGAATATACCTGCCCCTGCAGGAGAAGTGGATGAGCGAATAAACCCCCTTTATAAGTTATCATCAATGTATTGCCTCAAGGCCTCAAGTTCAAGTTCTGACAAGGGAAATATACGCCCAAATGGGATCTTGGCTCCTGGCAACAGCTCAATTGGACAATCGTATGGCCGATGGGGTGGTAAAATCTTGGCCTTCTTCTTGTCAAAGACATCTAAGAAGTCATGATATACAGATGGAACATGATGCGAAGCTGGAGTCTATGGTTGTATCTCCATTAAGTCTGTGGGGGTTAGAGGTAGATAGTGCTGCAGGAAGTAGGTGGTTGGAAATGTCACTTTCCCTAGTTTCCAGTTTATTTGAGGATCGTGTGCCTGTAACCATGGAGTGCTCAAAATGACAGGGAATAAAGGCGATAATGTCCAAGGTACTCCTTATGGCCCAAAGGTATTACAGCTAATAACGGGCAAGTTTCATGAATGATTGGGCCTGATCTTGGGTTTGAACCCTCAGCCAGATGGATTTTCAGATGTTGTGCCTTAGTTTGTAATGGTATTTGATGCTGCTTAGCAAAGGTACAGTCCATAAAACAGCTACATGCTCCGGAATTGATTATTACCTGGGTCTGAATACACCTCCCAGGTAGCTGTAGAGAGAGAGGTAATGTGAGATGAGTTGAGTTGCTCTTTACAAAGTTGCTGGAAGTGACAGGAGCAGAAACAGACTTACGAGGCCTTGCAGGGCAGTTTTGCAAATAGTGACCAGCGACACCACAGTAAAAATGAAGGTCCTGCTGGCGACAAAGCTTTACTTCAGGAAAGAGGGGTGAGCGGATTAGTCCCAATTGCATGGGTTCCATTGTGGAAGCGAGAAGCCTCGGAACTGGAGCTGGTGACTCAGGAGCAGCTGGAACTTGTGGACAAGTCTGGGTGGGTCGTGAATTGCCGGATCTTTTCGCTTTCTTTCTCCGATACTACGATCCAGTTGTATAGCGAGCTGGATTAGATCTGAGAGTGAAGTTGGTGGATCTAATCTGGCAAGCTCAACCTTAAGACTCTCTGAAAGCCCCAAACGGAACTGGTAGTGTAAAGCTGCGTCATGCTAGGCTGTGTCGGAACTCCATTTGCGGAATTCGACCACATAGTCCTCCACAGGCCAACGTCCTTGTTGGAGGGCATGCAAGGCAGTCTCTGCTGTGGATGTTCATTGGTGGCCATCATAGATTTCAGCCATCACCTCAAAGAAGGAAGAAACTGACTTTAGGATGGGACTAGTCTGTCAGAGGAGATGGTGAGCCCAAGACTGTGGATCTTCCAGCAGCAATGAGATAACAAAGCAGACCTTGGTGGATTCAGCAGAGAAAGTTCTTGAAAAGAAAAAAAGAGCTGGCAAGCATTATGGAATGCTCGGAACCTGAAGCGCTCTGGAGCATGTACTTGAGGCTCTGGAGAAGGGACCACTATGGTGAGTGCTGGAACTGAATCTGGTGTGGAAGCTGATTCACCAGTGGCTGAAGCTGCAGCAGCTGAAGGTGTGGTGGTCATGTTGGGGACGCGACTTTCCAGCTGGAGATAACTCTCCTGGAGTCCGGTCATTCCTTGAGTCAGAGTTGTGATCTGCTGGCATAGTACTTCCAGAAGAGAGACACCTCCTCCAATCTCAGTCATGGCTGAATGGTACTGTCAAGTACCTGGTGACGACTGGAATGTTGTGGAGGCCTCTCTTGCACCTCCTGCCCAACACTCCTGAAGGTGGAAACAGAGAGTGTGAGAGCATGGAGTAGCACGAGTGCCAGAAGAGCTGGCTGGTGAAGTCTGCACTTAGGTGGAAGGAGCTGGGAGTTGTAGTCCTAGGAACAAGATACTGAAGCAGCTTGGCACCAGAGCAGGAGATGGTAGCAGAGCCGATATGCAGACAGCAATCAGCGGCCGCCGGGTATCAAACCACCAAGTCAGCAGACAAAGCAAGTCCAGGAAGCAGGCCAAGGTAGGTAACAGTCGGGCAGCGCAGTACAGAATTAGCAGGCAAAGATAAGTCCAGTAAAGAGGCCAAGGTCAAAGAGATCAGGTGAACAAGGTTAATGCAGGAGCAAAGTCTGTTTCCACTGGCTGGCGCCAATTGCATCTTTCCCTAACCTTTGTGTGAACTCTGTCCACACAATTGGTTGCAGTTATTTTTCCACCTTTCCCGGTTACACTTCCTTTTTTACCAATAGTTTTTTTACATATCAATTCTGATGTGTTTTTGGCTTTTTTGGTCATTAACATCATTGCTGACAGTTTTAGAGGTGTTGCTTCTTCACTTCCGGTGCGCCACCTAGTGTCATTTCCGGTGTGCCTAGCACTATTGACTATACTGATTTGATTGATGTATTTCTCTTCCTGTTTTAGCCAGAAGTTTCACTTCCGGTTTTACTGCCTATGGCTGCATTTTGGGGGGGGACAGAGGCTGCAATTTGGGGGGGGCAGAGGCTGCATTTGGGGGGGGACAGAGGCTGCATTTGGGGGGGCAGAGGCTGCAATTTGGGGGGGACAGAGGCTGCATTTTGGGGGGGGACAGTGGCTGCATTTTGGGGGGGACAGAGGCTGCATTTTGGGGGGGGGACAGAGGCTGCAATTTGGGGGGGACAGAGGCTGCAATTTGGGGGGCAGAGGCTGCATTTGGGGGGGACAGAGGCTGTATTTTGGGGGGGACAGAGGCTGCATTTTGGGGGGCAGAGGCTGCATTTGGGGGGGACAGAGGCTGCATTTGGGGGGGCAGAGGCTGCATTTGGGGGGGGGCAGAGGCTTCATTTTGGGGGGACACAGGCATGCTGCATTTGGGGGGGGGACACAGGCATGCTGCATTTGGGGGGGACAGAGGCTGCATTTGGGGGAACAGAGGCTGCATTTATTGGGACACAGGCATGCTGCATTTGGGGGGGACAGAGGCTGCATTTGGGGGGGGGCAGAGGCTGCATTTGGGGGGGGGCAGAGGCTTCATTTGGGGGGGACACAGGCATGCTGCATTGGGGGGGGGGCAGAGGCTGCATTTGGGGGGACAGAGGCTGCATTTGGGGGGACAGAGGCTGCATTTATTTGGGACACAGGCATCCTGCATTTGGGGGGGACAGAGGCTGCATTTGGGAGAACAGAGGCTGCATTTAATGGGAACAGAGGCTGCATTTAATGGAACACAGGCATGCTGCATTTGGGGGGAGGGGGACAGAGGCTGCATTGGGGGGGGCAGAGGCTGCATTTGGAGGGGGGACAGAGGCTGCATTGGGGGGGGGGAGGCTGCATTTGGGGAGACAGAGGCTGCATTTGCGGTGACAGAGGCTGCATTTTATGTGACAGAGGCTGCATTTGATGTGACACAGACTGCATGTAAGGAGGGACTCGGCTGGGGGCACCTGATGTAAGGATGGACTGCTGGGGACGCCTGATGGCATCTGGTTGTAGGCGACGTGGCTAGTGACACACTCGGGGCTCCCACTGATTCTGCATTATGGTGAGTTGAATGATTTAATTTTATATTACAATGTAATAATAGAAATAATACGCTTCAATCATCCTGACACCATAACAACCATGGTACCGGGATGATTGAACTGCTAACACCAGGTGTTTGGAGTATCTTTATCTGCTGATTGTTAAACTTTCTAGAATACACATATTTCTATTGTTGTGTAGGATCTGGGCCTGCTGTTCCTCTCTCCCTCTCCCTCCATCCCTTGTTCATCTCAGACGCTAACCACACCACCTTAAACCTACGCCCACTATTTCGCTGAAACCACTCCCATTTTCACCAAGTGGGAGGGGTCAAAAAGGAAGGGCGGGGTCTGGCGCCCCCCCATCCTAAAACTTCACCAGCCGCCACTGCTCTTCCATCAGTTAAAAATGCGATTTTACCTACCCTCTGTGGTCTTCAGTTAATCCTCCGGCTGGGTTTGCTTCCTGATTTAAGTAGCTTAACTATTCGAGTTTGCATTCAATTCGCTATTTCAATTTTTTGAAAGACCTGCATACAGGTAAACGGATCCCATATTTGGCTTGAATATTGCATTGGCAGTTTGGATGTGTGGTATTATTTTTGCTTTGTACTTATACTGATTTTTTGTCTCTTTAATGTGTATTTTGTAATTTACTGTATTGTTTTTTTAGTGCCTGATAGATACTATTCTCCTGAAGAAGCCACGTCGTGTGGTGAAACACGTTGAGAAACTAATCCTTCGGTTGCACTATTTAAAGATTGTTTCAGTACATTGAATGTAAACTCTTTTTATGAATATGTTTTTTATCAACTTTTCTAAATAAATTGTGAAATTTTTTACATAAATTTTTTGTGTCATCCTTTTGCACCTTTAAAATCCCAGTTCCCTCTATGTTTTGTCTATTGCATACTTTAGGGATATGGTGCCAATACTTATATGGATGTGAGGTAATTATTTACATTAAGTCCAGTAAAGAGGCCAAGGTCAGAGATCAGATGAACAAGGTTAATGCAGGAGCAAAGGCAGAGTCCAGGAGAAAGCTGGGTCATACACAGGTAAGCAGGTTCAATGGATCAGGTCACAGGAATGCAGGCACAAGCTGAAGACCATTCAGCAACTGCTCATGGTAACAGGCCAGTTTAAATAGGCAGCTGGGCACTAAGTATGCACGATAATTCATGTGTGCATGCGTGTGTGCGAGTGCACGCACGAATGCGAGCACATTGAACAGGAATAGTACATCTTTGCCTAGAAGTATTAGCACGTGAACAATGTGCACGCGCATGAATATTAGCATAAGCTCGCACTGGTTTTCTTTTGTTGGGAATCTGGTTTACCTTACACTGGTGATGGAATTTAAAACACCAATGAATCATTATCCTGCTATTCCATGGCTGGAGCTAATCTGCCTGAGCATTCTTTAAAGAATATCTGTCCTTTAGTTTATGTTGGTGTCCATCCATTAGAGTCTGCATCCATTATTGTCTGCCATTAATGCAATGTCATACTTTTTACGGTTCTGGAACTCCCATTTAATGTCCAATATATAAACAAATTTAGATTTTTCTCACAACCCAGAGTCTTTTTTATCAACCCAGAGTCTTGTCTCACAATCCAGAATCTTTTTTCACAAACCAGAGCCTTGTCTTGCAAACCAAAGACTTTTCTCACAACCCAGAGTCTTGTCTCACAACCCAAAGCCTTATCTCACTAACCAGAGGCTTGTCTTAAGTCCCACAGTATTGTTTCTCATCTTAGAGTCTTGTTTCACAATCCAGAGTCATGTTTCTTATCCCAGAGTCTTGTTTCACAACCCAAAGTCTCACAACCTAGAGTCTTGTCTCACAGCCCAGAGCATTGTCTCACAATCCAGAGTCTTGTCTCACAATCCAGAGTCTTGTCTCAAAACCCAGAGCATTGTCTCACAATCCAGAGTCTTGTCTCACAGCCCAGAGCCTTGTCTCACAACAACAAATCTGCTCCTCCCCTACGCATTACGTAGGGTCATGTGACTCATCAGGGGGATTCCTATCAAAGGAATAGGATAGGAATCCACCTGATGAGTCAGGCGACCCTGTGACGTAGCGCGTAAGGGTGGGACAGATTTGTTTGACAAGACGCTTTGTATCAACAAGGAAAGGCACAAATTTGTAGCAGTATCGTGGAATCATTTGATATATACCGTATACAGTTGGTGCACTGGAGCACCCAATAAATGTGAGTTTTATGTACAAATTTAATAAATGATGTCTTTTAAAATGATATAAGCCCTATATGAAGCTCTCATTCCACATATATTGAACCATTATGGAGGAAGATTGACAGAGCATTGTCAAGGAGGAAAACATGACCTTTTAGTCCAGCGTGACTAAAAAGTTAATTTTGCTCAAACTTGATTGTGAGGTCACATTCTTTAAGGTGAGTGCATTTCTATTGGGGGAGCACTGTGGTAAATTCAAATTAGACACGTTTTTTGAGGATCTGTAAAGATTCAGGAGATTTTCATCTCTTCTTTGGATATTGATTTGATAACCATTTACACATGATTTAACCGCACTGAAATAATGGATATATATTTGGACTACCATAAGAAGATACATTGTTATTAATATCACTGTATTTTATATAATATTTATTTAACATTGGCACTTATATTGGAATATGGTGATAGTTTGACACAGCACGAGATTAGATATGGTATTAGCGCAGCATTATTTGGTTTAGCAATTTTTTGCACATTTATATTGGGAGTGTGTTATTTGCTGCTGACTTTAGATAATATAATTACACTCTAGTTGCCCAAAAGACTTATTTTTTTATCTTATAAGGAAGATATCTAACGACAGGATGTAGATAGATATATATTGACTGACAGCTGTCACTGGCTGCCAGTTTTACTCTGATTATAAGTTCTAAAGCCTAAACATTTCCTACCTTAATGCATTCCTTGCATTAAGGTAAAAAATGTTTAGGCATTGGTTTTGGCCTCTAATTCCCCCTTATACTTGGCAATGAGAAACTAATGAGGAATGCCGCTCTATAAGACTCCGTATTTTCAGGGTGCTGCCGTCCTATTAAACAGAGTTGGGTGCTGGCTGTGCACAAGATAATGGAAATAGAAAAGTCCTGGATAGCCGCACTCCATCAAAAAAGCATCTTTATTGGGTATATAGCTTATGCTATGAGAAAGCATCTTTGGATGTGAAATGCGTTAGAAATTTGATCCCCTTTGTGTTTACTTCTGCTACTTGTCTGCGTTTTTGGATTTTATATACCCAATAAAGATGCTTTTTTGATGGAGTGCGGCTATCCAGGACTTTTCTATTTCCCCCTTATACTTACCTGAGCCCTTATTCAATCCAGCGCTGTGCACGTCTGCAGCTCTTCTTTCCCCCCACTTCTGTGTCTCACTGGCTTTGCTGGGGCACCAGGAGCCATTGGCTCCCAGTGCTGTCATTTAGAGCCAGTAACAAGGGGGCGGGGGGTGGGGCAGTGTCCCGCTGTCTGTGTCAATGGGAGCGATCACGCATGAATGCCCCCATAGAAAAACGTCTCTGTAGGGGCACTGGAAAAAGAGGAGGGGCCAGGAGTGCCGGTAGGGGATCTAAGAAGAAGAGGTTCGGGGCCAGAAGGTACGTATAGAGATGTTTGTTTTGTTTTTGTTTGTTTTTTATTTCCTTTACAATAATTTCAAGGGAATATGCCCACTCAGAGCCAACAGCCCAGATGCCATGTGCACACAATGAATGTCAAAATGGAAATTAATGTCATTCTGCAGGTAGACTGTGTCCTGCCCTAGTTTGAATGCACAAAGGAGCATGCTTTGAATTGTTACTCACCTGGTGAGCAGTTGGTAAATTCAATGTCGTCAATGGCTGCTCCTCCACCAAAACTTTTTGTGCGGACTCCTTCAAAAATAACTTCAAAATGTCTCAGCTTCCCAAGGTGAATTTTTACTTCATTCCATTTGGCATCTTGGTTCTCCGACTCTCCCCATACATTTTTCAGGCTAGTCTCTGTCTAAATAGAGTCCAAAATCAAAGTTACACCACACCTGTAATTTAGTATGAAACAATCATTTTATTTTCTGGGGGAACTAAATTATATTGCTCACAAAGTATCACAATTAGCATTGTTACTTTGTTTGAATACATAGTATACATTTAATATGTACTGTGTATGTACAGTATTATTGTCTGTATCAGTTTTAGATTCAATTAGGGCTATCTTATTGACATGATATGGCCCTGCTAGGAAGTACCTAGTTGCTTTTATTGTTTTTTTTTTCTTGGGAAATGTTTTTGTAATATGAATTAAAGAATATATATTTTTCTTTATCGATTTATTTATATTCCTACTTGGTCTCTATTAATTTAATAAGTTTAGGGCTGAACTAATTCTAGTGCAGAATAAAGTAATTCAAAGGTTGAATAATTAATAAGCAATTTAAAGTAATATCAATTACATTTTATATGTTATAGAATGACAACACAGGGATAACATTGGTTTTAATTTTTGTCTTCTTCAAAACAAAAGTTCAATTATGTTTAGGTTTAACTAGTATATTATGCATGAATGATTTTTGAATGTCTTTAAGCCTTATTAAAACATCCTTTCACCCAACCCAGTATTGCCAGCTGTCCTCTTAATGTATAAGTACACCCCCTCACTTTTACTGTAAATATTTTATTATATCTTTGCATGTGACAACACTGAAGAAATGACAATTTGCTACGATGTAAAGTAATGAGTGTACAGCTGTTATAACAGTGCAAATTTGCTGTCCCCTCAAAATAACTCAAAACACAACTCAACTCAACACACAGCCATTATTGTCTAAACCGCTGGCAACAAAAGTGAGTACACCCCTAAGTGAAAATGTCCAAATTGGGCCCAATTAGCCATTTTCCCTTCTCGGGGTCATGTGACTCATTAGTGTTACAAGGTCTCAGGTGTGAATGGGGAGCAGGTGTGTTAAATTTGGTGTTATCGCTCTTACTTTCTCAAACTGGTCACTGAAAGTTCAACATGGCCCCTCATGGCAAAGAACTCTCTGAGGATCTGAAAAAAAGAATTGTTACTCTACATAAAGATGGCCTAGGCTATAAAAAGATTGCCAAGACCCTGAAAATGAGCTGCAGCACGGTGCCCAAGACCATACGCTGGTTTAACAGGACAGGTTCCACTCAGAACAGGCCTCACCATGGTCAACCTAAGAAGTTGAGTGCTCAGCATCATATTCTGAGGTTGTCTTTGGGATATAGACGTATGAGTGCTGCCAGAATTGCTGCAGAGGTTGAAGGGGTGGGGGGTCAGTCTGTCAGTGCTCAGACCATACACCACACACTGCATCAAATTGGTCTGCATGGCTGTCATCCCAGAAGGAAGCCCCTTCTAAAGATGATGCACAAGAAAGCCTGCAAACAGTTTGCTGAAGACAAGCAGACTAAGGATATGGATTACTGGAACCATGCCCTGTGGTCTGATGAGACCAAGATAAACTTATTTGGTTCAGATGGTGTCAAGCGTGTGGTGGCAACCAGGTGAGGAGTACAAAGACAAGTGTGTCTTGTCTACAGTCAAGCATGGTGGTGGGAGTGTCATGGTCTGGGGCTGCATGAGTGCTGCCGGCACTGGGGAGCTACAGTTCATTGAGGAAACCATGAATGCCAACACTGTACTGTGACATACTGAAGCAGAGCATGATCCCCTCCCTTCGGAGACTGGGCCGCAGGGCAGTATTCCAACATGATAACAACACCAAATACACCTCCAAGATGACCACTGCCTTGCTAAGGAAGCTGAGGGTAAAGGTGATGGACTGGCCAAGCATGTCTGCAGACCTAAGCCCTATTGAGCATCTGTGGGGCATCCTCAAACAGAAGGTGGAGGAGTGCAAGGTCTCTAACATCCACCAGCTCTGTGATGTCGCCATGGAGCAGTGAAAGAGGAGTCCAGTGGCAATCTATGAAGCTCTGGTGAACTTCATGCCCAGCAGTGCTGAAAAAAATGATGGCCACATAAAATATTGACACTTTGGGCCCAATTTGGACATTTTCACTTAGGGTTGTACTCACTTTTGTTTCCAGCGGTTTAGACGTTAATGGCTGTGTGTTGAGTTATTTTGAGGGGACAACACATTTATGCCTCGTACACATGATCGGATTTTCCGACGGGAAATGTTCGATGTGAGCTTCCAATCATGTGTATGCTCCATCGGACATTTGCTGTCGGAATTTCCAACAACAACTGTTTGAGAGCAGGTTCTCAAATTTTCTGACAAAAAACTTTTTGTCAGAAATTCCGAGTGTGTGTACACAAGTCCGAGGGACAAAATTCCATGCATGCTCAGAATCAAGTACAAGACGCTTGGTTAGGTAAAACTAAGCTTCGTAATGGAGATAGCACATTCATCACACTGCAAATGTTTAAATCCTTTAATGCAGTGCATTCTCTTCTTCTTTTTAATGCTAGAATAATGAAGTTGCTTTGCTCCTGATATTCACACACAGTTCTGACAAACTGATTTCTTTATTATTTCTCGTGATCTCCTGAATAATCTTTTTTATTTTTTTTCGCCAGATCTTCAGAATAATGTTTCCTATTTTTTTTTAGATTGATCTACTTTTTTTTATTTTTTTTATCAAGATCTCCTGAATTTTTTTTTTTTTATAGTGATCTCCATAATTTTTTTTGTCGTTTTGTGTGTCAAGTTACCACAACACCATTATTATCTTGTTTTTTTTTTAACCTCAAAGAGGTTGGTTGGTGTTGGTGTCCCTTGTTAATTTGACATTGTATATTTGAAATGTACCTGCCTACTCACAAACTGTCCTTTTTGAACTAAAACACATAGCCAAGTATTTGCAAAAAAAAAAAAATAGTAATTTATTAGGGGTCATAACAAAGCGGAAGGCAACGCTGCATAAACTGTTGAAATTGGCAAAGCCTTTGTACCCCAGGGCAGACATCAAATATTTGACAGGCAAAATTGGTAGCCTAAGGAGTCCATTTAATAGGGAGCACAATCCTGTCCAGGAATCCGAGAGATCGGGAGCAGCAGCAGATGACATTTATGTCCCCAGGCTGTGGTCTGACAACAGCCTGCGTTTTTTGCCAGACCAGACCGAACCCAGGCCATCACTCTCTTGACTTCCTTCCACGCTTCCTTCCAAGCTGTGGCTGTGGTGGTGGAGTTGTTACAGGAGGTGGAGGAGTATGGTCGGACTCACATACATGACTTTTATTGGTGCGTTGGCCCCTCCCCCCTTATTTAGGGTCTGAAATATGACCTCCTCACAGATGAGGCGTTGGCCCTCATCCATTTCTTACATCTTACTGGCCGTCATACAGCCAAAGGCCTCCTGGACATGGAAGTGATGGCCTGGGTTCACTCTTGTCTGACAAAAAATGCAGTCTGTAGTAGTACCAGAGCCTGGGGACATATATGTCATCTGCTGCTGCTCCTGATTTGGAATCCTGGACCTTTTTGCGCTCCCTATTATATGTGCTCCTCAGGCCACCAATTTTGCACTTTAAATAGGTGATGTATGCTGTGGGAATCACCGGATTCACCAATTCCAACAGTTGCTCCAGCGTTGCCTTCCTCTTTAGTTTGTTGTTATAAAATTGGTGTTTCACTTGCCACAGACATGGCAGCTCTCTGTACATATCAATGAAGTTGGGGAGGAAGTCATGGCCATTAAATGTATCCATTTTATCTGCAAGACACAACACAAGACAAGCCCTAATGTAATGGTAAACTCTCCTAATCTTGTCCTAATATAGGCCTCAATCTCTAAAAGCAGTATAAGCCACTAACCACTGATGCCCCAAGTTAAAATGGTACCTTCGTTTGCACGATCGGCGCTTACGCTACTCCGTCCTCCGCTCACAGATCGTACGTACAACGCACGAGTGTTATGCTTTATCTACACTGCGCATGCGTGAAACTCCGCCCCTGACCTTCTTTCTAGTATATTCCCCACCCCTTCTCTTTCGGCGCAGTGGGAGAGCACATGGTGGAGAGACAACAGGTGCATGATCTCAGCAACGAGGAGGACGACGAAAGCCCTGGAGCCACAAATGTCCCAATCCAGGGGGAGATTTAAGGCGTCAAATATGTCCTTTGTGGAGATGGTGGACATCTTGAAGAGGGCCGACTATGATGGGAAGTATGGACCGTACAGCAAAACAAATGTGAGATAGGCCAATATCATGACTAAAGTTGTGAGAAGTCTGCAGAAGAATTTTGGGGTACGACGATCCAAGGAGCAATTGAGGAAACGCTGGTCAGACCTCAAATTGAGGGAGCAGGATCAGTACAGTAGGATCAAGCGAGTGCTGCAAAAAATAAAGTAATTTGTCATGTGTTTCAATTATTATTACTTGCATACTGCACCATGTGCTTTTCTTTAATGTTGTACATTTAAAATGGTGTTAAAATCGTCCATAGTATACATCGTTCGTTATATCGTTGTAGTAAACATCGTTCGTTCGTCTATAGTAAACATTGTTCGTTCAACCCCTAATATGATGTTTTTGGCAGATGCAGGTTAACTACATTTGTTCAGGCCTATCTGTATGAAAAGAAGTTTATTACATTGTTGTCTAGATGTGTTTGTAACTAGAATGAAATGCAAACTTGATTCAGTGTAAGGAGAGGACACTCAGCAGCTGTTTACACATCTGGACGCAGAAGCAGAAGTGTGGGACACCAGAACACCCTTTTTAGGGTGTCCCACACAGGTGCTCCAGTGGATACTAGGTGTCTCTCCATCTGTGAAACTTTAATAACAAAAAAGGTAAGTATTCCAGCTTTAGAAAGGGAAAAAAGCATGTTTTCAGCTTGGAACGTTGTCAAATCAGACAATTGTACGACACTTCCAAGCAATGTTTCATATTCCCTTGCCTCAAATATCTGTCTGCTAAGTATACCTTATTTTTTATTCACATAGGGGAGAAAAGACTCGGGACATCTGAGGACACCAAGAACACCACACCTCCTAAAGAAGTGGAACTCCCCACACACACTGAAGAAGATGTGGAGGGAGGAGAGGTTCAGGAATTGGACGAAATAGTGACCACAACAAGTCAGTGTCTGAGACCACAGCTTCAGGTAAAAGATGTATGCCTGCGTATGTATAATACATGGTGTGTTTTTTTATTTTTAGGTGATATGGTGGATGTTCTGGAAGACCATTGCAAGTGCACAGATCCTCATCGGGGAGATCATGGTGTGCAATCGGGAATTAGAGAAGATAAAGGAAAACATCAATGATGTTGAAAAAAGACTCAACAACATCATTGATGTTTTAAGCAGAATATAAAACACCCAAAAAATTTTACATTTTGTCATTATATTTTTTAATTTGAAAAAAGTTTTAAAGTAATTTGAAAATCAAATTTTGAAGATACACACACTGTGTCAACATGTGCTATCTGCCATCACAGGATATCAATGTACGCATTTTGTGGGTGCAACCCCTTCCTCCAAACTAAAGTAGATGAGAGGAAGGGGTTGCACCCTTGAAACATGTCCATTGATCCCCCATGATGGGAGCTAGCACATATTGACATTAGGCATGGGATCAGGAGGGAAATCCACATTTTCACTCCCAATTTGTGTGCATCTTTAAAATTTGGCTTTTACAGGGGTGACATCACCCCATCTGATGAAGGCAAGATCAACACAGTTATGACATACTAATGTCACATATTGCCCTCAATTTATCCAAGTTGAACTTTGTAAGTTCCTGAGTTATGTTATGGTTTTAAACATGCCTACCTTTAACCCAAAAAAGGATATTTCTACTGTCAAACATAAAAATGTTATACACCAAAGATGTTGGTTTGTTAAAAAACCCTTTTCTAACACACATTTAAATGTGCTTTGAGTAAAATGTTTTATACTCAACAATGTGTGGCTTCCTCTTTCAATGCTCAATACCAGTTTTTGGAGTAAGTTGGTGCAGTTCACAGTGGCAATGGGGGTATTTACTAAAGGCAAATCCACTTTGCACTACAAGTGCACTTTCAGTGCAGTTTCAGTGCACTTTCAAGTGCACTTGCAGTGCACTTGTAGTGCAAAGTGGATTTGCCTTTAGTAAATAACCCCCACAGTGCTCTAAAATTTGCCCCAATCACGCCACTTTAGGGACTCAAAGCAATTAATTAATGGAGCTGAGAGGATGGTTATTTTTTATCATTAATGCATTACAAACATTAACAACAAAAACAATGTGTGTGTGTGGCAGACCCACAACATAAAAGTTAGCTGAAGAAGAGATTGTCACCTCATGTATCAAATAAATTACGTTTGCATTATTGAAGAAAATGGCCAAATAAAAAGACCATTGGAGAACCTAGGAGACAGTTAAAAGAAACAGAAGGAGTAAATTAAATGAACAATGAATTCAGTTTATACCAAAAAAAATATTTTAAAAATGTTTCACACATTGCCTGGCATATCAATGGCCCCCCTACCCGCAAAGTACTCGACATACATCTGTCCAACTTCATGGGCGCTTTGGGGGGGCAAGCCAGGACGACTAGGTTCAAGTGTCGTCAGATTTGTATTTTGAAATCCGGTCTCAGCTCCAACTGAGGCCACATAGTTCATTTCATTTTTTCTGAGGTAATTGTAGAGAATGCAGCAGGCAAGTACAATATGGTTCAGTTTATATTCTGCCATGTGTATTACTGTCAGAAATAGGCGGAACCGGCTGGCCATTATTCCAAACGCATTCTCCACGACTCTTCTGGCTTTGGTCACCCTCTGGTCCGGGGTGAGGGTCCTCATCAGGAATGGCCGCATCAGGTGGTCACCCAGCCCAAACGCTTCATCTGCGACGAACACAAACGGAAGATCACCCACATTGTCTTCCACAGGTGGCAAGCCCAAGCTGCCATTCTGGAGTCGTCTGTAGAACTCATTCTGGGCGATGACTCCACCATCTGACATCTGGCCATTCTTCTCCACGTCCACATACAAAAACTCATATGTCGCCAACACCACCGCCAACATCATAATACTATTAAACCCCTTATAGTTATAATAGTATGACCCCGAGTTGGGGGGTGGGACGATGTGGATGCGCTTCCCATCGATTGCCCCTCCGCAGTTAGGAAAGTCCCACTGCTAAGCAAACTGGGATGGCACAGTCTGCCATTCTTGTGGGGTTGAAGGAAACTGTGGAGTCAAACAAGAAAAAAAAAATAGTACTTTTGCACATAACATTGCAAGCAGACACAAAGACACAAACATTCTTGGCAAACATAAGTATAACATTTATTGAAATGAGTATTTTAAGACAAAAGTATAAGGTCCACTTATCAGATTCCTCAGCGCCTCTAATGGACCATTGTAAAAATTTTAGGGGGGGGAGATGTTTTGGACAGGTAACCGTCTCCACTTCATTGAGAGCTGAATGCATAAATAATGTGTGTTACTTTGGACAGCCCCTCCTTACTTACACTATTGGCAGCCCACTGGACAGGTAAGAAGTGTCATAATACAAAGATAGGAATACACTGTACAAATTGAAGCACATTTTTACATTCTGCAATTACCTATCAAGATAATAGGAGAACAAAGCTTTAAACAGTATAATTTGAAAGTATTCAGGCAGGCCCTTGCACTACATGCTTTGGTGAATTCATCCATAAATCTGAACACAAAAGAGGTAGGTATAGTGTGTATGGGTTTGGCAAAGTCAGCAGATAGAGTATTGGTATCGGCTGACTTAGCGGTTGGGAGGGGGGAGGGAGGGTTCCAAATGAGTTTGGGCCCCCCCCCAAAAAAACTCTTGCACTCTGCATGAATTTAATGACAAAAATAACATTAAAACACATTTTAGGGGGTGTTTAGGGTAAGCACTACAATGGAACTGACAAAATACATTGTTAAGTGACTAGGCTAGGTGTGTATGGGCCCAGGATAGCATGCTGGGGAGGTTAGTGAAGGCAAATATGCATGAAGGACAAAAAAGGATCTTTAAAAGCTTCCAGCATGCAGGAGGATAAATAGGACGTTCACAGCATATTACAATCATGGTAATTAGGGAATTATTAAATAAATACAATACATTAGAAAACATTAAATACATAGAATGTGATGTTAAAGGATAAAACTTACCTTAATATAGTCCTTCTGCAGAACCTGAATTATGGCAGAACAGGATTTTGGAATAATGATTCCCAGAGCCTGGGGGGAGATCCCAGTCGAGAACTTGATGTCCTGGAGACTTCTCCCCGTCGCCAAGTACTGCAAGGTGGCGACGAGCCTCTACTCGGGAGTGATAGCTTGCCGCATGCAGGTGTCCTGCTTGGTAATATAAGGGGACAGAAAAGCCAGACGGTGAAAAATGGGGTCCGTCATTCCTGAAATCATCAGGATTATTCTCCCGGATCTCCCTCAACAAAGGCATGTGACAGAATTGGTCATGCTGGAGCAACCAATTCTTCGTCCATGAACTCCTCCTCGCCCTGTTCATGGATTGGACTTGGGTCAAAGAAAAAACTCAAACACCAAGCCCCTGCACAGCACAAACTCTACGATGAGTACGTAACCGCAACATGGCTAGAAAACGGTCGGCTTGTCAGAATGAACTAACAGAACGCACTGAAAATCAGAAAGGCCTGAGAAGAACGATCTGAAAATCAGAAACGAGCAGACAAGAACGCACTGGAAAACAGATACGCACTGAAAAACAGATACAAGCCCACAACCCCAACCAGAAGAGCAGTAACGAACTGAAAAGCATGAGGCTGAAAAGCGCGAATCGTCTCTCACCAAACTTTTACTAACACGAGATTATGGTAGCAGAAGGAGCCCAAAAGGTGGCACACTTGGAATTAAACTTCCTCTCTATAGTGCCGTCGTATGTGACGTATATCAGCGTGTTCTTGGCGATCAGAGTTTCCAACAACATTTGTGTGACCGTGTGTATGCAAGACAAGTTTGAGCCAACATCCGGCGGAAAAAAATCCACAGTTTTGTTGTCGGAATGTCCGATCGTCTGTACAGGGCTTTACACTGTTATACAAGCTGTACACTCACTACTTTACAATGTAGTAAAGTGTCATCAATTGTGTACAAATATCTGCATTTGTGTCAACAACCAATAGTAATACAGATCAATTAAATGATCATTTTCAATAGATTGTATCTAATAGATCGAATTTTCAATCAATACTGTATTCTTGTGTTGTTTTGCATCATTCAATATTTTACTCAATTATGAATTGTTTGTTTGCTATCGTTCATACCTAGGATCCATCACAAATCGATATGTGTTTGGCCATCTTTAGGCTTAGTGTATAATCTGGGATCATAATTTTTACCCTGCAGGTCTAGGAGACTGGGGAGAAAACTGTTAATTTAATGCCAGTTGTTGGTTTTGTGTCTCAAGTGAAAAGTCAAAGAGCTTCCAATGTGATATAGTTATGTAGCCATGTTAAACAAGTGCATCTAGTTCAACCAATAAAAAAAATGAATAGAATGAATAATTAGAAAACTTCCATACACACAATCGGATATTCCCTGGATCAACATCTCTGGTAGTATTACCTATAAATGTTAATATCAGTTATATTTTGTGTATTTAGGAATGCATCCAGATCTTTTTTTAAATAATCTACTGAGCTGGCCAGAGTTAGTTCTTAAAGGGCTTGTAAACCTTCCTAAACCATCCCATGCATTAAGGTGAAAAAACAACTGGCAGTGACCGACCCCCCGCCCCACCCCACCCCATTTTACTTACCTAAACCCTGGAACTTGACCCGGAGGGGACGCGCTTTCTCTCTGCCTGGGGTTCTCAGCTCTTGATTGGATAGATTGATAGCAGCGCAGCTATTGACTTCCGCTGCTGTCAATCAAATCCAATGACGCGGGGGGCGGGGCCGAGTCATACATTCAGCGGCTATGAATGCCAAAGGCTGGACTTGGGAGCGCGCCCGCAAGGTAACTCTCCGGGAGAGCGCTTCTCCTAGGGGGTTATCTAATGTGGGGAGAAGCCGCGAGAGCCGCCAGGGGACCTGAGAAGATGAGGTTCGGGGCCACTCTGTGCAAAACGAGCTGCACAGTGGAGGTAAGTATGATATGTTCGTTATTTTTTTTAAAAATGAACTCTTACCATCGCTTTAAGGAAGTCTATTCCACATTATCACATCTCTGAGCCAATCAGTTGTGCTGCATGCAGATGTGTTGACAAGAAACATGCTGATAGGTGAAGAGAGAAGCATGAGTAAGAGAATTACCCAGTTACTCTGATGCTGCCTCTCTGCTGTCTAAACTGATGTGGGGAGAGGACATCACTGTAAATCTAAACTTTATCTGTATCACCTACCTGGACATGCTGTATCACCTACCTGGACATGCTTTGTGATGGGGCTGTGTAAATCTCAGGACTAGATGAACAGGAATAAAACGTAAACCCGCTCCCATATATATTTCATATGTCATTTAGCTATTTGCCTGAATTTCAATTTTAAAACTGCACAAAAAGTACCTATATCTGTGTTATTTCTTAAAGCCAATATGATGTCTCAGTTTGAAGCAGTGGAGCTTGGTGTAAGTGGAGCTGGATTAAGTGGGAGTTAAACACAAGAGTTTAAAACAGGAGGTTATAACAGGGGTCATAGTACCTGTGTAGTGTGAGTATCTGAGTGTTGTCTGAGTAGTGTGTGTGGATCGTTAGTACTGTGTATTGTGTACCTGTGTATTGTCTTGTTGTGTACCTGTGTATTGTCTTGAGTATTAGTGCCAGGAAGCTAGCTGTTAGGTAATTTGGACAGGGTAAAATTCCCCAATCCTCACTAAATTTAAAAGGTACGATGCCCGGCGGGTGTGGAGAGGCGGCTCTTTGTACATCTTGCCGCATGTATGCGTTCCTTGATCATCCGATCGAGGGCGAATACTGCTGTGCAAAATGTAAGCACATTGTTTCCCTGGAAGCCCAGGTTCTGAATCTAGGGAAGCAACTGTCAGCACTGAGAAGTCCCTCCATACTAAAGGTGAGCCAGGAACGTACATGGCAGGTGCCGGCAGGGGCCAGCACAGAGGCGGGTGGAGACAAAGAGGTGCAGGCACTAGCAAAGAGTAGATGGGTGACAGTCAGGAGGGGTAGAGGGGGAAGTGCCAGAGAGGCCGTTCCAGGACTGGAGCATCCCAATAAGTACGCTCCATTAAGTAACATTGGTGAAACCAGTCAGGGACCAGCACTGCTGGAGATGAGGGACTCTCCTAGCTGCCAGGGGAAGAACTCCTCCAGTGAGAGTGGGGGGGCAGCAAAGGGAAAGGAAAGACAGATTCTGGTGGTAGGGGACTCAATTCTTAGAAGGACAGAGAGGGCAATCTGTAACCAAGACCTGAAGCGCCGAACAGTATGTTGTCTACCGGGCGCTCGGGTTCGGCACATCACGGATCTTGTGGACAGATTACTGGGAGGGGCTGGGGAAGACCCGGCTGTCATGGTGCATGTTGGCACCAATGACAAAGTCAGAGGCAGATGGAGTGTCCTAAAGAACGATTTTAGGGACTTAGGAGCTAAATTGAGGAAAAGGACCTCCAAGGTAGTGTTCTCAGGAATACTACCGGTACATCGAGCCACACCAGAAAGGCAGAGGGAGATTAGGGAAGTAAACAAGTGGCTGAAGAGCTGGTGTAGTAAGGAGGGGTTTGGGTTCCTGGAGGACTGGGCCGACTTCTCAGTCGGTAACCGGTACTATAGAAGGGACGGACTGCACCTAAATGAGGAGGGTGCAGATCTGCTGGGAATGAAGATGGCCAAAAAGTTAGAGGGGTTTTTAAACTAGGCGATGGGGGGGAGGGTCCAGAGACAGTGATAGCCAGCGCGGAAGATATTCCAGAGGGTAGTATTGGGGGCATTAGTGGTAGGTTAACCAAAGCACAAAAACACAAGGTGAGTATAGTAGCAAGTCCTAGTTGCAATCTTGAAACACCCAATACGAGGACAATATGCGACCAGTCTAAACTATGTGGCATGTTCACCAATGCCAGGAGCATGGCGGACAAGATGGGTGAACTAGAGATACGGTTGTACAAGGAGGATTTGGATTTTGTGGGAATTTCAGAGACCTGGTTCAACAGCTCTCATGATTGGCTGGCAAACATTCAAGGGTATACCCTATACCGCAAGGATAGAGAAGGTAAAAAAGGGGGAGGGGTATGCCTATATATCAAGAATAATGTACAAGTGAGCGTGAGAGATGACATCACTGAGGGGGCTAGGGAGGAGGTGGAATCTTTATGGGTAGAGCTCCAAAGGGATGAAGCTAAGGGGAAAATAATACTGGGAGTATGCTATAGGCCCCCAAACCTGAGGGAGGAAGTGGAGACGGATCTCCTATCACAAATTGGATTAGCAGCAAGGATGGGAAGTGTTATCATAATGGGGGATTTTAATTATCCAGACATAGACTGGGCGGAGGGAACCGCGCATTCATTTAAGGCTCGCCAGTTCCTTAGTGTTTTGCAGGACAATTTTATGGGTCAGATGGTAGACGCACCAACTAGAAATAAAACATTACTAGATCTACTGATTACCAATAATACAGACCTGATAACAGATGTGGTAATACGGGGCAATTTAGGTAACAGCGATCACAGGTCAATTAGTTTCAGTATAAATCACACAAATAGGAAACATGAAGGGAACACAAAGACACTGAATTTCAAAAGAGCCAACTTCCCTAAACTACAAACCTTGCTAAAAGGCATAAATTGGGATAAAATATTAGGAACAAAGAATACGGAGGAGAGATGGGTTTGCTTTAAGAGCATATTAAATAAGGGCATTAGCCAATGTATCCCATTGGGTAATAAATTTAAAAGAGCGAACAAACATCCTGGATGGCTTAACTCCGATGTAAAAATGCATATAAAAGCAAAGGAGAAGGCCTTCAAAAAATACAAGGTTGAGGGATCATTCTCAGCATTCAGAATTTATAAAGAATGCATTAAGAAATGTAAGGGTGCAATTAGGATGGCTAAGATAGAACATGAAAGACACATAGCGGAGGAGAGCAAAAGAAATCCCAAGAAATTCTTTAAGTATGTAAACAGTAAAAAAGGGAGGACAGACCATATTGGCCCCATAAAGAATGAGGAAGGACATCTGGTTACAAAGGATGGGGAGATGGCAAAGGTATTGAATTTATTCTTCTCCTCAGTCTTCACAAGTGAATCGGGGGGCTTCAGTAACCAAAACTGCAGTGTTTATCCTCATGACACATCACAGGAAGCACCTCCATGGTTAACAGAGGACGGAATTAAAATTAGACTTGAGAAACTTAACATTAATAAATCACCGGGACCAGATGGCTTGCATCCGAGGGTACTTAGGGAACTCAGTCAGGTGATTGCCAGACCGTTGTTCCTAATATTTACAGACAGTCTATTGACTGGAATGGTACCAGCTGATTGGAGAAAAGCCAATGTAGCACCAATATTTAAAAAGGGCCCAAAAAACATCCCTGGGAATTACAGACCAGTTAGCCTAACATCAATAGTATGTAAACTCTTGGAGGGGATGATAAGGGACTATATACAAGATTTTAGTAATAAGAATGATTTCATTAGCAGTAATCAGCATGGATTCATGAAGAATCGTTCTTGCCAAACCAATCTATTAACCTTCTATGAGGAGGTGAGTTGCCATCTAGATAAAGGAAGGCCCGTAGACGTGGTGTATCTGGATTTTGCAAAAGCATTTGACACAGTTCCCCATAAACGTTTACTATACAAAATAAGGTGCGTTGGCATGGACCATAGGGTGAGTACATGGATTGAAAACTGGCTACAAGGGCGTGTTCAGAGGGTGGTGATAAATGGGGAGTACTCAGAATGGTCAGGGGTGGGTAGTGGGGTTCCCCAGGGTTCTGTGCTGGGACCAATCCTATTTAATTTGTTCATAAACGACCTGGAGGATGGGATAAAGAGTTCAATCTCTGTATTTGCAGACGATACTAAGCTAAGCAGGGCAATAACTTCTCTGCAGGATGTGGAAATCTTGCAAAAAGACCTGAACAAATTAATGGGGTGGGCGACTACATGGCAAATGAGGTTCAATGTAGAAAAATGTAAAATAATGCATTTGGGTGGCAAAAATATGAATGCAATCTATACACTGGGGGGAGAACCTCTGGGGGAATCTAGGATGGAAAAGGACCTGGGGGTCCTAGTGGATGATAGGCTCAGCAATGGCATGCAATGCCAAGCTGCTGCTAATAAAGCAAACAGAATATTGGCATGCATTAAAAGGGGGATCAACTGCAGAGATAAAACGATAATTCTCCCGCTCTACAAGACTCTGGTCCGGCCGCACCTGGAGTATGCTGTCCAGTTCTGGGCACCAGTCCTCAGGAGGGACGTACTGGAAATGGAGCGAGTACAAAGAAGGGCAACAAAGCTAATAAAGGGTCTGGAGGATCTTAGTTATGAGGAAAGGTTGCAAGCACTGAATTTATTCTCTCTGGAGAAGAGACGCTTGAGAGGGGATATGATTTCAATTTACAAATACTGTACTGGTGACCCCACAATAGGGATAAAACTTTTTCGCAGAAGAGAGTTTAATAAGACTCGTGGCCACTCATTACAATTAGAAGAAAAGAGGTTTAACCTTAAACTACGTAGAGGGTTCTTTACTGTAAGAACGGTAAGGATGTGGAATTCCCTTCCACAGGCGGTGGTCTCAGCGGGGAGCATTGATAGCTTCAAGAAACTATTAGATAATCACCTGAATGACCGCAATATACAGGGATATGTAATGTAATACTGACACATTATCACACACATAGGTTGGACTTGATGGACTTGTGTCTTTTTTCAACCTCACCTACTATGTAACTATGTAACTATGTAACTATGTCCCTCTCCCTGAAGAGCACATACTCACTTTTCCTTTACTCTGTTGGTAGGGGGTAGATTGTGACTCACTTTCCTTCTTCTCATATAACAGCGCTGGTGATTAGCCCAGCACTACCACAGGGAAAATGCCCTTGGCCTGGTATAAGTTAGACCTAAAGTAACTACAGGATGCCAGGGTTGGATCCTGGAAGGCATGCGTGGTCGTTCATGTGCACGAAAACGCGTTGGGAGGGGCCTTATGCGCTGATGTCATGTCGCCATATGCAAGGTTCGGATTGGTGGCCATTGCTGTAAGTCCAGCCATGTTTTTTTCTTGATGTACATCCCGTGGAATTTTTTTTTATTTGGCTTTTAATTGCTAATCATCTTAATAAAATTTACTACACTATATACTACCTTTCGGGCTCTGTATAATGAGCATTTTTTCAATTAGGATTCCCTCTGATTGAGCACTGTGCTATCTGAAGGATTGATTAAATGGCTGCTGTGGATTCCTCTAGGATGGATTGATACTTATATGCTGTTTTCCAATGGCATTCTGATGCGTGCATATTGGTGGAGGAAGAGCACTGAAGTCACTTTGTATTTTCCTATTGTTGCACTGGGAAGTGTTATATTCAGAGGATTGTTTCCTCAATTATCATATCAAATTCTTTCACTTTGAGGACTTTTAATATTAACGCTATTCAATTATGTACATGTCCTCCTACTACTAATGGCTTTGATTTATTTTTATATTTTATATGTCTATTCTCCACTTATTCTGATTACCGTATGATTGTCTCTTAATATTTACAGCTCTGTACTTTCTTGAGTTTCATTGTTATATTGGGTTGGTCATCTATAGCGCCAGCAGCTCTGCTTTGTGAGCGCTCACTGATTTCTTTACTAAGATATTAATCTCCAATGTAAGGGTTGTGGTCCTTTTTAGGGGACAAAAAGGATCCCAGTTAGATTATTCAAGGATTCTTACCCATGCAAGGTGAGGGGTGTCCGGAGTTGCTCGAGAGTGAGAAAAGCTGAATTGCAGCTTTCCCAGGATTTTTAAGTCTTAATATGGGACCTGGGTGGCTCAGAGAGATTTTGGGAAGGAAAGAGCCTCTAACACTGACTACAGGTACTTTGGTCCTGAAAGGGTTAACATGTCTGTGAGAGGGGGCTGAAAAGGACAAGAAGCAGTCAGCAGGTTTCCATGAGGTGTGGTGTGGAACAGCTGTGGGCTGTTTGTTACTGGGACTTTGTTGAGCTCTTGCGACATTTCTGGACCCTTGAAAAGGGAGGGAACTTCAAAACACTGTTATAGGACATGTTTTAGGCTGGTGGTGAGCTTAAGGTTTTATTTATATCAGAGGTGGATGGACTGTTTTGTTTGTTTTCCTGCTGAAATTAGCAGTTTTCATTCATCTTTTGGAAAATAATGACTTGGTTTTTAACAACTCGGCTAGCTGGTGATCCTTGGCCACACCAAATATTACATACTCTAACTGTAACAGGGCTTTTTCCTGCTTCTGGTGGATAAGCAAAATGGTGGGGAGCAAAGCAAAGGTAAGTGTGGGGTACTGGGCAATAGGGCATTAAATTGATCCTGTTATTTTGTCCTGTATGAAAAAGCACAGCTTTGCTTTAAAAATTAGTCACCAACAGCAAAATCTGTATGGTAAAAGAGTTAAATAAGAAATAGCCAGCAACTCAATTAAATCTGGCTCAGCCACATACCAATATATAATGCACCAAACATAGTCAACACTATTACATGTAGTCAATTGCTGCCAATTCAACACATTTTGAAAAGGAAAAAGAAAAAAGAAAGCAGCATGAAAGGGCTGGAAAATGAATAAATGTAACAGAGCACGTGAAGTAGGCACAGAAAATATGGCACAAGCAGAAGATATAAAAAAGGTGAATAAGGTGAACATGGGATTTAAAACAGCCTTCATTCTTCAAGCTACATTTTTTCTGAATGCTAGCCTCGACGTATAAAAGCATAATGTATCACAGAAGCCACAGCTGCTGCATCATTAATCCTCTGACGAGCAGGTTCTGAGTGATGTTAATTAATTTGTTCTTTCATGGAAGTTACAAAAATGCCTAATACGGTTTCTGCTGGTCAATTTATTATGTGAAAGGGATCTCAAGGAGTCAGAGGTCATTAAATCCATAGATGAACGTAGAAAAAAAAAAGTCAAAACAAGGTATATGGTAAAATGTAAGAGGGACAGGGTTATTATTCAAACACCATCTCATTAAAATTCCCAGTACAACAAAGAAATGGAAACATCGATATTGTTTTGTTGGTTAATTTCAAAGTGACTTTGCATTGAGTTGGAGAAGGGAAGATCATCAAATTAATGATCAACTTGGCTCTTCTCTCCACTTCTTTTATTAATCTTTAACATGGCAAGGCCTGCACAAAGCAGTGAGTGGCTCAGTGGCTAGCACTGTTGCTTCGCAAAGCTGGGGTCCTCGTTTCTGTTCTAATGATATGGAGCTTGAGTAAATAAGAACCCCACACTTTGGAAACATGTTGATGTGTTTTGGGCTTTTTCCTAAATCGTTCTTCAGGATTGTTTGCCTGATATTGAAAGGGTCATTCAATTGTAATATCTTTCAGTTGAGGAACTAAAAAGAATGGTTCCTTGTACTCTTCAAAATGTAGCATTATAAATATAAATAATTATGGGGTTGATTTACTAAAACTAGAGTGTGCAAAATCTGGTGCAGTTGCTCATGGTAGCCAATCAGCTTCTAACTTCAGCTTGTTCAATTAAGTTTTGACAAAAAATACCTGGAAGCTGATTGGTTTCTATGCAGAGCTTTGCCAGATTTTTCACTCTCCAGTTTTACTAAGTCAAACCCTATAAGTGCTCCATACTTCACCAAGGCTGCCATAAGGCTGTAGGATTGGGGATCTGAGAAATAACAGTCGTTAAACTTTTTGTACTCAACTTTCTAAAGATCAGGAATAGTAAGAGTCCATTGAGAAGATGGACTCACAAATGATATCTTTCCTTTGGCATGCTAATGATTTTAGGACAACTGTGCTTTTATATGAGGCTTAACATTACCCCCTCATCTCTTCAATACAACTGTCCAAATTGTCCATACTGTCATTGTATCTTAAGGGGATCTATTGTGTATTTATTAAATTGTATTTATGTATGTATGTTTATTTATTGTATATACTTTATGTATGTACTATTATATTTTATTACTTTTTCGTTTACAATCATTTTTATTGGGAAGATCATAAACATAAGTACAGAAAACGCAAATGTGTACATCACATAAAAAAAAAAACGGTTCAGTGGAGAGGTGTAACAATAATCTAAATTAGCATACAGCAGTGTTATAATATAGCACTGGGGAAAAATAATCAAAAGGTACTAATATTGAATACTGGGGAGAAAGGGGTAGAACACTGTCTTCCAATGGCAAATAATGTGATTATATTATTACAATAAAAAAAAAAAAGGTTGAACAGATGATATAGTTGAAGGCGAGGTATCTATACAGTATGAGGAGTATAATACATGTGTGTTAGTTCAAGGTATAGACCAAAATCTCAATTATTTTTTTCAAAAATAATCTTGTCGTGTCTTGGAGTGTGTGATGGACACGTTCTAAAAGTTTGATAGTTTCTATTCTGGATAGTACCTAGGCCCAAATAAGGTTAGGTAATTTCCAGGTAAAGTGGTTGTTAAGCCACTCTAAGCTGTATACACCATCAGCACTGCCTCCTATTGCAGTGCCCCCTCTGTGTATGATTTATAAAAATAAATGCTGCCAATACCTAATTTCACTGTCGAGACTGCGATCACATGACTAGCCAGCTTTCTCCTTTTCTCCTCTGAGAGATGCAGCGGGGCTGAGATTCCTCTGCTGATGTCAGTCTGGAGGGGAAGAGGAGAGAGCTGGCTGGTCATGTGATCGCAATCTCAGCTGTGAAATGAGGTGTTTACAGCATTTATATTTATAAATCATTCACAGAGGGGGACACTGCAATAGGAGGTAGTGCTGATGGTGTATTCAGGTTCGTGTTATGAGAGCAGCAGGAAGGGGGAGGGGCGTCTCAAACACAGACAAAGAGGGGAGGGTTAGGAGGACACAGGAGCAGAGAGGAGAGCAGATAGCAGGCTGCTGATGACAGAGGCACGTAAACTGACCACGGTGTCTGGTCTCAGCAGCCATGATTACCGTGGTCAGTTTACAGAGGGGTGGGGAGAAACTGGCAGGATCAGCCAGGTTTTGTAGGTGTTACAGTGGGCCAAATTACACAGGGATAGCAATGTGTCATATAACATGCTTTAAAGGAGCAGGATCCATGAGACGATCGCAGGTATCCCCGCGGACATTGAGTCTGCAGGACCCGCGATCACACTCGGAGAGCTTGCGGCAGGTGCGCCACCGGCGGCGCGCATGCGAAGACACGGCGACAAATTTAAAGGGACGTACAGGTACACCCATTTGCCTGTCCGTGCCATTGTGTTGACTTATATGTACATGCGGCAGTCAGCAAGCAGTTAATTTTGTTGGGGTTTCCCTGATTGAGACTGAGCGGTTGCATTTACACAGGTTGTCAATCATGGAGACCCAGTCTCCTATATCAATGGAGCATTCCAGTTCCTCTTCCTATTGCAATATTGGATTAGATTTTTCAGGAAGATGAAGATTGTTAAAGTGTTTATAAAGATGAGATATCAAACCTTGGTCTCTTGGGGATGTAATGCATATGTGTTCAAATTGTGTGTTAGGAGGGAGAATAGTTAGTGAGTAATATTCTCCAAAGAAGTTTTTCAGTTGTGTATAGTGGGAGACTTCTGAGGGAGGAAAGTTAGATTTGGCTTGTAGAAATTCGAATGAGGGGAATTTCATATTAGTAGTAAGGGATCTAAGTGTTGTACAGTTGTTTTTTATCCATACGACAAATGGCTCCTAACCTTGAAAGCTGGTGAAAATCTAGGGTTACCCAAAAACGAGGCCTATGGTGGTATTAAGGATAAGAGTTTAAAAGAATCTTTATGACGAAGCCAAAGTTGGTATGTTTGTGCTGCAATAGTATTGAGAGTATGAATCATTCTGGGGGAGATAACATTCAACCAAAGCGGGCCCTGTGTATGAAAAGGGAATACTGAGGAGAACTCAAAGGAGATCCATGGGATGTTAAGGTTCGGGGTAAACCATTGGGCTAGTTGTGAGAATCTGGCTGCAAGGAAGTATAGCCAAATGTTAGGGAGGCCAACCCCACCAGGGTTGTGGTCTGTACATAAGGGAGTAGCTACACCTTGTTTTTTAACCAAATACATTTATTTATCTCTTTTTTGTAGCGATGCTAGTCTAGTTTTGGGGATATTGATTGAAAGGGCATGGAAATAATAAAGTAAATTTGGGAGAATCATCATCTTAACAGCACAGATTCTACCAAGAATAGATATTTGGTATGATGACCATAATTTCAACAAAGAATTTATATGAGTGAAAAAAGGGGGGTAATTGGTTTGGAAAAGTTATTTTGTAGGATGATGTAATATATATACCCAGATATCTAAAGAATTGAGAACACCATGTGAATGAGAATTCGCCTTGTAATGAGGCTATTGTAATGGGAGAGAAGTTGATAGGTAGGGCCAAACATTTAGTTAAATTGATTCCTAGACCAGATAGATTGTGGAATATGTCGAGTTCAGATAATAGATTGGGTAAAGAGATTAGTGGGTCTGATAGGAACAAGAGAGCGTTATCTGCATATAGACTTAATTTGTATTCAGTGGGACCCATTGTATACTGAGGTGGGACGAAAATTTTGTGGAACGGTGTGGTCTTTATGTAGTTTTGGTATTAATTACATATTCGCTAAAAGCATCTCGTCGGGGGAATTGGTTACCCTGTAAGACGTGGTTGTATAATTTAGTTAATCTGGGAACTAATATTGGAGTGAATTTTTTATAATAGGTGGTAGAGTAACTGTCTGGGACTGTGGAAGATTTAAGAGATTTGATGATTTTCGTTATTTCCAATTCTGTGCAGGGTTCATTAAGGCAAGTTATTTGTTGGCTGGTGAGAGTTGGGAGTTGAAGTCCATCTAACCATCTATATGATTCAGGAAGGGGGTCCATTTGAGGGCTCAATAGGAGATTTTTGTAAAAATTAGAAAAGATTTCTAAGACCTTATGTGGGTGTGTAGCTATGTTACTATTTCTATCATGTAGTTTATACACATGAGGTGGTTTATGGGTTTCGTTTCGTTTTTTGCGAACATTGTGGAAGTATATTTGCTGTTTAACAAGAATTTAGCTTTTGAAAACCTAAGTGATTTTTCTGTGTCTGCAGTTAGAAGTGTATCCAGTGCTTGACGTTTGAGTTGGATCTGTTGGGAGATATCTTGGGTGGGTGTTCAATTTGTTGTAGAGATGGTGAAGGTCTCTAGTGAGGGATTTAATATCTGTTAGTCTTTTTTTCTTTTTTGCAGCTGCTATATTGATTATATGACCTCTCAAGACAGCCTTGTGTGCAGTCCATAATGTAGTAGGGGGTATGTCCTCAGTTGTGTTATGTTATGGGAAAAATAATCTACTATATGTGTAGAAATTTGATGGGTGATTGAAGGGTCAGTCAGCAGGGAGTCATTTAGATGCCAGCTAGGCCGACAGATATCAAGTGAGACAATCTGATGGTCAGACCATGGACATATGTGGATAAGCACTTTGGATGAGTTAGTTAATAGAGTTGGAGTACAAAATATACAATCCAATCTTGCATAACAGTCATGTGGGGGAGAAATGGGTGTATGCCGTTATGTCTATATTATGAGCTCTTCCAAGAGCCTATTAGTTTGTAAGTTGTTGAGAGAGCAAGCTTTGGATTTGGAGAATGCTTTAGAGGAGGGGACCACTTTACTTCTATCTAAAGCTGGGTGGGCAGCTAGATTGAAATCGCCTCCTAATATGAGGTGTGGGGAGGTATATCTGTCTAAAATCTACAAAAAAAAAAATGGAAGATTGCAATTCATTTGGAGCGTAAACTTTTATGGAAATCTTTAGAATTAAATATCTGCTACCAGCATCTTTATATACATTTCAAAATTAATAGAGTTACAAATAAATATAGCAACCCCACGAGATTTGGATGAGAATGTGGTATAGTGAAATTGGCTGTAGGTCTTTTTAAAATATTGTGGATTGTTCGAGGATGCAAAGTGAGTTTCTTGTAATAGAATTATATTGGCCCCTAATCTTTTGTAGTGAAGAAATTATGTGAAAATATCCTAATACCCATTGATAAATGAGGGGGTGAATGCTAGAATTATTATATAGAGGGGAAACAAGAATTTGGATGGATAGTAATGATATCCAATGATGGACCTACAGGCAACCCCAACAACACAGGGGTTAGATTATTTTGTATAGAAAAATATAACACCAATACAACCATTTGCGTAAACAATGTCTCCAGTATGATCATTACTAAAGTATTTAAAGTTACCAACAATTATGAGAATATGTATGATCTTCCAAAATGTGAGCAACAAGTAAAACAGGCCATAAGGACCAGAAAATATAAATTGAGAAATAAAGGGGAGTTAAGAAACAACATGAGACTTGACAACGTAAAATGAACACGAGGACAAATATGTCCAATACTTGCAGGCAAAGCCCAAACAACCAACCCAGAAATACTAGGGGGTGTTATTAAGCTGCAGATGCAAGCAGAGGGACAAACCTGATTTATCATATAAAAAGGTAATCATGCATTAGGGAAATATAATAAAGCACCTATATTGATGTTGGATATGAAACAAATTAGGCTAAGTCATATAATCATATATAATTCAAACTTGAGGATGGTCCAAAAAAGTTTTAGCAAGGATTAGAGTAAACCCAAAATTAAGATGAGTTGCAAGAGTTTTAACTGATAGGAACGGTAGCTTCAGCATTATATATCAATAAAACAGCAAACCACTGAGTGAACATTGCTCAAAGAAGTTTGGTGTAGGAACTATTACTAACCACTAGGGGAGTTGTAATGCAGTAATGAAAATAGCACATAGATCTAGTCTCTGTAACTGAGGGTCGATATAAATTAAAAAAAAAAAATCCCCCCTGTAAATATGAGCAAAGGTGTAAATCCTCTTGCACTAAGTCGTTGATTGGAGACTTCAGACCATTTCTCTGTGATCTTAGGGTGGTCGATTGAGTAGTCTATTGCAGTCTATCATTTATTGTCGTCGGTAATAGTGGCTGCTGCAATATAGAAGAGTCAATAAGCCATTGGAATGTGAAAGAACATTGTTTCACAAGCAACTTGGCAAGGGAGAGGTGGTTGAAACTGCATATCTTGAGTGGAATTAGGCAGCTTGATCATTGAAGGATTGGCGCCATCTTCTTTGCTCTCTGATCCTGATGGGATGAAGGGGTAGACCATATGGGCGATGATCTGGGTGTTGCAGGTGGACAGATGTTTGGTTCTGACTCAAGCAGGCCCAATTTAATCAACAGTTTCATGCCTTCAGTGATGTTATATACTGTATAGATTGTACCGTTGTGTGGTACCGTTAATTTGAAAGGGAATCCCCAACGATATCTGATTCTTGGAGTTTGCAGGATATAAGTGACCTCCTTCATTCTGCATCTCCTGTCTTGCGTTGCAGGGGAGATGTCAGGGAATATTTGAACTTGCTACCATCCAAGTTGATACTAGGAGTGTTCCTGGAGGCACACATGACATCCTCCTTAGTGAGAAAGTCCTTCATGCACAGGATCACATCACGGGGAGGTTTATCAAATGATGATTTGGGATGGAGAGCCCTGTGGATCCTGTTGCATGGGAAAGCTGATTCTGGTTTATCAGGCAGGAGGTTGTGGAATAGTTTGGAAACGGCTGGCATGGGATCAGTCACTGACTCTGGTATCCCCTGTAACCGTATATTATTACGGCGATTTCTATTGTCTAAGTCTTCGACTTGGGCTTGCAGATTTGAGAAATTGTCAGCTATCGTCTCATAATCTTTCCTGAGGTCATTGTGGGCCAAAGATAGTTTGTCATGTTTATTTTCTAAGATGTCTGTACGGCCACCCAGGGCTGCAATTTCCTGACCTCAGTCACCCGCTAACAACCAGTGACTAATCATTATTATATTTGGTCGAATGGTCTTTAACTTTTCTGAATGAATGTTTTCAAGGCTTTTTTTTTTCTCTTGGGATCGAATGTTAGAGTGTGTCACATTCCTGCAAAACTCCATAGAAACTGACATGTGACATGTCATACATATTACAAACATCATAGATATTACTTGTGACTTTTGCTCGAATGTGGAAACAATCCCAAACCAATTTTTTTAATAAATTGACCCAAGTGTAAACAGCCTGCGCAAACGAAACCCTATTTGGATCTAAACACACCTAGAGTCTTCTGTCTTCCTACAACCCAAGTAAATAGCACAATTATGCATAATATAAATTGATTTGAAATTTACATAGTCTTTTCAAGAGCAAATCCACAGTCAAGAACTGTTTAATTCCTACAGTTAATCCACCTGCAGTTTAATAAATAGATTCCAAAGAAAGACATTAAGGCATCTCTAAAGAATGACTATAATAAAACCCTTGAAAGTTAAAAAAAAGTGCATTGAAAAAAAAAACCTTTTCTGATAGAGCCATAAAATTAACATAATATCCTATTAAACCTTTTTTCGTTTGCATACCAACAAGGTATTTTTTTATCAGCAAAAAATAGGCATGCCTTGCTTCGATCTAAGATGTGGAATTTATCTTTTAACTAGATTCTGCATCAAGGCCTCTTATAATTCAAATTGTATTTTTCATTAAATTGTAATTCAGATGAAGTATAGTGTTACTGAGGAACTTAATCTGCTTGCAAAAGATGGCAGAGATTGCAAAATCTCCTGATGGCGATCTTAAATTAATTAAATGTACTGCACATGAAATTTTTAGCTAATAAATTCTGTAAATATGAGTTGCAAGGCTCCAATGTACATGGGCATTTGGTTTTAAGAGGACCACTTTTATACACTAGCACTAAATTATTATAATGCTGTATGCAGGAAGGTTAGTCATATTGAAATACAGAAGAATTCATTGCCTAAAAAAGTACAGTAAAATATGTAAATTAGAATAGTAAATTAGATTTTATGTTTAAAAAAGCAGCATGAAAATGTCCCTGCCATTTAGCTTTGGGTAGTAAGCCTCCCCTTTATCTTCTATTATTTGAAAGTGTTGCATGCCTTCAAGCTCTAAACCAATGAGGGCCAAAGGCTCCCAGGGCACTTCAGTTTCCATGGCTGTTAGTATGTATGTGAAGGTTCTCATTTATATATATTGTAAATCATGGCATAGCTAGCAGCAATTAGTCACAATCAACACGTGAAGACATTTTGTTGCTTATTTAAACAGTTTCCTCAGCTCTAATGGAGTGTCAGGAAAATATCCCAGCATTTATAGCTACATGGGCAAGTCAGCCTAATCCTATCACCATGGAATGTGTCAAGGTAGATGTTGATTGTTCAATTTGGTACCTTGATTGGAGGTGTGACAGTTTGTGAAATCATCTTGTTCTAATTTCACAATTCAATATCATCTATGGTGCCTGGAAGTCTTGGAGGGTATTAACAATCAGAATGAGATGGCAGAAGGTGTGGATTGTTGTCAAAATGCTGAGGTAGAAAGGTTAAAATGGCATTATGTGTTGGTGATCTATGGGGTCACCACAAACTCGCTCATCCATGTCTTTATGGACCTTGCTTTGTGCACTGGTGTGCAGTCATGTTGGAACAGGAAGGGGCCATCCCCAAACTGTTTCCACAAAGTTGGGAGCATGAAATTGTCCAAAATGTCTTGGTATGCTGACGCCTTAAGAGTTCCCTTCACTGGAACTAAGGAGCCAAGCCCAACCTCTGAAAAACATCCCCACACCATAATCCCCCCTCCACCAAATGATTTGAACCAGTGCACAAAGCAAGGTCCATAAAGACATGGATAAGTGAGTTTGGGGTGGAGGAACTTGACTGGCCTGCACAGAGTCCTCACCTCAACCCAATAGGACATCTTTGGGATGAATTAGAGCTGAGACTGCGAGACTGGCTTTATTGTCCAACATAAGGGCCTGACCTCACAAATGTGCTTCTGGAAGAATGGTCAAACATACCCATAGACACACTCCTAAACCTTGTGAACATCCTTTCCACAAGAGTTGAAGCTGTTATAGCTGCAAAAGTGTAGGCCAACTCAATATTGAACGCTACTGACTAAGACTGAGATGCCATGAAAGTTCATGTGCGTGTAAAGGCAGGCATCCAAATACATATATATATATATATATATATATATATATATATATATATATACTGTATATCATATGCTGAAATATCTCGGGGAGCAAATAGAAACAGAGAAGTGCACTATGCTTTAAATAAGAGCCAGGACCACCAAGGCATAATCTAATCTAAACTTTCACTAGGCTGAAGTATCATTCTGCATTGCTTTTGACACAAATTGTTTGCAAACCAGTCCTTGAACTAAGATGTCAACATTAAACCAGCCAAACTAAAACCAACAAAAATGTCTGAAATGAAAAAAATTCAGCCAGCATTCTATGTTTTAACAAACGTTCAACCCAGTAAAGCGTTTCTGTTATTATTTGGCTGAAAGATGGAGCCGTATTTTATTTATTTGACATTTGACTTGGTGACTCCATTCAATGACTTGAGAAAATAAAATGCATGGGTTTTGTTACAGTCTGTTTTGGCCTACACAGCTCAACAAACGTACCCCCATGTGTTTTCCATATGATTTCCATATGATTTAGCTTCTACTAATGTTTTACAACAGTTTTCAACGACTGTGGTTGTAATATTCAACTTAAAGGGATATTAAAGTCTTGTTTTTTTGTTTAAAAATAACAAACATGTTATACTTACCTGTTTAGTGTAGTGGTTTTGCACAGAGCAGCCCAGATCCTCCTCATCTCAAGTCCCTCCTGGCCCTATCCTACTGCCGAGTGCCCCCACAACAAGCAGCTTGCTATGGGTGCACCTAACCCAAACGGCTGCTCAGTGTGTCCATTCAGACATGGAGCCATGGCTCAGGCCCACCCCCTCTCTCTCCTCATTGGCTCACTGACTTTGTTTGACAGCAGCGGGAACCAATGGCGCACACTGCTGTCTCAGCCAATGAGGAGGGAGATTCCCTGACAGCCAGGGCTCTCAAGATAGGTCTCAGGTAAGTATTAGGGGGCTGAGGGGGGCTACTACACACAGAAGGTGTTTTATCTTAATGCATAGATTAAGATAAAAAACCTGCTGCCTTTAGAACTACTTTAAGTCCTCAGCTGTTCCCCATAGTAGCTCTTCTTTTCCACAAAATGTCTTCACTCTTGAATGACACCAAACATTACTCAGCCTGGAAGACTGAGGAAAGACTGCAGGGTTGCCCCAGAGTTTAGTGTATATGGTGACGTTTCACATTGCAGGGAATACCCAATTGCGTGCAAGGAAAATATTAAAAAAACAGCATTTTTGCTTGCACACAACTGGGTACTGAAAGTGAACATAGCTTAACTTAATTCACTAAGCTCTAGGGCAAATTCCCTTACACACTGCCACTTACCTTGCAAAGTGAACAATCTATTTGCCTTCAGTAAATCAACTCCTGTGATTGCATAGCATCATGGCCCCACCCCCTGAGCATGGCATTATGCTTTTTCAGTTTATGAATGCAGAGAGTGGTGAAAATATTATCTCATTAGCTCTACTTACTGCATCATCCAGGGTTGAAGACAGAAGGTGACCCACGGTGTCACGTGACCATCTAGATGTCATCAGCAAAGGTAAGTAACAACAGTAAAATTATCACATACTGCAGGCAGGGGCCTCAAGGGGAGGAGGGTGGTGTTTTCTGTTGGGTGGCGGGGATGGGGGGCTGCATAGAGCCTAAAGTTGAGCTTTATCTTTTTTGGATGAAGTGGCTTAGTGCATCTCTCAGTGTTTACAGCATTATGTGTGCCTTTTGGTTGAGGAGATTTCTGTTTACTTTCTGGTAAGTCTAACATCCATCATCCAGATAGGAAGCAGAGGGAAACCTCCTTCATGGTAACACAAATAGTAATACAAATTTGACAGAGGGTCTAACAGGTCCCTACTCTGTCCCCGTTTTTTCCTCACCCAATGTTCTGTTTTTGTAGTTGTCTTCAAAAAAGGAGGCAAAGGGAAGTTTTTCATTGGGTACACAATTACAATTGGTCTTACCAACTGCCAACATTAAAACTAAAAATGTAATGTTTTTGCTTTAGATATACTTTAGATACCCTTTAAATTAATGAATGAATAAAAAAAACCCATTAAAGTGGCTGAAGGCATTTTAACCACTTAAGCCCCGGAAGGATTTGCCCCTTAATTACCAGGCCATTTTTTGCGATACGGCACTGGGTGGCTTTAACTGACAATTGCGCAGTCGTGCGACACTTACCCAAACAATCAATTGACGTGCTTTTTTTGCCACACATAGAAATGTATTTTGGTGGTATTTGATCACCTCTGTGGTTTTTATTTTTTGCTCTACGTACAAAAAAAGAACGCCAATTTTGAAAAAAAGCAATATTTTTTACTTTTTGCTATAGTAAATATCCCCCCCAAAAAAAATTAAAAAACGAATTTCTTCCTCTGTTTAGGCCAATATGTATTCTTCTACATATTTTTGGTAAAAAAAAATTGCAATAAGCGTATATTGATTGGTTTGTGAAAAAGTTATAGCGTCTACAAAATAGGGGGTATATTTATGGCATTTTTATTAATTTTTTTTTTTACTAGTAATGGCGGTGATCTGCGATTTTTAGTGGGACTGCGACATTGCGGCAGACAGATCGGACACTTTTGACACTTTTTTGGGACAATTGACATTTACACAGCGATCAGAGCTAAAAATAGCCACTGATTACTGTATAAATGTCATTGGCAGGGAAGGGGTTAACACTAGGGGGTGATCAAGGGGTGAAATGTGTGTCCTAGGGAGTGATTCTAACTGTGGAAGGGATGGGACTGCCTGCAGGAGGAGACTGATCACTGTTCATACTTAGTTTGAACAGCAGATCGGTCTCCTCTCTCCTGATAGAATGGAGATCTGTCTGTTTACAATGACAGATCTCTGTTCTGTCTCTCTCAGGTGCGATCGCAGCCACCAGGCACACGCATCGGCTCCATCGTCGTGCCGCGGGCACATACCCCCTAGTTATTTTGGAGCGGCCGACATACAGCTACGGCTATTTGCCCAAGGGAGCCAACCTGTCACAGTATAACTAGTAGTATTGGGGGCATTAGTGGTAGGTTGACTAAAGCACCTGGACCCGAGGTAAGTACAGTAACAAGTCCTATTTGCAACCTCAGAACACCCAATAAGGAGATAGTATTCGACCGGTCTAACCTACGTGGCTTTTTCACCAATGCCAGGAGTCTGGCGGACAAGATGGGAGAACTAGAGCTACTGTTGTACGAGGAGGATTTATATTTTGTAGGAATTTCAGGGACTTGGTTCAACAGCTCTCATGATTGGCTGGCAACCATTCAAGGGCATTCCCTATACTGCAAGGATAGAGAGGGTAAAAAAGGGGGGAGGGGTATGCCTGTATATCAAAAATTATGTACAAGTGAATGTGAGAGACGACATCACTAATGGAGCAAGGGAGGAGGTGGAATCCTTATAGATAGAGCCACAAAGGGAGGAAATAAAGTGGAAGTATGCTATAGGCCCCCTAACCAGAAGGAGGAGGCGGAGGCAGACCTCCTATCACAATTTGGATTTGCGGCAGGGATGGGAAGTGTCATTATAATGGGGGATTTTAATGATCCAGACATAGACTGGGTGGAAGGAACTGCACATTCATCTAAGGCTTCCCAGTTCCTAAATGTCTTGCAGGACAATTTCATGGGGAAAATGGTAAATGCACCAACTAGAAACAAAGCCTTACTAGACCTACTAATTTACCAACAATACAGACCTGATCCCGGATGTTGAAATACGGGGCAATTTAGGGAACAGCGATCACAGGTCAATTCGTTTCAGTATAAATCACACAAATAGGAAACATAAGGGGAATACAAAGACACTGAATTTCAATAGAGCCAACTTCCCTAAACTACGATCCTTGCTAGAAGATACTAAATGGGATAAATTCTTAGGATCGAAGAACACAGAGGAAAAATGAGTATGCTTTAAGAACATTTTAAAAAAGGGTATTAGGCAGTGTATCCCAATGGGAAATACATTTAAAAGAGCTAATAAAAGTCCTGGGTGGCTTAACTCCAACGTAAAAATGCATAAAAAAGCAACGGAGAAGGCCTTCAAATAATACAAGGCTGAGGGATCAGCATTCCAACTTTACAAGGAATGCAACAAGAAATGTAAGGGTGCAATCAGGGTGGCTAAGATAAAACACGAAAGACACATAGCGGAGGAGAGTAAAAAAGAAATCCCAAGAAATTCTTTAAGTACATAAATAGTAAGAAAGGGAGGTCAGATCATACTTGTCCCATAAAGAATGATGAAGGGAATCTGGTTACTAAGAATGGAGAGATGGCGAAGATATTAAACATATTCTTCTCCTCAGTCTTCATGAGGGAATCGGGGGGCTCACTAAAGAACAAAACTGCAATGTTTATACTCATGGCTAACAGAGGACAGAATTTGAAATAGTCTTGAAAAACTTAACATTAATACGTCACCGGGACCAGATGGCTTGCACCTGAGGGTCAAGTAATTGCCAGACCATTGTTCCTAATTTTTACGAACAGTCTACTGACTGGAATGGTACCAGCTGATTGAAGGAAAGCCAATGTAGCACCAATATTTAAAAAGGGGCTAAAATACATCCCTGGGAATTACAGACCAGTTAGCCTAACATTAATTGTAAGCAAGCTCTTGGAGGGGATGATAAGGGAATTTATACAAGAGTTTAGTAATGACAACGGTATCGTTAGCAGTAATCAGCATGGATTCATGAAGAATTGTTCTTGCCAAACCAATCTATTAACTTTCTATGAGGAGGTGAGCTGCCATCTAGATAAAGGAAGGCCCGTAGACGTGGTGTATCTGGATTTTGAAAAAGCATTTGATACAGTTCCCCATAAATGTTTACTGTACAAAGTAAGGTCAGTTGGCATGGACCATAGGGTGAGTACATGGATTGAAAACTGGCTACAGGAGCGAGTTCAGAGGGTGGTGATAAATGGGGAGTACTCGGAATGGTCTGAGTTGGAAAGTGGTGTCCCCCAGGATTCTGTCCTGGGACCAGTCCTATTTAATTTATTCATAAACGACCTGGAGGATCGGATAAACAGCTCAGATAAGCGATATTAAGCTAAGCAGGGCAATAACTTCTCTACAGGATGTAGAAACCTTGCAAGAAGATCTGCACAAATTAATGGGGTGGACAACTACAGGGCAAATGAGATTTAATGTAGAAAAATGTGATATAATGCATTTAGGTGGCAAAAAATATGAATGCAATCTACTCACTGGGGGGAGAACCTCTGGGGGAATCTAGGATGGAAAATGACTTAAGGGTCCTAGTAGATGACAGGCTCAGCAATGGCATGCAATGCCAAGCTGCTGCAAGCAAAGCAAACAGAATATTGGTATGCATTAAAAAAGGGAAGAACTCCAGAGATAGAACAATAATTATCCCACTCTACAAGACTCTGGTGTGCCCTGAGTGTCCTCGGCTTTTCTCGGCGCTGCTCACCTGTGTTATGTCCATCATAGGGCGGGACTGGGCGTGACTGTGAGCGGCACCGAGAAAAGCCGAGGACACTCGGGTATGTGTATCTTAGCTCCGCCGAGTCCCTGCAGTCTCTGCGCCATATTTGAATTTACACACGGCTGTGTATGTCGGCGGTGATCGCGGCGATCACACAAGGCTGCACTGGGGCAAGGCTGCACTGACAAGGCTGCACTGGGGCAAGGCTGCACTGACAAGGCTGCACTGACAAGGCTGCACTGGGGTAAAGCTGCACTGACATGGCTGCACTGACAAGGCTGCACTGGGGCAAAGCTGCACTGACAAGGCTGCAATGGACACTGGGGCAAAGCTGCACTGACACTGACAAGGCTGCAGATGAACACCGATAACGCTGCATTGATGGGCATTTTAATGTAAGTTTTTCTTCCTTAAACTTTACTCCTAAAAGTTATTTTCCTTAAAATTCCCTCCTAAACTTGGGGTGCGTGTTATACGCCGGCGCGTGTTATACGCCGATAAATACGGTATTTACTCAGGCTTGCTCTTTGATAAATTATTGTGGCTCACCTGTGCAGCCGACTCCATTTACTTCCAGCAGAAACTCTTAACAAAAGAATAAAATTTTTGTGCCATGAAAACATCTTTTAACTGAAACTACTATCTTAAAGCCTATAATCAGTCAACCGTGTAGCTTTAAGTGCTCAAAGGATTTACAATTTTTTATGGATTTTGCCATCACTTGAAGACAGATGATAATAGTTGCCTTAGTTTAAATACAGTGGCTAGACTTTTCAAAAGTTCCTCCTCAACCACTTGCAATAGAGTTACTCATTTCAGTTATTGATCCACATCACTTGTGTTCCCAGGAGAGTCCAGTCATAACATGAACAACACTACAACGGTGGGCCAGATGGAGAAAAATCTAGTTTCTTCTGTGGCTAATATAGCTTGATCTGCCAGTAAGTCTTTTAGTGATGTTAATCCAACATACGCCTCTCAGGAAACCGTCACAATTACTTTTTGATTTAATTAATAAACGGCAAATCTATTTTTTCTTACCAGTGATATGTTTTAGCTATAGTTCCAGCTATAGAATGACAATCAACTTTGCTAGTCTCAAACATTATTACAAAAAGCAAATATGCTTTGGGATATGAAAATTCAGCATTTACAATGTTCTCACAAGAAGCAAAAGACTAATGCATATTTAGAAACTGTTAACTTATCGTGTAGAAGAATACTGCTGCGGAATACTAAAATCCAAGTTATTCAAAAAGACAGTTCAAAGAGCTCGGAAAATGTGCAAAGTGCAGTTTTGCATACAGAGCAATCAGACCTCGGTATTTCACTTCAAAAGGCTAGTGCATGCATGGTCAGCATAAGTGGAATCTCTCTACAAGATAATACAGCTCCCGTACTTACCTTGGCACATGCGCCAGGTAGATTATTGATTAGCTATGTAGACTTTCATATGCAGAACTGCCTGTTTCAGTGATGCACCACCATTTACACTATCTTACCAAAAGTATTGGGATGCCTGCCTTTACACGCACATGAACTTTTATGGCATCCCAGTCTTAGTCCGTAGGGTTCAATATTGAGCTGGCCCACCCTTTGCAGCTATAACAGCTTCAACTCTTCTGGGAAGGCTGTCCACAAGGTTTAGGAGTGAGTCTATGGGAATGTTTGACCATTCTTCCAGAAGTGCATTTGTTAGGTCAGGCACTGATGTTGAATGAGAAGGCCTGGCTCGCAGTCTCCGCTCTAATTCATCCCAAAGGTGTTCTATCGGGTCAAGTTGCTCCACCCCAAACTCACTCATCCATGTCTTTATGGACCTTGCTTTATGCACTGGTGAGCAGTCAAGCTGGAACAGGAAGGAGTCATCACCAAACTATTCCCACAAAGTTGGGAGCACGAAATTGTCCAAAATGTCTTGGTATGCTGATGTATGGATGAGCGAGTTTGGGGTGGAGGAACTTGACTGTCCTGACCTCAACCGTTGAAGCTGTTATAGCTGCAAAGGGTGGGCAAACTCAATATTAAACCCTACGGACTAATGCCCCGTACACACGGTCGGACATTGATCGGACATTCCGACAACAAAATCCTAGGATTTTTTCCGACGGATGTTGGCTCAAACTTGTCTTGCATACACACAGTCACACAAAGTTGTCAGAAAATCTGATCATTCTGAACGCGGTGACGTAAAACACGTACGTCGGGACTATAAACGGGGCAGTAGCCAATAGCTTTCATCTCTTTATTTATTCTGAACATGCGTGGCACTTTGTGCATCGGATTTGTGTACACATGATCGGAAATTCCGACAACGGATTTTTTTGTCGGAAAATTTTATAGCCTGCTCTCAAACTTTGTGTGTCGGAAAATCCGATGGAAAATGTGTGATGGAGCCTACTCACGGTCGGAATTTCCGACAACAAGGTCCTATCACACATTTTCCATCGGAAAATCCGACCGTGTGTACGGGGCATTAGAGTGAAATCAATTGATCCCCAACAATGGGTCAAGGTAGCTATACCCGGCAGGTAAATTTAGGAGAAACCCTGCCTAAACACCAGGGTACTACATATACACCTATATAGATCAGACCAAAATGAGGGACAAATGAGGAGCAAAAAGGGACAGAGGTACAGTAAAACCTTGGTTTGCGAGCATAATTCATTCCAGAAACATGCTTGTAATCCAAAGCACTTGTATATCAAAGCATTTTTTTTACAGGGTATAAAAGAGAAGAGAGGCACCTCTAAGTGTAGCAATAAGTTGCTAAATGTTGTACCTTCATTAAATGTAACCATATTGCTACACTTAGAGGCTCCTCTCTTCTTTTTTATACTCAGTTGTGACATGACGCTACTCTTATATCAAGACATCGCTTGTATATCAAGGCAAAATTTATTAAAACATTTTGCTTGTCTTGCAAAACGCTCTCAAACCAAGTTACTCTCAAACCAAGGTTTTACTGTACATTTTTCCAAATCATGGATGGTCCTTCAAAATCAGGGACAGTTGGGAGCATGGTCAATAGTGCTAATTCTGTTGTAAAGCTGCTTTTGTGGTGTTTACTAAACTATAAACAAAAATTCTGCTTGTGCTGCTGTTGGAGAGTTTACCACCACTTCCTGCCTGGTGAAACAACCTAGGCAGTAAGGGACAGATTTACAAAGCAAAGGTATTGCATTATGCATTATTGCATTATGACGGCCATATTAAGAAAAAAAATATTGCACATTTATTAAAACACAGCAATGTGCTTTATAGGTGCTTCTTATGATATTAAAGCAAATGGAGGATTTGCAAACAATAGCTAAGAGGAGAGCCTCATCATGTGAACTGTGAAAATGATGTGACCAGCTTTACTGCTTTCCTCAAGTCATGGAGCTGCTTCTGCTGTGGTAACCAAACATGAGGCTGTGAGTCACTGTGGGCTCCACCATTCAACCTGAATTTTATAAATTCACTGCAAAATGCGAGCTGCGGTGTGGGCAATCATTGCACATTATATATCATGGTTATAAATTGGCCTCTAAAGCAGGGTATAAATGCGCAGTTTTGTTCAACCAGCAGCTAGTTCCTGCTGAATTGGTCATTTTTGGTGCGTGTAAACCCTGTGTAATTCAAGCAGTTCCACCGAACCCCCACCACAAGACAAGGCAAAATGCCTTGTTTCTAGTGTAGCCGGTTCATACCACTGCATTGTTGTGATGTGCGCTGAAAAAAGTACTGTGTGCCAGTTTTAGCTGGCACACACTCTAATTCAGGCAATACATTAATATATTTTTTTTATTCAACCAGCGGGTTGAATGAAAAAAAATGAACCACGTTCCCATCCACACATTTAATGTGAATGGGGGAATCCTTCCCTCTGAGCTATTGTATTCTGCCGATAGGAAGCCTTCCCCCGCCGGCAGAATACAATGATCAGTGTTTATGGATATAGCCAGCGGCACTGATTGTTTGGGAAAAACCTGACAGGCTGGTTGTACACAAGTCGATCAACAGAAATAGGTAGCTCATACAAGGATAGAAATTTGTCTGGTCCCTGCAAAACCGGCCAAATATTGATCCTTGGCCAGCTTAAGAGCAAAGATTAGCACTCCTTCTATGATAAAAGGGTCTGTACTCATCAATCTGTGCTAATTAATCAGCATGCTGTAGTTGAGGGGATGGGAACAGACACAAAAGGCTCAAATCCAGCAGTATCAGCATATCAGCTGCTCTCCCTTGGCAATGATAGTAGTTCAAAATGTTAAATGGTTTACTTAATTAATATTAACAACTTATAATTTTAAAACAAAATGTTGCTTTTCCATTAGACTGGAATTGTCCTTTAAATGTGGGCTGGATGGCACAAGGTAGAAAGAAAAAAAAAATCTTACTTTGATAAGGACTCGTATTTGGCCAGTAGCTTTTGGTGACATGTAATACCAGAAGCTCAGTGTACAATTTTCTCCTGACTCCTTCCATGTGACGCCTTTTATATGAGCCTTTTCACCACGCAGTCCAACCAAGGAAGTTTCCAGAGAAAGGAAGTGACCTTTAATGAAAGTCTGAGTAAATACATTGTATAAGATAATTGTGTTAGGCATTTGTTGTAACTTCCTCTAAAGCAGCCATTGTCAACCAGGGTTTCGAGGAACCCTAGAGTTCCTCCAGAGGTTGCTAGGGTTACTTTTTAGCTGAGAGACCAATTGACCAACAGTACTTGGCAGAGCCAGAAGCATGACACCAATGATCTTTTCAGCTGGCACTCTGACCACCACTATAAGGGGGGCATTCTTTCCACTGGCCACCAATGTAAAGGGCATTTTTCACACTGACCCACCAATGACTCAGTTTAAGCAGGGGTTCCATGAGACCTGAAAATTATTTCAAAGGTTCCTCAGGGGTAAAAAGGTTGGGAAAGGCTGCTCTGGAGTTTAAAAGTGAAGATGACATCATCATTCTCTTGGGCTTACAGAAGAGAAAACAAGGGGTGGCATTACCATAGACAAGATGGGGCTTGGAGATTCTAGAAGTGACTGCAACTTGGGTAAGAAATTTGGCTGGATATGCAAAATGGAGAAAGAACTACATAGGGAATCAATGTCTGATTTAAGTCATTTTCTTAAGCTTTGGCACTTCCATTGAATGGAAAATTAAAAAATAAACACTCTTGTGTGTAAAAAGAAGAGAGAGAATCAACAAAGTGGTTTTGGTTTACAGTGAGTGTCAGGACTGAATAATGTTAGGAATGCTAAGGAATATATAAGAATCCTGGCAGAAATACATTTTCTATTCACAAGATCATACTGCATTTTGTGCTGCGAGTAGGAGAAAAACAAAAAGTTGCATGGCATCTGATCTTATGCCATGTACACACTACACTTTTCGACCGAAATGGTCCGACGGAAGGAATACGGACAATTCGAATGTGTGTGGGCTTCATCTGACCTTTTCTGTGAAAAAATCTGTCGGACTTTAGAAATAGAAAATGTTTCAAATCTTTCCGACGGACTTGAGTCTGATCGAAAAATCCGTTCGTCTGTATGCTAGTCTGACGTACAAAAAAGGACGCAAGGGCAGCTATTGGCTACTAGCTTCCTTATTATAGTCCGGTTGTATGTCATCACATTCGAAATGATCATACTTTGGTGTGATTGTGTGTAGGCAAGTCCGTTTCATAGGAACTCTGTCGAAAAGTCCTTCGGAGTTCAGTCCGACGAAAAGTCCGGTCATGTGTCCATGGCATTAGAGAAGTTTACAGCAACTTGCACAATATTGGCTGCGCCCTGCTAATCACAGTTGTCTACCAAGGCCGTAAATACATTGGGGTTGATTTACTAAGGACAAATAGACTGTGCCTTTTGCAGTTGCACTCTGCAAGAGCAGTTGCTCCAGAGCTTAGTAACTGAGCAGAAGCTCTGCTGACTGCCATCATCCAATCATGTGCTGTTTTTTAAATTTTCCTAGCACGTGATTGGGTATTCTTTGCAAAGTGAAACTCTACTTAATTTACTAAGCTCTGGAGCAACTGCACATTCTATTTGCCACTTTGATCTTTTTAAGTATTACAGAAAATCCTTTTTTTAAAAATATGTAGCACCCTTGTCCCAAAGCAGGGATACAGATAAATCTAGTTGTGGAAGACATTTGGCCTAGGGGGACAAGATGTTTAAAAATAGTCTTAAGCTGGCCATAGATGAATCAAAATTTGGCTGGTTCAGCAGGACCTATAGATTGACTTCTCACAAATGGGCTTGTTGAAATAATTTGTGTTCAATGAGCGCTGCAACCAATTAGCTGCAGTGCTGATCAGTGTATCCTAATGCCCCATACACACAATTGGACTTTCCGATAACAAAACCGTGGAATTTTGTTTGAAGTTTGTTGGTTCCAACTTGTCTTGCATACACACGGTCACACAAATGTTGGCCAACAATTATGAACGTGGGAACGTGGTGACGTACAAGACGTACGATGAGCAGAGAAAAAGGAAGTTCAATAGCCAGTGCGGCTCCTTCAGCTTGATTCCGAGCATGCGTCAACTTTTGTGTGCCGGACTTGTGTACACACGACCGGAAATTCCGACAACAAAGTTTTGTTGGTGGAAAATTTGAGAACCTGCTAGCCAACATTTGTTGGCGGTAAGTCCGACAACAAATGTTCGATGGAGCATACACGCGGTCGGACTTTCAACCATCAAGCTCACATCCAACATTTGTTGTCGGAAAATCCGATCGTGTGTACGGGGCAAAACAGGAGAGAAGTACCCGCTGTCAAAATACAACAGCCTAGCAGGGAGGATTCCTCCATCCACCTCGAATGTGTAGATGATGGAACCTGTTCAAATTTTTTTGATCGCTGGCTGGGCAAAAAAAAGTGATTTAACTATGGCCAGCTTTACCTGTTTCCATACAAAACAGAAGTTTATTATTTTTCCTTTCACTGAAAATAACAGATACAAAAAAAATGGTAAGGTTACCAGCTAAATAGATTTAATTCTGATCTAAAATATAATACATTAGAAATGACTGAAGATATTGCCCGGAGCTGCTTGATCTATAGGCTGTTAGAAACTCTATTGCCGTTGGCAAAATAGCATTGTGGACCATTATAAATTGTCTCAATGTATGTGCCTATTAACTTATTAAAAAGCAAAAATGTAACTAATTCTGCTTTAGTATATTTGCAAGAATACATAATTAAAATGTCTCAGTGCTGAAATGTCAGTGCTATCATTCAGAGAAATGCAGGAATTGGAAAAGTCAATGTAAATGTATTCAGAATTATGTAATGGGGCCGCACACAACCTTAAACATCTTTTCTAGGTGGATAAACAACACTCTTTGTGGATTCATCATTCCTATCACCATAAACATGACATTATGGTAAACATGACAGACTCATTTATTGGGGCAGTAATGAGAGCAATGACAATGTGCAAAGTGTAGTTACCCGGGGCAGCCAATCCAGTTGCTACTGCAGTGAATGAAAATTTATATACAGTATACTGTATATATATATGTATATATATATAAATTTGAATTCACTGCTTAGTAATTCACTTAATGTATCTAAACTAAGTAAACTGCTGCTGAATTTTTGAACTTCCAATATACATTTGTATTCCTGGCAACAAAGCAAGTAGTAAAACACGGATGGAGATGACAGCCACAAAAGTATGACACCAACGAGGACTTCCCAATTTCAAGGCTGAAACCTTTAAATAAAGCTGTAACTCACCTTCCTCATTTCCCATTGTGTGGTCCACAATCTGAGGTTTCAGAGTTTGTGAAGAGTTACCTCCTAAGATCCAATCAAAATTGTCTGCCAAGGAGTTCTTCCAGCCACAGAGCCCGTCTTCAAATGTGCAGGAAGTGCCACAGTCTTTCTCATCTGTGTTATCCCCACAGTTATCCACAAAGTCACACCGCTCTTCTGGCCTGTAACATCTCCTATTTTTACAAATCAGGAAACCAGATGGACAGAAGCCTGGGGAGACAAACACAGACATCCAAAAGAATTCAGTTGATGTTGCCTTGAGTTAATTCAAATAAGTTAAAGTGATTGAAAAGGCAGAAGGTTTGTTATCCTAATGCATTCTGTGCATTAAGATAAAAAACGTTCTGTGTGTAGAAGCCCCCCTCAGCCCCCCTAATGCTTACCTGAGCCCCATCTCTATCCAGCGATGTACACGAGTGCCTCGGCCATTCAGGACTCTCCCTCCTGATTGGCTGAGAAAAACCAGCGGCGCTGGTCATTCAAAGTCAGTTAGCCAATGAGGAGAGAGAGGAGGTGGGGCCGAACCACGGCTCTGTGTCTGAATGGACACAGGGAGCTGTGGCTTGGCTCCAGTGCCCCCATAGCAAGCTGCTTGCTGTGGGGGCACTCAACAGGAGGGAGGGGCCAGGAGCTCCGACCAGGGACCCGAGAAGAGGAGGAATAGGGCTGCCCTGTGCAAAACCATTAGACAAAGCAGGTAAGTATGACGTGTTTGTTACTGCGTCTTGAAAAAGTATTCATACCAATTTTCCACATTTTGTCATGTTACAACCAATATTGGGATTTTATGTGATAGACCAACACAAAGTGGCACATAATTGTGAAGTGAAAGGAAAATGATAAATGGTTTTTAACATTTTTTACAAATAAATATGTGAAAAGTGTGACGTGCATTTGTATTCAGCCCCCCCTGAGTCAACACTTTGTAGAACTACCTTTCGCTGCAATTACAGTTTCAAGTCTGTTTGGCAATGTCTCTACCAGCTTTGCACATCTAGAGAGCGACATTTTTGCCCATTCTTCTTTGCAAAATAGCTCAAGCTCTGTCAGATTGGATGGAGAGCGTCTGTGAACAGCAATTTTCAAGTCTTGCCACAGATTCTCAATTGGATTTAGGTCTGGACATTGACTGGGCTATTCAAACACATGAATATGATTTGTTCTAAACCATTCTATTGTAGCTCTGGCTGTATGTTTAGGGTTGTTGTCCTGCTGGAAGGTGAACCTCCCCCCAATCCCAGCCTAACAGCTTTTCTTTTCAGATTTCCCTGTATTTGGCTCCATCCATTTTCACATCAACTCTGACCTGCTTCCCCTTCCCTGCTGAAGAAAAGCATCCCCACAACATGATGCTGCCACCACCATGTTTCACAGTGGGGATGGTGTGTTCAGGGTGATGTGCAGTGTTAGTTTTCCGCCACACATAGCGTTTTGCTTTTAGGCCAAAAAGTTAAATTTTGGTCTCATGTGACCAGAGCACCTTCTTCCACATGTTTGCTGTGTCCCCCACATGGCTTCTCACAGACTGCAAATGGGACTTCTTATTGCCTTCTTTCAACAATGGCTTTCTTCTTGTCACTCTTCCATAAAGGCCAGATTTGTGGAGCGCACAACAAATAGTTCTCCTGTGGACAGATTCTCCCACCTGAGCTGTGGATCTCTGCAGCTACCATGGGCCTCTTGGCTGCTTCTCTGATTAATGCTCTCCTTGCCTGGCCTGTCAGTTTAGGCACACTGACATGTCTTGGTAGGTTTGCAGTTGTGCCATACTCTTTCCATTTTCCGATGATGGATTGAACAGTGCTCCGCGAGGTGTTCAAAGCTTAGGATTTGTTTTTTAGAACCTAACCTGGCTTTAAACTTCTCCACAACTTTATCCCTGACCTTTCGGTGTGTTCCTTTTCTTCACGATGCTGTTTGTTCACTAAAGTTCTCTAACAAACCGCTGAGGGCTTCACAGAACAGCTGCATTTATACTGAGATTAAATTACACACAGGTGAACTCTATTTACTAGCTAGGTGGCTTCTAAAGGCAATTGGTTCCACTAGATTTTAGTTAGGGGTTTCAGAGTAAAGAACGCTGAATACAAATGCACGCCACACTTTTCAGATATTTATTTGTAAAAAAATTTGAAAACTATTTATCATTTTCCTTCCACTTCACAATTATGTGACACTTTGGGGGTCATTTACTAAAGGAAAATCCACTTTGCACTACAAGTGCAAAATACAAGTGCAAAGTGCACTTGAAATTGCACTGAAAGTGCACTTGGAGGTGCAGTCACTGTAGATGAGACATGCAGGGAAAATAAAAAACAGCATTTTAGCTTGCACATGATTGGATGATAAAATCAGCAGAGCTTCCCCTCATTTCAGATCTACCCCTTAGATTTACAGCGACTGCAATTTCAAGTGCACTTCCTGCAAAGTGGATTTGCCTTTCGTAAATAACCCCCTTTGTATTGGTCTATCACAGGGGTCTCCAAACCCCTGGCCCGCGGGCCACATCTGGCTCGCTTGTATGTTCTATCCGGCCCACAGCTCATTCAGATACTGCCGAGACTGCAGGGTCAGAACTGCTTGCTTCAACCTCCCCACGCAGGCTACTGTCAGCGGAAGAGAGCAGAAGGCAGGCGGGGCGATATGTGTGTGTACTGCTGTCAGAGAGGAACCAATAAGGCAGAGGACAGTGGAGCAGTGGGCTAATTCCCATGTGTGCAGGGAGGAGGCGGGGCCCCGCTGTCAGGCAGCACGGATGTGTGGGCTGGCTGTGCGGGCTGGAGTCAGGCTAGGGGGGGTGCAGGCATAGGAGGAGGTCAGGGTGGAGGAGGCTCCCCACTCTGTGCAGCTGCCATCGCCACCGCAACCGCCACCAGAGATTTGGATGCAGGTCTTGTCATGCCTGCCCCAGTGACAGCTAACCCGCCCAGGTGTGCTGCAGATTTCTCCACTAACATTATCTGGAGGAGGAGCCGCAGGATGGAGAGAAACTGTCTTCAGGACTGAAAAACCCAAAGGTGTGTGATGGTGGAGGGGTGTTAGGGGAGAGCTATGAGGTGGCAGGTGTGATCAGAGTAGAGAGATATGGGGGGTGTGATCAGACTGGGGATAGCTGGGGAGGTGGTAATCAGGCTGGGGGGTATCTGGGGGGTGGTGTGATCAGAGTGGGGGGGGTATCCGGGGGTGGGGGTGTGATCAGATTGGGGGTACCTGCGGGTGTAATCAGGGTGGGGGACACAGTCGTGGGGGAGACACTGATAAGGGACACAGATGTGGGGGAGACTCTGATGGGGGACACAGACCAGTATTGCCAACCTACCAGATAGAATTTTACTGACACGAAACCCAAAATTTACTGGCAAAGCCACGTTTTTACTGGCATTTCCAAAAGTTACAAAATTACAGTTGTAAGTGCAAATTTTACTATTTAGGATACAAATAAGTACAATATGCAATTAGCAATGTGATTTAAGGTAGATATTAAGGCAAAAGTCATATTTCTTATTTTATTCTCAATATAGTAAATAAGTGGCTCAGGGACAGGAAATTTGAATGGGTGACACACGCCCATGAAATGGACTCTCACAGTGTCACTCACAGCAGTGTGCAGCAGCACAGATCACTGACACGTCCCATCCTGAGTCACAGTGATACTCTCTCCACGCCAGGTGGTCCTCTCAGTACCCTCCAGTCCAAACAGCCCTGACAGTCCTGCTCCCTCCTGTCCCACAGACCCGCACACGAGGCTCTGGTCACTCCGCTCGGCTCCCTTGCACCATGACATCACACGACACGCTCAGGCATTGCCTCTGCCAGACCCGCCCCCCCCCCGCCGGTACCACCTGAACACACTGTAGCAGGCACTTGGATAGTTCTGGCCGGCTCCAGACCCGAGCGGAGCATGCCCAGTTCCGAGCCAAGCATCACAGCCATATTTTTTACTGGCAACCTTTTCCTCTTACTGGCATTTACTGGCAGGAGAAAAGAGCCTGTTTTTTACTGGCTGGCAGTAAAAATACTGACGGTTTGCAACACTGACAGACATGCGGAAAAGCTATGATGAGTTTATTTAAATTTTATTCCTTTATTTATACATAACAAATTTTTTCATCCCGCGAATATTTGTAAAATCTACAATGTAGCCCTTGGGCTAAAAAGTTTGGAGACCCCTGGTCTAGCACATAAAATGCCAATAAAATACATTTACGTTTTTTGGTTCTAACATGACAAAATGTGTAAAGTTTTAATGGGTATGAATACTTTTTCAAGGTACTGTATTTTAATAGAAAAAAAAAATGAGACTTTACAATCACTTTAAAGCATACCTGCCCTGGGTTTTCATATGCAAAAAAACAGGTTCGATTTGAAGCTGAAAATGCACAAATTAAAGCCAGTCTGCATTTATTAATAAATGATTCAATTTATTTTTTTAAGTACTGTAAGTACCTGAATTTGACTTGGTTTCAGCCTCATGCACTGCCCTATACAGAATCCAGACTGGAAGAAGAAAGGCAGGACTAGAAACCATTTAGAAGTGCTAAATGCAACGGTGCTATGCGTGCCGATAGGAGGAGTGAGCTCTGGGATGATCTCAGCAGTCTGCTTCTGCTCTTTCACTCTCCAGTCAGCAGAGTGGGGTGGAGAGAGGACACTACAGTATCCCTTCTACATTCTATAACTGTAACAGAGAAAGTAGTGTCATCCTACAGGTGATATGAGAGGGGGCTGTGCAAATCTAGGTAAAACAGCTCCGTGGCATCTATTTATGTTTCTATGTTTTTAGCTATTTGTCTGCTGTCTAGCTTTAATGTCCCGCTCACCAGCAGCACATGCTCATCTTTCCCATAATTTCCCACTTTAAGATGGTAGGAGGAGGGGAAGGGAAGTGTAAACTCTGAGTCAGAGATTCAAGTGGTTGTAAACCTCTGAAATTAAAGCAGAGTTCCACCCAAAAATGGAACTTCCGCTTTTCGGAATCCTCCCCCCCTCTGGTGTCACATTTGGCACCTTTCAGGGGGGAGGGGGGAGCAGATACCTGTCTAATACAGGTATTTTTCTCCCACTTCCGGGCATAGATACCCGAGCCACCCGCGGGTATCTACGCCACTTCCTGCGCCTTCTCCGTCCCCCCTGCTGTCTTCTGGGAGACACACAGGTCCCAGAAGACAGCAGGGACCAGTGGGATAGTGCAGCACGAGTCGTGCATGCGCAATAGGGAACCAGAAAGTGAAGCCGCAAGGCTTCACTTCCTGATTCCCTTTCCGAAGATGGCGGCGGCAGCACCCGAGAGCCAAGGGAGAGATGGGCTTCAGGTGCCGACATCGCGAGCGCCCTGGACAGGTGAGTGTCCTAATTTTAAAAGTCAGCAGCTGCAGTATTTGTAGCTGCTGACTTTTATAAAAAAAAATGGCAGAACTCTTCTTTAATAATTAACAAAGCATATGCTTCTATCTATACTGTGTACTTGCCTTAATCCAAAGCACTGAGTGTGATTTCTGTCTGCAATCGAATTCCTTTGCTATCTGCATGAGTCACTTCTGATCATTAATGCCGACACCAGGGAATCCCAGGGGATGGCCCTGCCCACCCTCCAGCACACAGCAGATGATTGACAGCCTCAGCTGTGCCTGTTTCCCTATGATGCTGTGTAGATGAGTGTGTCCATTCCCTCCACTCAGATCTCAGATTACACTCAGCTCCCTGAGTGTAGTGTCAGGAAGATCATGCCAGTATGTGGAATGGAGCATTGGGAAAAAATACCTGCATTTCTGCTTATGTGATTGTACTTGATATGATTGTCGGTCACCAACCTGACCTTGCACCACATCCGTGCTTCAGTATTCTCCAGCCTGCAATTGCTTAGTTGACACTCCAGCCTGCACGCCTGCTCCAGGTCTCAGCCTACGTGACAGTCTACCACCTGTTCGCTGTTCCTGTGATTGTCACTTGCTGCTGCGAAGTATGGCCTGGTCTTCCTGTGTCCAGTTTATCATCTTCTGCAGGGAAGTTACACAGTGGTGACCAATTCGGACGCACCTGTCTACCTGTACCAGTTGCTGGCAACAACTAGGAGGCACTCGGGCAGCTTTGTGCCCTTGTGCCACCTGTTCACTTTACCAGGGGCCCTGAGCCAGAGGTGTAAGAGAGGCCATCCTCATCGCTTCAGGCTCCTTCACCAGGTACATGACACTGACAGCCAGGCTATACTATATTTCATTGGAAAGAGCTAGCACTTAGAAAAATATAAATGAAAATGTTATAACCTTAACCAAACTGATTGCATAAAAACATGCAATGGGACAATTCTAAAGCAAGGTTAAATTTCTGAGACAATCTAAAATGACATAGACGTGTGTTACCTTTCATGGGCCAGGTCTTGTGAGATTCAGAGACAGAAGTGGAGGATGGAATGCAGTTATTAGACATAACTAAGTCGTCCAAAGCGATGTCCCCTCTTTGATCTTTGCCCACTTTCCCTTCAAATGTGACATAAAAATCCTCTTCAAGTTCCTGGAGTTCCAACTCCTTCCTCTGCCAGAAATTCCCCTGGTCCCTGGTCATGTTAAAAAGCAGCACCTTCTGTCCGCTCACTGTCACCTGATGTACGGTTAGCGAGCCAATCCCCTCTCCATACATGTGAAAGTAAAAGATCAGCTATGAAAGAGCACACAGACAAGAGGGCCTGAAAATTAGATGAGCAATCATATACTGATAATACAGGAGATTTGGAGGCATAGTTATAAAACATTTTTTTTTAACCGGAAACATATAACGCTCTGGTTTGCATGGGGTGCTTGTTATCATATGCAATGGAGGAAGTTAGGCTAGGATTCTTATTTGCAGCACAAAATATGCAGTGAACCTACACAAGCAGCACCAAGAGAATGAATCTCTCTAACAATCAATGAGAAGGCTATCTAAATCCAAACAAATTACCGTATTTATCGGCGTATAACACGCGCCGGCGTATAACACGCACCCAAGTTAAGGAGGGAATTTTAAGGAAAAAAACTTTTAGGAGTAAAGTTTAAAGAAGAAAGACTTACATTAAAATGCCCATCAATGCAGCGTTATCGGTGTCCATCTGCAGCCTTGTCAGTGTCAGTGCAGCCTTGCCCCAGTGTCCAGTGCAGCCTTGTCAGTGCAGCTTTGCCCCAGTGCAGCCATGTCAGTGCAGCCATGTCAGTGCAGCCATGTCAGTGCAGCCATGTCAGTGCAGCTTTTCTCCAGTGCAGCTTTGCCCCAGTGCAGCTTTGCCCCAGTGCAGCCTTGCCCCAGTGCAGCCTTGCCCCAGTGCAGCCTTGCTCCAGTGCAGCTTTGCCCCAGTGCAGCCTTGCCCCAGTGCAGCTTTGCCTCCATGCAGCCTTGCCCCAGTGCAGCTTTGCCTCCATGCAGCCTTGCCCCCCCGTGCAGCCTTGCCCCCGTCCAGCTTTGTGGGATCGCCGCGATCCCTGCCGTCATACACAGCCCTGTGTAAATTTAAATATGGCGCCGAGACTGCAGTGTCTCGGCGGAGCGCTGATACACATAGCCGAGAGTCTTCGGGTTTTCTCGGCGCCGCTTACAGTCCCGCCCAGTTCCGCCCTATGGGCGGGACTGTAAGCGGCGCCAAGAAAACCCGAAGACTCTCAGCTATGTGTAGCTCCGCTCCGCCGAGACACTGCAGTCTCGGCGCCGTATTTGAATTTCCACACGGCTGTGTATGTCGGCGGCGATCGCGGCAATTGCCGCGATCGCTCCGATCACACACAATTGGGGGGGGGGTATCGGCCTATAACACGCACCCACGATTTTCCCCTGATTTTCAGGGGAAAAAAGTGCGTGTTATATGCCGATAAATACGGTATATATTGCAGCCTATCCTTCCATGAAATGTTTTGACTCCATTCATTTTCTTTTTTCATTTTGTATCCTTTATTTTCACCTGGTGATCCTAAGGCCTAATGCACACTGGACATTATAAAAAAGCCAGTAATGTTAGCTGTAGAAAGTTGTAGCTGTAGAGTAAGTTTTTTAGCGTTTTTGCACTAGTGTTTTTTAGCTTTTTTTAGCAAAACTATACCCCCATGAAGCATTAGAAAATGCTGTAGTGTGAATCGAGCCTTGTACTGTGAAACAGTGAAAGTAATATATATATATAAAAAAAATAATAAATACACCCAGAAGTAGGATATATGTGCATTTTAACTAGGAGTCAGACATGAAGCTATATGAAGGGTGGAAGGGATATATAAATCTTTTATATCAAAGTACCGTATATACTCGAGTATAGGCCGACCCGAATATAAGCCAAGGCACCTAATTTTACCACAAAAAAAAACGGGAAAACATATTGACTCGAGTATAAGCCTAGGGTGGGAAAATGCAGCAGCTACTGGGTAAACAATGCCCATCTGCAGCCTCACTGTGCCCATCTGCAGCCGTACCTTTGATTACAAAAACAGCGGGTGTCTCCCACTGTGTTATGCAGTCTGTTCGGTGGCCGTCCATTGTAACAAAGCCCCACCTCCTCCTCGTCCATGATAGACGGAACACTGATACAGTTTCCCAGCATTGTATCAGTGTTCCTCTATCACAGACAAGGAGGAGGCGGGGCTTTGTTACAATAGACGGCCGAACAGACTGCATAACACAGTGGGTGACACCCGCTATTTTAGTAATCAAAGGTACGGCTGCTGTACGGCTCACTCGAGTATAAGCCGAAGGGGGGGGGGGTAGGTTTCAGCATAAAAAATGGGCTGAAAAACTTGGCTTATACAGGAGTATGTACGGTAGTACTAAAAGCTGAGACTTTTTTTTTCATAGATATGATTATTTTAAATATAATGCACAATACTGGTAAAAAATTACTTTAAATGTAATAGTAATGGCTTCTATCAGCCTCCACCTTCTCTGGGTTTAGATGCTGACATTCCCTACACAGATTAAAGTGATTTTTTTTTAAAAACAAACATGTTACACTTACCTGCTCTGTAATGGTTTTGCACAGAGCAGCCCTAATTCTCCTCTTTTGGGGTCTCCAACCAACGCTTTTGGCTCCTCCTGCCATCAGAGCGTCCTATATCAAGCTGCAAAGTATGGTATAGAGCACCCCTATAGCAAGGTAAAAAAAACTTCTGCAGGCCAACTAATCAGCTGACCAACTAATCAATTATGAAAATAGTTGAGAACTATTTTCATAATCAATTAATTGTTGATTAACCGATTCGTTGTTTTGGCCCTAATATAAACATCCCTTGCGATAACAATACAGCATGACAGGTCCTCTTTATGGAGAGATCATGGATCTAAAAGACGCCAAATCTCTCTTCTGCCCTTAACCTCCCTGGCGGTATGATTATTTCAGATTTTTGATGCTCAAAGCGGTACAATGTTTTGCATGGAAATTTGGCGTTTTATATAGGCCTGTAATTCTTAGGAATAACTCACTTAAATTTCTCCAGAAATGCGGGGCCTCTATGGGAGCCAAATTTTCCCCCTCACTGGCCAATATTTATATGGGCTGGTGGGAGAGGTCCCACATCTTTGGACCAAATAGTCCCCGCTGTAAAGATACGGTCTTTTTCTGTCGCTTTATAGACGACCTGTTATTTATTACATCAGATAGAGAAGCTGATTTAGATACCTGGCTGGCATATTTCAATGACAATTCATTAAATTTAAAATTCACGGGAAATCTGCAATCCAGATCCATAGAATTTCTTGATGTGCAACTGGCGGGGTCCGGTGATGCGATTCAATCCAGTCTGTACAGAAAACCTCTCAGTGGCAACACTCTACTTAGAGCTGATTCTGCACACCCTAAACATACCATCAGAAGTATTCCATATAGCCAGTTCTTAAGGTTAAAACGCCTATGTAACTCTCCTGAAACTTTTGAGGCTGAAGCCAAAAGTATGGCAAACAGGTTTAAAGTTCGAGGCTATAAAGAAGCATCAGTACAAAAAGCACTCAACACAGTAAGATCCATCCCAAGATCTTCACTTGTAAAGAAAAAACCAGCTAGAAACATTCAACAGAGAAGGGATATGTCCCCTACAATCCAGGTTTTTTCTACCCCATATAGCTCTGAATTTAATACAATCAAGAAAATTATTATGAAACACCTTCCTGTTTTATATAATGACCCTATATATAACAACATCCTCTCTAAAGGGATCAAGGTTGTATCCCGCAGAGCACCTACATTGGGACGCTCATTGTCTCCCAGTTTGTTCTCAACCAACCGAACAAAATCTAATTGGCTCAACTTCACAGGCAATTTCAAGTGTGGAGTAAAAACTTGTAATTACTGCAAGTACATCAAAACGGGTCAACTCATAAAATCATGCAGCAATCAAAAAGAATTTTCGATCCCCGTGTTTATTAATTGTAACACCAAATTTGTGGTATATGTTATCACATGTACCAGTTGCCAGGTACAATATGTTGGACGCACAACACGGCGTCTTAGAGACAGGCTACATGATCACCTGTACAACATTGAGAAGGAGATCTTAACTAATGTATCAAAGCACTGGGTTTACACACACCACAAAGACACTTCCAGTCTAACTATTCAGGGCATAGAAAAAATGATCACACCGGTGAGAGGAGGAGACAGATTCCAGTTACTGTACAAACGAGAAGTCCTTTGGATATTCTCGTTGGACACTAGGATCCCACGGGGGGTTAAACTTTGAGTGGGACGTTTCACATTTCTATGAATAAAACAACATTGAAGTCATAATCCCCGAGTAATACATCTGTAACCCTTTCCTCCCTACTCCTTCCTTGATCATACATTCATATTCTTTTTGGTGGATGATGGAGCAAAAAAACATATAGGGACATATATCAATATATCAGTTCCTCCCTCACACATATTCCCATCAATTGATCCATTTTATTGGACCATACATCCTCCCATTCATACGAGCAAATGACTAGTGATATGCATATATGCTTTCATTAAAAAAGAAACAATTTACTATGTCTTTTGCATTCACTGTCATTTGAACCTCGTTTCTAATTAGACATTATTGTTTGATGGTAGCTGTAGGTAGACCATAACACTAACTTTGCACAAATGTTTTTCACCACATATATACATGGTTCATTACCTTCCTTGCAAAGTTCCCATGTGTTTTGAATTGATCTAAGAGCTGTGGTCTTCAAAGAGGTAGATTGGTGGTTTATTTCATATAGTAATCGGTTTAGTGAGATTGTTACTTATCTATGATATAAACACATATATTGGATGAACCTGTCATATGGTCACTGCCAATATTATACTATAGTGACAGATGCGCAAACACTGCATTTTGCCCCATTTTTATCTACCTCATATAGTTCTGCCCATACACTTGAAGACAATTCATCGAGAGATGTGATTGCTTCAAAGAAAGACGTTCAGAAACGTTAATGTTGTTGCTTGATTGGGATGAATGCATCCCATACGGAGTGATGCAAAGTTTTTGAATGAGCGCTTTTGTGAAACTGGAGTGGCGGGGTTGATAGTGAGTGATAAGTTTTGCAATCCTTCATGTGCTGTAAAGTTTAACAGTCACATATGTAGGTATTGAAGTAAAAGCACTTATTCACATATAAACTCCTGCAAATCAAGGAAACTATTGATCGCATTATTGCGACAGGACGCTAGTTTTCTATCCAGCTTCCTATTTACATATGTCATCACATTTTTTGAATACTTGAAATCATCGTGTATATATATATACACAGATATATAAAGATTTGCTTTTTATTATTATTATTATTTTTATTTTTACCTCTATGTCGTTCAATTTTTTGTATACATTTATGCACCATACACATAAACTTAGTTTTTTATTGTAGACACCGACAGTGGTGTTGGATGCACATCTTTTTACCATTTTCACTCTACACACCATTTACATTATACCGTAGCCACCAGCTCACATAGTTTGCCCATTCTTGCGCCTATCCGTATGAAATTTTATACGTTTGAACGTCGAATTCCAGCACCCATCTCATTCTTGTGGTTTTGGAGAACAACAAATATGTTTTTTCGAAAACCTTGAAAGGAATTTTTTATCATTTATATATGTTGACATTTGTCAATATGAACACATTTCATTTATGCATTCATGTCTTCATTAGTGATTCCACTATAGGACGCACATCCAATCACATCTATGCCAAAAAGATCCCACACAGACTAATGATCAGCTGTTCAGAATCAGATAATCAATATGTAGTCATGTGGTAGACAAATTATGTGTATATAAGTGGTGATCACCTTCGTACAAACCAGCTATGAGTAAGCGCTCTATGGGAGCGTGAAACGCGTTAGCGGTTATGCAGCATTATCCCAACAAAGCCATGTACGGATTTTAACCATGTTATTACTTTTTCAATAAAGAGGATTTTATTTTTCACTTTTCCAATCCGGAGTGCGGCTGTCCAGATTTTTCCACCACACACATACCCCGCCTCCTCCTCGTCCGTGATAGACGGAACACTGATACAGTTTCCCAGCATTGTATCAGTGTTCCTCTATCACGGACAAGGAGGAGGCGGGGCTTTGTTACAATAGACGGCCGAACAGACTGCATAACACAGTGGGTGACACCCGCTATTTTAGTAATCAAAGGTATGGCTGCTGTACGGCTCACTCGAGTATAAGCCGAAGGGGGGGGGGGGGTAGGTTTCAGCATAAAAAATGGGCGGTAGTATGTACGGTAGTACTAAAAGCTGAGACTTTTTTTTTCATGGATATGATTATTTGGATATGATTATTTTAAATATAATGCACAATACTGGTAAAAAATTACTTTAAATGTAATAGTAATGCCTTCTATCAGCCTCCACCTTCTCTGGGTTCAGATGCTGATATTCCCTGCACAGATTAAAGTGATTTTTAAAAAAAAACAAACATGTTACACTTACCTGCTCTGTAATGGTTTTGCACAGAGCAGCCCTAATTCTCCTCTTTTGGGGTCTCCAACCAACGCTTTTGGCTCCTCCTGCCATCAGAGCGCCCTATATCAAGCTGCAAAGTATGGTATAGAGCACCCCTATAGCAAGGTAAAAAACTATTGAGAACTATTTTCATAATCAATTAATTGTTGATTAACCGATTAGTTGTTTTGGCCCTAATATAAACATCCCTTGCGATAACAATACAGCATGACAGGTCCTCTTTACGGAGAGATCATGGATCTAAAAGACGCCAAATCTCTCCTCTGCCCTTAACCTCCCTGGCGGTATGATTATTTCAGATTTTTGATGCTCAAAGCGGTACAATGTTTTGCATGGAAATTTGGCGTTTTATATAGGCCTGTAATTCTTAGGAATAACTCACTTAAATCTGTCCAAACAAGAGTCTAGTAGGCATCCCGGGTATGATAAAGTTTGAAACACAAAATCATAAATTATAATATAATAAATAACTAAGAATAATTCTAACAAATAATAATATAATAATAATAAAATGTATTCAATAATGTAATCAAATCAAAAACACTGAAATGTGCTCAGTTGCAGAATTGTCACTGTCATTACTTTCAGTGTTTGATGACGAATTTCCCCACAAATCACTATCGCTCAATTCTGCAAGTGATTCTAATTTATTATCGCTGTTTCCTAGCTGGTCTAAAACCGCTTTTGATGTAAAGGGACAGTTTTGTTTGCTATGGACAATCTCCAGTTTCCAGGCAGAAAGAACAGTATTTATAATATAAAACTGCATGCAGGGCACTGGACAAACCACTACGGACAAAAGGGATGTGAAATTATTTGATACAGTACTGTAATCTGTAAGATTACAGTGTACTGTATGTATAGTATGTGTTTCACTTTTTGAATTTGGCACCATGCTCCGTCCCCGATGCTCACAGGGAACAGAGCCCAGCGCTGTGATACATTGAGCGGAGGACGGCTCGCACAGACAGCGGGGAGACATCACAGGATCCAGGGGACAAGGTAAGTAAATGTACCTGGATCCTGCGATGCAATCCCGAGTGTGGCTCGGGGTTACCACTTTTGGTACTGAAAATCCACCCCGAGCCAGACTCGGGAATACCGCCAGGGAGGTTAAAAGCAAAAAATCCCCATTTGCTTAAAAAAAAAATGGCCTTGTTTACATATGGCTAAAACCAGACGTGACGTCATGACGTTGCTCCAGTCCTCCTAGGGCATAGGGATAAGCAAAAGCCATCTTTTCTCCACTCATCTCTATGCCCCGCCACCACCAGAGCTGGATCGGTTTTCGGGCTTCCCGATCCACCTGGAAAGTCCCAAAACCAATGGAAAGCTGCGTCGGGGGGGGGGGGGGGGACGATCCATCTGCCACTTGGACCACTTTTATTAGAAAGACCGGTGCCTGGGGGAAAAAAATTATGCCAGGGTTATGGGAACTAGCTGCAGCCATAACCATGGTATTTAATGTCAAAGTAATGACGTACCGTATATACTCGAGTATAAGTCGTTCCGAGTATAAGTCGAGGCCCTAATTTACCACAAAAAAAAAATGGGAAAAACTTATTGACCCGAGTATAAGACGAGGGTGAGAAATGCACAGCTATTGTAAGTGGAAAAGAGGGTCAACAATGTCCATTTGCAGCATCACTGTGCCCATTTGCATGCCTCACTGTGCCCATTTGCAGCCATAGGTCCCCTGAACTTCAAACTTAGTAGTTATGGGTTCCTAGATGCCCCCTAGCTGCAGCCAAAATTTGGGGTCTCTGAACCCAAAGGGTTCCGAAATGACATTGCTGCAGATGGACACAGTTGACTGAATTTGGGGCCCCGTATCTTGGGGCCACTTAGTGCTAAGATCCCCAAATTTGGTGTGCAAACCCAGTGGAACTAGCACCATCAAATCTCTAGTTTAGGGGTCCTAGCACCAAGTGGCCCTGAGATATGGGGCCCCAAATTCGGTTCAGAAAATGTCAAGCACTTTTCTGCAGCAGAGAATGACATTTTCCGAACCGATTTTGGGGCCCCGTATCTCGGGGCTACTTAGTGCTAGAAACTTCAGCTTTGGATATTTTGTGGTACCAGTTCTCCTGGGTTTGTACACCAAATTTGGGGTTCCTAGCTCCAAGTGGCCCTGAGATACGGGGCCCCAAAGTCGGTTCGGAAAATGAATTTTTTTGCTGCAGAAAAGTGTTTGACTCGAGTATAAGTCGAGGGGAGTATTTTCAGCACAAAAAAATGTGCTGAAAAATTCGACTTATACTCGAGTATATACGGTATTTATCCCTGTTAGGCGGTCACCAAGTGGTGTTTTCTACATTTCTTCAGTTGCTTACTGGTTTCTGGCCTAGGCCAAAATGATGTCATATATCCCAAGAGTCTTCATGGGCATTTTTTTCTTTCATCTGGAGGAGGGGCTTTCTCAGCTAAGCACACTTTTCTGCCTGCGTGCCTGAGCTAAGGGCAGATTGATTCCAGAAAGTAAGTGCTACATAAACACATAAATCACCTGCCCTTACCCTTAGATGGCCATGGCTAGAAATCTTAGGCTGGTGTTTTTCAAAGTGATTTCTTAACAAAGTAAAGCAAGGAGACATGGATGGATGGGTGAGTTTGCGTTGTATATTAAAAATAATTTAAAAAGTGTTTCCAGTTTCCGGGGCTCAGATACAGTTAAGTTCTGCTTTAACCTCTTGCCGACTTTGTAACGCATATATGCAGAGGCAAGAAAAGTGTGCTTTAACTCACAGCTGCCGCATATATGCATCCAGGGCAGCCCGAGTTGCAGGCAGAGAGTGCTCTTACTGTGTGCTCCCAGCACACTAACCAACAGCTCATGGTCAAAGCTTCACAGTGTCCTGCTGGCCCCGGATCATGTGACTGCTGTGAGAACGGTCACATGATACAGAAGCAGCGCCGCCTCCTGGGCATTATGTAGGCATACAGCAGACGCCTGCACAGCTACTTGTTAGCAAACGTTAAAATTACAGGAAAGATCAGTAACTAAATTAATTGTAAAGGTAAAAAAAAAAAAAAAATAACAAACATATCCACACTTGCCTGCTCTGTACAATAGCATTGAACAGAGTAGCCCCTAACCTCTTCTCAGTTCCCCCGCCGGAACTACTGGCCCCTCTCTCTCTGTTCAGTGCCCCCATGGGAAGCCGCTTCCCATTGGGGCACTCATGTGTGCTCACTCCTGAGCCCCGCTGCTGAGTTCATTGACACAGACAGCAGGACTCGGCCCCGTCCCCGAGTCTGTATAATGCACCCTGTTCTGAGCACTCCTTCATTCCCATTTACTCTCATCCCTACTTGCAGCCTGGCATTACAGCCAATAGAGTTTACAGTTTTTTTTGTTTTTGTTTTTTTTATATTTTAAAGTTGCACTTCTGTTTTTCAAAAAGCGATATTTTTGTTTGTTTATGAAACATGGTTTTATCTATAAAGATATCATATATCAGCAGCTAAATCTGTGTCTGTAGTACATGTTCAAACCTTAATACCATCAATAATAACGTTGTTCGATTTTTACTCCAGGAGTATATAATAAGTTTGGCAATTCTAGAGAAATGCCTAAATAATTCATTACAATTTAACTAAACCCATTAGATTTTGGTTGACTAAAATGTACTGGAGATTTTAGTCTTCTAAATGAAAATTGGAAATGATTTCCGTCATAGATTTCGTCTGAAAACTATTGACCTAATTCTAATTTTAAATTTGATTAGTTTTCATTACTGAAAACATGCACTGACGAAAACTATGATGAAAATATTTTTGTCTACAAAATTAACACTGGTTTGATATTCCACAGGTTCTGCTAGCTGTGGGCATATTCCAGGGGTTGCACCGATAGTTTCTGGAGGCCAAGTCATAGCACTGTTTGTTTTAGTGAATATAAAATTACCGTATACATAAGCAAAATCTTAGTTATTTAGTTTGGCTATTTAATACATAGGAGACTAATTATATTAATACTCAATTAGGGAATACGTATTAGGTAGGAATGAACGCCTAAACATTTACCCATCAAGAAGAAAAAAATCATGGGGTCCCTCCAAAAAAATTCATACTAGACTCATATGAAATAATTTAACCTACCTGGCCAGGAAAATGCAGACTTCCCCACCTCCCACCCCCTGAACTATACCAGGCCACATGCTCTTAACATGGGGAGTTATACATTGGCAGGGGGGATAAGGGCCTCTTCCCCATAACCCTGGCTTTGTGGTTGTAGGGTTCTGTAGATGGGGTTGCTTATTGAAATCTAGAAGCCCCACTTTTTATTTTTTCAATTTTATCTTTATTAAATTTCAAAGATTATGATACAAAACAATACCTATTGGGCATACCCAGGCTCAATATAATACATAGAATCAATAGAATCAAGAGAAAGGAAACATTTTCCCCCCTATCTCTCCTTCTTCCCTTTGAACATTAAAGGGCCCAAAGGGTTTGGTATAGAATTTGAGGGGGACCTCATGCCATCCTGTTTTTTTTGGGGGGGGGAGGAGTGTCCCTAAAGGAAACATTTTCCCCCCTATCTCTCCTTCTTCCCTTTGAACATTAAAGGGCCCAAAGGGTTTGGTATAGAATTTGAGGGGGACCTCATGCCATCCTGTCTTTTTTTTGGGGGGGGGGGGTGTCCCTAAAACTCATACCAAATCCGTAGGGTCTGGTATGAATTGGGAGGGGGACCTCATGCAATTTTTTTTAGGTTTCCTCCATTAACATTTAGAGCAGATCCTCATCTATGGTAGAGGTCTGGTATGAATAATAAGTGAAAAGAATCCCTGGTCAAGCAGAGTTATACAGCAGGGAGCTGTCATTTTTTCAGCAATTTAAACACATGTTGGTTTTGCTGTAGTAGGTTGTATAGATCACAAAGATGCGCCACATCAAATGCAGGGTCAGGGCACCCCCCAGGCATGCTATTTAATGGAGTTTTGCCTTTTTTAATATTTCAATTCGAACATTACTAAAATCATTGCTCCCATCCAAACTGAATTTTTTTAATGTTTTCTCACTTTTGTATATATCCCCCATGGCAGTGCCCAGCCCCTCATGCCATTTGTTTGTCAAGCCCTTGCCTATTGGTCTAGAAAATTGCCAGAACAGATTTTTAACATTAAGATTCCATTGACTTTACTTGGCTACAGATTGAAGATTCGAACTTTACTCTTGTTCACCGAAGCAACCCCAAACCGGACCCAGGTGTGTTTCGCTCATCACTAGTTATAAGAAATAAGCCACATGTAGTTTCTGTATGGGCTATAAAACATACCTTGCAGTTTCTACTCCACTTGCTCACCAATGGCCCAGAAAGTTTGGCTACTTGGCCCGGTAATTGAGGAAACGAGCTTTCAATAAAAATGTAGCTCCCAGATGGATTTTGCAGAGAGTGATCAGTGACGGGTCCAGTGCCGAGCGTTGGGGTGCTGCCAGCTCGTAGGCTCCAATCAAATTCATCATCTCGATCTTGTTTCCAGCTGCAAAGGTTGAACTCAAAGTTGCAGTGTCCAAGATATCCACCTAGAAACATTAAAGAGAATGTATCTGAGTTCAATGTTTCTATAGCTAAACATGTAATAAATAGGTTTACCCAGTCCACCCAGAGACAAGAAGTGTGTAATTCAGGTGAGTAAATAGTATTAAAAAATAGAACAAATACAAAAAAAAATTAAAACTATTGTAGCCACCACAGTTAAGGAATGACAAGCTGTAATATGCTATAACAATAATCACATAACTGCAAGAAAACAGTCACTTGGATCAGGTGTTGTGCTATCAGTATCTCAGTAGCTCATCAGTTTCTTACGGCTCATTCACACCATTGTACTGTGGCAGTGCTCACCTTACCCCAGCGCACCGTAAGGTGCATTACACGCATTAGTGCAATATACATATATAGGCCTATTTATATATAGGCCTTTTTTGACAAATGGCACCCCAGTGAACCTTAAAAGTGAATGTAACAAAGCATCACCCAATTTCTAGATTCTCTCTAGCTCTCTATTTCTAATCATAAACAGTATATGAAATTGTGAACAATCAATAAAAAATGGGAAAAATAGCAATAAAGGAAATAATGAAAAATATTGAAATATGTGCATACTGTATGTAATCCACCCCCAATGTCCAATCAGAGGGCCATTCAATATACAGAACTTGTGACAAGCCAACGTACAGTGCTCCTGGGACACCTGACCACCAGGAGTGCCAACTCCTTACCAGAGGTTTAACCAATTAATTGAATCCCTATTACCGTATATACTCGAGTATAAGTCGAATTTTTCAGCACTTTTTTTGTGCTGAAAGTGCCCCCCTCGACTTATACTTGAGTCAAGCACTTTTCTGCAGCAAAAAATTTCATTTTCTGAACCGATTTTGGGGCCCCGTATCTCAGGGCCACTTGATGCTAGAAACACCAAATTTGGTATGCAAACCCAGTGGACCTAGTACCACAACATATCCAAAGCTGAAGTTCCTAGCACTAAGTGGCCCCGAGATATGGGGCCCCAAAATCGGTTCGGAAAATGTCATTCTCTGCTGCAGAAAAGTGCTTGACATTTTCTGAACCGAATTTGGGGCCCCATATCTCAGGACCACTTGGTGCTAGGAACCCCAAATTTGGTGTGCAAACCCAGTGGAACTGGTACTATAACATATCCAAAGCTGGGGTTCCTAGCACCAAGTGGCCCTGAGATACGGGGCCCCAAATCTGGTTCGGAAAATGTCATTTTCTGCTACAGAAAAGTGCTTGACATTTTCTGAACTGATTTTTGGGGCCCTGTATCTCGGGGCCACTTGGTGCTAGAAACCCCAGCTTTGAAAATGTTATGGTGCTAGTTCCACTGGGTTTGCACACCAAATTTGGGGTTCTTAGCACTAAGTGGCCCCGAGATACGGGGCCCCAAATTCGGTCCACTGTGTCTATCTGCAGCAATGTCATTTCGGGACCCTTTGGGTTCAGAGACCCCAAATTTTGGCTGCAGCTAGGGGGCATCTAGGAACCCTTAACTACCAAGTTTGAAGTTCAGGGGACCTATGGCTGCAAATGGGCACAGTGAGGCATGCAAATGGGCACAGTGATGCTGCAAATGGGCATTGTTGACCCTCTTTTCCACTTACAGTAGCTGTGCATTTCTCACCCTCGTCTTATACTCGGGTCAATAAGTTTTTCCCATTTTTTTGTGTTAAATTAGGGCCTCGACTTATACTCGGAACGACTTATACTCGAGTATATACGGTAATTGTCCTCTAAAGACGTCCTATTGTTGATGACATGTGTAGGGCGGGGCTTGCGGACCATGCGGACGTTTTTTGCTTTTTATGCTGAGATGTTTAGTGGCACGGTTTATTGGACTTGTACATGAATGGAGGAGACCTATGTAGAGAGGTGCAGCGGATCCAGAGAGATTCAGTTCATTGGATAAAGCACATTTGATCTCCTATTAATACAGCAATCAAATATTTCATAAGTTCTATAGATTCGATGGCGCTCAGGCTCTGATTGGACACTGGGGGTGGACTATATATGCACATTTTTCAGTATTTTTCATTATTTAATTTTTCATTAGGGGTGTAGCTACAGGGGGCACAAGAGTCGCGATCATGACTCAGCCCCAGGCTGCAGGGGTCCTGTGTGGCTCCCCGGCCAGGTTTGTCTACAGGTTTGTGTGAGCCAGAACCGGAGTCAGGGGGTGGAGCTGGGAGGCGGAGCTGGCAGTCCTAGGTACAGAAGACTGCTTGCCTCTTGACTTTAAACTCTGGATTCAGCTAGGACCAGGATGGATAGGAGGGCTGGCAGGGCGGCATATGGGTGAACCAATCTCCTCTATTCTACTCCTGTGTCCTGAAGGTCTTTCAGGGGCTACAGGAGCAGGCTTGGTTCTCCTATATGCCACCCTGCCGGCCTTTCTATCCAGCCAAGAGTCAAGAGGCAAGCAGTCATCCGTACCTAGGACCAGCTCCGCCCCCAGACTCTGGCTTCCGCTTCCTGCCTCAAGGCTGTTCAAGGCTGGTCCGAAATGGTAGGGGAAATGCTCCTTGCCCCGAATGCCGCTCCTGGTAAGCAACAAACTCTCTCTCACAACAGAGCGAGTATAGTGTTTCAGGTGTGCTGCTGACTGTCACTCTGCTACCTCCTATACTGCCCCCCTTTGTTCATGCTGTCCCCCCATACTGCCCTCCACTACCCCCCTCCCATCGTGCTGTCCCTCCCATACTGCCCTCCACTAACCCCCCTCCCATAATGCTGTCCCCTCATACTGCCCTCCAATACCCCACCATGGATTCATGAAGAATCGTTCTTGCCAAAATAATCTATTAACCTTCTATGAGAGGGTGAGTTGCCATCTACATAAAGGAAGGCCCGTAGACATGGTGTATCTGAATTTTGCAAAAGCATTTGACACAGTTCCCCATAAATGTTTACTGTACAAAACAGTGAAAAACTGCACAACATGTGAAAGGGATCTGCTGCAGGGCCGTAAAGGGTCGTGGGATCAGTGGGAAGGGCTTTGGGCTCGGAGGGAATTTCCCAGGGCCCTACATGGTTTATTGCACCAGGGCCCTGAACGTCCTAGTTACGCCTCTGCGCAGTGTGGCTTTGCGCATGTGCAGTAGGAAATTGGCTGTGAAGCCACAAGGCTTCACTGCTGGCTTTCCTTACAAGAAATGGCAAAAAAAATTGAAGACATCGCTGGATTCATGGACAGGTAAGTGTCCTAATATTAAAAGTCAACAGCTACATTATTTGTAGCTGCTGACTTTTAATTTGTTCTGAAGGAGCCTGGAGCTCCGCTTTAAAGTCAGGTCACTGGAAGATGAATTCTGGTTACTATGAGATGCAGCATTTGCACATTTTTCTTTGCCTTACTTAATAAGTTCAAAGGTACATAAAAAAAAAAAGAAAAAACTTCTCTGCATTTTGCCCGTAAATTTCGGTTACAATGCCGAGTTTGATTAATTGCACACATGCCAAGGTCAGACACAGTAAATTAAAATGGAGATTTGCAATAGTCTGAACTGTGTGGTAAATTAATACTAATCAAGGTGAGCAGCTTAGACTTAAATACACAGGGGTTTTTAATGCTCCCTACAAATACCTGATTCAGTATATGATTTTAAACCATAAATATTATCCTGGAACCCTCCATAAAAGGCAAACAAACAAAAATATATATATAAAACAATTTTATGAAGAGTATCTTCTCTTGCCACAGAGCAAATGAGTAATGTACACTATGAAGGTATACGCTTTGTGCTAAAAAAAAATAAAATAAAAAAAAAACTGTTTTTCTACTGCTTTAAAGTGACCCTGTAACCATTCTGAAAAAATTAAACAGGCAGGCCCAGGGGCAGATGCCGCCTGAGACTTGACTCATTTGGATGATTTGGATGGCGTGTCTGCCACTTGGCTTTGCAGTTTCTTCCACCATTTACTACGTAATTACTGTGTTCTACCTACTCAGGGCAGTGACAGATTCTCTTGATAGGGCATACCCTCACCCATTGTTATATAGCTGAAACAATCTATACTTGTTAACCTATAAATCATCATAAAGTAGTGCTGTAATAACTTGCAACCTGCAACCAGTATACTATACTTCTAGAGTGCACTCTAGGAATGACTATGCTTAGACCCAAGTCTTACTGCAGAGTAACCCTTGTCTATAAGCAGCTCATGAAGACCTCGTAGAGCAGCTATCTAAAGCGACAGTCTTTTGCCCTAGTTCTTCAGCTGGCTAGCGCTGGGGCCCACTCTTTATGGTGGTGCACATAAATACAGTTCCAGTAAAGTCTGCATTCAGTGGTAAAGGCTGCTAGTGAAATGTCCAGTCCCTATGTGCTCATTCTCTACTAGTAGCAACCGGTCTATGGCAGCAGTGACCTCTCACCAGTCCCAGCAATACAGCCGCAATGGTCCCGCTATTTAGATGTCCTCTGGATCTGCCTAAAGTGGCTTTGTTCCTCAGTCCACAGGTTAACAGTGCTCTTGTCTCCCTGCAACAAGACTCTGTGTCCCAACAATAGCTTAGCTCTTAGCCTCTGCACCCACAGGTTTCTGGTGCTCAGCGTTTCAGTACCCCGATCTTTGGCTCTGGCTCCTAGCTTGTGGCTGGATGGAATTCATACAGAGAGATAAATGTTCACACTCTGAAGTCCTGTACTGAAAGAGGAAGCCATTCAGTCCAAAGACTGGGAAAAAACAGCTCCTTCCCTGTCCTTACATCTGTCTAACTCTGGGAACTGTAGTTCAAGGTCCTTAGGCTTCCACAGTATGGCTCCCTTTCTGAACTTTAACTCCGATAGTCCAATGTAGCCAGCATACAAATCATTGACCTCCTTCACCATGTTAGCTCCCCCTGGTGGAGGTGACATAACACTAGTATATTCAGCATGACAGTCTGAGGGGAGCACACAGAGACCAACTGCAGTGCAGTCTCCTAGATTTGCTCTCTCACTCTAACCAAACACCTGGCTACACCTATATCCAGAAATACAGGGTAATTCCTAAGTCTCCAAGAGACGTATGGAGCAGTGGGGGAGCATTGGAAGCTAGGAATCAGTTAGTGAGTGGATAAAGTAAGATTATTTTTAAAGGAAACCTGTACTGAAAAAAGGTGTTGGGGCATTGCTGAGATTCTGTTGAAAATGTTACATGTCTGGACATTCCTGGCTTTAGCATTATTAGTCACTACCCTGTAAAAATACACATGGATTAATAACACAAAGTCTGGGCTCCTAACCTCCATACTTGTTCCAGGTTAGCGTCTCAGGATATATTGAGGGCATGGGATCAGAATCACTACCAGGCAACTAGCATTTTTAGAAGGAGATCAGCAACGGTAGCCTTTTTTTTTTCTTTAGGACAGGGTTTCTTTAATGAACCAGAGAAGATGTCCATACACCTGCATATTTCTGCACAAAAGGTTGTTTTTAGATTTTTTTTTCCAGAAAAAGACAGGATATTGATGTCTAGATGGCTGATTTTCTTGCCTGACAGATTGTTTCTGTAGCATAAAAAATGCAACTGGTCATGAACCCATGCATGACATATGTTCAGTTCTAAAATGACCATTTTCATTTTGGAGCTGGAACCTAGAACAGTGCGGACAGTTATCTTGTTTGTAGCAGATCTGACTGGCCCTGCATAGTGTGGAGATCTAAGATCTTGATGCTTGTACTCCCCGACTAGCTCTGACAGCTGTCAGTGGCCAAGTAAATCTCTTACATCTCTTAGTGGCTTAGTTCATCTCTGTTATGTTCAAACCTTAAGGAAGCACATAACACATGTTAAAACAAATGTACGCATCAGCGGACCAAAAATTTGCACAACTGCAGTTTAGTTGATTTCCACATCTGAACTGACATGTGCAGTAGCCTCCATTCATCACAGAGGTCCACAGATAGCCCCAAAGGCTGTGAAGTAGGTAGAGAAGTGTGGGCATGAAGATGTTGCATCTTCACACTCTCTTCAGGGCATCCAGATCCTGAACGGTTGAGTCTTTGAAGTCAATAATGTTATACAATACAAGATAACACTATGCAAGATAACATAAAAATAAAATTGTATAGAGATCTTTTACAAAAGGCTTTGGGGAATGCTCAGAAAGAGATTCGTTAAGCAGGCCATAAATGATTTGATTATCTTTCCTGCAACCATGGGTGGAAGAAAAGAAAATCGCTCAACTGACTGTGTTGTTGATGAGGGAATAAACGGGGACAATTTCTTTCCTACGTAGAAGATACTGAACTGTCCTCCTTCCTGGAAACTGACAGTCTTTGGTGATCAAAAGCAAAAGCCCCTTGAGGACTAGGAACCTGGCTGCTTGTTTACCAGCCCACCTGGCTGCTCCAAAGATCTCCCTGGGCAAGGGAAGAGAAGGGTTAAGCACAATGCTGCCCTAATGAAAGCTTGCTACATGTAGCAGTCTCTTCCCTTGTGAATCCCTGGGTGTGCTGATGTACTCACCCAATCCTCTTTGCTCTCTGATTCTCCATAGGCAAGATTCCTCCTCAAACCGAGATGCTGATAGTATCTTCCCAAGCCAGCCCGCGCCCCCCCCCCCAGACCCAGGGGTCCCCTCCTAGGCCACCACCAGTCTCCTCAGCACTCTATCTACCACTCCAACTGCCCGGCTAGCATGGCTCAACCATATTTAAGGCTGACTTAGCCACCCTGCCAGCACATTCTGCCTGGGCATTGGCCAAGCTCCCCAAGTATGCAGATCAGCCCTCCTGGCCTCCGCCCACTAACTTCTAGAAGTTTCTCCAAGTTTCTCCAAACTTCCAGATTCAGAGGGAGGTAACAGAGACCTGCTTCTATAAAGCCATCCAGCCTGACCTGCAGTAACCCTGATCCAATTTCCAACTCACAAACTAACCATGAGTCCTTGATAAAGGAACCAGTTAGCGTTCCAAAACGTGTCACTTCTTGATGACCACATCTGCCCAGCGCTGCAGTCCAGGTTGGTTTGCTGTCTCTCCTCACTTCCAGGCTTCTTTCTCCTCTCTTGGAATGACGTCAGTTCCGCCGGCGCTTCAGCGTCCAAGACACTCTGCTGCTGACTGACGTTGTATTTGCTATCAAGCCTAAGGACTCCCTCCTTCCGTGACCCCTTCCAATGCTGTACACTGCATTTCCATAATGTGCTGCTTTATCATCTCATCTTGTAAGTGTTTTTAGTCCCGTTGGGGATATTAAAATATGTAAACTTCTGCACTTAGAGGCGCCTTGTCTTTGCTTAAATCTAGTAGCACACTAGAGGGTGCTACATTTAAAAAGAAGGTTTTGCATTATCATACATGAATATATCTGGTTTCAGTATAAGCTAGAAATTGAAACCATCAACTGTAATAAAAAAAGCCATGAACGAGTTTACTTAAGACTCTAGTATGTTCATAAAAGATGTTCTTTTTTCTCAGCTTAAAGTGATTGTAAAGGATCGTTTTTTTATTTTTTTAAAATAACAAACATATCATACTTACCTCCACTGTGCAGCTCGTTTTGCACAGAGTAGCCCCGAACATCCTTTTCTGGGGTCCTCCCCACATCAGATAACCCCCCAGGAGAAGCGCTTTCTTGAGGGGGTTACCTTGCGGGCGTGCTCCCGAGTCCAGCATTTGCGTCCACAGACACGAATGCCGGACTCGGCCCCGCCCCCCCGGAGCCCGCATCATTGGTTTTGATTGACAGCAGCGGGAGCCAATGTCAATGGCGCTGCTATCAATCTATCCAATCAAGAGCCAGGACCCCGCGGAGAGAGGGACAGCGCGTCCCCACCGAGGAGATGAAGGGGCTCAGGTAAGTAAAACGGGGGGCTGGGGGGCCAGTGACTGCCAGGTGTTTTTTCACCCTAATGCATAGGATGCATTAGGGTGAAAAAACACGAGGGTTTACAACCCCTTTAACAGACTGAAGTTCCATTCCGCATGCAAGAGCCAATAACTATGGCTCCTGCTTGAATGAGCATTAACCAGTCAGTTATTGTGATTATTCAGTTATGGCGGTTCTAAAGCCTTAAGGTTTTTCACCTTAATGCATCCTATGCATTAAGGTGAAAAACCTTCTGTGCTGCAGCTCCCCCCAGCCCCCCCCCCCCCCCATTTTCTTATCTGAGCCAAATCTGGTCCAGCGACCTGCAAGAGTGCAGCGGCTCCTGCTGCTGTCTCCCTCCTCATTGGACTGATTGATAGCAGCGGGAGCCATTGGCCTCCACTCATATTAGTCAAAAGCTGTGACATGGGAATGGTGGGGGGCTGAGTCTGGCTGTTTGTGTCTATAGACACAGCAGCGGGACTTGGGAGCGAGCACGCATGGGTGCTCCCAGGCAAAGCGGCTTTCTGTGGGGGCACCTGCCGAAGAGGAGGGGCCTGGAGCGCCGGCAGGGGACCCCAGAAGAAGAGGTATGGGGCTGTTCTGTGCAAAACCATTGCACAGAGCAGGTAAGTATAGGCATGTTTGTTATTTTAATCGAAAAAAAAAATAGGCTTTAATACCGCTTTAAGCTGGCTATAAATTATTCAGGCTGCTGGCTGAATGAAAAAAAAAAAACAGATTCCCCCAGTCACACAATCAAGGTGAATGGAGGAATCCTCCCTGCAGAGACATTGTATATAGCATACAGAAAATGCAATACATATATTAAATTTTTAAATAACTTGACCATATCCCAGAACATTATTTTAATGTTGCAACGAATTAGACAAGTAGCAGAAAATAATGTGTACTTTATAGTAAAGGTGCCCAAAGACATTAACCAAAAACTGTATATGTCTATAGTGCTGCCAGCTCAGTATGGGTGGCCTCAGAGAACAAACAAATGTCAGATCACTACCTTTAGATAAGGGACTAGGAACATCTACACTTGGCTATCAGTCCTTCATCCATTGCTATAGACTAGAGTGCTCATCTGAATACATGTCATATAGAATATATATATATATATATATATATATATATATATATATAGTATAAAAGTTAGTATAGTAGTAAGTTATATAAATTAACTATGGGGTTGGGGTTGATATACTAAAGACTTTGGTGTTGATTTACTAAAGGCAAAAAGACTGTGCACTCTGCAAGTGAAGTTGCCCCAGAGCTTAGTAAATGAGGTAAGGCTTCACTTTGCAAATAATACCCAATCATGTGCAAGAAAAAAAAAACAGCATTTTGCTTACACATGATTGGATGATGGAAGTCAGCAGAGCTTCTGCTGATTTACTAAGCTGTGGAGCAACTGCCCTTGCAGGGTGCAACTGCACTTTGCGAAGTACACAGTCTATTTGCCTTTAGTAAATCAACCCCAATGTGATTGTGTGTGCAAGTTTGATCATTCTGTGATGCCTATGGCCAGCTTAATACTAATTATTTAAACAATCACCGGTCAAAAATGGATGAAAGTATACTTTGCTATTTTTTTTTACTGGTTTTCTTCTCCAAAATAAATAAAGCAGTAAAGTAGTTATTGGAATAAAATAAACACAGAGCATGCAGTGTTTGTTCCCCCTAAAAAATAATAGACATATCACAGTTATTATAAGTACAGGCAAAGTTATTACTGAATCAATAGGCACATAAAAAGGCACGTAAATCACCACAGCCAGCATGGGTAAAGCACAGGTTCTCTCTGCAGGTCTACACATCCTGTTACCACTATTACAAAGAGATCCCCCTCCTGCCTGGTAGATTCTGAGGGTCACATTGGTAAACAGTCACTTATATGGCTTCATTCATGCATGCAGCCGTACAGTGCGCAGAGTCTGCGTAATCCAGACATTCTAACCTGAAAAACTCATTTCAGGGAGGTGGCAAACTCATTTCAGGGGGGTGACGCTTACCAGTGCCAATTAGTTGCAACCTGATCAGTGCCAATTAAATGCAACCTGATCAGTGCCAATTAAATGCAGCTATACTAGTGCCAAATAAATGCATCCATAGCAGGGCCAATGAAATACAGCCTTACCAGTGCTCATGAAATTCAGCCTTACCAGTGCTCATGAAATTCAGCCTTACCAGTGCTCATGAAATTCAGCCTTACCAGTGCTCATGAAATACAGCCTTACAGTGCCCATGAAATGCAGCCTGATCACACAGAGCTCTAAAATGTATTTGAACATCCCGGCGGCAACTGTAACAAATTCCCGCCTCCTATGATACACATCTCACTGATTCAATGTATCATTGGTTCAGTGTTCCATCTATCTAGGAGGCTGGACTTTGTTATAGTCCTCCACCTCGCACAGACCTCATCACATCCACCTGTCAGACAAAAGACAGAGCAGCCTGAGCGGCCGTACTCCATTCAGTTGCTCAGGCTGCTCTGTCTGTGGTTGAGTGACAGGCCCAGCCGGGAGATTCCCCGGCGTTCGCGGGTGTCCGTGAGCCCGCAGCTAAATGTGGGAGACTCCCACGGCTCGCAGGAGACTTGGGATGTCTGGCATATTCACTCTTCTGGCACCCACAGTTGCCACATACAGCTGCCTATTGAGATAAAATAGAAGGTGCCGTTGTACATGGTTATGTGCCGGGGGTTGAGTAATGCACAAACCCATAGTAAGCTCCGATAGCACACTATGAAGTTGTTTTCAAGAGACATTGCACTTTACAAGGGATTTTTCACAGAGCTTAATGAATGAGGTGAAGTTAAGCTGTCATCCAAGCATATGAATGAAAAAATGCTGTTTTTTTATTTTCCTTGCAGGTGATTAGGTATTCCTTGGAAAGTGAATCTTCAGCACAATCACTAAGATCTGAGGCAAACTCCTTAGCAAAGTGCAAACTGAACAGCCTATTTTTCTTTACCAAATCAAACCCCTAACTGCATTCATAGAATATGTCAATATGCATGCAGATGTTTTACGCAACCCCAGCGCACAACCGCATCTTCTAACTCATCTTAATAGGGGGCTATATGGAGCAGCCAAGGACCCTGGGAAAGTGATTGTGCATGGTGTATGGCCCTTGACTTGTGCAAATTCTTTATGGCCAACCAATCATAGACGAAAAATGTAATAAGCTATGTTGGACTAGTCTGGGTAGTCACTACTGATTACAACAAAATTAGGCTGGAGCCAGCAGTACATAAACATGGAAGATTATCCAATGCCAGTGTGCATATACCATGTATAGACCCATCATTCTAAAGACCAATCAACATTTTATACCTGTAGACAAACTATTGTTATGCAACCAATACAGAATGCAGAGTGACTTACGACAGATGTTCATGTTCTCATCAGACCTGTCAGAGCAGTCATTGACAAAGTCACACATGTTGTTCTTGGGAATGCAGTATTTATTGGCACACATGAACTCCTGGGATGTGCACTGTTTATCTTGGATCAGCAATGGTGAGCAGTTCTCAAAGGATATGTCATCCACAGTCACATCTCCAACATAGCTGACCCCACGTTTGGCTTGTAGAACAATCTGCAAATGGTAAAATATCAACAATGAGGTGGGTAGAACACAAAAAGCAATTAGGAAAGATATTTCTATACATTTAAGAATCTATCTAGTGATTACACCCCTCACATTTTTGTAAATATTTTATTATATCTTTTCATGTGACAACACTGAAGAAATTAGTGTACAGCTTGTATAACAGTGTATATTTGCTGTCCCCTCAAAATAACTCAACACACAGCCATTAATGTCTAAACAGCTGGCAACAAAAGTGAGTACACCCCTAACTGAAAATGGCCAACATGGCCCCAAAGTGTCAATATTTTGTGTGGCCACCATTATTTACCAGCACTGCCTTAACCCTCTTGTGCATGGAGTTCACCAGAGCTTCACAGGTTGCCACTGGAGTCCTCTTCCACTCCTCCATGATGACATCACGGAGCTGATGGATGTTAGAGACCTTGGGCTCCTCCACCTCCATTTGAGGATGCCCCACAGATGCTCAATAGGGTTTAGGTCTGAAAACATGCTTGGCCAGTCCATCACCTTTACCCTCAGCTTCTTTAGCAAGACCACCCGCTATGATCATTCTTATGGTGTAGGGAATCGCCAGCTGGAAAAGACAATATCTGAATGATGCCTGTAGCTGCAGGCATCATTCAGATATACTCGCAGAAAGTCAAGGGCGGGAAGTGGTTAAATTACACAGCACCGCACCTTTGGACCCCTTTACATTACTCAGCACCACACCTCTGGACCCCTTTACATTAAACAGCACTGCACCTCTGGACCCCTTTAAATTACACAGCACCGCACCTCTGGACCCCTTTAATATACACAGCACCCTGCATCTCTGGACCCCTTTACATTACACAGCACCCTGCATCTCTGGACCCCTTTACATTGCACAGCACCTTGCAGCTCTGGACCCCCTGCATGTTACACTGCCCCCCCCAACAGTTCTGGACCCCTTGCTGGTTACACAGACCCCCCCCAACAATTCTGGACCCCATGTGGGTTACACAGAACCCCCTCCCTCAGTACAGACCCTTCTCATCAGTATAGACCCCCCTACCTCAGAATAGACACCCCCTTTCAGTGCAGACCCCCCATTCAGTACATACCCCCCTTCAGTACAGACACCCCTACAGTACAGACCCCCCCATTCAAAACAGACCCCCTATTCAGTGCAGACCCCCCCCATTTAGTGCAGACCTCCCCATTCAGTGCAGACCCCCCTTCAGTGCAGACCCCCCATTCAGTACAGATCCCCCCTACATTGCAGATCCCCCCATTCAGTACAGACCCCCCACCCTTTCAGTGCAGACCCCCCATTCAGTACAGCCCCCCCTACAGAACAGACCCCCTACAGTGCAGACCCCTCATTCAGTACAGACCCCCCCTACAGTGCAGACCCCCCCATTCAGTACAGACCCCCGTTCAGTGCAGACCCCCCTACAGTGCAGACCCCCCATTCAGTACAGACCCCCCTACAGTGCAGGCGTGCCCATTCAGTACAGGCACCCCCTACAGTGCAGACTCCCCCCTTCAGACCCATAATGTACCTCAGATGATGATCAGCGCGGGACATGCACAGCAGGCCGAGTCCCCTCCTCCTGTGTAGACATAAAGGAGGAGGGGGAGGCGGCTTCACTCTGCTCGGCTGTGTGAGAGAGCCGGGACTGCTCAGAGCAGCTCAGACAGCCCACGGCCGCGAGAGAAGCAGACAGTTGCGGGCCCTGCCGATGGGTGTCAATCCGCACCCCCCCACCACCTTGCAAACCACTGCAGCTCGCCTCTTGTTCATGCTCTAACCTGACCTGTCACCACGGCGCTGCTGCCTAAACCCGCTACGCTGTCACAGATTCAGTCGCGGAGGGATGGCACCAGCCACACAAGTGTGTGGCACCTGGGGCGACCCGCCCCCCACTTGGTACGCCACTGGGTACTAATACTGGAGAGTGCAAAATCTGGTGAAGCTGTGCATGGTGGCCAATCAGCTTCTAATTGTAGCATGTTCAGTTAAGCTTTGACAATAAAATCTGGAAGCTGATTGGTTTCTATGCAGAGCTGCACCAGATTTTGCACCCTCCAGTTTTATTAAATCAACTCCTAAAGCCGTGTACACACGGGCGGACTTTTCAGCATCAAACGTCCGACGGTCTTTCCGACGGACTTTGGATGGAATTATGACGGACTTTCGGACGACCGGACTTGCCCACACACAAACGGACTAAAGTCCGTTCGAAAGTCCGTTGGTATGAACGTGATGATGTACAAAGTGACTAGAATAAGGAAGTTCATAGCCAGTAGCTGCCCTTGCATTTGTCCGTCGGACTAGCATACAGACGAACTGATTTTTCGACCGGACTCGAGTCCATCGGAAAGATTTGAAACATGTTCCAAATCTAAAGTCCATCTGATTTTCGACAGAAAATGTCAGCTGAGGGTCCGATGAAGCCCACACATGGTCGGATTGTCCGACAGATTCGTTCCGTCGGACCAGTCCGGTCGAAAGGTCAGCCCGTGTGTATACAGCATAAGGGCCAATTCACATCACAAAAAAGTCCTCCAGATCTATTCCGGATGCTTTTCTGCATGTGTTTTTTTTAACGTGTTTTTGATGCATTCCAGATGCTTTTTTCTTCCCTTTTCCCGTTTTTTTCACTGGAGTCCTGTGCCTTTTTTATGCTTTTTTGATGCTTTTTACTGCATTCCAGTACAGTTCTGTGCAGGAAAAAAGCAGCATGTTGTCCTTTTCTTTTCTAGAACTGAACTTTCTAGAACTGAAAAGAATTGCAACGCACTGCACTGTGAACTATGCCATTGGAGCCATATAACCTACTTTCCATGCTTTTTTGATGCAGAAAAAAAGCAATCCACTGCATGTGGTGTGAACGGGCCCTAAAAACAAATTCTTTGGGTGGGGGCCTGGCTGTCATAATAATATAATGGTTTCAATATATTAGTCACTGCTCACTGCCTCAGAATATGCAGTTAAGAAATTCTGACTGGTTGCTTGTAAGTTCCAGGTCAGTAAAACAAAAAGTTCTTAAGGAGACCCTGTCATGAGGAAAAAACAAACCAAACTTTTGCTGGTATAAAGTGCAGGAGCCTAGAGGACCCTGCACATTCCTACAGCAGCCTCCAAAACCTTGCTAATAGGAGTGAACAATAATCTATTTTGACATGCAAAGGCTTCAGTTCTTCAAGGTAGTGCCAAAGTCTTGTGGCTGCCTCACCCCATTCCTGCTACCTCCCCCAAACGCACACACTTCTATTGGCCTTTTTCTATGATGGACAGCTTTACTGGCCAACAGGAATGTGGAAGAGGCATTACAGAGCAGACAAGTTAGCAGACAAGTTTTGGCATAAACAGAAATATAAATGAACTTGAATGTCCTCCTAACTCACCTCTATCCAAACTTCAAAGTCAAGCTATTTTTTTAGTCCAATCAGTTGCAGGCTGGGTCATTCACCCCTGGGTCATTCACTAAATATGGGCACATGTCCATATACAGACTGTCATGAACGCACTGCTTATAGTTCTGCAGCTAGTCTCTAAGGCACACAGGATCACAGAGGCGTAGTCCGGGTAATAGGCATCCAGTGGTGAACAGGCCTTTAAAAGGGCTTCAGTTGCACTAGTTCTTTGCTGTTTGATCTGCAGATTTACCCTGTGACCTGATCTTGAGCCTGCATCTGATCTAATACTGACCCGGCTTCCTGACCTCGCTGCTGTCTCCAGTCCTGACCTTTGGCTTCCTTAACCTTGCTCTGTTTACTTGTCTGCCTGATCCTCCGTTACCAACCTGGCCTGAACTCTGACCATCCCTTACCTGCATCCTGTATCCTGTATCCACAGCACCTAAGCCAGTTCCTGTTCAGCTGCCATCATCTCCAGCCAAGAGAACTCTGCAGGCACTCATACCTCACTGTGCTCCCAGGGTCACTGTCTCAACTCCAGTGACTCCGGAGCCAGGGCTGTATGAGAGGTTTTCCTCTGCACATCAGGCACACCTCCAAGGTACTTATCAGTATCAAACAGCCATGCCTGAGCCTGCAAGAAGGACCCCCTACACGAATGAGATTTGCCAACACCTCTCAGCCCTCACTCAGCCCTCACTCAAGCGGTGGAATCTCTCCAGGACAGTTATGTGCGATTGGAGGGACAGGTGCAATCCCTGGCTACCGCTGCAAATCCTTCTTCTGTCTCAGCTCCTCCTACAAGCAGAACACAGACAGAGACTGCTACCACACCCACCATAATGATGCTACCTCCAGAGCCAAGGGTTCCCATTCTGGAGAGATTTTCCGGGGACCGAAAAAAGTTCCGGGCATTTCCCAATGCATCTGAACTGTATTTCTCATTACAACCTCAGACCTTTTCCCTGGAAACCACCAAGGTGGGGTTCATCACTTCTCTACTTAAGGGTGAACCACAGACCTGGGCCCATTGCTGGCTTGAAGAATGCCATGATATACTAGACTCTTTGTCATCCTTCTTCAATGCCATAGTACAGTTGTATAACGATCCACAATGGACGTCCACTGGAGAGGCTGCCCTTCATGTGCTCCAGCAAGGCCGCAGAGCAGTCGAGGACTATGTTACGGACTTCAGACGATAGAGCGAGAATACTCAGTGGAATAACGCAGCCCCGTGGCACCAGTTTCGCCAATATACTCAATAGTACTCGAACCATATCACAAGTTATTTGACGTTTTTAGAAAATGGGGGGCCAAGACTCTTCCTCCTTATCACTCATATGATTGTCCAATTGAACTCCTCCCAGGGGCTGAGATCCCCTTTGGACTGACCTTCCCATTATCTGAGCGGGAGTTGGATCTACTAAAAGAATATGTGGACGAAAATCTTAAGAGGGGATTCATCCGACCATCTACTTCTCCGGCAGGGGCAGGAATATTTTTCTTTACGGCCTTGTGGGGAATAACGAGAACTAAATTAAGTCACTGTTAAGAACCAGTATCCTTTGCGCCTGGTGCCTAAGCTCTTTCAAAGACTAATGCCCTGTACACACAACCGGTTTTGCCGTCAGAATAAACTCCGATGGAACTCAGAGGGAATTCTGCTCAAGCAGTCTTGCCTACACATGGTCATACTGTTCAGAACGCAGTGACGTACAACACGTACGACGGGACTAGAAAAAGGAAGTGCATTAGCCAGTAGCCAATAGCTTCCATCTCGTACTTGCTTCAGAGCATGCGTCGTTTTTGGTCCGTCGGAACAGCATACAGACGAGCGGGTTTCCTGATTGGAATTGGTTCCGTCGGAAATATTTAGAACATGTTCCATATCTAGGTTCATCAGAATTTTCAACAAAAAAAGTCAGATGAGGCATAGACGATGAAAAGCTTCCGTCTGAATTTTTCTGTCGGACATTCCGCTCGTGTGTACGCGGCATAAGAACTACCTCCGTATTTACAGAACTGGACCTGCGAGGGGCCTACAACTTGGTACTTATTTGTGCAGGGGACGAATGGAAAACAGCTTTCCGTACAAGGTTCGACCACTGTGAATACCTAGTGATGCCTTTTGCTCTGTGTAATGCCCCTGCCACCTTCCAGCACTTTCTTAACGATATCATCAGAGACTGTTTAGATATCTTCGTAATTGTCTACCTAGACGACATCCTGATTTTCTCCACATCCCTGGATCAGCACCGGAAACATGTCAAGATTATACTCTGCCGACTCCGTCAACATGGACTATATGCCAAACCAGAAAAATGTGACTTAGAGTGGCAGAGTATCCAGTTCCTAGCTCTGGTAATTTCCACGGAGGGATTCAAGATGGACCCACAAAAAGTTATAGCTGCGCCCTCAGACAAAAAGGTGGTACAGCGTTTTGTTGGCTTTGTAAACTTCTACCAAAGGGGTTCTCCACTATCATCTCTCCAATTACCCAGCTGAAAAAACAGAACGTTCGGTTTCACTGGAATTCTGAGGCTCAAGCTGCCTTTGCAACTCTAAATAGACTTTTTACCTCTGCCCCCATCCTGAGTAATCTGGATCCCTCTCTGCCTTACCTACTTGAGGTAGACACCTCAGAAACAGCAGTATGGGCAGTTATTTCCCAACGCCAAGGCCTCAAGGATCTAATGCACCCCATAGCCTTCTTCTCCTGTAAGCTTTCTCCAGCCAAGAAGAATTACGACGTGGGTGATCGAGAACTTCTGGCCATTAAGGCTGCACTCGAAGAGTGGAGGTATTTGTTAGAAGGAGCAGCACATCCTATACTCATTTACACTGACCACAAGAATTTGGCGTATCTGAGAGCCGCTAAGCGTCTGAGGGTGGGCGTTGTTCCTCTCCAGATTTTCACTTACCAGCCGTGTTCAAAGAACTTTAAGCCAGACGCACTTTCCTGCATGTTTGATGACCCAAAAGAAATCTCAGTTCCAGATATCATTCTATCGGAAGGCAATTTTCTGCTTCTTCAGATGGATCTGATGTCTGGCCTAAAGGAAGTTTCAGTCCAGTCCTCCGGGAGTTACCCTGATACCCAGGGATGGGTTGCTATGGAAGAACAATAACATTTTTGTGCCAGAAAATTTCCAGACAACAGTACTGGGCCTTTGCCACGACCATCCTCTGGCTGGCCATTTGAGGTCCACAAGACTCTTGAATTAATACAGCATATGTTCTGGTGGCCAAATCTCGAGAAGAACTGCAAGGAATATGTAAAGTTATGCATCATCTGTACTCAGAACAAGACTGCTAGAAGCAAGTCCTGAGGTTATCAGTGGTGTACCCCAAGGTTCAGTGCTGGAATCCTTACTTTTTTAATATCTTTATAAATGATATTGGGTCTGGGATTAAAAGTAACATTTCTGTCTTTGCAGATGACACTAAGCTATGCAGTGGAATAACGTCCTTACAGGATGTCTCCAATTTACAAGCCAACCTCAATGCACTGTCTAATTGGTTGGCTATGTGGCAGATGAGGTTTAATGTAGATAAATGTAAAGTTATGTACTTGGGGGCTAAGAATATGCATGCATCATACATACCAGAGGGAGTACAACTGGGGGAATCAATGGTGGAGAAGGATCTGGGGGTTTTGGTAGATCATATGCTCAATAATAGCATGCAATGCCAAGCTGTGGTTTCCAAAGCAAGCAAAGTCCTTTCTTGTATTAAGGTATGGACTACAGAGAGAGAGATATAATTTTGCCCCTGTACAAATCATTAGTAAGACCTCATCTGGAATATGCAGTTCAGTTTTGGGCACCAGTTCTCAAAAAGGATATCAGGGAACTGGAGAAAGTGCAGAGAAAGGCAACCAAACTGATAAGAGGCATGGAGGAGCTCAGCTATGAGGAAAGATTAAAGGAACTGAATTTATTCACTCTTGAGAAGAGGAGATTAGGGGGGATATGATCACCCTGTATAAATATATAAGGAATCCATATAGTGAACTTGGTGTTGAGTTATTCACATTACCGTCAACACTGAGGACAAGGGGGCACTTTTTACATCTAGAGGAAAAGAGATTTCATCTCCAAATACGGAAAGGTTTCTTCACAGTAAGAGCTGTGAAAATGTGGACTAGACTGCCTCCAGAGGTGCTTCTGGCCAGCTCAGTAGATTGCTTTAAGAAAGGTCTGGATTCATTCCTAAATGTACATAATATAACTGGGTACTAACATTTATGGGTCAAGTTGATCCAGGGAAAATCCGATTGCCTCTCTGGGAACAGGAAGGATTTTTTTCCCCTGCTGTAGCAAACTGGATGCTGCTTTTCTGGGGTTTTCTTCACCTTCCTCTGGATCAACTGTGGGTATAGGATTGGGTATATGGGATTGTATGATATTTTTTTTTCTTTATGGTTGAACTAGATGGACTTGTGTCTTTTTTCAACCTGACTAACTATGTAACTATGTAAGTCCTGGGGTCTTCTCAGACCACTATCAATCCCTGAAAGGTCCTGGAGCATGATTGCTATGGACTTCATAGTAGAACTACCACCGTCTGAAGGATGTATGGCTATTTTTGTAGTGATTGACCGCCTGTCTAAAATGGTCCACTTTGTAAAGAATACACCTTCTGCCATGGAGACTGCCCAGGTCTTTGTCAGGGAAATCGTAAGGTTACATGGGGTCCTAACAAACATTGTGTCAGACAGATTGGCCCAGTTCACCTCTCGCTTTTGGAAAGCACTATGCAAGGTCCTGAAGATTAAGCTACAGTATCCATGTCTTCGGCTTACCATCCTCAGACTAATGGACAGACTGAGAGGACGAACCAGGCACTTGAACTGTATATCCGGTGCTTCACCACGTTTGTTCAGTATGATTGGGTAGCACTATTACCCTTGGCGGTGTTCGCTTTCAATAATGCCAGTCACTCAGTTACGGGTCAGCCTCCATTCTTCGTGAACTATGGATTCCATCCGGTCTTTCTGCCTAACATTGTCCCTGAGTCCCCAGTTCCAGCAGTACAGAGCACTATCGATTTCCGTTTCAGTTTATAGACCATAGGTTTAAGTAAAGCCAACAAAATGTTTCCAGTTTATAGAAAAGTCTAAGTTAGGAACACATACATTAACTTATTTATTTCAGGTACTTGTATAGCACCGCCAATTTACACAGCACTTTACATATACATTGTACATTCACATCAGTCCCTGCCCTCAAGGAGCTTTCAATCTAAGATCACTAACTCACATTCATACATACACATACTAAGGCAAATTTACACAAGAGCCAATTTCCCTACCAGCATGTCTTTGGAGTGTGGGAGGAAACCTATGCAGGCACAGGGAGAACATGCAAACTCCAGGCAGGGTCATGGTTCGAACCAGCGACCCTTTTGCTGCTAGGCAAAAGTGCTAACCACTACACCCTATTACTTAATTACTTACTTAGATTTTGGGTGATATTAACTTGTAACTTACTCAATTTTTTTAAGTTGGTAAAACTTATTTTCCAAATGTATTTGATAATTGTTTTTTATATAAAACGAATACAATAATATGTTTTTTTTAAAAGAAGGAATAGTCTCATGAAACAGGCTTTCAAAACAAATTAACATTTATTATTTATAAAGTGTTACAAATGTAATATTATTAAAGCAGCATCAAATGTAAATGTAAACCAAAAAAAAGCCTCTTTCTCAGCTAACAAATCAAACTGAAACACACGCATGTATATACAGTATATCTGTAAAGTACATAGAATACAGAATGTATTAACTCTTTTTTAAGCCTTTTTGGAAAGTACTTGCACTTTAACAGCCTGGAAGGATTTGCCCCCTTAATGACCAGGTTATTTTTTGCAATACGGCACTGCGTCGCTTTAACTGACAATTGTACGGTCATGCAACGCTGTACCTAAACAAAATTGGTGTCCTTTTTTTCCCACAAATAGAGCTTTCTTTTGGTGGTATTTGATCACCTCTGCAGTTTTTATTTTTTGCGCTATAAACAAAAAAAAGCCAACAATTTTGAAAAAAAAAAACATTTTGTTACTTTCTGCTATAATACAAATCCAAAAAAAATGTATTCATCAGTTTAGGCTAATATATATTCTTCTACATATTTTTGGTAAAAAAAAAAAATCACAATAGGTTGATTGGTTTGCGCAAAAGTTATCGTGTCTACAAACTATGGGATAGATTTAGGGACTTTATTTTTTTTTATTATTGTTTTTAGTGGTAATGGCAGAGATCTGCGATTTTTAGCGGGACTGCGACATTGCGGCGGACAAATCTGACCCCAAATTACACTTTTTGGGGACCAGTGACATTATTACATTGATCAGTGATAAAAAAAATGCATTGATCAATGTAATAATGACACTGGCAGGGAAGGGGTTAACACTAGGGACGATCAAGGAGTTAAGTGTGTTCCCTGAGTGTGTTCTAACTGTAGGTGGGTGGGCTACCAGGGACATAACAGAGATAGCTGTTCCTGATCACTAGGAACAGAAGATCTCTGACATGTCATCCGGAAGAATGGGGAATTGCCTTGTTTACAGTAGTTCCACGTTCTGCCTCTGTATACCGCGATCGTGGGTCGCCGGTGGACATTGAGTCTGCCGGACCCGTGGGCACGCTCCCGTGGCACACGCCCGCTATCTCCTGTGCAAAGAACGACATACACCTACGGCGGTTTGCGCAGGAAAGCCGACCTGCCACTGTATAATGACGTAGGGTAGCTCAAGCTAAAAGCATAAATGAGTCCCATATAGACATGTGCGTCGTCAATAAATTTGTTTCCTTCGTTAACTTTTCGTAACAATTACAAATGTTTGTTATGATGAATTTATCATTATGAGGGGCTCCCACCATCCCTGTGCTGTGCTGACTTCCTGGGTTTTTAACTTTTAGGTTCGTTAACTTTTCCTAACAATTACGAATGTTCGTTAGGAATTTGGATCCGAAATTCGTAAACGAAATTTCGTACAAAATTCGGAAGCATAGCAATTTGTATTTTGGATTCTCCCGAATGTAGGAATTTACGGAAATTCGTACGAATTTTAGATTTGTAGGAAACTAATCGCGCATCTCTAATAATCATTCTTTCTGATACATAATGAGTGCGCTATATGGAAAAAAAAAACACTATACCTGCCAATGCAGCATAAATATGGTATATTTGTTTTTGAAATGTAATAACATAGTGCAAAGTGGGCGGGGCTTTAGGTTACATAATCAAACGTTGAATGTCCAATATCTCCAAAACCAAACAAACAGAAAGTTTGTTTTTATGATACAAAACAGTACAAACAAATTGTATAATTGTTTTTAAAATGTAATAACGTGTGGTGCAAAGTGGGAGAGGTTTCATCAACTATAATGCGCAATATCTCTGAAACCAATCAATGCTCCATATACTGTATGTGTGGTTCCTCTTAAATAGGGTAACAATATTAGGCCCCACCTACAAGATGATTAGCATGCCTGCCAGGCAAGTAGCACTTCCAGAAAAAGCTTAGCAGCCTTCTTATTTCTCACATCACAGCAATAGCGGCTCTAATATTTTCAGCCTTTCTTTGACTGTCGTTGTGTTTTATTGCCAAGCCTCCAACTCATGCAGAAAAAACCCCAAAAACTTTGTGACAGCAGGGTTTGAGTTTTCTCGCGTACATTGTCATATCTTTATATAAAGTTGTGAAACATATTACTATTTCACACAGAAGCGATATCAAAATGTCACCGCTAAAAATACCCACACTTGAGCAATACCCTCTGTTTTATGCCGCCGTAGCAGATTGCCTCATTACCTAGGCACACAGCGTTCTCCTGTTTAACATTTGAGAGATGATCTTCCAAGATCTACTGTATGCTAAACAAGATATCCGAGCGCAAATACATATCGCTTTAATTATTTGGCTAGGAGACACATTGTTGAACATATGGTAGGTCCAATTAATTACCATGCCACTGACATTGTTTATAGTACTATATTTCAGCTTTGCTCCAGTAAATTAGACATTGCGTTAAACTCCGAGGGGAATATTATGAGGGTAACAGAATGAGAAATGTATTATTAAGCTCTTGTTACAATCGCGGTTTCAGGGCTACTATGGTTCTCATCTCATAAAAAGGTAGAGAGAAGAGACGAAACAAAAGACACTTCTGTGAGCTATATGGGGGGTGGAAAACCAATAGGAATATTTCTAAAAAAAAGCAGTGAAGACAACAACGACAACATAACCCATGCAGTGCAAAAACTCATAGTAACCAGCTGTCGTCATAGTAGAGAGAGGTGAGGGGGGGGGTGTGTGGCCTGCAGCGGCATGCGAGAGGACGCTTATCACTCAGCTCCCGCGGTCTATCCTAGTGTGATCCTTCCCTCGCCATCTCAACAGCTCTGTACCGACCACGATCACCGGCTGCTGGCCCCTGGATCCACCCAGACCTGTCACCATCTCGAATGGAGCAAATGACGACCCGCAGGGGGGAAAAAGACACTGCAATCGCGGCAGCCCTGGAGTCCCAAGATGACACAGACTTCCCTTAGTCACAGCATGCCCCATGAGGCACAAACTAGCTGAAGGATGCTGGGGATAAGTCCCATAAATCCACCAAACATTAGCGGAGGGAGCAGCCCAGGAACATGTTGAACAAGTTGTCAGGTGCTGGCTGCTCCCTGCTCCCTGATACATCAGCTCCACTGAGTGATCCTGACCCTGCTGACCCAGAGGGGTCCGATGCACTGGATAATACTGTGCCCTTGGAGACCTCACCTATATCAACTCCAGATATTTTTGACATGCCCACTGATGAAAATGTACAGCCCGCACTGAGTGACATATTACACGCAGTCCATAAATGCACGGCCTCAGTGGTTGATCTTAAAGAGACAGAGTCACTCCTTCACCAGGACCTCCGAAAGATCAGAGAGATAACTACAGCAGTGGAGGGTTGGGTCAGCGACCTGGAGGACCAGCTGCCCCCCTAGTGAGAGACGCCAGAATGGCTGCCCAACAAGCTAATAATAGAGCTGACAACATGGAGAATTGTCTTCGACTAAATAATGTCCGCATAGTTGGGCTGCCTGAGAAGGTTGAGGGTTGCGACCCCACTGACCTTGTGGAACAATAGCTGCAGGAAATATTTGGCAAGGAGGCCTTCTCTCCCCTTTTTGCAGTGGAGCGGGCACACCGCACACCCCCTCGCCCATGCTTGCTCGCTTACTACACTACAAAGATTGTGAGATTATTCTGCGCCTCACCTGGGAGAAGGGTACAATCCAATATAGTGGCAGCAGGGTCTCCTTCTTCCCTGACTTTTCTGCTGAGGTCCAACGCAGAAGATCTAAATATGCCGATGTGAAAAAGAGGCTACAGTGCCTTTAACTAAAGTATGCTATGCTCTATCCAGCCAGGCTAAGTGTCAAGGCAGGAGACTAGCTCACTTCTCTGAAACTGGCTCTGGCAACATAAATAAGACCTCCGATGTAAGTGACCCGATGACAACAGAGACTGATCCATGTGGTGACATCTCCTCAGGTCGGTATGGTATCGTTACATCTGCCTTCAGGCAACGTTTTCCTTAATGAGTGACAGTTTTCCTTTTTTACACCCAGCGAAAGGAAAAGCTACCGGTTACTCATATCCTCTTAGTGCTCTGAGTTTGGTTGATGTGTGTGCACTCTTTCAGACGGCACTATGTGAATTATTATTACCAGCCATGGTTCAGATGGTGTTTGTTTCTGTGCCCGGTTGGCACACGACAATTCTTCTATCTACAATTCTCCTGGTCACAAAGGGGACTGCTCTATCTTCTAGCCATAATGAGTTTAGCTCTGTTACTCCCTTTGTGCCCTGTTTCTATGGATATGATCTGTGCGCAGTTGTGCGATTATGACACATGTTGGTTACTACCAGATACCTTACTGAAGTACAACTCTTCATCTGTCTCATCTCTCCTGTGGTGTTGCAATTTGCTACCTTCTACTGACTACCAATCCCCGATGAGGATAGTCCACTGCAATCTGGTCTGCTCACTGGGCCACATATCTTTTGACTTTCTACAAAGGTCAATGTAACAGCCACCGCTCTGGTCTCCTGGAACGTTAGAGGAGTCAACGACCCACTGAAACGCACCATGATTGCCTCCTGTATTCGGAAGTTTCACCCTGCTATTATAGGTCTCCAGGAGACACACCTGACATGTGACACTACCAACTGTTTACACTATCTCTGGGTTGGTAAGGAGTACCATTCCACTTACGCTGCTTATTCTCGCGAGCTGAGTGTATTGGTGCATATAGCCCTGGGAATCTAGGAGCTGGACTCAATGGTGGACTCTCTAGGCCAGTTTGTTTTTTTATACTGTAAACTATACATCTTAATGTTAATTCTGGCCTATGTGTATATCCCTCTTCCATTCTCAAGGGAAATATTGCAACTATTACTGTGATATTTGGCTACCAAACCTGACATACCTGTTCTGATTATGGGGGACTTTTAGGCCTCATTCACACAATGTAGACTCTGTTTCCACGGAGCCTGCCTTGGCCTGCCGGCTCACCAGCAGATCTCTCCGTTGATCTCCGCTTAGCTGGCGGATGACAGGTCCCTCTCTGCTCACTGAGCAGGGAGGGGCTTGTCAGGCGCCACTGCTGCCTATGGAGGGATCGGATGAAAACGGACAGCATGTCCGTTTTCATCAGATCTCACCCGATCCGATCTGCCAGCGACGGATCTAGACGTAGGGCCATCTGTCTGCTTTTTGCGGACCGGACCGGGTCGGATGTCAGCGGACATGTCTCCGCTGACATCCGTCGCTCCATAGGCTAACAAGGATCGCCCCTTCAGGTCCGCCATCAAAACTGACAGGCGGACCTGAACGGTCCGATCGCGTGAAAGGGGCCTAATTGTTGTCTTGACCCCCAACTAGGTAGACACCCTGCAATTTCTGCCGTTTCCCTGGGGGGAGGGGCACCACTCTTAGTCGTTTCTTGGCGGAGGTTGGCTGGTTGGGCATCATGCATCTTGGAAACCCTAATATCAGAACAATTCTCCTGTTTTTCCAACATGCACAGATTGCTCTCACGCATAGGCCTCTGCTATACTTGTAATGTGGTGTACTTCCCCCTGGGGGGTATCGGATCATTCTCCCCTAACATTATGGTGTAATACCAGGCCCCCATCCACTATATGCAGGGCTCCATGGAGACTGAACGCATTCTGGCTTCAGTTGTTTCCCTCCCAAGAACGCATAACCCAGAAAATTGACCAATTTTTCGTTACACATACTCAGTGTGAAGATGTCGTTTTAAAGTGGGACACTTTCAAGGCATGTCTTAGAGGCACCTTCATAACTGAAATTAATGGAGTTAAACAAAACTCATCCCTTCTCCTTGAACAGGTGGAAGGCCAGATTCAACAGTTGGAGTTGTCATATGTGTTGGATCCGCTTGATTCCGCGAGGGAGGAATGGATGTCAGTCCAGGATTGGAATGGAAACGTTTTTTCACAATAATTGCATTTTATGAAGAAGGGGAAAAAACAGGCCATCTATTCGTAAAAATTGCCAGGTCACAGCAGTCTTCCCCAGCTATTGCAGCCATTCGCTGCTCCACTGGACGGGTAGTCAGTGACCTGGATCAAATTGTTTTGGAACTTTCCTCATTTTACTCAGACCTATATGGCTCCCGAGGTAACTACTCCTCTGAATCACTAGCAGAATACTTTACTGCTATACCTATACCCACCTTATCCTCTGCGGCCCGTCTGGCATTGGACTCCCCACTTACTCTGGATGAGCTTCAGAAGGCGGCCTGTTCTTTCCCCACATGTAAAGCCCCTGGGGATGATGGTATTCCCATGGAAGTCTATACCACCTATAAGGAGACGATCCTGCCCAGCTTGCTGGAGGTTTTCAATGCCTCGGTTGAGGTAAGCTCCCTGCCTGTTTCAATATCAAGGGCGAATGTTATATTGTTGCTTAAACCGGGAAAAGATCCCCTGGATCCTGGCTCTTAAAGGGCCCATTTCTTTGCTACAATGTGATTTGAACATTTTGGCCACGGTCCTGGTGTTGAGAGTGAACAAATTTATCCTGTCCATTATACACTTTGACCAGGCAGGGTTTATGCCTCAAAAGTCCACAGCCACCAACCTCAGGTGGCTGTTCTTGAACATGCAGACTCAAGCAGATAATACAGGACAGAGAGTGCTCCTTTTCCCTAGATGCAAGTAAAGTTTTTGATAGTATCAGTTGGCCATACCTATGGGCGATACTGTCCAAGTTTGGATTGGGGGATCGTTTCATATCATGAGTACGTCTCCTGTATGCTTCACCACAGGCAGCGATTAGAGTATCTGATAGACAGTCATTGGCTTTTGCCTTGGGCAGGGGAACTAGGCAAGGTTGTCCCTTGTCACCCCTGCTCTTCGCCATAGCGATTGAGTGTCTGGCCACTTTAGTGTGTAATAGTTACATATCACCGGGTTTTGGTAAGGTGAACTGCACGAAAAAAATCATGCTATACGCCAATGATATGTTGCTAATTTTAGGAGACACTTCTTCATAATTGATCAGCGTTATGTACATAATTTCAGAGTTTGAGCGATTCTCGGGCCTCACTATCAATTGGACCAAATCGGCATTAATGCTATTAGATGACGCACCTGGACAGGCAGCGTCTGTCCCTTGTTCCGTTCCCTTAGTGACTTCCTTCAGATACCTAGGTATCCAAATCTCCCCCGTTATCACGGAATATTGCCGTCTTAATATGCACCTTCTGCTGGCCTGGATCAGAGATAAAATACATATTTGGAACAACCTCAAAATGTCCCTAGCAGTGAAAACGAATCTAATTAAAATGATACTTATGCCCCAACTTCTATATGTCATAGTAACATAGTTGGTGAGGTTGAAAAAAAACACAAGTCCATCAAGTCCAACCTGTGTGTGCTTTTATGTCAGTATTACATTGTATATTCATGTATGTTGTGGTCGTTAAGGTGCTTATCTAATAGTTTTTTGAAATTATCGATGCTCCCCGCTGAAACTACTGCCTGTGGAAGAGAATTCCACATCCTTACCGCTCTTACAGTAAAGAACTCTCTATGCAGTTTAAGGTTAAACCACTTCTCTTCTAATTTTAGTGAATGGCCACGTGTCTTTTTAAACTCCCATTCGTGGAAAAGTTTTATCCCTATTGTGGGGTCACCAGGACGGTATTTGTACATTGAAATCATATCCCCTCTCAAGCGTCTCTTCTCCAGAGAGAATAAATTCAGTTCTCGTAATCTTTCCTCATAACTAAAGTCCTTCAGTCCCTTTATTAGCTTTGTTGCCCTTCTCTGGACTCTCTCCAGTTCCAGCACATCCTTCCTGAGGACTGGTGCCCAGACCTGCACAGCATACTCCAGGTACGGCCAGACCAGAGTCTTGTAGATTGGGAGAATTATCCTTTTATCTCTGGAGTTAATCCCATTTTAATACATGACAATATTCTGTTGGCTTTGCTTGCAGAAGCTTGACACTGCATTCCATTGCTGAGCCGGTCATCTACTAGGACCCCCAGGTCCTTTTCTATCCTAGATTCCCCCAAAGGTTCTCCCCCTAGTGAGTAGATTGCATTCATATTTTTGCCACCCAAATGCATTATTTCACATTTTTTACATTAAACCTCATTTGCCATGTAGTTGCCCACCACATTAATTTGTCAGATCTTCTTGGAAGGTTTCCACATCCTGTGGAGAAATTATTGCCCTGCTTAGCTTAGTATCTTCCGCAAATACTGAGATTGAGCTGTTTATCCCATCCTCCAGGTCGTTTATGAATAAATGAAATAGGATTGGTCCCAGGACAGATCCTGGGGGACCCCGCTTTCCACACCAGACCATTCGGAGTAATCCCCATTTATCACTATCCTCTGAACTCGCTCCTGTAGCCAGTTTTCAATCCATGTACTTCACCCTTTGGTCCATGCCGACAGACCTTAGTTTGTACAGTAAACGTTTATGGGGAACTATATCAAATGCCTTTGCAAAATCCAGATACACCACGTCAAAGGGCTTTCCTTTATCTAGATAGCAGCTCACCTCGTCATAGAAGGTTAATAGATTGATTTGGCGAAATTGATTCTTCATGAATCCATGCTGATTAATTCTAATAATGCCGTTTTCATTACTAGAATCTTGTATATAGTGCCTTACATTCCCCTCCAAGAGTTTGCATAATATTGACGTTGGGCTAACTGGTCTGTAATTTGCCAGGGATGTATCGTGGCTCTTTTTTAAATATTGGTGCTACATTGGCTTTTCTCCAATCTGCTGGTACCATTCCAGTCAGTAGACTGTTCATAAAAATTAGGAACAATGGACTGGCAATTACTTGACAGACTTCCTTAAGGACCCTCGGGTGCAAGCCATCTGGACCCGGTGACTTTATTAATGTTAAGTTTTTCAAGTCTATTTCTAATTCTCTGTTAGCCATGAGGGTGCTTCTTGTGACATGTCATTAGGATAAACATTGCAGTTTTGGTTACTGAATCCCCCCGTTTCCTCATGAAGACTGAGGAGAAGAATAAATTCAAAACCTTTGCCATCTCTCCATCCTTAGTAACCAGATTCCCATCATTATTCTTTATGGGACCAATATGATCTGACCTCCCTTTCTTATTATATATATACTTAAAGAATTTCTTGGGATTTCTTTTACTCTCCTCCGCTATGTGCCTTTCGTGTTCTATCTTAACCGCCCTGATTGCACCCTTAAAGTTGGAATGCTGATGGTGATTCCTCAGCCTTGTATTTTTTGAAGGCCTTCTCTTTTGCTTTTATATGAATTTTTACGTTGGAGTTAAGCCACCCATGACTTTATTAGCTCTTTTAAATTTATTTCCCATTGGGATGCACTGGCTAATACCCTTACTTAATATGCTCTTATTAAAGCATACCCATTTTTCCTCTGTGTTCTTTGTCCTTCATAATTCCCCTGTGGTGGTCCCCTTGAAGATGTTTCGGGTAATTAATTCCCTTTTCTGGTTGCTACTTTGGGGTGCCCCCAAAATCAGGCTGGAACAGTTACAATGTCCTAAAGATGGCGGAGGTCTTGCCCTCCCAAATCCTTGGATTTATTATTCTATGTCCCCTACGTCTGAGGATTCTTCTGCCCATCTCTTGCTTGTTGGCTCTGGGGCAGACTCCATCCTGGAGTGATTGGTGACCCAGCTATTTCAGAAATCCAACAAGCAGAAGCCTACCTATGCACTACTTCAGAAAGTCTCAAATAAACCAAAGCAACTCCAGCATGCGACAGGTTACACTGAATATAGTCTGCTTTGGAGAAATCATACCTATATTCAACTAGCCAAAATCCAACAGGGACCCAGATGGCGCGCCTGGTGGATAACTCTTTTGTCCCAGGTGTTCCAACATGGGAGGTTGATGTCAAATGTAGACCTCCAGCGTAAATTCGCTTTACCTGACCACATGTTTTATTACTATTTACAGCTTTCCCATGCAATCAAAGCACCGGGGCGAAGCGACGGAGTGGTCAATTTCACCTACCCCCATATTCCATTTAATTCAGTTTGTAACTGAAACAAAGGGTTTTATATCCCAGTGCTATCACATGTTCTTAATGGAATATCTGAAGGCCTACCCAACCAGGGAAATGTTGCAATGGGAGGAGGACAGGGGATCAATGGGAGGAAAATTTCCAGTCGGCCAATATGTGCTCCCTTAATGTCTCACAGAAGGTGTCACAATTGTATATTTTGCTCAGAGTGCAATACCTCAGTAAAACTTCACAAGATGGGAAGACTCCCCGACTCGTTGTGTGGTAGATGTCGACGAACATCTGGGGATCTTATTCATCTCCTTTGGCGATATCCGAAGTTACATCGCTGTTGGAGGGAAATCCTTACCGCTCTCAGTAGGGTATTTCAGGTTACTGTCCCCTAAACCCCATCCATTGCTTACTTGGAGTCCTTGAGGAAGTGATACCTGAGGAAGCGACTAGGGCGGCATTCTCTAGGGCCCCATTTCAGGCCAGGAAGGTCATTTTAATGGGTTGGAAGTCTACGACTCCCTCATCAGTCAAAACATGGTTGACTCATATGGAGAACACGCTTCAGTTGGAGAGGTACATATACCAGCATCAGGGTCGACTCAACAAGTATGAAAAACTTTGTTTGCCATGGCTTAATTTCCCTGGGCTAGCACCTAGCGAGCGTGTCCTAATGGGGGTATTACAATGTCCCACTGGATGAATACACTCTAAGAGAATCATAGGAATATGGAAGTGGTAAACAGGCATATAGTCGCTTGCAGTCTTCTAAATTGACTACCCAATATTCATTCTTCCAAGTGCGTGGGTGAGATAGGTCTCAGGTGGTGTTATGTTTAACCCTGTAGGATGAAATTGCAAATTGTCATCTGCTTTTTTGCAGATGACAATTTGAACGTTTGAAGCTAATGTTTTGGCATGTGGAATTAAAACCATCATCTGTTAAACAGAAATGGGCAAATTATTGTACAATCCCATTACAAAATAAATCAGGAAAGACAAACCTGAAAGTTAGATAAAGTTCTCAGGTAAACTTCAGCTCTCTTCCAACTTGCTCCTTGTTTACCACTTTGGGACCATAGTTCATAAGTCATGTTACCAAGATGAATAAGTACCTGTAAATCAGAAAAAAAGAACATTACATTTTCAGCATAGACATCTCTTATAGATTCATCAGTAACTATAGGTTCATTCTGACAAGCAGCAAGTAACATCTTCCAGACCCTTGGTACTGCTCTGCACCTATCCAGCTAGACCGGCTTTTCTGCCACAGTGACTGACAATCTCTGCAGATGAAATGGACGAAAAAAAATAATAAAATAAACTCAGCACTCGTTTGAGGAGAGACCCTGGAGGTGTACACAGATCAAATAAATGTGATTAAAAATGTCTCTCAATAGGAGGGACAAAGTCCATAGCAACAGTCTCTAAGATGAAGAGGGAGAGGAATCCATGAACCCGCACTAAGGGCAGCCAGTGTAAAGAGCTAGAAGCAGTCTCTGCAATGCAACAAAGGAAAAAAAAACACAGCGCCTCTAAGTGCAGTATTGGTAAACCATATAATGATAAGTCAAAAGTGAAACTACTCACAAAGGGAGCATAAAAACAAGCATCATATTAATCCCGCAGCAAAATCTGGGGGTGGTTTTCTCCTAAACATCCGTGTCTCTGAAGTGCAGCTGACAGTTTGTGCAGGTGGATTCCAGCATTCGCAGACTATGGGAACAGCAGGGAACACATCTGAGATGACGTCACTTCCAGGTCCTGGGTGAGAGGAGGCGGCTTCGCGTTCGGAGCAGATGGCCTAAAGGAAGGAGCAAGCATGCTCTGAACGTGAAGCCGCCTCCTCTCACCCTGCACCCAGAAGTGACGTCATCTCTGATCGCTCCTGGAAATGTATGAGTAAACCACAACTGTTCCCATCTGGGCTGTACCCAGTTTACGATACAGAAGGGTTCTCCAATTGCCATCTCTCTATCGATCATCACTCTTCAATGGTGAATTTGGAGTCCTTTCCAACTAGCACATGTCAACTATTTAGTTCACTATTATTGTAATCGTCATAATCAAAATTATTATTATCATTATTATTGTTACAGTATTATTGTGGTAGTAAAAGCGTTGTCTTAGAATTATTAAATGCCATCATCCAAGTTCATCCATGCAATAGATCACACATGGGACTATTTCATACACACAAGACATATTCCAAATTCAGTGGAATGACCTACTCTATTGATCCAATATTAACATAACAAAACTTTTAGTGTCTCAAAGGCATTATGATTGTTTAGTGGACAAATAGAGGGGCATGCGGGCTTAGCTCCATAGTCAGAACTTATCAGTTGGTTCCAATGTTCTCTCTATGTCTTATGTGTCCTATCTCTGCTGTCCCTTAAAGCCTGGTATATGCTTCTAAGACCCTATACCCCTCCGTTTAGGCAGAGAACCCTATGCTTTCCAGTCCACTGGGGAATCTACCCAGGCTTGTGTAACACTGTAGGTTTACATATATACGGTATATATGAATGTTTGGCAAATATGTTTGATTAAAGATAATAAGAATTGTACCAAAATGCTCACCAGCAGTAGCATGCACATTATTTCAAGCTGTATTTCAGGTTATAAATCTTCTTGGACAGAAAAAAAATCTCTTTTTGTTAATGCTATAAATAAAACTCAGTGAATGTTTTTGTCATTATATAGTTCTGACATGCGTCCTCCCAAGCCCACAATGTATACTACAAAATGGTCTGGCCTATTCTGGCAAATCAAACTATGTAAAAGGTGGGTTGGTAACTCTACAGTGTCCCTTAAACTTGCAGTGTATATCTCTACTATTTAACAGGTCTCCAGCTAAGTACAAGCCAACTCATTAAATATTTGGAATTTAAAACCTCTGTGCCTGGTTCCTTGCAATACACTTATACTCCATTGGAATAGAGCGTCTGGTGAAAAAGTGTACACGCATGTTGAAGGTGTGTCAAAAAAGTTAGGTTTACACTTGTGAAGTCAGAGGCACAACAAATCTAGGGTACAACCTTGTCCACAGCATTAAATATTCTGCTTGCCAAGGGATGGTCACCAAGGGGACATTGGGGTTTGTCTGTAACCAGGTTGGCTACTGTAAAAAAATCATATACCGATGGAAGTGGGCATTGATCCAGGGAACGCATAAGAAACTTGAAAAGTAACATCTATTGATGTGTTTATTTCTCATTAACTGAACAATAGATATTAACTATCCAGTGGGGCTGATTTACTAAAGGCAAATAGACTGTGCACTTTGCAAGTGCAGTTGCTCCAGAGCTTAGTAAACGATGTGAAGCTCTGCTGATTTCCATCATCCAATCATGTGCAAGCAAAAATGTATTTTTATTTTTTTCCTTGCATTTGATTTCTTATTCTCTGTAGCGTGAAGCCTTACCTCATCTACTAAGCTCTGGAGTAACTGTACTTGCAAAGTGTACAGTCTATTTGACGAGAAATTCAAGAGAAGCAGGATGGAAAATGTTTCTCTACTTTCTAAGTCCTTGTTTACACTTGCATTGCTCTGTGAAAAAAGATCTGCATTTAGATTACTCTTCAGAGAGCATTTAATAGGTGATACAATGCTTCCTCACTGCCTGTTTAACCCTGTAAATTCATCACTATTGCGCCACAACTGCATGCATTGCATGCTGTTGCATGACGGTTGAAGTGCAGCTCCATTCACTTGAATGGGTCATGTTCCGGGGGCAGTAGTAATATCTCATATTGCTTTATAGGATGATGGTGTCCAAAAAGCAAGTTAAAATAGCCAGTTAGGCGCTGTCCCAGATGGGAAGGTAAGAGGTAGTGCCTTTCTTGGTTCTTTGGTCTTTTTTCCGGGTTCTTCTCTGGATCCGGCCCACTAAGCCTGTGATATAAATTGGGAGAGGGTCCTGTAAGGAGAGCAAGCTTGCTTGCTCGCTGGCAAGTGTAGAGACTGAGTCCCCTGACAGAGTCGGCTAAGGATTTGCGTTATCTCCAACAGTATGTTTCCGACTAAGGCCTAGTAGTGAGTAGTAAGAGAGAGAGAGAGACAGCGAATGACACCCGCAAGAAGCAGAAAGATGTTGCTTATCGCCATTGGGATGTAAAGTCATCAGAACCTGGGGTTCGCCCTGAAGACACCAGTCCTGGAGGAGTGCTCTTGATGGACTTTGTACTGCACGAACACTACCTTTGCAGGTATGCAGGGGCAGCACACAGCCTGTAGTTAGAGTTAGGGAATTAGGGGAAAAATTATGCCTTTGAATGTTGGACTCTGTAATTGCCTTTGTCCTTTTATAAGTAATGTGTTTGAAACTTTGTCCCTGCCTGGTCTGAACTTAATAATGAAGTGAAATGTAAGTAACCATCACACACATAGTCTACCAAGAGGGTCTGATACTCGGTGTGGAGTGGAGTAGTTTGAAGACACAAGTGGTTACCTAAGTTTTACAGCAGCATGTCGATACTGTGCACCTGTTATAGTTGGAACGGCCTCTAACAGTGAGGGAGATGTTGTTGGCACTCCTTCTGCCAGTGGTTTGTTTCCCAGAGCAACAGGAGGGGATTCGGGCCGCAGAGGTTTCCATCCCAAACAGAGGTACCGAATTTCAAGAGTTAAGTTACATAAACGTGTGGAACACGGGCAGCGTGCACGGAATGGTAGTGGAAAACGCTGCACAGGTGAATGCAGATTAGGCTCAGCTTGTCACTCCTAAATGCACATTAAAGAAAAGGTGTACATTGTCATGGGGACCCGTACGTGGTGTGCGTTCATCTCTATAAGTAGAGGCTCGCCTTAAGGTTAAGAATTCCCCTATGGCAGCCTCAGCCTTGTTCCAGGGCATTGGGTGACCCTGTACAAGGTGCAAGGTGTGCAAGGTGCCTAGTGTAGCCCAGAAGAACCTATCCCAGGGTAGGCCTAACATGTGACCCTTGCTTGGTGCCCAACAAAGAGGGAAACGTGACAAACGACTACCACTTACCTACCCAGCCCCCCCCCTTACAAACGGATAGTGAATGCGATATCACATTTAGAGGAGTCTAATTCCATATCTATTTTCTCATATAGATAGCACAAAAAACATTTAAGTATTTCAAATGCCAAGTACATACAGCAAAAAATTACAGAAATAAAATAGAATAGTTTAGGTTTGTAACTTACTAGCATCAAAGACGCAGGGAACTGTAACAGTGTTTACTGAACTTGCTTTGGCATTTATTTTGGTGCAGATATTGTTTGGAAACAAAATGTTTGCAACCGTAATGAATTGCAAATGATCCTATATGCTAATCCCATTCATTAACATCACAAAATAGGCCTAAGAAGTAACAGTGCGTAATCTCATTACCACTCTAGTGAATATATTACTGTTTAATCATGAAGGCAAACACTGACAGCCTCATTTCACAAGTTACACGAAACGCTTTAGACTTTATTTAACCACCTCAATACAGGGCACTTATACCCCCTTCCTGCCCATGCCATTTTTAGCTTTCAGCGCTGTTGCACTTTGAATGATAACTGCGCGGTCATGCAACACTGTACCCAAATTAATCTTTTTTTCCTTTTCTTCACACAAATAGAGCTTTCTTTTGGTGGTATTTAATCACTGCTGGGATTTTTATTTTTTACTAAAAAAGAAAAAAAGCCTGAAAATTTTGAAAAAAAAAAAAGTTTTTCTTAGTTTCTGTCAGTAAATTTTGTAAATAAGTAATTTTCCTCCTTCACTCATATGCGCTGATGAGGCTGCACTGATGGGCACTGATAGGCTGCACTGATGGGCACTGATGAGGTGGCACTTATGGGCACTGATGAGGCGGCACTTATGGGCACTGATTAGGTGGCACTGATGCGGAGGCGCTAATATGCCACACTGACGGGCACTGATAGGTGGCACTGATATGCGGCACTGATTAGCACTGATAGGTGGCACTGGTGGGCACTGATAGGTGGCACTGATAGGCAGCACTGGGGGCCACTAATAGGTGACAAAGATAGGCAGCACTGATGGGCACTGATGGGAGGCGCTGTTGGGCACAAATGGGAGGCACTGGAAGTGGTTAAAGAGAAAAAACATATGTTCACAAAACACGCATATGACATACCATATAATATTAAAGCATGTGGGGTGAAAGCATGGGTGAATTTACTAAAGGCATATAAATGGTGCACTCTGCAATTGTAGTTGCTTCAGAGCTAAGTAAATGATGGGAAGCTCTGTTGACTTTCATCATCCAATCATGTGCAAGCAAAAATGCTGTTTTCCTTTTTTTTTATATATTCCTTGCACCTGATTGGATATTCTTTGCAAAGTGATGCTTTACCTCATTTATCAAGCTCTGGGGCAACTGCACTTGCAGAGTGCACAGTCTATGTACTTTTCGTAAATCCACCCCAATGCCTGCAGGTATAAGGAATTTGTGTGAGATGATTTGATTACCATATGTTGCCAAAACAGACACACAAAAAGATGGTCCTACTGAAGCAAAACTGCTGATAAATTCCCTAATTGCACAATAGAATACACAACACCCCATCTCTAAAGCTGGCCACAGAAAGATAGAGAACAGTTGAAAGTGCATAAATGATTTAACAGTCACGTGGGCAGGGCCAGCGGTATGGTACCCAACACGAAGAAGTAGCACACTCCAAGTCCAACTCCCAAGCCCAAGAGAGGTTCACAGTATTATATTCAGTTGAATGCAATTCCACGATTAACAATTACACTTGCAGATTACAGAAGTGAGCACTAGAAGCTTTGTCTTACACGGATGCAGCATCCCTTGTGGTGGCAGGTTCAGTAGCACTGAGTAACAGGTTCAGTAACGTTCAGTAACAGGTTCAGTAATACTTAGCAATAGGCTTATTAATTCTCAGTAACAGGTTCAGTAAACTTTCAATTCAACAACTGCCTCTTCTGTAACACCCTTTGGAGGCTGCAGGGGAACATCTTCCCCCTAGGTCTATGCTCCATTCCTGAGCAGCAAGGCACCATCTTTTGGGTGGAGAAGAACTACACCTGCCACCACCTTTAATGCCATGTCTCCTGTTATAGTATTTCCACTAAACAAGATATTTTTTATTTGCAATAAGGGCATTGGCACTAGCAATCCTGTTGCAGGCAGAGGCCTGCCAGCAAGAGCATCACTACACTGGCTCTAGGTCATCTCTTGGCTGACTGACTCACTTCAGATTGTCACTCATCAGTCAAGAAAGCAGAGATGGAGTGATCCCCCACTGGTTCAGCCAGTAATGCAATAGAAGCAGATAAGTGCTCTCTTTGTCCTTTTGGAGCAGCCATGCCGAGCTGTACACATGGCGACCTCCAAAGGACCAGCAGAGTATGGCTTTTTTACAGGAAAAAATGGTGCCACGATTAAGCCAGCTTCTATCATGGCAGGGGTTGACAGCTCTGATCCTGGAAGTGCTCAGATCTTTGCCCCTTATTGTTCATACTATCCATGGGAGATCAGAAAACGTACCGTCCTCAGCATGTTAGATGTGATCGGGCAGCAATCATTTCTACAAATGGGAAGAAAAAAATGTAGAAATTACGGCTAGTTATTTCCGCTGCAGTAGTTATGGCAGTTGCAGCAAAAAGAGAAAGGACATCTTGCACTAAAGGTATAGTTTAACTTTAGGAAAACTGTCCTACGTGTCCGAGTAGTTATATTATTTTTATGTCGATTTAAATCCAAGCATTACAATTTGACATAAGCTTTAAAAAAATAATTTTAAACATAATTTTTAATTGTTTTAATCTGTATATTTCTTTAAAATTATTCCTGGTGACCCTGCCATGAAGACCTTTCTTTAGGCACTTTCTGCTTTGGGATGACAACCGTCTCCCAATTGTCTTTTTGTGTTGTCACCCAGTCACATATGCCACTGTTGAGACTACAAGTGGATATGCCAATATGCACTGCATAGGCATGATCCAGGACTGTCAATTTAAAAAAAATGGCTAAGAGAAATTGTTACAGTCTAAAATGGAGCAAGATGTTGTAGACAAAAAATGGCTGAAGAAAACTAAATGATATCAACAGAAGATGGGAGAGACCCTCAGAATGAAGCAATGTATTTATCAGCACAGGGGTGACTGTGCAAATGGCTGGATATCCCAGGCCTCAGCCCCATTGCGTTTTATTATGAGGTGGTCTATACCTGGAATATAGAATAATGTATGAAGAAGCACTGCATTTGTACTTGTAGTTATTTTGATACTGTATCTGAATGCACCTACGTTTGCTGAGCGGTGCCACTCTCTAATGAGTGTTTACTTATACACGTAGCCCCTTTGTCCTAAACAGGGGCTACTATGTTATGTTCTTGGCTGGGTAGTAGTTAGCTCAGACTGATTGTATTGTTTTTCACCTAGTTTTTCCCTAAGCTTAACCTCCCTGGCGGTATGATTATGTCAGATTTTTTATGCTGAAAGCGGTACAATTGTTTTGCATAGAAATGTGACATTTATATTGTAGGCCTGTAAATCTTAGGAATAATTGACTTAAATCTGTCCAAACAAGAGTCTAGTAGTTGAAAGGGGGGGCTGCGCAAAGTCCGACGTCACAATCAGGACAATGAAACCTGGTTTCCTTTTGGATTCTCTTTCCACTGCCATCACGCTTTGAGCAACAAACCACGCACATCCTTGTGGGTGCTGACTTTTTCTTGGTTGGTGGGATGTAGTCTATGAAGTGACGACCAGTCAGGCATTCCTGGTTGACAATGCCAGCAGCACGACAACCAGCTCTATTCACAGCCATTGGTATTTGGTGGTTCAGAAAGATCAGTTCGGCAACTTTCCAAATAAAGTCAGAATAGACCACAGGCTTGTCACTCTTTTTTTTATTAGCAGAATGTAGGCATTGCACAAGCATTGCCCAAGAAGATGCCTGAAGATCTTCTTGTAGCACTTTTTTTGTTGTTTTCTATTAGCTGGATAGAATGTCATTGCTTGGTCGACTCTGTCAACACCTCCCATGGTGTTGTTGTAGTCTATCACTACTTGTGGCTTCATGATGTCTTTTCCACCTTTTGTGCGTACCATGACAGTGGAGGTGTTATGTATTGTGCTCATTAGGCACACATGTTATTTGTCACACCATCGCAGTGCCATCATTTTGCCTTTCTGCCAGTCAACCATTTCTCCAGTCTTGAGCTTCTTATTGCCAAAGATTGGCAGAATGTCACACTGGTTAGCCCTAACTGTACCATAGGTATTCCTTATGTTCTGCAGAAGAAACTCGTAAAGTTCAGGAGATGTGTAAAAGTTGTCCGTAGTTACACAATAGCCCTGATTTAGCAATGGTTCAATCAGTGAAAGAACGGAAGATGCTGCCATTCCATAATTGCTGTATTTTGGGTTGAATTTGGTTCCTTTCCCAGTGTATAGGACAGAATTCCAAATGTAACCAGTTGTCGCTTCGCATAACATGAAGGATTTTACACCAAATCGTGCTCTCTTTCATGCCATGTATTATATACAGCTGAGCCTTCTCTTGTAGGCCATTAGACTTTCATCGATGCTAATGTCTCTATTTGGCACATAGCTCTGTTGGAAATTCTTCAGAATCATTTGATATACTTACCAAATTTTCTTGAGTTTTGGTGCTGGATGAGTAATTTCATCAAATTCTTCATTGTTTTTTTTTTGATGGCTGGAAGCTGAATCATATGCAGGTTGCAAGGGAATGTATGCTTCCACCAAGTTGGGGAGGTTAGAAGCTAGAAGGGAAGGAAAATGCCAGATACCTTGATCTGCACATTGGGAATGTTAGCACCGTTGTGCAATTGTTATATACTTGGAATGTTTCTGAACAAACACTTAATACATATGCAGTATGTTTAATAGGTCACAAAATGATGGTGATATTACGGGTGTTGGGAGGGGAGCTGCCCTGTCAATTCAAATGTAATATATATGCAAAAAAAAGCCATGGCGGACATTAAATTTATGTTGTGGAATGTGCGGGGCTTGCGAGACAAGATTAAAAGGACAGCAGTACTGCGATATCTGAAAGGTCAGAAAGTAGATATTGTTGTAATGGTGGAAACACATGTCACAGGCCACTTACAGGCAGCCCTAAAGCGTCCTTTGTGGTGTGGGCATACCACAGCACCCACACAAATATGTCTAGAGGGATAACAGTGCTGATAGCGAAATGCACACCTTCTGAGTTGGTTTCCATGGTGTCAGATCGGCAGGGTAGGTACCTCTTTCTGCATTCACTTGTGGGAGGAGAACCCTTGCTGATATTGGCTAGTTATATCCCCCCTCCATACAGGTCGGATATGGTTACAGAAGGCCTTGCATTCTTAGTGCAATACCCATCCATACCAGCAGTGTAGTTGGGGGACTTCAATCACACAATGACTCCATCCCTGGACAGGCCAGTACAGGCTGAACCCAGTCGGGGCGAACCACTGCACACTAGGCTATACCGCACACTGACGGACTTTGACCTTATTGACGTATGGAGACATGCAAATCCCATGACCAGAGCATACACCTGCCACTCAGTAAGTCATAATACTATGTCCAGGATTGATTATATACTTGTTTCCAGGGCCCTTTTGCCCAAGGTTACAGGCTCAGGATTTGCTCCTAGGATCCTGTCAGATCACTCTCCGTGTTGGCTGACGGCATCTCTGAGGTAAGCCTCTCCTGATAGGCTTTGGGGGTCTAAACCCTCACTGGCTATCCCTTCTATCGGACCATGATTCCATTGCTAGGGAGCTGCTTTTCTTTTTCGAAAAGACACAGAGACCTTATGCCCTTAACACACACTGGGACGATTTTAAAAATCATGCTCATAGGATCTTGTCCTCCAGAATATATAGGCTAAAACGAGAGTCTAACACTATACTCCAACTCACGTCTGACAAACTACTGGACTTAGAGGTGGCCTACAGTTCCAACCCATCCTGTGAAAACTTGGACAAAGTGAAACTGCAGACACGCCTAGTCACACAACTACACATAGAGAAGGCAAAACAACGTGTCTTTTTTTGTAAACAGAGGGTATACGAACAGGGAGAGAGGGCTGGGAGACTGTTGGCATACTTGGCCCACATGGACGAGAAGCCCCCAGTCCTGGTGTCGCTTGCAGACCCAGACGGACGTAAAATAACAGACCCGGGACAAGTGGCGGCCCGATTTAGACAATTTTATGACAATCTATACAAATCTCAGTGCACATACACTCAAAGGGAGATCCATTCATACTTATCTTCCATACAGTTCCCCCAGCTGCACCAAGAGCAAGTTGAGCTTCTGGACACACCTATTACTGAAAATGAAATTACAGAAGCAATAGCACAGCTAGCCAAATCTAAAGCCCCGGGGATGAACGGACTACCTCTGGAATTTTATGTAACATATATAGATATCTTGGTCCCAAGGCTGAAAGAATTATACCAATCCATTTTTGATCGGAACTCACTCCCTGAATCTATGCAGGAAGCCCAAATTATAGTCCTCCCCAAACCGGGAAAAGACCCAAAGACCCGCACTTCCCTGAGTCCTACAGGCCGATATCACTCCTGCAGGTAGATATCAAAATCTTAGCTAAAATTCTGGCCTCTAGGTTAAACACCGCTATCTTAACATTAATTCACACGGACCAAACGGGATTTATGCCAGGGAAAAACACAGCCATGAATATCAGGCGACTCTTTATGAATATTCAAGCCCGTCATGATAACTCAGGAACGAGGGATGTGGTGGTGGCGTTAGATACCGCTAAGGCTTTCGACTCCGTTGAGTGGCCATATTTGTGAGAATGTTTACATAATTACGGATTTGGGTCACGCTTTATTAAATGGGTACAGCTCCTATATCAGACACCCAAAGCGAGAATCTTTGTGAATGGCTGGCTCTCGGAGCAGTTTCCACTAGAGAGGTGTACCAGACAGGGATGTCCCTTCTCCCCTTTACTGTATGCGCTGGCGGCTGAACTGCTGGCCATTGCTATTAGAGCACACCCTGATATTCAGGGTCTGCGCCGAGGCCCCACAGTCGATAAAATAGGAATGTATGCCGACGACACCATACTATACCTTGCGGATCAGGGACCATCACTCCAGGCTGCTTTAAAACTTATCGAACAAATGGGGGGATACTCGGGTCTGCGTATAAACTGGGACAAGTCCCAGATTCTTCCAATAGATGTGTTCCCTCCTCCCCTCACGTCCCCTCCATTACCACTTGCCAGGGTATCCAAGATTAGGGTGGAGGTGACTAGGGATCTGGTGGACTACACTCCTTTAAATATAGCTCCCTTGTTTAATATACTGAAAAGTAAAACGCAGACATGGTCTAGATTGCCTCTGGGGGTGATGGGCCATGTAAACTTAATTAAGATGATTATACTGCCCAAGATTTTATATCTGGTATGGCATGCCCCTCTATGCATCCCCTTAAAACTCTTCAAGCAGATGGAAGCTATTTTAAACTCATTTGTCTGGGGGCAAAACAGACACAAACTAGCCTGGCAAACCTTAAAGAACCCCACAGACATGGGGGGCGTAGCCCTCCCGGATTTACAGGATTATTAACTAGCCTCACAACTTTCCCATATGTACCACTTTCACACGTCGGAAATGCAGCGATATAGACCTTTGGTCTGTGACAAACCGGGACACCTGATGTTTACACCACATCAGGCTATTCTACGTGGGAAAAAAGCACCAGGCCCCACTGCGCGGTACAACTCGGGCATGTTGATGCATCACCAAAGAATATAGGAAATTTCTCTTAAAAAGCAAAATGTGGGGAAATTTCATTCACACACCCCATTATGGCTTAATAATATGATGCTGGAATTGGAAAGGATTCCAGATTCAATAGTCTGGGCCAGGTACGGAATACAATATCTCCATCAGGTCATATCCACATCCGGGCTTAAGCAATTTCAGACACTTAAGGAGGAGTTTTCCCTTCCACACCATCTAGCATTTAAATACTTGTAGCTCCGTCACGCGCTTAAAACCCAGTTACCAAGTTTGGATCTAGAAATGGAGCCTCCCCCTGTGTTGGGTATAATTCTAGGAGATGACCCCTCAAAGCTGATATCACTCCTGTACTACACAATTAGACAAAGGGGAGTAGCAGTTGTGTCACACAAAGCTAAGACGCAATGGGAACAAGATATAGGACCTATAGATGACGCTTACTGGAACGAGATCTTAGAAGGAACCAAGACAGTATCTCCCAAGATGTCAGATAGACTGACACAATTATATATTGTTCATAAAGCCTATCTGACACCGTTGAGATTGGCGAAGTTCCAGCACGCGACGAAGCCGACATGTCACTTGTACAGAGCTGATCCAGGTTAATTTTACCATCTCATATGGAGCTGCCCTCTTGTCCAGACATTTTGGGCACAGGTTATCCATTTCCTCCATGACAATATGGGGGCCCTTGTGGTGCTGGACCCTAAGTTATGTATATTGGGGTTACTGCCAGATGTAGAGGTGGATAAGTATCACACAATATTCATCTCTGAAACTCTATTTTTGGCGCGTAAAGTGATAGCTCAGAGATGGATGCAGAATGTACCCCCCACGATGCAGATGTGGAAAAAAGCAATAAACGATACCCTACCATTCAAGAAACTGATCTATGCACACAGGGGATCTTTGCAAAAGTATTCTAAGATATGGGACAGATGGTTGGAGGATGGGGAGACCCGTGTTTAGTTGGGTCATAACCGGTGAGGTGCTTCTCTGCATCCGGGGCACAATTTGTTTACAGGTTGGATTAATGGACTAATTGATTCACTACACCTACGGATATAAGAATACACATCCTACAAAACTTTTGCTAATTAAATTTTGCTGTCATGTTATGTACTTGACTTTCCTTGCATGTGTGTACCCAAATGGCTTGTAAAATGTATTTTATATCAATAAAGTTGTTTTTTTACAAGTAAAAAAAAAAAAAATCTTCATTGTTTTCAAAGTGCAAATATTTCATTACCAGGCAAAATTTGTACTCTGACATGACCAAGTCAAATAATGGAGTGGCAAGTAATTTATTGGTTGTCCAATACCACTTCTGCAGGGGTTTCCCCACCACTCCCTGAAGAATTATTAGGCCCAGAAATTTCCAAATGTCCTCTTTGATCACTTGTTCCTACTCCTTGAAAACTTCCGATGCGTAGCAGCTTGTTGCTCTTGGTACCGGTTTGTCCGCGTAACTATTTTTTCAATAGGCTCATTGGTCAAAAATAGTTGTAGGTATGCCAAGGGGTTGTCATCTTCAACATCCACTTTCATACTAGGTGCTCCAGTAAATCTTGGGGGCGCTGCGTGATCCGTACCACAGTCAAGAGAGCACCAAGTCCACACATCACTGAGCTCAGTCGCAGGTGCGTCGCTGAAATCACTTTGTGTTTGATGATGAATTTTCCCACGCTTCGCTATCACTCAATTCTGCAAGTCATTCTGTAACGCTATCGCTGTTTTCCAGCAGGTCATAAACTGCTTTTGATGTAGAGGCAGACTTTTTGGATGCCATGGTCATTCTCCAGTTTCCAGGCAGAAAGAACAGTAAAACTGCAGGCAAGGGCACTGGATAAAGCACTGGTGGGAAAACTGAGGTCAAATGATTTGATACAGTAATGTAATCCAATAAGATTACAATGTATTTTGTATGTTGTGATTTATACAATTTTAATCTGCCGCCGGTTCCAACCCCCTGCGCCGTGATGCTCGCAGGGAAAGGAAGCCGAGTACATCACGGGTTTGTGGGGACAAGGTAAGTCACCTCTTCCAGGATCCAGCGATGCAGTCCCGTGGCTCGGGGTTACCGCTAATGGTACTGAAATTTCACCCCGAGCCACACTCGGGAATACCGCCAAAGAGGTTAAAGTATAAACTGTAGGCAAAACTTTTCTTTCATTTTGGATAGAGCAAGGGAGGGTTATAACCTGTTAGATTTCCTTTCACTTCCTGTCTCATAGCCAAACAGGAAGTGAGAGGAATTCCCTGCAAATTAGGTGAATTCCTTGGGAACCCCCAGGTCATTAGAACAAGTGTCCCCATTGGAAGATTTCCCCTCTATTACTTTTCTGGGGAAAACCCAAAATTTCGAATTTTCTTTTACTTTCACTTTCAATGATAATGGTAAACAGAACAAATAGAGGGGGCGAATCCCCTTAATGGGGGCACAGACAGCAATAAAAACCGAAAGGCGCTCTAATCCCTCTCCACTCTATCCAAAACTAAAAAAAAAAAAAGTTTTGCTTTTAGTTACACTTTAAGATGGCTTGTGATTGCTCACTGTCACCAGTAGATATCACTGGTATCACTAGTTATAGTATGAGATTTCACAAACAAAACTTAGTTATGAATATATATATTTTCTTCAGCATATCTAGTAGGAGGTTTATGTCGCTGGTGCATGCAGTGGGAAGATATAAACATTTGGGACAGGCCATGTGCTTGTTCTCTTTCCCTGGGCTAAGCTTTAGGGAGATGCTGCTGAATGGAGCTCTGCTGTTAGGCCCAATAGCCTGGTTTAGGGCCTAACTTGCTGGTCTGCAGGAAACTGTCCCAAAAAGAAAATTCTGGGAAGGCCCTTTACTGGAGAGCCAGGAAGAAGGCTGGCCTCACTGGAGGACACACTGAAATTTGGGAATTTGCTTGCAGTGTTGCTGGGTTGGCGTAAAGGTTCTAGCACAGAAGCTTGACATTGATCTGGAGAGTCTGTAGTTGATTTGCTATGGTATCTGGGACCCCTGACCCTCACCTCCTTAACCATTCTGCAAAAAAAACTTTAAAAAGACAAAAGTGACCGGCGCCTACTATCTTTCCTCTATCCTCCCAATTTAGCCATGGGCTGAACATGCCATAAAGACATGGGGTGAAAATGCTAGCCTGTGCCTGCCTCTGGAGGTCCTATATATTTTTTCCTGTAGCCATCTACCAGTATATAAATAATTTATAATTTAACTGCATCTTTACTTTTTTTGACAATAGACAAATATCATGGATGAAAAAAATAGCACAATCTATATCCAATTATCTCGTTCTATAAAATAGTTTATTTAGTATTAGGATATCTGACAACTCCTAGACAAATTGTGTTCCGTACTGCCGATCCATTATTCTTCTTTCCACAGCACTGATGAAAAAAAAATTAAATATATATATATATATATATATATATATATATATATATATATACTGTATATATAGTTGCGCTCATAAGTTTACATACCCTGGCAGAATTTATGGTTTCTTGGCCATTTTTCAGAGAATATGAATGATAACACAAAAACTTTTCTTTCACTCATTGTTAGGGTTTGGCTGAAGCCATTTTTTTGTCAATCAACTGTATTTACTCTTCTTAAATCATAATGGCAACAGAAACTACCCAAATGACCCTGATCAAAAGTTTACATACCCCGGTGATTTTGGCACCTGATAACATGCACACAAGTTGACACAAAGGAATTTAAATCGCAATTAAAGGTAACCACTCTTGCCTGTAATCTGTTTGCTTGTAAATAGTGTGTGTGTATAAAAGGTCAGTGAGTTTCTGGACTCCTGACAGACCCTTGCATCTTTCATCCAGTGCTGCACTGACATCTTTGGATTCTGAGTCATGAGGAAAGCAAAAGATTTGTCAAAGGATCTGTGGGAAAAGATAGTTGAACTGTATAAAACAGGAAAGGGATATAAAAAGATATCCAAGGAACTGAGAATGCCAATCAGCAGTGTTCAAACTCTAATCAAGAAGTGGAAAATGAGGGGTTCTGTGGAAACCAAACCACGGTCAGGCAGACCAACTAGCATTTCAGGCACAACTGCCAGGAAAATTGTTTGGGATGCAAAGAAAACCCACAAATAACTTCAGGGGAAATACAGGACACCATGAAAACATGTGGTGTGGCTGTTTCATGATGCACAAGGAGAAAGGCTGCACAGAGACAAGCCTCAAACCTTCTGGCACAAAGTCATTTGGAGTGATGAGACCAAAATTGAGCTTTTTGGCTACAACCATAAACGTTTCATTTGGAGAGGAGTCAACAAGGCCTATGATGAAAGATACAAAGGTGGATCGCTGATGTTTTGGGGATGTGTGAGCTACACTGGCAAAGGAAATTTGGTCAAACTTGTTGGCAAAATGAATGCAGTATGTTATCAAAAAATACTGGAGGAACATTTGCATTCATCAGCCAGGAAGCTGCGCATGGGACGTACTTGGACATTCCAGCATGACAACGATCCAAAACAGAAGGCCAAGTCGACCTGTCATTGGCTACAGCAGAATAAAGTGAAGGTTCTGGAGTGGCCATCTCAGTCTCCTGACCTCAATATCATTGAGCCACTCTGGGGAGATCTCAAACGTGCAGTTCATGCAAGACAGTCCAAGAATTTACAGGAACTGGAGGCTTTTTGTCTCATCCACAAACACCACAAAAGACTTCATGCTGTCATTGATGTTAAAGGGGACAATACACTGTATTAAGAACTGAGGTATGTAAACTTTTGATCAGGGTCATTTGGGTAGTTTCTGTTGCCATTATGATTTAAAAAGAGTAAACACAGTTGATTTATAATAAATGGCTTCAGCTAAACACTAACAATGAGTGAAAGAAAAGTTTTTGTGTTATCATTCATAGTCTCTGGAAAATGGCCAAGAAATCATAAATTCTTCCAGGGTATGTAAACTTATGAGCAAAACTGTATATACAGTCGTATTCAAAAGTTTAGGAACCCCTGGCAATTTCCATGATTGTCATTTATAAATATTTGGGTGTTTGGATCAGCAATTTCATTTTGATCTATAAAATAACTGAAGGACACAGTAATATTTCAGTAGTGAAATGAGGTTTATTGGATTAACAGAAAATGCGCAATATGCATCAAAACGTAATTAGACAGGTGCATAAATTTGGGCACCCTTGTCATTTTGTTGATTTGAATACCTGTAACTACTTAGCACTGATTAATTGGAACCAACAATTGGTTTGGTGAGCTCATTAAGTCTTGAACTTCATAGACAGGTGCATCCAATCATGAGAAAAGGTATTTAAGGTGGCCAATTGCAAGTTGTTGTTCTCTTTGACTCTCCTCTGAAGAGTGGCACATGGGGGCCTCAAAACAACTCTCAAATTACCTGAAAACAAAGATTGTTCTACATTATGGTTAAGGGGAAGGCTACAAAAAGTTATCGCAGAGATATAAGCTGTCAGTGTCCACTGTGAGGAACATAGTGAAGAAAATGGAAGACCACAGACACAGTTCTTGCTAAGGCCAGAAGTGGCAGGCCACATAAAATATTGGAGAGGCAAAGGCGGAGGATGGTGAGAACGGTCAAAAACAGCCCACGGACCACCTCCAAAGACATAATTGTTCTACATTATGGTTTAGGGGAAGGCTACAAAAAGTTATCGCAGAGATATAAGCTGTCAGTGTCCACTGTGAGGAACATAGTGAGGAAATGGAAGACCACAGACACAGTTCTTGCTAAGGCCAGAAGTGGCAGGCCACATAAAATATTGGAGAGGCAAAGGCGGAGGATGGTGAGAACGGTCAAAAACAGCCCACGGACCACATCCAAAGACCTACAACATCAACTTGCTGCAGATGGTGTCACTGTGCATCCTTCAACAATTCAGAGCACTTTGCACAGGGAGAAGCTGTATGGGAGAGTGATGCGAAAGAATCCTTTTCTGCACACACGCCACAAACGGAGTCACTTGAGGTATGCAAACGCACATTTGGATAAGCCAGCTTCATTTTGGAATAAGGTGCTGTGGACTGATGAAACTTGAGTTATTTGGTCATAACAAGGGGCGTTATGTATGGCGGCAAAAGAACACAGCATTCCAAGAAAAACACTTGCTACCCACAGTAAAATTTGGTGGAGGTTCCATCATGCTGTGGGGCTGTCTGGCCAGTGCCGGTACTGGGAATCTGGTTAAAGTTGAGGGTCGCATGGATTCCACTCAATATCAGCAGATTCTTGAGAATAATGTTGAGGAATCAGTCACAAAGTTGAAGTTACGCCAGGGCTGGATATTTCAACAAGACAACGACCCAAAACACTGCTCAAAATCTACTCGGGCATTTATGCAGAGGAACAAGTACAATGTTCTGGAACGGCCATCCCAGTCCCCAGACCTGAATATCATTGAACATCTGTGAGGTGATTTGAAGCGGGCTGTCCATGCTCGGCAACCATCAAACCTAACTGAACTGGAGATGTTTTGTAAGGAGGAATGGTCCAAAATGGTCCAAAATACATTCATCCAGACACTCATTACAGGCTATAGGAAGCGTCTAGAGGCTGTTATTTCTGCTAAAGGAGGCTCTACTAAATATTGATGTGATTTTTCTGTTGGGGGTGCCCAAATTTATGCACCTGTCTAATTTAGTTTTGATGCATATTGCGCATTTTCTGTTAATCCAATAAACCTCATTTCACTACTGAAATATTACTGTGTCCTTCAGTTATTTGATAGATCAAAATGAAATTGCTGATCCAAACACCCAAATATTTATAAATGACAATCATGGAAATTGTCAGGGGTTCCTAAACTTTTGCATACGACTGTATCTATATCTATCTATCTATCTATCTATCTATCTATCTATCTATCTATCTATCTATCTATCTATCTATCTATCTATCTATCTATCTATCTATCTATCTATCTATTTATCTATCTATCTGTATTCATTTTCAAGTATTTACAAAATAATTGTCAACAAGTCGTAAATTCCGCAAAGCAAGAAGAAGTAATTATTCATGGATTCATGGTAATGATCTGAGATTAGCATTTTGTGGAGAGATTCTCAGCTCCTTTGAAAATGAGGTGTAATGGTATTGTTATTGAATTTTTTATCTTAAATGAAGTCAAATTATTGAAGATTTTGGTGCAACACTTTGTAATGAGAATTTCTGGTGATAGATTGACCCTGTAAAACAATCGAGCTGAGTAAGTTTGATGATATATTGGTGGGCTATATCTTCTGAATACTGTTTGCTTTTGATATATAGCCCCCAAGGAACCAGGAAAAAAGAAATCATATTACAGTATGAAATAGCAGTGTTTTCTTTGTCATATAATAAAGCTACATGCTTAATATTAGTTGGAATCAGGTTTTTTATAAAAATGAAAAGGCATAGCCACAAAAATACATGAAAACACAATTTTATCTGATATATTCTTTCAAATGTTCCAAGATTATGGTTTCAATTCAGCTAGTACAAATACATGAAATCAATTTTCATAATGAGCTGCCACAAGCCAGCCTTATAATGGGCGGACCTGATCCTTAAAGTGGTCTTTTCATTAACTTTACAAGCCTTGTATGCTTTAGGCTTGTAAAGTTAATGAAAAGACCACTTTAAGGATCAGGTCCTCCCATTATCAGATTTTCGGGAAATGTGTGATGACAGGCTGTTGGCGGAAAATCCAACCGTTTGTATGCTCCATCGGACAATTGTTGTTATTTTTTCAGCGGACAAATGTTGGATGGCAGGTTTTAAAATTTTCCACGGACAAATGTCTGTTGTCGGATTTTCAGAGCGTGTGTACACAAGTCCATCAGACAAAAGTCCAAAGTACAAACACGCATGCTCGGAAGCAAGGACGAGCCAGAAGCGGTCGGTCTTGTAAACTAGCGTTCGTAATGGAGAATTAACATTCGTGATGTGAAAAATTATGAAATCTCCAAATGCGGCGCACAATTCTCTCTTTAATGGGATAACAATGAAGCTGCTTTGCTGGTGATACTGATGGAGTTATTGCAAACAAATTCTCAAAGGCTTTTTTTTTCTAGTGGTATCAAGAATAATATTATTGTTATTTTTTTTCTTATTATTTGGGCAAGTTACCACACCATTATCCCGTAGTTTTTAGGTCAAAGATACAAGTATGTTGGTGTCCCTTGTCAATTTTACATTGTATTTTTTTAAATGTATCCTTCTACTCCCAAACTGTCATTTGAAGTAAAACACATAGCCAAGTATTATTCTCCACAATTTTTTATTATATGAAATGAAAAGCGCGAATCAACACTCACCAAACTTCCACTAACACGAAATTAGCAGAAGGAGCCCAAAGGGTGGCGCTAAAGAGCTGAAAAAACAACGTAGTACGTCACTACGTTCGTGATTGTTGGCCAACAATTGTGTGCCGTGTGTATGCAAGACAAGTTTGGGCCAACGCCCTTCGGACAAAAGTCCACGGTTTTGTTGGCCAACAATCCAATCGTGTGTATGAGGCTTAACTGTTAGCATGTCACAAAATTTACAACGCTTGTATAATTTGTTTTAAAAATCTGTTTTTTTATTTTAAGCAGCACTTGAGCACTAATCGAGTAGCCAGTCTCAGCCTGACATGATGATACAACAGGAAAAAGTGTGGGTGCAGCGCTGCTGTGAGTGAAGTCCCTAAGATAGTAGATAAGGAAAAAACATTTTTTTTTTTGATTTTTCTTTTTTCCAAAATTTCAGAGGTGGTGAAAAAAGGCTGAAAAATAAAAACCAAGGCAGAGTCCCAATATGAGAAATTGGGAAACTGAAAAGAAGAAGAAAATCAGAGTAATTAAATCCAATCTCCTAATGACGTGCTTTGATAAAATATCAAAAATTATTGCATACTGTGCTCAAACCAGTAAACATTGAAAAATACATATATTGAATAATAAATAATAAAAAATGTGCATGTGTGTACAAACATTAACTAAACACCATATACAGATAATAAAAGAAAAAAAAGGATAAAGAAAAGTCTCAAATACATATGGTGAAAAGAATCTGAGAAAAAAGACTAAGGCAAAGTCCAAAGGGTGAAATCAAAACGCTGAAGCACAGTCCCAAATTCAAATTCAGATATCCAAGTGGAGAAGGTTAGCCAGTAGGTTATCATATAGGTGTAAAACCAGAAGCCAAAGAAAGATCCCTCCTCCAGATAGTTCTACATCCAAGGTGAGAATGTAGTCTCCATACCAACCTGAATGACCACTAAAGCGGTCTCACCAAGCCCAGGGAATTCGGTCTCCCAAAAACCAGTATGGTGTCTGGAGCAGCTAGATCCATGTTACTCGAAGATATAAACAGAAATAGGCTCTAATAGTATAGTAATTGGGTAATTAAGTAAAAGTTTAATACGCTTAAATGAATTGCACTTACAGGATAAAACTTCTAAATGCACAGTGTGCCAAAATAGCGGTGGCTCCTCAAGCTTCCTATGCTCGCTGCTTGCCCGTAGTCATCGACCTCCGCAGAGGAAAACGTGATGATGTCAGTGTCACAGGCTCCACCCTACGCGTTTCATCACGATAGGACGTCGTCTGGGGATTGGCTGCTGTCACAGAGCCAGGACCCCGTGGAGAGAGGGAGAGCACGTCTCCCCTGACAGAAATACGTGACTCAGGTAAGTAAAACGGGGGGGGGCTGGGGGGCCGGTAACTGCCAGGTGTCTTTTCACAGTAAGGTGAAAAACACGAAGGGTTACAACCCCTTTTTTATCATCATTTGTGTAGTTTTTTTTTAATTTTTGTTTTTTTCATTGTCTGTTTTTAATTCCTGTTAAAAAAAAAATGTAATAATGGGGCCTTTGATGCTCTGGTTTTTAGCACAACAACAGGTCCAGGATAGGTGAAACCAGAAGGAGACACTTAGGGCCAGTTCACACTTGGATTGCACTGGAACACACATGTTCGAACCCGTGCATTCCTGTGTGATTCCCATTCGTTTCAATGGGCTACAAATCAAACCAGAATGCAGAAAAAGTAGTGCACACACTATTTTTAAAAACACACCACACCAAATTACGTAGTACTACAGTACCATGCGATTGGGTGCCTGTAAATCTACTGTGTTTGTGATTTGCATTTGGGGTTCCATTACCAACACATTGGCACCAACAGCAAATCGCAAGGGTAGTGCGTTCTAGCATGGTGTGGGGAATCGAGCATGGAATGTGTCTTTTACACACCATGTTCTGCCATGAACCAGCCCTTAAAGTAGAACTAAATTGTACCTGAGCACCACAAACCGAAAAAAAGGTATATAATTCATTTTAAATATTCAAAGCAAACTTGTCCATCCATGTCCCCATGCTTTATTTTGTTGAGAAATCACTTTGAAAAGCACCCCTCTAGCTTTTCTAGCTGCAGCCATCTTGAGTAAGGGCAGATAATTCATGTAGCATTTACTACCTGGAATCCATCTGCCCTTAGCTTAGGCATGCAGGCAGGAGTGTGTACTTAGCTGAGAAAGCCCCTCCTCCAGATGAAAGGGGAAAAAAGCCCATGAAGACTCCTGGGATGTATGACATTACTTTGGCTAGAAACCAGGAAGTAACAGAGGAAATGTAAAATAAAAAGTTTAAAATAAGTAAATATAATATAACTTCCTATCTATTTATTAATGCTAGCAGCATAAGAATTAATGCCAATTAAAAGAGTTTTGTTTTGCTTTAAAGTTCATTGCACCCTTAAAAATCACATTTCCAACTGAGTTCAATGCATGTTTTTAAAATTTTGACATTTTGCCAAAATCTTCTAGTTTTCACTAAAATTACATGGAAATGACTGCTACATTTCACTGAATGAACATGACTTTTAAAATCTTTTAGTAAGCACAACAGTACCTACCTATGAATATCAACTGTGCAGTTAATTTTTTGGAGGAGAATTTAATATAATTTAGTAATAGTGATTATCATGTACATTATAATTTAGTTTACCATTTGTTATTCATTTGACTTCTGTTAAGACATTGATGATTATTATCATTATTATTATCACTGTTATTATGCATACTCTTCTGCCAGTGGGTAGCCAGCTGTTGCATGGCTTTCGTGGGATATAAGTACACAGAAAAGTGACATTGAATTATTATTGAAGGTTAGTTTGTAACCAAAGACGATGATATTCAAAGCCCTTCTTAGGTAGGGGAACGCGAATCAGCATGCAGCAATTTTTACTGTAAACCTTAATACCTAATTTCACTGTTGTAATTGCTGCAACCTTGAATTTTCACAACATATGTGCAGAAATGTAACATAATTAGTGTGTGGGTTTTTGTCTCGCTCTCATTAGGACTGTAATCGCTATTTATGTGCTGATTACTGCCCAAGTTTTAGAAGGTGTGAAATTACACCTGGCAAAGTTAATTGTAGAGTAAAGCAAAATTTGAGGGTTGCTTTCTCTCCATAACAGCTAGAATCAAAAGGGGATTATCTTTCGATTGACTCAAAGGCTTTGGCCGTGTCTAAAGAGGCCAGTACACTAGATTCAGGCAGGTATTCTCTAAGTTGAGGAAAAATTGTGGGAAATTACTGCGCTAAACCAAAATATGTGAAAAAAGCTAACACTCAAACAAAGTCCAAACAGAATAAAGGAATACAGTGTAGCGCTCAAAACGATAGTGAACTGAATAATATATATATGTGACATATAACCAATGTGATGAACAAACAAAAATCCAATGTTCACTGTTGTGAACTGAAGAAAAAATGTAAAAATAAACAAAAAGTGTCTATCAAATACACAATGGTGAATCCTCAATCAAAATGTAAATGGTGTAGACAATATAAAACTGGCAGTGAAGCTGTAGAATGTGAAGAAATCCTCTGTCATAAAAGTATAGAAGGGTACTTTTACCGAGTATGGTGGACCAACTTACCAGCGGTAGTGGATCAATCAGGTTTGTGTGGGCCGAATGCCTCACGGTTTAGGTTGGGCAGGAGAGGGATCACTTCAAACAGGCATAGCCCTAGGTGAAGTCCGTTGGGACGAAACGCGTCGGTCTTGCTACGCTTGCTCCCCATATTGCTCTTTGTTCCTTTTTTTATATCACCGTGATCACCAGATTTTATGTACTAATTTTTACATGATGTAACTTAATTTTAAATAAACCTTATTGGTTTTTGACCTGCACCATAAGACCCCTTTCACACTGGGGCGGTTTGCAGGCGTTATTGAGCTAAGAATAGCGCCTGCAAACTGACCCAAAACAGCCGCTGCTGTTTGTTCAGTGTGAAAGCCCGAGGCCATCTCTTTTTTTATATATAAACAAATGTTCCAAGGTGCACCCATGACACAGGATTCCCACAGCATTATGGATTTTCCAAAGCAGGAACACAGCAGGAGCCGTTTGCCATCAGGCTTTCTCTATCTCTGATTGAAAGCTTATACACAGTGGTCTGTGCCAACACAGTAAACACGGGAAGGAAGTGAGACTGCTCTGGCTCACCCATTTATCAGTGTACAAATCAGTTTAAGCTATTGAGGGCTTTTTTTTTCATTTCCAATCATTTTTATTCAGAAATTTTTTAAGGTATACAAATCCAGCATTAGCCATTGTATCAAGTAACAGTTGCTGGTTATAAATAAGGGTACAAATCTTATGCAACACAGAAAAGTGCAATTTAAACAATAAACCTGGTATATCATCATCTATATTTCAGAAATATGAAATAAAATAAAAGAGCAAACAAGAGAACAGTATACCAAAAGAAAATAGGCATCAAATGGTGTGAGAACACAATATCCCATCCTGTCACATCTCGCCTCTCTAAAGACGATCAAAAGGTAGGAGAAGACGCTCAAATAATGCAATTTTAATGCTAGAGAAACCCATCTTTCTTGAGAATCTAAGGATGTAGGCTAGCATATAGAACCCCCCCCCCCCCCCCCCCACTACATCTGATTGAAGCAACGATAAAACTCAACTCTCCTGTAGTCGCGAAGACCTCGATTGGCCCGAGAGCCTATCAAGCGGCACACATAGAGACTAAAAGGATAATAGTAGAGAATAAAAAAAACAAACAAAATTGTGCTGCTGGAATTACCTGTAATGATCCCACAGTTGCACCATCCATATAGGTCCAGAATGTTAACTTGCATTTGGGCCCAGTACGAGAAATAAGAGGAGTCATGATGTGAGCTGTGTGCCCAAATTCACCATTGGAGCTGTCTGCATACAAGTACCAGCCTTCATCGGAGGACCTGGAAATCCAATGTTTATAGTCATTAATATAAGCACAGTGGCAACTTATTTAAATCCACAGTGACAGTGTAGGTCTATACAATGTTATAGAGACCCCATTGCCAGATCATGCATTTCAGCAACAATCTTCCCATAAGATTACAGGTGCATTAAAGTAATGTCCCTTGAGCTGTTTCTTTTTCATTTCTTTTTTTACTAGCCTTAGGCTTTATTGTATTTTTCTGCATGTTACTTACATGTAAAAGCCTTCCTTATGTAGTCATCCAAAAGTCCCAAGACCGCTGAGCACCGCCATCTTGGATTTGATGTCAACCGCCCCAGCAGACTCAGAGCTGTCACTCAGGTAACACTCTATAGCAGGGGTCTTGAATTAAAATTTACAGAGGTCCAGTCAGCAAAATTTCCTTCTGGTTGAGGTCCAAATCTCACTGTTCCCTTAACATCACAGCTCCCCTTTACATGGCAGTGCCCCTTTATATTGTAGTGCCCTTTACATCACAGTCCTCTCTATACAGCAAGGTGCATACTTACCAATAGTCCCGGATTTCCGGGGACATTCCCGGGATTTGGACTCTTCTCCCGAGTTTATTGTTTCCCGGGAAATGTTCCGAGAAATTTGTTTTTTCACGAATTTTCACTGCCGCTGCTTGCCGCCGTTAGAGGTCTGCGGGCGGCGGAGGCCATTTTTAAGAAGACCAGGAATGGCTGGGTGGCTAGATGAAGCTCCTGCATCGCCGCCCACCCTACTCCCCGATACGCCTCGCTCCATCTACCCCCCCCGCCCCGCTGCCGGTCTGTTATGGAAAGGGGCGGGGGTTCTATTGTAACCTCGTGGCCGGCGGAGGGAGACATTATTATGTACACCTCCTCCTACTAGGACACCTGAGGTAAGGGGGGGGCACCGCTGGGGACACCTGATGTAAGTGGGGGCACCGCTGGGGACACCTGATGTAAGGGGGGCACCGCTGGAGACATCTGATGTAAGGGGGGGCTCTGCTGGGAACATCTGACGTAAGGGGGGCTACGCTCGGGACACCTGATGTAAGGGGGGGGCACCGCTGGGGACACCTGATGTAAGGGGGGACCACTAGGGACACCTGATGTAAGGGGGGGCACCGCTGTGGACACTTGATGTAAGGGGGGCTCCGCTGGGGACACCTGATGTAAGGGGAGGCTCCGCTGGGGACATCTGATGTAAGACCCAATAATGAGCAACTGAGAATTGCATCCCTGCTTAGTCTCCCTATAAATTTAAAGCAGCTTATGGGGTGGCGCAGACAGGGGCAAGACGCAGACATCATGGCTCTGTCCTGAGTGACTCTGTCACGAGTGTTGCGCAGTTTCACCAACGCAGTTTAACGAAAGCAGGATAACTAAAGCTGGATGAACAACAAGAACTCTGCTTCACTCTGCAAGACGACAAGCAAACCAGCTTTTGACATTTATTGTATATTAAGTTAGTTTCCCACTATCTATCCACTAACATGCTCCTTATTCTCTTCCTTCTCACTCTTCTATCCTCAAATTATCTTTACTCTACCCCTCCTCTCTTCCCTGCAGCATGCACATATCACCCTCACTCCTACCCTCCCCCTACTAATGCACCCATCATCTCCTGCATTTGCTGCACCCACATGCTGACATAAACACCAGGGCCACTAGACACGTGCGCTCATGCACATCCCACTCCCACCTTGCCTTCCTTACTCTCCTCCTTCTCCTAGTCTCAGGTGACATTTCTCCTAATCCTGGTCCGCCATTTTCCAAATGCAAGCCACATATCCAATACTCCTCCCCCTCTGGCAACCACCGCAATCCACTCAGTTTAATTTCTATCCCCCTGCTTCCTCAAAGCAGCCCACCAATCTCATGCGCCCTTTGGAACGCCCGCTCCATCTGTAACAAGCTAACATCTGTACATGACCTCTTCTTCTCTCATGGCTTTAACATACTCGCCATAACAGAAACCTGGCTTCAAAATTTTGACTCAGCTTCTCCTGCGGCCCTTTCCCATGGTGGTCTCCATTGGACTCACACCCCCAGACCAAACAGACAGAAAGGAGGTGGAGTTGGCTTCCTTCTATCCCCACAAAGCACCTTCCAAGTCCTTCCTGTCCCTCCCTCTCTAGCCCTCTTTTCTTTCGAGATGCACTGTATTCGTCTGTTTTCTCCCATTTCTCTGAGGATTGCAGCAATTTATCGGCCTCCAGAACCGGTATCGCGCTTTCTTGATGACTTTACTGCCTGGCTACCATACTTTCTCTCCTCTGAAATACCCACCATTATTCTTGGTGAGTTCAACATTCCTGTCAATGTTAACAGCCCAACTACAGCTAAACTTCTCGACTTAACCTCATCTTTTGACCTAACCCAATGGAGACATACTTCCACTCACTCCAATGGTAATACCCTTGACCTTGTATTCTCCCATCTCTGCAACCCTGGCAACCTCACCAACACCCCCTTTCCTCTCTCTGATCACAACCTCATTACTTTCACTGTATCCTTGCCTCCAACCACCCATCCCTCCAAGCAGCAAACAATTACTTATAGAAACCTTCGCCACTTTAACCCTTCTCTTCTCTATTCTGCTACTGACCACCTATATGACATAATCTCTCCCCTGTCCTGACCTGGCCACCTCTGTCTACAACAGTTCACTCTCATCATCACTAGATGCACTTGCTCCTCTAACCACATGCAGAATCAGGCCCCGACCGTTACAACCCTGGCAAACTGACAACACTAGAAATCTCAAGAGACATTGCCATGCTCTTGAACGACTGTGGCGTAAAACCAAATGCCTGCAAGACTTAGCTCTATATAGATCTGTCTTTCTAAAATACAATTTATGCCTCCATGCTGCCAAACAAGCCTACTTTGTCTCTCTTATTAATTTCTTGTCATCCAGTCCCCGTCGGCTCTTCTCAACCTTTAACTCTCTGCTTCGTCCCCCACCCCCTCTACCCACAAACTTACTCACTGCCCAAAAGATTGCCAATCACTTCAAAGACAAGATCGATGCATGCAATTTGTGAGGATATCTCCACTGTGCATACGTCTTCCCCACCCAACATACCTTGCCTAGCAGCACATTCAACACTCTCCTCTTTTGAATGAATGAATGAATGAATAATTTGTAAAGCGCTGCAAATTGCGAACTGAATCGCCTCAAGGCGCTAGATGTATTCTCTGTAGCCAGCTTCTAGAAAAGGAAGGTCTTTAGTTTTTTCCTGAAGGCCTGGTGGTTTTCTTCCATGCGGAGGTTGGTTGGGAGAGCATTCCATAGTCGAGGTCCTTGGACTGCAAATCTACGTTCTCCCTTTGCTTTGTAGCGGTATTTGGGAATGAGGAGGAGGTTTTGGTTAGCTGATCGAAGACTGCGATTCGGTGTGTAGTGTTTTATTTTTTCCCGGAGATATTGCGGAGCGTTTCCTTGTATGCATTTATGGGTGAGGCAGAGGGTCTTGAATGTGATCCGATTCTTCACCGTTAGCCAATGTAGGCTTTTTAGGGATGGGGAGATGGATTCCCAGGGCTTTTTCCCTGTTAACAGCCTTGCCGCCGTGTTCTGCATGAGTTGCAAGCGCGCAAGCTGGTATTGGGGTAGACCTACGTAGAGGGAATTTGCGTAGTCGAGTCGGGAATTGATGATCGTTCCCACAACTGCCGCTTTGTCCTCTTCTGGGATGAAGGGGATGAGTCTGCGAAGCAGGCGGAGGAGGTGGTGAGATCCGCTCACCACCGATCCTATTTGTGCATCCATTGTCATTCCTGAGTCAAAGATGACTCCGAGACTCTTGACTTTGGTGCTGGGGGAGATGGTCTGTCCGAGGATGGAGGGTGGTGTCCACGGAGTCTCAATTTTGGAATTTTTGTTGGCTTGCAGGAGAAGAAGTTCTGTTTTTGATTCGTTAAGTTTGAGGGAGCTAGCGGTCATCCAGTCATTGATTAAAGTGAGGCATTTCTGTAGTTGCTGATGATGATCTTTCTGTCCATTAATGCGAAAGTAGAGTTGGGTGTCGTCTGCGTATGAGTGGAAGCAGAGGTCCGTTTTCCTGATGATATTGAGAAGCGGGCGGATGTAGATGTTAAATAGCACTGGTGACAAGGGTGAGCCCTGAGGGACTCCACAGGAGACTGCCCGAGATTCCGAGGTGAATGTTCCCAGTTTCAACTGTCTGAGAGCGATTCTCTAAGAAGGATGTAAACCATTTTAGGGCAGAATCTGTGGCTCCTGCAACTTCTGAGAGGCGGACAAGTAAAGTATTGTGGTCCACTGTATCGAATGCTGCGCTGAGGTCTAACAGTACCAGGAGACTCGGTTCCCCGTCATCTGCTGCTTCAAGGGCGTCGTCCCATATTTTGAGAAGTGCTGTTTCTGTGCCATGGCCTGGGCGGAAGCCTGATTGCAGAGGGTCCAGGAGGTGGTGTGTCTCCAGGTGGTGTTGTAGCTGCTGTACTACTGCTTTCTCTATAATCTTGGAGATGGTGTTGAGGCTTGTTATTGGTCTGCGGCAGTTAGGGTCTTTAGGGTCGAGATTAGGTTTCTTTAGCAGGGGTTTGACGATGCCTTGCTTGAGGGAGGTTGGCACAGTCCCTTCTTTGAATGATTGATTTATGAGATGTGTTAGGGTGGGGGCCAGGATGTCGGAACATGCTTTGAACAATTTGGTGGGGATGATGTCGTTCGGTGATGTGCTGTCGCGAAGGCTTCTGATGATGTTTTTAGTCGTGTCCGTGGTGATTGGGGACAAAGAGAACTTTGGTGGTTGAGTGATGTTCGTGTCGATATCCTCTTTTTGCATTGGTTGGGTGAGGTTGGTTGTTATTTTCTGATGAATTGCTTTCCGAATGTTGTCGATTTTGTCGATGAAGAAATCTGATAACTCATTGCAGAATTCTTGAGTATCGTTTGCAGGGGGCTCTAGGCAGGTCGGGTTCATTGATTGAGCAACTATTTTGAAAAGTTCCCGTGGGCGGTTTAAGGCGGATGAGATGGTGTCTGCAAAATGTTCTTTTTTGGCTTTGAAGATTGCCTTGTGGTATTTCACCGTGAGTGCTTTGTAGTTAGCATGGTTTTCCTTGGTGGGATTTCTTCTCCAAGTTCTCTCAGCTCTTCTGCGTTCTTGCTTGAGTAGGGTGAGAGTGCCATTAAACCAACTCGAGTTTTTTGTGCGGACGGGTGTTCTGCGTTTTGGCGCCACGGAGTCTGCTGTTTGTAGTAAAGCATTGTTTAGGGAGTTGAGTGTTTGTTCCGTTGAGAGGTTTGGGTTTAGCAGAAGAATTTTGCTCGACAATGTAGTTTTGAAGAGTTCAGAGTGTAGTTTCTTCTGAGATCTATTCCAGTGTGTTGCTATTGCCCGTTTCTGTTTTTGGAGAGTGGTGTTAGTGGTGATTTTAAATTTGATAGCATGGTGGTCCGTCCATGGTAGTGGGGTGATGTTCAATACGTCGATGTCCATATTCTGTTTGAAGATGAGATCTAAAGTGTGTCCTGAACCATGCGTAGGAGCATTTATCAGTTGTTGCAGGCCAAGTTCTTCCATTTGGTTAACGCAGGCGGTTGCCATAGGGTCTTGGGCGGAGTTTGCCCATAGATTGAAATCCCCAAGTACCAGAAGGTTTTTGGTTTTCAAGGTGTGCATTGAGAAGAATTCAGTGAGCGGTGTGAGGAGATTGGTCTTTGGTCCAGGTGGTCTGTAGCATAGTAGTATGTGAATGGTGTCTTGAGGTGTTGTTTGAAGGTGCAGTGAGAGTGTTTCCATGAAAGGCACTGAGTTCTGTAAGTTTGGTTTGGTGAGCCCCAGGTGCGATTTGAAAATCACTGCTAGACCTCCTCCTTTTTTTCCTATTCTATGCTCAGATAGGATACTGTAGTTCTTGGGCACCAATTCAGTTAGGATGGTGTTGCAGTCGGAAGTTAGCCAGCTTTCTGTAATGAAGAGGCAGTCTATGTTGTTTTCGGTGATGAACTCGCGGATTTCCAGCCTGTGCTTGACTGCAGATCTGGTGTTGATCAGGGCGCATGCTAGTTGTTGTGGTTGGATCGGTGTCTCCCTGCCTTTGATGGTTGATTGTGGGTTGGTCCTTAGTAATTGTTCTTTTTTTAGTCTTTTTTGCGTGGTGGTCGGTAAAGTTGCGGCCGTGTATCTTAGCCTGTGGAGGGTATCTGCTGTGTACTTGAAGTTGCACATGATGCGGAAGGCGGCGTTGCTAGAAAAGAAATTTGTATGACGAAGGCACTGGTGTGGCGATGATAGCCTTGCAGGGGGATGGAGGGATCGGATGGCTGACCACTGCTCTGGAGTGGTGAGAGTGACTGCTGAGTGTTGGAGCGGAGGTACTGGAGGGAGGTGGCTGCCTACCTCCCTCTCGTTGATCCAGAGGAAGGCAAAAAAAACCCCTGGCTGCGTAGGCCAATGGTGCAGTCGAGGAAAAAATTCCTTCCTGACCCCCCCGAGGGGCGATCGGACAAGGGCCCCTGGATCAACTTCTCGAGTGCCCCCGGTGGCTTACCTGTGCTGAAGGTCCCGAAGGTGAAGGAGGGGGAGCTGGTGCGGTGGGTGGTGCGGTGGCTGCGTCTCAGGCGAATTGAGGTAGACTGGCCCCCGGTGAATCTCTAGTGCCCCCGCAGTGAGGTCCAGTAGCAGGAGGGGCGATTCCCGGTGCAGAGGGCACGGGGCTCTGTTGGACAACAGTGAGGGGTTGTGGTGGCAAGCTGGCTGGGCTAGGCTGCAGCCGTGGTCCGTCCCACCGACTCTAGCGGCTAGAACGTGGTGATTGAGACCGCGGCTGCGGTGGAGGCCACAGAGGGGGGGGGTATGGCTGGATAGATGACTAGGGGGTAGTGGGTCCAATCGGGCGGTGATGGCTGGGGGCTGATGGCCTCAGGAGGAAGTCCTAGGATGCTGCACCGTTTTCCTGGGTGTGCCAATATGGCCGCCGGCTGGGCCTAAGCCGTGGCTGGCCGGCAGAGGGAGTACCAAGATGGCCGCCGGCTAGGCCCGAACCGCGGGCTGTCCTAACGTTGTTGCCCACACCGTCCGGTGGAGATGATCAGTTGGAAGAGGGGTGCGGACCCGCCGGAGCGGCTGGTCAGTAGAGGGGACGGTAAGTGCTGTAATCTGCCGACCAGGAGCCGCGAAGAGTCCCGGGCGGCCGGCCGGCTGACTAGGCGGCGTCCGGATGGGTAGAGGGGGGACCGGCTAAATGCTGCAGGGGGGAGAAGTGGAGAGCTGCGGGCTAGCCAGCCGAGGGCGGCCGGAGCCGCGGAGTGTCCTGTCCTTTTGAACTGGCTAATACTGAAGAGGTTACAAAATTTTTCTCGGATGCCCACCTAACCAATTGTCCCTTGGATCCTGTTCCCTCACAACTACTACGGTCACCCTCTTCTTCTATCCCATGCTCCCTCACCCACATCTTCAATCTCTCCCTCTCTAGTGGCATCTTCCCCTCCCCTCTAAAACATGCGCAGATTACTCCTATTCTTAAAAAGCCCTCACTGGACCCTACCGACCTGAACAACTTAAGACCCATCTCATTGCTCCCATTCACCTCTAAACTTCAAGAACGCTTAGTCTATAACCGTCTTAGCTCCTACCTCAGTGAAAATAACCTTCTTGCCCCCTTACAGTCTTGCTCTCGCTCGCAGCACTCCACAGAAACTGCCTTACTAAAACTCACTAACGATTTACTAACGGCTAAAACCAACAGCCAGTACTCCACACTCCTACTACATGACCTCTCTGCGGCCTTTGATACTGTTGACCACCCGCTCCTTCTCAATAAACTACATTCCCTTGGCCTCCGAGATTCTGCTCTATCCTGGTTCTCTGCCTATTTATCACAGCGCTCCTTCAGTGTCACCTACAACTCTGTCTCCTCCTCTCCATGGCCCCTTTCTGTGGGGCTCAAGGCTCTGTTCTTGGACCCCTTCTCTTCTCTATCTACACCTCCTCCCTTGGTCACTTGGTCACTTAATAACCGCCCACGGCTTCCAATACCACTTATACGCTGATGACACCCAAATCTATCTGTCTACTCCTCACCTCACTCCTTCAGTCTCCTCTCGCATTACTAACTTACTAACTGACATATCAGCATGGATGTCGCACCACTTCCTTAAACTAAATCTCTCTAAAACTGAGCTATTAATATTCCCCCCCCCCCCCGCCCGTGCCCCCCTCCATGACTTTTCCATCAAAATCAACAATGCAACTATCAGTCCCTCCCCTCACACCAGAGTACAAGGTGTAATCCTAGACTCTGACTTGTAATTTCAGCCTCAAATCCAATCGTTGTCAAAACTTTGTAGAATTCACCTCCGTAACATCTCTAAAATTCGCCCCTTTTTAACAAATGAAACCACTAAGCTCCTCATTCACTCCCTTGTTATCTCTCGCCTTGACTATTGCAACTCCCTTCTCATTGGCCTATCTCTCCATAGGCTATCCCCTCTTCAGTCTATCATGAATGCTGCTGCCAGACTTATCCACCTTACCAACCGCTCAGTGTCTGCCAACCCTCTACTCCAATCCCTACACTAGCTCCCAATCACCCAGCGAATTAAATTCACAATACTAACCACAACATACAAAGCCATTCACAACTCTGCCCCGGGCTACAACTCCGACCTTGTCTCCAAATATCACCCAAACCATCCTCTCCGCTCTTCTCAAGACCTCCTGCTCTCAAGCTCTCTCATCTCCTCCTCCCATGCTCGTCTCCAGGATTTCTCCAGAGCCTCTCCCATCCTCTGGAACTCGCTACCTCCATCTATCCGGCTATCCCCTACTCTTGCTACCTTCAGGCGATCCCTGAAAACTTATCTCTTCAGGAAAGCCTATCACATCTCCAACTAATCTCCTACCACTTCCAACAGCTCATTCCCCACAGTTACAACCTTTTGTATCACCTGCCCCACCCTATTAGATTGTAAGCTCTTCTGAGCAGGGCCCTCTTAATCCTCTTGTATTTTATTGTATTATAACTGTGTTGTCTCCCTTTTATATTGTAAAGCTCTGCGTAAACTGTTGGTGCTATATAAATCCTGTATAATAATAATAATAATAAAGGGGGGCTCCGCTGGGAACATCTGATGTGAGGGGGGCTCCGCTCGGGACACCTAATGTAAGGGGGGCTTCGCTGGTGACACCTGATGTAAGGGGGGATCCGCTGGTGACACCTGATGTAAGGGGGGGCTCCACTGGGCACACCTGATGTAAGGGGGCTCCGCTGGGGACACCTGATGTAAGGGGGGCTCCGCTGGGGACATCTGATGTAAGAGGGGGTTCAGCTCGGGACACCTGATGTAAGGGGGGGCTCCGCTGGTGACACTTGATGTAAGGGGGGGCTCCGCTGGGGACATCTGATGTAAGGGGGGCACCGCTGGTGACACTTGATGTAAGGGGGGCTCCGCTGGGGACATCTGAAGTAAGGGGGGCACCGCTGGGGACATCTGATGTAAGGAGGGCTCCGCTGGGGACACCTGATGTAAGGGGGGCTCCGCTGGTGACACCTGATGTAAGGGGGGCTCCGCTGGGGACATCTGATGTAAGGGGGGGCTCCGCTGGTGACACCTGATGTAAGGGGGGGCTCCGCTGGGGACATCTGATGTAAGGGAGGGGCTCCGCTGGGGACATCTGATGTAAGGGAGGGGCTCCGCTGGGGACATCTGATGTAAGGGGTCTCCGCTGGGGACATCTGATGTAAGAGGGGGCTCCGCTGAGGACATCTGATGTAAGGGGGCTCCGCTGGGGACATCTGATGTAAGGGGGCTCCGCTGGTGACACCTGATGTAAGGGGGGGGCTCCGCTGGGGACACCTGATGTAAGGGGGGCTCCGCTGGGGACATCTTATGTAAGGGGGGCTCCGCTGGGGACACCTGATGTAAGGGGGGCTCTGCTGGGAACACCTGATGTAAGAGGGGGCTCCGCTGGGGACATCTGATGCAAAGACGGACTCTGCTGGGGGCACCTGATGCAAGGGACGGCTGGTGGCAGGCGACGTGGCAGGTGACACGCTCAGGGATCCCACTGATTTGGCATTATGGTGAGTTGAATGATTTCATTTTATATTACAATGTAATAATAGAAATATTGCACTTCAATCATCCTGACACCATAACAACCATGGTGCCAGGATGATTGAAGTGCTAACACAAGGTGTTTGGAGTATCTTTATCTGCTGGTTGTTCAACTTTCTAGAATACACATATTTCCATTGTTGTGTAGGATCTGGGCCTGCTGTCCCTCCATCCCTCCCCCCCTTTCCCTCTCCATTCCTCATTCATCTCAGATTCTAACCGCTTAAGACACGCCCACTATTTTGCGTAAACCACGCCCATTTTTTTGCTTTGTGTGCCACAATTTTACTTTCCTCTGACATGCCTACAAACGCATGCCCCACCCCCTAATTATAATAAGACTCCCCCTACAGCCAAAAAAAGTGTCCCTAAAAATTTTTTTTTAATGTTGGCAACTATGCAAGGTGTTGTACATATCTTTCTGGAAACGACACAGCACTCAGCCTCAGTACTACTCTCAAGAGTCCTCAGCCCTGACACAAGCAGTACATCTATCAAAATGCCTTGATGGGTGGAGGTCAGTCTAGGTAATGCTTATATACGATGCTGAGCCTCCCTGATTGAGGCGGTGGAGGAAAGGGCTAGATATATGTCCACCAACCAGGAAATAAGGTAGGCTCTATCTGACTTGCTACAGCCTCTAATGCACATTATGAGAAGCTCACAGTGTGCAGTGTGTAGATGTAGCGTTACCCTCCGTAGGGGCTGCTGGCGTTTGTGGTCCGTCTCCCACCCTGCACAGCCAGGCACACAAATTTCCAGACACACTAAGTCAAGAAACAGTCCTTGTACTCTGTTTTTGTTTTTTTAAATTTAGGGAATAGAACATGGATGGGGATACGGTGCATATGAGATGCCCACTTGATTGAAGAAATATAAAGGGACTGAACTATATACACTCTGGTATATACCACCTCTTCTACTTCACCTCCAGCTCATGCACTTGCTTGCAGACTATCACTCCCAGGACTAGCTAGCACTGTTATAAAGAGTCTGACAGTGGCTTAGCAACACCCAAAGCAAATTCCCTTTGCAGGCAGGGACCATGGGCCCCTTAGGGTGTAGCAAAAATAGGTAGTCTTTAGTGCTAACTGTCCCACATGTGGCTACTGCTCTCAGTACCACCTCTTCAGGCCCTGCCAGCCCTCCTGACTGCAGCTGCCTCTTTCCACTGCCCGTGCCACCACAGTCCTCCTGACTGGCTCAGCACCCATCCCAGACTGCTCAATCCCAGTCCTCTCAGGGGTGCTTCCCAATCTTTCTGACTGTGTGTCACTTGCCTCCTGACTGTTCCTGTTGCTCCTGGAGACTTGCCCGGCAGTGTTCTCCCACTGTTCTCTCTTTGCTCCCAGTGCCTACTGTCCAGGACACCTCCGTGTGTCTTAAGAGGGTCCTGTCTGCACCCGAACCCAGGCCCAAGGTCACCCCCCCAGACTGGGGAGCTCCCTCACAGGCCACGACAGCCTAATACTCCATCTCCAGCTTCTACCCAAACAACTCCTCCCCTAGCTGGGCGGACCCAGAGTATTTGAAGGGGCCTGCCCGCTGCCAATCCAAGTTGGGGATTTGTCAGGGCTCTCAGAATACTCCAGGTAGCTCCACTTCCATTCTTCTAGAAGGTCCTAGAACTTTAGAATTAGGAGGGGGGTCTCAGTGATGCTGTCTGTGAGTTATTCAGCTTTCCCTGGATTTCTGCCCAATCCAGGACAAAACACAGACAGGCTTGGCTGCTAGCCAACCCTGCAAAAATGTACCTACACTTACACAAAAAAGAAACGATCTACAATTCTAGCACTAGAGGGTGCTACAAGTGAAATCAGAGGAAGCATTTTAAATACAGAAGAGATACCCATACAACTGTGCAAAACTGAACGGAAGGCTGGAGTTTACCTTTAATTCATGTTTACATGTCAGAAGGAATGCAGGGCTTTGACAGTGAGTAATAGAGAAGTTATCCCATTATTCAAACCACCAAAACCTATGGGGCATACTTATAAGGTGGTAACTGATCTGTTCTCTGACTATTCACAGTACAGTAGTAGAGCACACTTGTCTGCAGTTACAGTCAGTCAGTGTGTTCTTTTAAAGTGGTAAAGTGGTATCACTATGGGGGGGTCCAAGCTAAATAACCGTCAATCTCCTTTCACTGGCTCCTACAACAGGAAGAACCACAGCTTGTGGCTGGGGAGCAGGTATCTGACACCCTTAGAAGCCTGGACCTTATAGTGACAGGGTCATTTTAACCACTTCCCGCCCCTTCCCGATGGCCTATTAAAATAAATTTTACACCAGGCTTTCAAATTATGTGATCACAGTGGTTGACTGGCACAGTGGTCACAAGATGAGGAGTCAATCCCACTGGCTCTCAATCATACCCAGAGACCAGTAGCTGTCTAAGATTGCACTCTCACTTTTCTGGAAGTGTGCAGTGAGCACACTCTCAGTAGAGAAACCTTGGACGCATATGTGCGACTAGTGGACATTAAAGCCCATCCTTCCTGTTGCTGCACATAAGTATTTCCTGGTCGCCAAGAAGCTAAAGCTCATTCACTATTTTTTTTACAAATATGTAAGTATTAGAATGTCCATAGCCTGGTCACAGTTCAGCTGTCTGATTGCAGATAAAAAAATAAAAAAAAAATAAATGCAATAAATGACTTTTTTGTCCACATATGTGTTATGCTGCAATTGTGCGCAAACAATCGCTACAATCAGAAGCCAAAAAGAATCACATATTTATTTCTTTAGCCATCGCTACATGATTTTTGGAATGGCATGAATCATACACAATTGCACAAACTAAATTGCAGGCAGTACAAACATGCCTTTACATTGCCCCTTTGAATACTGATTGCAAGATGCTCTCCTTGAAATTTTCTTCAAAGCTGAACTCTGTGATAAACAAATATTATCTGAATTCTAGAGTCGTGTATTCTTACTTGAATCTTGGTGTGCTTTGTGAATTTCTTGCAGATCTGTTCAGTAATCCAGTGTGAAACTTATCCTGTAATAAAGACTAATCACTGCTGCTCTATTTTCTTGTGCAGGGTAACTGGTCTTGTCTCCACCCCCCTCCTGTTGGTTCCTGCAAGCAGGCTCTAGTGGGTGGAGCCTCTTGGGCCCATCCTACAGCTCTGCTCTCTGTACCAGTGTTAATTTTGGCAGCAAATTTCGATTTAGTTTTAGTCTTAGTCTTTTGACTAAAATGCCATTTTAGTTTTTTAGTCCCATTTTAGACTTCTGCAGTTGTTTTAGTTTTTGACGTATTTAGTCGATTAAATCTCCAGTACATTTTAGTCTATTAAAATCAAATGGGTTTAGTCATATTGTAATGCATTATTTAACCACTTGCCTCTAGGGTTGCTGTAATGAATCTTTGCATCGATGCATAGCAATTCAGGTGTCCCCTACGTGGCATCGATGCATACAACTGGAAAATTGATTACCAGGTGACGTCATCCCGACTTGACGCCCCTCCCAAAAATATGGAACTTTATACCGAATTTCACAGTACAATACATCCCGCTTATGTGACTGCCCTGCCCGGCCCGCCTCTCTCCTCTCACGTCTCTCCTGACGTCAGCGGGGAATTCTGATCTGATAGCTACATTCAGCGAGCGGGGCTGAGAATTCCCCGCTTACATCAGGAGAGACATGAGACATGAGAGGAGAGAGGCGGGCCACATGAGCAGGATGTATTGTACTGTGAAATTCGGTATGAAGTTCCATATTTTTGTATAGTAGTTTTAACAACAGTAAATAGAGTAAAAATGTGTTTGTACTCTACTTACACTTCATGCTCTGTGCTGACAATTCCCTGGGCTTCCCCTTTGCACATTCCACTGTTAACTCCTAGTGTGCTGGAAGGTGCAAACAGGAATGCCAAGGAACTGTCAGTACCAGTGGTGGCCCATGCATTGTGGGGCAGGGGTTAGTGAAGTGATGGCTGCATTTCATTGCCACGAGTGGCTGCATTTACTGGGCACAAGTGGCTGCATTTGATGGGCACAGGTGGCTGAATTTGATAGGCACAGTTGGCTGCATTTAATGGGCACAGGTGGCTGCATTTGATGGGCACAGGTGGCTGCATTTGATGGGCACAGGTGGCTGCATTTGATAGGCACAAGTGGCTGCATTTGATTGGCACAGGTGGCTGCATTTGTTTGGCACAATTGGCTGCATTTGATGGGCACAAGTGGCTGCATATACTGGGCACAAGTGGCTGCATTTGAAACAAAAGTGGCTGTATTTGACGGGCACAGTGGCTGCAATTGATGGGCACAGTGGCTGCGTTTGATGGGCACAGTGGCTGCGTTTGATGGGCACAGTGGCTGCGTTTGATCCAGCGACATGGCCACAAATCCTTTTCTCCCCCGTCTGTCCACAGCGCTGGCAATACTACTGTGGGAATCCGGCTGTGACAGCTTGCAGCTTCACAGCCGTGTGCGCATGTCTCATTGCGCTGTCCTGCATAGTCGGGCAATTTTTTGGGACCTGTGATGTGTCCCAGGAGATTGCAGGGTGGAAGGCCCAAGCGGAAGTGGGAGCTCGTCGGTAATCATGATGCATCGTGATGCATCGCGGAATTGAATTGTTGACCAGATAATCGTAATGGAATCGTGAGACCAGTGAAGATGCGCACCCCTACTTGCCGCCCGCCCACTGTCAAATGACGGCTGGGCAGTGCGGCTCTCGTTCTGGGTGGACATCATATGACGGCCTCCCAAAACGACCGCTCTTGCGTGCCCCCGGGGGCCCGCAGCGGAAATATCGTGCCCATGTTATGTTGCTAGGACACGGCGCGACCCCAATCTGTGTAAAGAATTGTGGCTGCGGCTCTTTAAACATGTGATTGGCTGTGTCCAATCACAGCCGGTCACATGTAAACACGGAGATGCCGGTAATCGGCGCTCCTCGCCTCACACTGACAGAGTGTGAGGAGAGGAGAGCCGATCAGCGGCATCTCCCCACAGGGGACAGCTAGGTATGTAATCAGGGCACTGATCATCAGTTCCCTGATTACAATTAATTGCCCACCAGTGCCAGCAATCAGTGCCAACCAGTGCCCACAATTGCCACCAACCTGTGCCCACAAGTGCCAGCAATCAGTGCCCACAAATGCCAGCAATCAGTGGCCATTACTAATGCCAGTCAGTGCTGGCTATCAGTGCTGCCCATCAATGCTCATCACTGCTGCCCATCAATGCCACCCATCAATGCCCATCAGTGCCACCTATCAGGGCCACCTATCTGTACCAACCAGGGCTGCCTATCTGTTCCCACCAGTGCTGCCTATCTGTGCCCACCAGTTCCTCCTATCTGTGCCCAATGTCCACCAGTGCCACCCATAAGTGCTGCCTATCAGTGCTCATCAGTGCCACATATCAGTGCCACTTATCAGTACGCATAAGTGCGGCATATTCGTGCCTCCTCATCAGTGCCACCTAATCAGTGCCCATAAGTGCCACCTCATCAGTGCCCATCAGTGCAGCCTATCAGTGCCCATCAGTGCTGCCTCATCAGCGCCCATCAGTGAAGGAGAGAAATTACTTATTTACAAAATTTACTGACAGAAACTAAGAAAACCCTTTTTTTTTCAAAATTTTTGGTCTTTTTTTTTTTTTTTTTAGGACAAAAATAGAAAACCCAGGAGTGACTAATTACCACCAAAAGAAAGCTCTATTTGTGTGAAGAAAATGATAAGAATTTCACATGGTTACAGTGTAGCATGACCGCATAATTGTCATTCAAAGTGTGACAGTGCTGAAAGCTGAAAAATGGCCTGGGCAGGAAGGGGGTGTAAGTGCCCTGTATTGAGGTGGTTAAGCATTTCTCTACAGTTTCCAAACTTATTATATACTCCTGGAGTGAAAAATCAAATTGGTTATTATTTATGGTATTAGGCCAGGTTAACACTATGGCTGAAACCACATCGCATTCGCACCAAAATGGTGCAGGACCTTTTTTTTGGGTCCGCACTGGGATCAGATCGCATGATTGTTCACACCTATGCGATCCGATTCCTGCACCATTTCACAGTTCACACTGCGTTCTGCAAACCAATTTTGGGGTGTCATTAACTTTACATTGAAACCCGCAGCGGTTCGCAGATCTCAGTGTGAACCACTGTGCAATTCAGGTGCGATGCGGGAACCCACACTGGATTTGCAGGGTTCTCGCATTGCACCAGTGTAAAGGTTTGAACATGAACTACAGACACAGATTTAGTCATTATATAATGTCTTTAAGGTAAACCAAGTCACGTTACAAGAATATTGCTTTTTTGACAGAAGCGTAACGTTAAAATAAAAAAATAAAATAAAATAAAAAAATAAAAACTCTTTGCGTGATGATGCCACCATGCAGTGCATGAACTTGTCTGCTTTAAGAAAATATATAATATTCGTGGTGGTGGTGGGGGGGGGGGGGGGTGTTGTTTATGTAATCTTCAGGCCTAAATTTATTTTTTTAAGCATGGGTCCAAAAACAGCTCTGGAAGCTACAGGGTTAATCCTGTACAAATCAGACAGTGTGCTGCTCTCCGGTAGTGAACAAGCTGCGAAGCTCATTGACAAGGGGCAGGTCTCCGTCAGGGGGCCTCTATATATTAGTATGAAGTGTGAGTGTGTGGCAGTGTGAGAAGATTAACTACACAGCCAAGCCGTCGCCATCCTAGCAGAACATCCCCCTTCAGGCTGCAGATAACAGCCATTGATGGTCTCTTAGACCCCTTTCACACTGTGGCGTTTTTCAGGCGCTTTAGCGCTAAAAATAGCGCCTAAAAAAAGCCTCAGCTGTAATCCCAGTGTGAAACCCGAGTGCCTCCACACTGGGACGCTGCGCTGGCAGGACGTCAAAAAAAGCGTTGAATACACCACTCCAAAAGCACCCCTGCCCATTGAAATCAATGGGCAGCGCCGCTGTAACCTCCAGCAAAGCGCTTCTGCAGCGGCACTTTGCGGGTGGTTTTAACCCATTTTTCGGCCACTAGCGGGGGGTTAAAAGCACCCCGCTAGCAGTCGGAAAGTCGAAAAGCTCTTCAAAAATGGTGGTAAAGTCCTGCTAAAAATAGCAGCGCTCTACCGCCGACGCCCGGGCGCTGGCAATGTGAAAGTGCCTTAACCTTCAGGTCGGAAAGCCTCCTATCTACAAATGTTCGGCTCCATCCAGAGGAAGCAGGCGGAGCTCTGTGGAAACCGGAAGTTCCAAGAGTAAACGCCCCCGCCTCACATTTTTGTTTCATTTTTGTTCGTTATTAAAAACGGAATTGATTTTCATCATAGTTTTGGTCAGTGGAGGAAAATGTGGGGTACTTTTCGTTTCGTTGACAACATTAACACTGCTCTGTACAGGCAGCATAGTGATGATATCACTGCTACTTTTACAAGGTGATATCTGGGCTTGTAAAGGCATTTGAGTCTCACAAAGTGAATTTCTACCCTTTGTGTCTATTGAGAAATATATAAGTTTTTGTGCTTTAACCAAACCAATATTTAGAGTCACTGGTACCAGGTTGGATTAGTGAAAGCATCACCAATAATAATCTGGCTAAACCTCATCCTAAGTGTTCTAAATCTTACCACGCTTTGATAAACAAATTGTAAAACGTGTTAATTATTTTCTACATGAGGGATTTTATTGGGAACTGGGGTGTAATTTCCACCAGCTAGTAAAACGGTGCTGGTTCTTAAACAAACGACATTGATCTGTCGATGTGTTTTCACTGCTGACGATACTGTAAATTACCGAATGGACAGTTCGTATTGGCAGACTCGTTCTTATTGGCTGAATTCACTATAGATGTGTCAACATCCCTGCAGACACCAGATTACCCCAAAATACTAAATGTTCATTACTCATTAGGCAAGTGAATTGCTTCAAGTGATCTATTCTGCAACACTTAAAGTTTACTGACTGGAGACATTAATTACAGAGCTCACTGACTGGAAGATAATTACATTTAACGAAGGTAAGGGAGGCTCGGATAGTGAATGCTTTTAACGGGGTCCAAATGGAATGTACCCATTAACCTAAATGGCAGTAAATATATTTTAAAGTGTAACTCTGGGCTAATGGCTAGATATATTGTTGACGTAGATATGTTTACTGTTTTAGGTGACAAAGGATTTCAATTTTTTGGCGAGCCATTCTGCTACTTCCTTGTTTAGCATTAATACTTCCTGGGTCAGCTTCATGCTTATTGGACAGAAGTGATTATGCTGACCCGGGAATATTTTTTTCCATTAAATAGTTTCATACTGTGTTTCTTTGCCTCCTTGAAATGTCTTAGGGCTCTTTCACATGAGGCAGATTAGTGATGATCCGCCCCGTGAACATCCGCTTGCTCAGCGGGGATCGCTCCGCCGATCCCCGCTGAGCAGAAAGATGACAGGTCCGTCGCTGCACACTGTGCAGCGACGGACCTGTCAGAGCGCTGCTCTCCCCTATGGGGGATCGGGTGACGACGGACCGTAGAGTCCGTCGTCACCCAATCCGATCACGGACGGAAAAGTAGGTTTTTCCTCCGTTACACTTTTTCGGATCGGAGCCGGTCGGATGTCAGCGGACATGTCACCGCTGACATCCGACGCTCCATAGACCTCCATGGAGTGTCCGTTCAGGTCCGCCTAAAAAACTGACAGGCGGACCTGAACGGACAGTCCGTGTGAAAGAGGCCTTAAAGTGGTTGTAAACCGCTGGTTGTTTTTTTGTTTTTTTTCCGACCTGCAAGGTAAAGGCATTATGTGCTAGTATGCATCGCATACTAGCACATTATGTGAAACTTACCTGAAAACGTAGCCCCCCAGCGATATGATTTAATCGCTGGAGGCAGCGTCCATCTTCACCCGGTCTTCCTTTCCAGGTCCGCAGACTCCGGCTGTGTGACAGGCCGGAGCCACGATGATGTGACTCCCGCGCATGTGCGGGGGGGCCGTCATTCACGGCACGTTCCTTCAGAGCACATGCACCAATGACGTCATCGGCTGCATGTAATGTAAATATTTTTTTGTAAACATTTAGAAGATAGTTACAGTACCTATAGGTAAGCCTTATTATAGGCTTACCTATAGGTACAAATTATCCCTTTGAGTTTATACCAATATAATGCTATCCAAATGTAATCATACTAAATCCTAATATTACTGACTGCTGTTAAATATTGGTGGTGAGATATTCCATTCCTATGTAAAAAATCTAATGAACATAATATTGAAATCTTATGCGATTAAAATTGCGATCATAAACAATTAAAAAATTTTAATCCTATACTCCCAATGTCAACCTGTGTAGCATACACACCTCTATATACACAAGTTGCATTCATATGCAACAGAGAAATATGCAACCCTGTGGGATCATTGAGATAAATGCGAAAACTGCAGTGATTTTAACCTGTAATTTACATAAATCTATATAAAAGTGCATCAAAATACAATAATCAATATACAAAAAAAAGTGAACTGTGTTTAAAGTCCTCTTGTGCCAAACTAATTCATGCATTAATCTGTGTCAACAAAAAAACATAAAGTCCATTCATAACTACTCCATTCTTCTGGTACTCATTGCAGCTGATAAAACAGATGATAAAACAGTAAAGTGCTCGTGTCCACTCTTGTGCCCCCCCTTTGTTGTATGCGCTCACCTTAGAGTTGTGACCTTGCACCTAAGCTCGGTCAAACCTATGCCTTTGAGTTTACTTCCTCTTTAATGAGCTCCCAAACTTCTCTTTTTCCCCTTAACTTCCATTTGTTTGTAATGTGCAGTGCATGTTAGTTGCAGTCATGTGCACTGCTTTATGCACACTACACATCCCATAGTCCTTCTCAGGAGTGAGTAAGAGAGGGTGGCTACATCCCTAAATACAGTAGAACTATGGAGAATGAACGTAGCCACCCTGTAACAGGAAGTCAGGTGACAACAGCAAGAGAAAAAGGTATTTGGATATTTGGAGGAGGCTGAAAGCAATGGATTGGACTTTTTATGTTAAATGTATAACTAAACAAGTATTCTCCAAACTTTCTCCAGACACAAGGAACAGTCTTTGAGCTTGTTTTTTTTATTAGGGAGTAATGACTTGGATGGAGAATAGGAGTTATGGGATGCCCAACTTGATAGCAACAAAACCAGGGGAAACTTTATCCCTATGTACACGTTCCAGTACTGTCTTTCTTCCTGAACACTGACAGTTTCTGAAATAAAAGCAAAAGCCCCTTAAGGACTAGGAACTCTCAGTCCTTTGATGAGTAGCACAAAAATGTTGTAGGTTGCATACAGGAGTGACTCCAACTCCACTGTAGACACTGATCCCAGTTCTTCTGAATGCAGGAACTACCAGCCCACCTGGTTGCTTCTTCTTTAGCCTACCTAGCTGCTACTGAACATTTCCCAGGTCAAGGTAAAGGAAAGATTTAAGCCCAACGCTGTCTTCCAGAAAGGCCTGCTACATGTGACAGTCTTTTTCTTTACAAGTTCCTGACCATGCTGATGTATTTACACTGTCCTCCTTGCTCTTGCTTCCTTCCTAGGCAAGATTCCTTTCAAACCGTGGTGCTAGAATCCTCCCAGGCCAGCCTGAGCCCCAGCCCGAGGCAGAGCCCCCCATCAGGGGTTCTCTTCAAGGGCCACAGACAGTCTCCTCAGCACTCCATCTTCCACCCAACTCCCTACCAGCATGACTTATCAATATTTTGGGTCTGGCTCAGACACCATGCCAGACCACTACCTGGGGACTGGCTGAGCTCCTCTAAATATGCAGATCAACCCTCCTGGCCTCCACTCTCCAGTTTCCAAAAAGTTATCCAACCTTCCAAAACCAGGGGGAGGCACCAGAGTCCTGCCTGGATGAGTCATCCAGTCCTGAACTGCAGTAAACGTTTGACCCAGATTCAAAGACTCATTTTACCATGAGCCAAAATATAGATTTGCCTGCACTGCCACTAATACCCTGTTTCCCCGAAAATAAGACCTAGTGTGATTGTCGTTGATGGCTGCAATATAAGCCCTACCCCCCAAATAAGCCCTAGTTAAAGTCCTTGTAGGTCTTACTTTCAGGGTAGGGCTTATTTTCGGGGAAACAGGGTAGGGCTTATTTGGGGGTAGGGCTTATATTGCAGCCATCACCGACAATCACGATAGGTCTTATTTTCGGGGAAACAGAGTAGCATACTTGAGGGTGCTACATAAAGACAAATCTTTGTTTCTGTTTTGGATAGCGTGGAGAGTGATTAGAAGACCGCTTGTCAGTTTCTTTTTTATTGCTGTCTGTGCCCCCATAAAGAAATTCACCCTCTCTATTTGTCCTGTTTACTGTTATGAAAAGTGAAAGTAAAAGAAAATCCTACATTTTGGGTTGTCCTCAGAAAAGTAATAGAGGGGAAATCTCACGCTGCCAGCATGAGAAAAGGAGTGCCAATAACCGGCTTCTGTTTACATCCATGATCAGCTTTGATTGAACACAGCTGATCACTTGGTAAAGAGCCATTGATTAGCTCTTTACCTTAATCTGTGATCGGCAGTGTCCTCCGGACACTGTGATCACAGAGCGCGCTGCCATGCCCGCACTCCGCAGTAGGCACGATCACGGGAGGTTGTCATATGACTGCCTCACAGTACTATCTAACTGCACTGTAGCTGTCATTCTGCAGGACTGTCTGAAGTAGGGGCATGCATGCGCCGAACACACGCCTGACAGCCCTTCGTACCCCCACCCACTGACATCACAGCTGACAAGCATTTCGTTCTGGAAACCACCAGAGCGGGAGAGCCTCCATCAGCACCCAAACCCCCCAGCTACCAGGATCGGGATTGCACAGAGGGGCCAACCCATGTGACATGCCTTTACACATTTTACTTCTTGTGAGTTGCCAATTTTTAATTGCATTAAATGCTGAACTTTACTAATCATACTACATTCAGATAAGCGCTGCTGTGTCTCCCAGTTTTAAAGGGTTAGTTCACCTTTACAGAAAAAATTGTAAAGGTGTCCTAACACCACACACCCTCCCCACCCCGGGTCCCCGCTGTATCATCACTGTGACCGGCACTGACCAATCAGAATCCATCTGGTCCGTGCCAGAAGCGATATAAAAAAAAAAGAGGGAGAAGAGCCAGGATTTCAAATCTCTAGACCATTTGCAGTTTGGCAACCCCAGGGGTAAGTACAGCTGGAGTGGGGAGGGTGTCTGGTGTTCATTCACCTTTTAACCACTTGCCGACCATGCTATAGCAATGATGGCCTCCCATGATCGCGCCCACTGCCTGCCCACTGCGGAGTTTGGTTAGCGTGCTCTGTGATCACAGTGTCCGGAGGACACTGCTAAATACAGATTGAGGTAAAGAGCCAATCGGCGGCTCTTTACTACATGATCAGCTGTGTTCAATCACAGGTGATCATGGATGTAAACAGAAGCCGGTTATTGGCACTCCTTTCCTCATGCTGACAGCGTGAGAAGAGGAGAAGAGAGCCGATAACTGGCTTTTCTAAAAGGGACATCTACACTGATAATCAGGGCACTGATTATCAGCGCAGTCCCAACAGTGCGCACCAGTGCTCTGAATCTGTGCCCACCAGTGCTGCCAATCTGTGCCCACCAGTTCTGCCAGTCTGTACCCACCACTGGGTACAGTGTTGCATGACCGTGCAATTGTCATTCAACGTGTGACAGCGCTGAAAGCTGAAAATTGGCCTGGGCAGGAAAGGAGTGAAAGTGCCCAGTGGGCAAGTGGTTAATCTTTTTTTGTAAAGATAAATTAATCCTTTAAAATAAATATATAACTAGAACAAGCAAATGTAGATATATTATACTCATAATCAATGTAGGAACTGGCCAGATATTTAACAAAAGCTCATTCAAGACGTTACTATTTCAGAATCCAATACTGCAAGCTGCTGAACATACTTTGTGTGCATAACATACCACTCAAAACAGCAAACAAAATACTGAGCAAGCAGAGTGTGCCAAATCAATACTACTTTTTTACATCTTACCAGCGTATACAGCTCTAGGTTTAAAGAAACAACTTCCCACAGCACAATACAGCACATAGTACTGAAAAGCAATACAATAATACTCTTGGCATAATTTACTGGCATGCACCAAATAAAACAGTGTGCTTAGAAACGTACCCAACAAAATATCCATTCACTAAGGAATATCAAAGGCAACAGCTTCAGCAGAATTAAACCACATACCTGTTAATGTATTGATTTTTGGGATATTTTGTATGTAAAAGTTCATAAATATTTATCACATAAGATTTAGCTACTTAAAAGAGAAGTATGAGAATTTAAAAAAATAAACATTTATATTCACCTAGGTGGATGCCGCATCAGTCCAATGCTGCAGCAATCCCCCACCGCCTCTAAGACCGAGAACCGACCGATGAAAGACCGCTGATTGCTCTGTTCTTGGCCTTCAGTAAGCAGAGAGCCGGTGACTGTTAATCACTGTTCTCCACTCTGCCCCTCCAGCGCCAACTGGGCTATGAAGGGGCAGCAGTGGCTGAATTGGGTTTTCAGAGGCTCACTGAGAGGCTGAAGCAGCTGCCAGTCCAGGCATGTCATACAAGAGATGGCTAGAGACTGAGAACGTGATACAAGAGATGGTCAGAGGCTGCAGGCATGATACAGTAGATGTCAGAGGCAGCTGACATGATACAGTAGGTGTCAGAGGCTGTGGGCATAGTACAGGAGATGGTCAGAGGCTGCAGGCATGATACAGTAGATGTCAGAGGCAGCTGACATGATACAGGAGGTGTCAGAGGCTGCGGGCATGGTACAGAAGATGGTTAGAGACTGAGTACATCATACTAAAGATGGTCAGAGACTGCAGACATGATACAAGAAAACAATACAGCCTCATCAGTGCCCATCAAATGCAGCCTCACTGTGCCCATGAATGCAGCCCATGAATGCAGTCTCACCGTGCCCACCAATGCAGCCTCCGTGTGCCCACCAATGCAGCCTCCTTGTGCCCACCAATGCAGCCTCTCTGTACCCATCAATGCAGCCTCCCTGTACCCATCAATGCAGCCTCACTGTGCAAATCATTGCAGCCTCACTGTGCCCATCATTGCAGCCTCACTGTGCCCATCATTGTAGCTTCATGGTGCCCATCAATGCAGTCTCTCTGTGCCCATCATTGCAGCCTCTCTGTGCCCATCATTGCAGCCTCACTGTGCTGACCAATGCAGCCTCGCTGTGCCCACCAATGCAGCTTCTCTGTGCCCATGAATGCAGCCTCACTGTGCCTACCAATAGCAGCCTCTCTGTGCCCACCAATTGCAGCCTCTCTGTGCCCACCAATTGCAGCCTCTCTGTGCCCACCAATTGCAGCCTCTCTGTGCCCATCAATTGGAGCCCCTCTGTGCCCACCAATTGCAGCCTCTGTATGCCCATCAATTGCAGCCTCTGTGCCCATCAATTGCAGCCTCTGTGCCCACCAATTGCAGCCTCTGTGCCCACCAATTGCAGCCTCTGTGCCCACTAATTGCAGCCTCTGTGCATGCCAATTGCAGCCTCTGTGTGCCCACCAATTGCAGCCTCTGTGCCCACTAATTGCAGCCTCTGTGCCCACCAATTGCAGCCTCTGTGCCCACTAATTGCAGCCTCTGTGCCCACTAATGTCAGCCTCACCATTTTCTGGATAACACACAGCGCTCCCCTCCCTCTGTCCTCCGGCGCTCGTATGTCATGGAGCTGGGTCTGTGTGCAAGGTCCCGCCGCCCTAGCTAGACCGGCTTGTGTGATAGGCGGAACACTGATTCAATCAGTGTTCCATCTAGAAGACTATCACGCGAGCCGGTCTAGGGGGATGGGACTTTGCACACACAGACCCAGCTCCATGGAGCTGGGTCTGTGTGCAAGGTCCCGCCGCCCTAGCTAGACCGGCTTGTGTGATAGGCGGAACACTGATTCAATCAGTGTTCCATCTAGAAGACTATCACGCGAGCCGGTCTAGGGGGATGGGACTTTGCACACACAGACCCAGCTCCATGACATACGAGCGCCGGAGTGCGATTAAAAATGCACAGGTAACTGTGTAAATGACACTGGCAGTGAAGGGGTTAACCACTAGGAGGCGGGGAGGGGTTAAGTGTGTCCTAGGGAGTGATTACTAACTGTAGGGGGATGGGCTTTGTTTACAACAACTTTAAAGTATATTTAAAACCAAAACATTTTTTTCTGCCATCTCTGACCCATTGGGGAAATTTTTTCACTTCCTGCCCCATATGCCCTGTACACACAGTCAGCCTTTCCGACGGAATATGTGCGATCCAGGCTTGTTGTCGGCAATTCCGATCGTGTGTGGGCTCCATCTGACTTTTCGGAATTTCCGACACACAAAGTTTGAGAGCAGGCTATAAAATTTTCCGACAACAAAATCTGTTTGCGTAAATTCCGACCGTGTGTGGACAATTCCGACGCACAAAGTGCCACGCATGCTCAGAATAAATTAGGAGGGGAAAGCTATTGGCTACTGCCCCGTTTATAGTCTCGACATACGTGTTTTACGTCACCACGTTCAGGACAATCGGATTTTCCGACAACTTTGTGCGACCGTGTGTATGCAAGACAAGTTTGAGCCATCATCCTTCGGAAAAATTCATGGATTTTGTTGTCAGAATAACTGATCAATGTTCGATCGTGTGTACAGGGCATTAGACACAACAGAAAGTAGAAGGAGATTTATCAAACGTTAAATAGCGAGGGAAAAGGTAAGTAAATCATTGTAATGTCATTGACCAAATATGACCATGTCCATATTTGGTCAATGATATCACCCGGGAAACCCGGCCCCTTTTTTAAATTAACATTGCACACCAGGAACTGGGAACTGTCATTAGCAACGTTCAGGCATTGGCAGCAGATCGTGCTGGTATGGGGTTTTCTTTCTTTTGGTGGGTCGGAGGGTATCGTTCATCATGATTGATGTAGAACTGCATCACTGAACGATGCGTTTGACAATTTATTTACATTGTAGGACATTTTTTTTTTTTTTTTTTTTAAAGGACTTGTGAAAAAGTGTGTCCCTATTTACACACTCTTTGTACCCCTTATTCATTCTTGCAGAGAGGGGCTGGCCAGCAGACTCCCAAAACCACTGAGCTAGGGTTGTGGGGAAAAGGCCTCTGGGACAAGGTGCTTTGCCCTGTCAAGCTATCCGCCCCATGTTGAAAGTATGTGGTCTGGTATGGCTTGGGGGGGTGCATGCTACATGCTTGGATAAGGGTCTGGTATGAAATTCGGATAGGACAATGCATTTTTTTTTTTTTTTTTTGCCTCTTTGGCATGGGGTTCCCCTTTGCATCCACATCAGACCCTTATCAAGGATAATAATGTATTATTAGGGGGGACCTCGCACTATTTTTTGGGTCCCCAATTAACATCTATACCAGACCCTCATCTAAATTAAGATGAAGGGAATCCCCGGCCATTTGTTTACAAACAGAAAGAAGATGCTGGGAGTTGTCATTTAACAGCATTTGTCTTTCTTGTAACTCAGTTTTGCTGTAGTAGATTGTATACATTGCACAGATGTAACACTTCATAGTTAAAGGAATTTTGCAATTTTAATATTGCCCTTGACCGTTTGCCGTCCAGCCGCCGTCATTTTACTGCGGCAGGTCGGCACGATGCAGCGAACCGTCATAGCTATACGTCGGCTCGCGGGATCGGGATAGCAGGCGCACGCTGCACAGCGGCGGTGCCGATGCTCGTGGCCGACGGTCGTGATGACCGCTGGCCACGAGCGATCGAGAGCACGAGAGGCAGAACAGCGAAGTGTGTGTGTAAACACACAAATCCCTGTTCATTACTGAGAGGAGTGACTGACCGTCTGTTCCTATTAGCTAGGAACCACGATCTGTCACTTCCTCTAGTCAGTCCCCTCCCTCTTCAGTTAGAAATACGTAGCAGGGAACACATTTAACCCCTTGATCGCCTCCTAGTGTTAACCCCTCCCCTGCCAGTGCAATTTTTACAGTGCATTTTTATAGCACTGATCACTGTATACATGCCAATGGTCCCAAAAATGTGTCAAAAGTGTCCAAGGTGGCTGCCATAACGTTGCAGTACCGATAAAAATCACAGATCGCTGCCATTACTAGTAAAAAGAAAAATAATAAAAATGCTATAAATATATCCCCTATTTTGTAGACGCTATAACTTTTGCGCAAACCAATCAATATACGCTTACTGCGATTTTTTTTACCAAAAATATGTAGAAGAATACATATCAGCCTAAACGGAGAAAAAAAGAGCTTTTTAAAAAAAATGGGGATATTTATTATAGCAAAAAGTACAAAATATTGCGTTCTTTTCCAAATTACGCTCTTTTTTTGTTTATAGCGCAAAAAATAAAAACCTGCAGAGGCGATCAAATACCACCAAAAGAAAGCTCTATTTGTGGGGAAAAAAGGACGTCAATTTTGTTTGCCTGCAACATCGCACGACTGCGCAATTGTCAGTTAAAGCGACGCAGTGCCGAATCGCAAAAAATGGCCCAGTCATTCAGCAGCCAAATCTTCCGGGGGTGAAGTGGTTAAAGCATTAATATATATATATATATAAAACACAAAGCGCTGTGATGCTAAATAGCTGATAATTACACATAAAACCAAGTGAGGCTGCTATCAAAAGAGAGTGTTTTCAGAGTCACTTAAAAAGAATAAATAATGATATTTGAAGCGCTTCACAATGTGCATGAAAATGAATATATAAGAATATAAATAGTCAAATAAATCCAGCGGTGAGTAAAAATTCCTAAAAAATCCAGCAATCAAAATAGTGTAAAATTATAAAAAATTAGTGACACCAAATGTGTAAAAAAAATTCACATAAAAAATCCACATAAAAATAAATATATAGGGATGTATTCAAATATTCAATTATACAGGTGTAGAATCCTGATTGGTATAGAGCTTTTGATCACTAGCAAAGCTGTTTAAAAACACTTGCTTAATCAAGGTGCTCATTGACCTTTATAGTAACAATGTGTTTTTTGCTTCTATTCACAACCAATGTGAGAATCATAAACAGGCAGATAAGAGAAAAAAACAATCATTGTGCAATAGTTAGGATACCAAGGTACACAGGCAAACTTCAATCCACTCACGTGTGCCTTATAATGATAAGGCATATGCAGGTTTTACTATAGCAGTCAACCGCCTTAGACAGGAGCAGATTCAGTGCAGTACACTGTGTGATACTGCTGATCTGCACAGAGCGTCCTTGGCTCCTCCCATGCGTTACATCACAGTCACATGACTTTTTCAAGGATCCTTGAAAAAGTGACGTGACTGTGATGTAACGCGTGGGAGGAGCCAAGGACGCTCTGTGCAGATCAGCAGTATCACACAGTGTACTGCACTGAATCTGCTCCTGTCTAAGGCGGCTGACTGCTATAGTAAGAGCCCTTGCAAACTGGGGTGGGGGGCGGCGTCGGCGGTAAAACGCCGCTATTATTAGCGGCGTTTTACCGTCGGTATGCGGCCACTAGCGGGGCGGTTTTACCCCCCGCTAGCGGGCGAGAAAGGGTTAAATACCACCGCAAAGCGCCTCTGCAGAGGCGCTTTGCCGGCGGTATAGCCGCGCCGTCCCATTGATTTCAATGGGCAGGAGCGGTAAAGGAGCGGTATACACACCGCTCCTTCACCGCTCCGAAGATGCTGCTGGCAGGACTTTTTTTACCGTCCTGCCAGCGCATCGCTCCAGTGTGCAAGCCCTCGGGGCTTTCACACTGGAACGAAAGCAGCGGCACTTTCGGGGCGGTTTGCAGGCGCTATCATTAGCGCAATAGCGCCTGCAAACCATCCCAGTGTGCAAGGGCTCTAAAACCTGCATATGCCTTATCATTATAAGGCACACGTGAGTGGATTGAAGTTTGCCTGTGTACCTTGGTATCCTAACTATTGCACAATGATTGTTTTTTTCTCTTATCTGCCTGTTTATGATTCTCACATTGGTTGTGAATAGAAGCAAAAAACACATTGTTACTATAAAGGTCAATGAGCACCTTGATTAAGCAAGTGTTTTTAAACAGCTTTGCTAGTGATCAAAAGCTCTATACCAATCAGGATTCTACACCTGTATAATTGAACCTTCTGAATACATCCCTATATATTTATTTTTATGTGGATTTTTTATGTGAATTTTTTTACACATTTGGTGTCACTAATTTTTTATAATTTTACACTATTTTGATTGCTGGATTTTTTAGGAATTTTTACTCACCGCTGGATTTATTTGACTATTTATATTTATTCTTATATATTCATTTTCATGCACATTGTGAAGCGCTTCAAATATCATTATTTAAAGCATTAATATAACCACTGCTCCCCACCAAACAGGATTTTAAAACAATTTATTTGATTTGGTACATGTTCCTCATGGCAGTGTCCAGCCTTCCATGCTATTTGTTTGACAATCCCTTGCCTATTAGTCTAGAAAACGGCCATTACTGTTTTTTTAACCCGGGCAATAGACTCAGCACTACTTGCCAGTGCAAAAAACCTGAGTTGACAGAGACTAATATTTTTAAAGTTAGACTTGTTTTCACTACCTCCTGTACTGCCCACGTCTAGTTGGATCCAAGCTATGGCCGCCTGTACACAGTATTACTTATTTTAAATTATAGCGATATTTTAATCTCCAAGGGAAATTTACTGAATGGAAAAAGGAACATGAAAAATGTTGCAGTAAACAAGAGCAGAATGACTTTGCAGTCAAATATGAAGCCATATTTCTATACATATATATTGACGAACTGAGCAATAGAGCTGCTTTAGAAAATCTTTTCAAACGGTAATGCAGGAAGAGAAAAAAAAACACTAAGGCGAGAAAATCACGTTTATAATAAAATGCATCTATTGAGGCAATTTCGGAAAATAGCTGGAAAAAAATTCATTTTGATCTTAAGCATCTTTTCTTGAACAAGGGAAGAACACTCAGTGTTTTTATCCTTTGTGCTGTATTGTAATTTAGGAGAGTGACAAAAGGAAGAGATAAAGCATATTTTAACGTGCATATTATAATAATATATCAAATTTGTCTAGTTTTTTTTATCTGGCACAGTTTACCGTATCAAAAGCTGTACTGTGAAAGCCGGTAAAGCAAACTGAAGGTTTTTTTATGTATTTATCCAAAACTTCATATGAATATTCTATATTCTATAGATGAACAATAGTCGGACAAGCAATAGTTTAAAGTGAACTTGTGCTTTTTTGTTGCACATGGAAAAGTAATATGGTCACTGAACCTTTCCATCCCCAGCAGCAGATACTTACCTCTCCTTCCATCCATCACAACTGCATTCAGCTTCTGGGAATCTCAAAGAGCCCTTTCACACTGGGGCGGTTTGCAGGCGCTATTGCGCTAATAATAGCGCCTGCAAACCGACCCGAAAGTGCCGCTGCTGTGTATCCAGTGTGAAAGCCCCGAGGGCTTTCACACTGGAGCGATGCGCTGGCAGGACGGGAAAAAAAGTCCTGCCAGCAGCATCTTCGGAGCGGTGAAGGAGCGGAGTGTATACCGCTTCTTTACCGCTCCTGCCCATTGAAATCAATGGGACGGCGCGGCTATACCGCCGGCAATGCGCCTCTGCAGAGGCGCTTTGCGGTGGTATTTAACCCCTTCTCGGCCGCTAGCGGGGGGTAAAACTGCCCCGCTAGCGGCCGCATACCGACGGTAAAACGCCGCTAATAATATCGGTGTTTTACCGCTGACGCCGCCCCAGTGTGAAAGGGCTCAGAGAGATGAAGCCTACATAGGCCTCCCTGCCTGCCCCATGTGACAGCTGAGCCAATCACAAAGCACCTGTGCCTTCATGTGGAAAGAAGGAGAGAATGCAAAGCATTCTCTGAATGGATGAGGCGAGGTCACAATCTCCACCTTGTCCGATCAGAGAACACTTTGCATTCATTGAAAAAATGGTAATTGTTCTCTGAGGGTAACCTCCCTTTTCCAGTAAGCAATAGAGCAACTCCTAGGAACCCGGAAGCCAGCAGCAATCAATGTAGTAGTGGTGCCTACACACATCAACATCCAAGCCAGAACAATGTATCTACTGTATATACTCGAGTATAAGCCGACCCGAATATAAGCCGAGGCACCTAATTTTAGCACAAAAAACTGGGAGAGCTTATTGACTCGAGTATAAGCCTAGGGTGAGAAATGCGCAGCTATTGTAAGTGGAAAGTGGAAGGGTCAACAATGCCCATTTGCAGCCTCACTGTGCCCATTTGCAGCCATAGGTCCCCCCGAACTTCAAACTTGGTAGTTAAGGGTTCCTAGATGCCCCCTAGCTGCATCCAAAATTTGGGGTCTCTGGACCAAAGGGGTCTCGAAATGACATTGCTGCAGATGGGGCCACTTGGTGCTAGGAACCCCAAATTTGGTGTGCAAACCCAGTGGAACTAGCACTACAACATATCCAAAGCTGGTGTTCCTAGCACCAAGTGGCCCTGATATACGGGGCCCCAAATTTGGTTCGGAAAATGTCAAGAACTTTTCTGCAGCAGAGAATGACATTTTCTGAACCAACTTTGGGATATGTTGTTGTGCTAGTTCCACTTGGTTTGCACACCAAATTTGGGGTTCCTAGCACCAAGCGGCCCAGAGATATGGGGCCCCAAAGTTGGTTTGGAAAATGTCATTTTCTGCTGCAGAAAAGTGCTTGACTCGAGTATAAGCCGAGGGGGGCATTTTCAGCACAAAAAAATGTGCTGAAAAACTTGGCTTATATTCGAGTATATACGGTATGTAAAAATTGCCATACATGGAATTCAGCTTTATACACAGCATAGGAGTCCAATGTATGACTGGAGCCAGCAGAAGAATTAAATACCAGACTTTCTTTGTTAGTAATTGACAGCCTAGGCTGTGCATGTTTCCCTATGAGATTGTGTCTAGGGGGTGTGTCAATTCACTCCACTCAGGCTTCAGATTACACTCAGCTCCTTCTCTCAACTGTGCAGCGTTCGACATCAGATCCCTACCCCCTGCCTCTGGAAGCTCTGTAAAGCAGTGTATATTATTTGGGCTCTTTTACCTGTAGACCAAAGTTTTCATTATTTGCAACCCCCTGAACATTATATATTTTCTGAGAGCAGAGTAATGGTATTGTAGCTGTGGCCTTGTGGTAAACATGCATTTGTATGGCTGTTGATACATCCCCATGAAAACAATCTGTTAGGCATTTCATCTTCCAATACTGTTTATACCTGTTACACATATTTAAAGCGAACCTTTAGTCATTTTTTCAACTTTCCATCTATTAAATCTTCTGCCCTTGTTGTTTTAACTTTGGATAGTAAAACATTTTTTTTTTTTCTGCCAGTAAATACCTTTTTACAGCTCACTTCATGTTTCTTGTCTGATTATTAGCCTAGGCTTATTACATCATGCACATCTCTCTCTCTCACTCTTGTGGGAGTTTACCAGGAAGGGAAAGGGGAATGAGTCATAGGAGGGCCAATTGGAGCTGCAGGGCTGCAGAGCTGGAGGTGTGCCTCTGTGTGTCTGTGTAAATCTAGGAAGTGAACAGGCAGCAGCTTCAGCTGCTCACAATTAAAATGGCTGCAGCCAGACTTACTGGAGGGAGATTTCTGCAGCATATTTGGCAAGTACAGAATCACAATATACTGTATATAAAATAATATTCAAAGTGGTTGGAGGGAAGCTTCAGAATGGCAAAGATGTTTTTATTACAAATTATGTGAGCAGACTGCAGTTCCTCTTTAAATTACCTGATGAAGAGCTGGGAAGCTCAAAAGCCAGATATTGGATTAGATATTGGTTACTGAACATAAGGCTGTTCAATGCTGCATGAAATATGTGTGAGTTGCGTTGTAAACTGCTCATCTGTAGTACATAGGTGTAGCACTACCCCCATAGGAGTTGCTGATGTCAGGGTTCCCCACTGCTGCACAGCCAGTCACACGGCATTTCCTTTTTGCATCCAGACACAATTATCAGACCTTTGGCTTGTTTTTGTTGTTTTATTAGGGGATGATAACTTGGATGCAGGCCCGGATTTACTCCCTTTGCCGCCCCAAGGCCGGGTCCTTCAATGAGGCCCCCCCCCACCCCCCCCACCCACACACACACCACATCCTTTATCGATGACTTCTACAATAGATCAATTAAAAACATATCTCCATACACGAGAACACTGAAAATAACTGGCTTTAATTGTACAGACTAAAAATACTTCAGGGTAAGCGCGCGAGGGGTAAGGATTTTTCGCAGGCAAATTTTCAAGGCAATGGCTGGTGTTAGTGCTTCAATCATCCCCGGCACCATGGTTGTTATGGTGTCAGGATGATTGAAACACATTATTCCTATCATTACATTGTAATATAAACTGAAATAGTTCAACTCACCATAATGCAGAATCATTGGGAGCCCTGAGCGTGTCACTTGCCACCATCTCTTGTCACTTGCCACCATGCCTGCCACCAGATGGGGATATCACTTGCCACGCTGCCTGCCACCAGATGAGGATGTCACTTGCCACGCTGCCTGCCACCAGATGGGGATGTCACTTGCCACGCTGCCTGCCGCCAGATGGGGATATCACTTGCCACGCTGCCTGCCACCAGATGGGGATGTCACTTGCCACACTGCCTGCCACCAGATGGGGATGTCACTTGCCACGCTGCCTGCCGCCAGATGGGGATGTCACTTGCCACGCTGCCTGCCACCAGATGGGGATATCACTTGCCACGCTGCCTGCCGCCAGATGGGGATGTCACTTGCCACGCTGCCTGCCACCAGATGGGGATATCACTTGCCACGCTGCCTGCCGCCAGATGGGGATGTCACTTGCCACGCTGCCTGCCACCAGATGGGGATGTCACTTGCCACGCTGCCTGCCACCAGATGGGGATAACACTTGCCACGCTGCCTGCCACCAGATGGGGATGTCACTTGCCACCAGATGGGGATGTCACTTGCCACCAGATGGGGATGTCACTTGCCACCAGATTGGGATGTCACTTGCCACCAGATGGGGATGTCACTTGCCACCAGATTGGGATGTCACTTGCCACCAGATTGGGATGTCACTTGCCACCAGATGGGGATGTCACTTGCCACCAGATTGGGATGTCACTTGCCACCAGATGGGGATGTCACTTGCCACCAGATGGGGATGTCACTTGCCACCAGATGGGGATGTCACTTGCCACCAGATTGGGATGTCACTTGCCACCAGATTGGGATGTCACTTGCCACCAGATGGGGATGTCACTTGCCACCAGATTGGGATGTCCCTTGCCATGCTGCCTGCCACCAGAAGGAGGAGGGCGGAACAGCGGTGCGGGCAATGAGAGATGTCATCTTTCTCCCTCGCTGCCGCACCGCTGACATTACTTGCTATTTTTTCAAAAATGGCGCCGGGCGGCGCAAGCACGCTACTGCGCATGCGCCGCCCGGCGCAAGTACGCTACTCAATATGTGTGAGTTGCGTTGTAAACTGCTCATCTGTGGTACATAGGTGTAGCACTACCCCCATAGGAGTTGCTGATGTCAGGGTTCCCCACTGCTGCACAGCCAGTCACACGGCATTTCCTTTTTGCATCCAGACACAATTATCAGACCTTTGGCTTGTTTTTGTTGTTTTATTAGGGGATGATAACTTGGATGCAGGCCCGGATTTACTCCCTTTGCCGCCCCAAGGCCGGGTCCTTCAATGCCGCCCCCCCCCCCCACCCACACACACACCACGTCCTTTATCGATGACTTCTACAATAGATCAATTAAAAACATATCTCCATACACGAGAACACTGAAAATAACTGGCTTTAATTGTACAGACTAAAAATACTTCAGGGTAAGCGCGCGAGGGGGTAAGGATTTTTCGCAGGCAAATTTTCAAGGCAATGGCTGGTGTTAGTGCTTCAATCATCCCCGGCACCATGGTTGTTATGGTGTCAGGATGATTGAAACACATTATTCCTATCATTACATTGTAATATAAACTGAAATAGTTCAACTCACCATAATGCAGAATCATTGGGAGCCCTGAGCGTGTCACTTGCCACCATCTCTTGTCACTTGCCACCATGCCTGCCACCAGATGGGGATATCACTTGCCACGCTGCCTGCCACCAGATGGGGATGTCACTTGCCACGCTGCCAGATGGGGATATCACTTGCCACGCTGCCTGCCACCAGATGGGGATGTCACTTGCCACGCTGCCTGCCACCAGATGGGGATGTCACTTGCCACACTGCCTGCCACCAGATGGGGATGTCACTTGCCACGCTGCCTGCCGCCAGATGGGGATATCACTTGCCACGCTGCCTGCCACCAGATGGGGATATCACTTGCCACGCTGCCTGCCGCCAGATGGGGATGTCACTTGCCACGCTGCCTGCCGCCAGATGGGGATGTCACTTGCCACGCTGCCTGCCGCCAGATGGGGATGTCACTTGCCACGCTGCCTGCCACCAGATGGGGATATCACTTGCCACGCTGCCTGCCACCAGATGGGGATGTCACTTGCCACGCTGCCTGCCACCAGATGGGGATGTCACTTGCCACCAGATGGGGATGTCACTTGCCACCAGATTGGGATGTCACTTGCCACCAGATGGGGATGTCACTTGCCACCAGATTGGGATGTCACTTGCCACCAGATGGGGATGTCACTTGCCACCAGATTGGGATGTCACTTGCCACCAGATGGGGATGTCACTTGCCACCAGATGGGGATGTCACTTGCCACCAGATGGGGATGTCACTTGCCACCAGATTGGGATGTCACTTGCCACCAGATTGGGATGTCACTTGCCACCAGATGGGGATGTCACTTGCCACCAGATTGGGATGTCCCTTGCCATGCTGCCTGCCACCAGAAGGAGGAGGGCGGAACAGCGGTGCGGGCAATGAGAGATGTCATCTTTCTCCCTCACCGCCGCACCGCTGACATTACTTGCTATTTTTTCAAAAATGGCGCCGGGCGGCGCAAGTACGCTACTGCGCATGCGCCGGGCGGCGCAAGTACGCTACTGCGCATGCGCCGCCCGGCGCAAGTACGCTACTGCGCATGCGCCGCCCGGCCGATCGCTTACGAGCTTTCCCGAGCCCGGCCGGCTTCGGAACGGCGCATGCGCAGTTTCGTGGTCGGCTCGCGGCCATCTTTTCTATGGGCACTTGTGCCCATAATAGACTGCAGCACGAAAGGGGGGGCGGCCGCGAAGTCGCTGCAGGAGCGGCGCCGCCCCTACACCACTGCCGCCGAGAGGCCTGGCCTCGGTGGCCTGGCCTCGGTGGCCTTGTGGCTAATCCGGCCCTGCTTGGATGGGGTAAGGGATTATGGGTTGCCCAACTTGAAAATGTCCAACAATCAAAACCAGGGACAACTTCCTCCCCACTTAGAGTAGGGCTGTGGAAATTAACGATTTATTCCTCGATTAATCTTTTGATCGGTACTCACGTCTCCTTCGGCTTCCAGGTCTTTAGGGAGTTCCGGTGACGTCACGGGACTCCTCCCCCCTTCCCCAGTCGTTGACGGTGCCCACGCTGGACAATGGTAAAGTTATGGAATACAGCAGGCGCCTGACCGATCCAATCATTGCCTGAAAGGCTTCGACCAAGTGGGCGTGTCCGCGAATTGCAGAGGTGAGGCTGCAAGCCGGTTTTGTGATTGGCCGGACATGCCCCATGCTGATGAAACGTGACCCTTGTTGGGAATAAACAAGCATTAGAAGGCATTATGAAGGTGAGTGTGTTGTCTGTACCAGACAGGTCAATTGTGGAGGAGGAATCGTAGTGATTTAAAGTATATATGCAGCTTGAATCTGTATTTTAGTTTTAGATTAGGTCATGCAGAGAGAAAACACCTCTCGGTTTAGGCTTTGCCTTGTGCATCCCAGTGAGGAGCTTTCATTTCACTTCCTGTCCCAGAAACACAACAGGAAGTGAAATGGCATTCCCATTTTAGATGGTTGCCAACAGGACTGGTATACCCATTGGAGGCATTACCCAGATAGCAAGCAATTGAGCTGCAAGTTTGAAAATGTCTTGTTAAAGTGGAGGTAGGGTTGGGGAAAAAATCGATTTGAATCTTGAAATCGAGTTGAGAGGTCAAATCGATTCAAATTTTCAGCAAATCGATTTTTTAGATTTTTTTTTTCACCAGGACTGGCGCTGACACCGCGCCGATCCTGAGGAGCTGCGGGCAGGAGTTTTTAAGCGAGGCCGCGGCTTCAGCCTTGTCCACGAGGCCGGACGCCGCGGACTAGGCCGAAGCCGCGTCCTCGCCTAAAAACTCCTGCCTGCAGCTCCCCAGGATCGGTGCTGACACCGCGCCAGTCCTGAGGAGCTGTGGGCAGGAGTTTTTAGGCGAGGCTGCGGCTTCGGCCTAGTCCGCGGCGTCCAGTCTCGCGGACTAGGCTGAAGCCGCGTCCTCGCCTAAAAACTCCTGCCCGCAGCACCTCAGGACCGGCGCGGTGTCCATCAAAAAATAAAAAAAACTGGTTTTGAATCGTGAATCAAGTTTTTTTTTAAAAAATCGCTGATTTTTTTTTTTTTGGAGAAAATCGCCCAGCTCTAAGTGGAGGTCCACCCTAAAAACAAATTTAACATTTAAAAGACTCCTTAAAATTTTTAAAAGTTTTTTTTTTTAAGTGTTAAGTCATGGATTGTGGAAACTAACTAGTGTCGGGTGATTGTATATAGTGTATACCACATTTACCACTGACTAATGCAGAGTTGCAATGCAAGGAGATCAGCTAAAAGTAGTTGGATCTGTATGTGCGTTATAATTAATCGAAATTAGTAGATTAATCTCCACTCTCCAAACATCTCCCCCCCACCATCATAGCTTCAGTTAAAGTTCATCTCCATGCCTTGGCAAGCTACACCTAAAACTCTTGACATTCACAGACATAACTAGGCATGATGGGAATTGTAGTTTCTGAACAACTGGAGGGCCGTAGTTTGGAGACTCTTGCACTAGAGCAGGGATATGCAATTAGCGGACCTCCAGCTGTTGCAGAACTACAATTCCCATAAGGCATAGCAAGACTCTGACAGCCACAAGCATGACACCCAGAGGCAGAGGCATGATGGGACTTGTAGTTTTGCAACAGCTGTAGGTCTGCTAATTGCATATCCCTGCACTAGAGGATGCTACATAAGGAAGAATTGCTGAAACCACCCAGCAGTCCACTCAAGTAACTTTGCATTAAAAAATTCTGGTTTACCTTGTGCTGCTATCTAAAACTCAGACTGAAGGTAAACTGAGTGGAATTCGAGTCATGAATTGATTTTATTTGTATTATGGATTTTATTTGTTTATTTATCTACAGTTACCTTGGGTCAATATATTGATATTGATGGAGGCAGGAGGTTGCCTATATAGGCGCTAGTCGCCTTAGTGGGCTGCCTCCTCTCCTCCCTCCTAGCACGTCTTAGCGTGACGTTGGGGGTTCACCTCGTTGGCTGGCGGGCTGAGACTCTGTCATCTTAGGTAACCGTAGATCTCTTTGCACCATGCTTTCTTTATCCCCCTTTATACACCCGTCCTCACTCAACCTGCCTTGCACTATCCCTTCACCTTGTTCGCTTGGTGTTGTGGTGGGCTCTCTTTGTTCTTTCACTCCACCGGTCTCCCGGACACTATCTGTCTGTTTTTCCTATGTTCACTCCACTGTCACTTCACCTTGTCCCACACTTGATCTTCCACCTAGTGGCCATCCAACATTACTTGTTTTTTACCTATACGTATTTAATTTATTTATCTACAGTTACCTTGGGTCAATGCTCTATCTTACACCACCATGTTGGAAACTTAGGTGAACTTTTTCACTACCCATTGCTCTACGGCGTCCTGAGCTGCCTCGCCCTGCCGCCTCATGGTTGCCTCCTCAGCTCCCGTGGGGTTGATGTGTCCACCCCTGGTTATCTCCTACCATCATGAACTTTCCTATATATGCCCTACTACTATTATACCATATATCTACAGGTAAGAGTGTTAGGACTAGCAGTTTTGCTTCCCCTCTTCCTGTTGTAATTAAATATTATTAATTACTACTTTATACGTTACTCTAGATATTTCCAGATAGCTGCTCCTGATGAGTGGACAAACTTCCACGAAACGCGTCGAGCAATACAACTGAACATTCATAACTTCTTGACATGTCACAACGAATATGTATCTATCATGGGCATTTTAGTGTTTTAGCCATCAGTTGGATTTTAATACAATATGAATTACGTATACACATGTGGGGTGTAATTTTGATGATGCTGCAATCTATCTATGTTACAATGTATAACATGTTACTATGCTACTATTATATGTTCTACTGCCATGTTTTACATACTTTGTACCTTATCTATTGACTATATGCGAGTATCATCTATTGCACCTTGTTTCTCATGTGGTATCAATAAATTTACATTTTTTTACATCTGATGACTCAGCCTGCCCTAGCGATGTGTTTCATATAAAGTCCCCATTGTCCCCCTTTTTCCCCTAGTCCCCATATTTTTCTCAGAATTGCTGAAACCACCCAGCAGTCCACTCAAGTAACTTTGCATTAAAAAATTCTGGTTTACCTTGTGCTGCTATCTAAAACTCAGACTGAAGGTAAACTGAGTGGAATTCGAGTCATGAATTGATTTTATTTGTTGCCTGGAGCTGCTTTTTAGATTATCCAAGTTCTGTTTTACTCTTGAGGCGTCTTAAAGATTCTAAAGAAAATAATGTTAAGGAATCTCACCACATACGCATGCATTATTCGTTTTTTTGTTTTGTACAAACATTTGAGTATAATTTTGTCTAGTTTATATGAAACTATGGAGCAGAAATACTGTATATAGAAATAAATGAGGCATTTGCTGAATATTCGTTAAAAGAATATTTCACCCTATTTATGAACATTCAGCAGTCGCGTTCACTCACGCATTCACTGCGTCATGTAACATTGGCCAACGTCCGTTCTTTAATAGGAACCAATGCTGATTGTGCAGCTCAACCTGACATTTACTGCACACACAACAAACACATATACACCTGGCTGAAATAGCTAATCGTTGAATTTAAAAATGGATACACAACAATTATCAGAGGCGGACTGGGCTCGGGGAGAAGGGAGCAGCATGACATTAACAAAAGAGTACACAACTACAAAAATATACTGAGGCCTATTGGTCTATTGTTGTGTATTAGTGGTTTTTTTTTGCCTTTTCACTAAATGGTAAGGTTTTGGATAGAGTGGAGAGGAATTAGAACCTCTGCCAAGTTTTTGCTGTCTGCCTCCCTACTGGAGAGATTCCACTCACCATTATTATTATACAGGATTTATATAGCGCCAACAGTTTGCGCAGCACTTTACAACATGAGAGCAGACAGCAGAGGCGGCCTGTCCATTAAGGGCACACCCCCTATCCATCACCGCCTCCCCCTATCCATGCGTCCGGCCCCTTTCAGGATGACGGATGCATGGATTCCACGGGGAGGGGCTGTTTTTTTTTAAGCACTGATTAGAGCCAGAGGCTTCAAATTAGGGTGGGCTCGGGGCGCAGAGAATGAACTCACAGCTCACCCAGGTGTGTTACAATAGCGAGTTTGTTGGGTGAGCAGGAGCCAGCGGAGGGATTGGCAGAAAGGAGTAGCAGACACTGAGCGGTTGGTAAGGTGGATGAGCCTGGCAGCAGCATTCATGATGAACTGAAGGGAGGGATAGCATATGTAAAGGTAAGCTGTATACGAGGTGGGAGATGACCAGGGAGTGAACTTTGTGGTGTCATTGGTTAGAAAGGGGCATATTTTGGAGATGTTGTGGAGGTTGAGGCGGCAAGATTTTGACAGTGATTGGATGTGGGGCCAAAAGGATAGATCAGAATCCAGGATTACACCTAGAACCTTGGCATGCGGGGATGGGTGGATCGTTGTGCCATCGATCCTGACAGAGAGATCAGGGGAAGGGGAGCATGGGTGAGGAAATATTATGACCTTGGTTTTGGATAGATTGAGGTAGTGGTGTGACATCCAGACTATGTCTGTTAATAAATTAGTGATACGTGAGGAGACTGAAGGCGTGAGCTGAGGGGCAGAGAGATAAATTTGGGTATCATCGGCGTACAGATGGTATTCGAAGCCATGGGAGGCTGACCCAGGGAAGAGGTGTAGATCGTGAATAGGAGAGGTTCAAGAACAGAACCTTGGGGGACCCCAACAGAGAAAAGAAGAGGAGAGGAGAAAGTAGAATTGTAAGAAAGCTAAAGGTGCGGTTGGATAAGCAAGAAGAGAACCAGCGAAGAGTACAGTCATGGAGACCAAAGGCATGGAGTTTTTTGAGGAGGAGGGGGTGGTCAACCATATCAAAAGCAGCAGAAAGGTCCAGGAGTAGGAGTAAAGAAGAGTATCCACTAATATCAATGATTGGGCACTATTTCTCTCACTATTGCCAATGATAGGGCACTATTCCTCCCACTAAAACCAATGATGGGGCAATTTTCCCCTCAATAATACCAATGATGGGGCACTATTCCTCCCACTAATACCAATGATGGGGCACTATTCATCCCACTTATACCAATGATGGGGTGTTATTCCTTCCACTAATACTAATGATGGGGCACTATTCCTCCCACTAATACCAAGGATGGGGCACTATTCCTCCCACTAATACCAATCATGGGACACTATTCTGCCCACTGATACCAATCATGGGGCACTATTCTTCCCACTGATACCAAACACCAATTATGTGGATTTATTCCTCCCACTGATACCAATCATGGGACACTATTTGATGGGGTGTAGGGATGTTCTTCTGGTCTCCGAATGGAGGCGTGGGTTCAAATCCCACTTCTGACACCAACTGATGGGGTGTAGGGATGTTCTAAAAGCAAGTGAACCCTCGTATGATATCCTGCCTAGAGTGTTCCTTCAAACCCATTCAGATCTGGAGACCATTCTGATGGAAATAATGACACGCATACAAGACATGCAGTTCTCAGAATGATCAAATCTGATTTAATTAGTCTGAAGCTTATATAAGCATAATGACATCACAAGAAAGTCCAACCCTTCTCATACTGTATATGGTAAAAATATAGACATATAGTATGTTTCATCTAGCAAGCAAGAGTGGAAATTTACTAAGTACGTGTATAAAACAATATAACGCCCTATTGTCTCATATGGAAACTGTCAACAGGAAAAGACTAACAGGAAATGGGCTAGCACATTATTTGAAGTCAGGCCATTTATAAGAAATTGAAACTTAATTTCTCATAAACATCATATATACATATTATTCTAAAATAGATACAGTCCTTTAAAATGGTGCAGAGCAAGCTAAAATATCCATACACTATTCCGCCCACTGATACCAATCACAGGGCACTATTCTTCCCACTGATACCAAATACCAATTATGGGGCTCTATTCCTCCCACTAATACCAATGATGGGGCACTATTCCTCCCACTGATAGCAATCATGGAGCTCTATTCCGCCAACTAATACCAATGATAGGGCACTATTCCTCCCACTGATACTAATGATGGGGCACTATTCCTCCAACTTATACCATCCACCTGGCATTATTCCTCTAACTGATACCAATGATGGGGCGCTATTCTGCCCACTAATATTAATGATGGGGAACTATTCCTCCAACTAATACCAGTGACGGGGCTCTGTTCCTCCCACTAATACCAATGATGGGGCACCGTTCTGCCCACTAATACTAATGATGGGTGACATTAGCAAAAGAGTACACAACAACAACAAAAACATACTGAGGCCTATTGGTATATTGTTGTGTATTAGTGTTTTTTGCCTTTTCACTAAATGGTAATGTTTTCATGACTGATTTTTCTTAAAAACATTAAGGAAAATGTGTGCAACAAATACATTTAAAGCTCAACTCCATTTTTATTTTTTGTTTTGTTTTGAATAGAGTGGAGAGGAACTAGAACCTCTGCCAAGTTTTTGCTGTGATCATCCCTACTGGGTAGATTTCTCCCACTAATATCAATGATGGGGCACTATTGCTCCCACTAATACCAATAATGCAGCACTATTCCTCACACTTATACCAATGCTGGGGCACTATTCCTCCCACTGATACCAATCATGACACACTATTCCGCCCACTGATACCAATCATGGGGCACTATTCCTCCCACTAATACCAATGACGGGGCACTATTCCTCCCACTGATACCAATCATGGCACACTATTCTGCCTGCTGATACCAATTATGGGGCACCTTTATCTCCCACTAATACCAATGATGGGGCACTATTCCGCCAACTAATACCAATGATGAGGCACTTTTCCTCCCACTAATACCAATGATGGGGCACTATTCCTCCCACTGATACCAACCACGGCTCATTATTCCTCTAACTATTACAAATGATGTAGCAACTATTCCTCCAACTAATACCAGTGAAGATGCTCTGTTCCTCCCACTAATACCAAATGATGGGGCACTATTCCTCCCACTGATACCAACCATGGGTCATTAATACTCTAACTATTACCAATGATGGGGCACTATTCCTCCAACTAATACCAGTGATGGAGCTCTGTTCTTCCCACTAATACCAATGATGGGGCACTATTCCTCCCACTGATGCCAAGGATAGGGCACTATTCTGCCCACTAATACCAATGATGGGGCAATATTCCTCCCACTAATACCAGTGATGGGGCACTATTACTCCCACTGATACCAACGATGGGGCACTGTTCCTCCCACTGATACCAATGATGGGGCGTTATTCCTTCCATTAATACCAATGATGGGGCACTATTCCTCCCACTAATACCAATCATGGGGCACTATTCTTCCCACTGATACCAAACACCAATTATGTGGATTTATTCCTCCCACTGATACCATTACTCCCATTGATCCCAGGACATTTTATACCCCCACTGGCCACAGTCCACCCCCAAAGCTGGCCCTTTGTTAAGGAGATTGGTCTCTTATTTTTTTTAATATAGTGATATGGTCATTTTGAAACAATTTCTCGCACGTTAGTTTTATTTTTTGTAATGTGATGTATGCAGTAAATAAAGCCCAGATGCCATCTGTGACAAGCATGTAAGGTCATGATGAAAAACGTTGAAGAATTTTCGAATGTACTGCACCAAGTAAAACGACTGTTACCCACGTTCCCATACAGTACCACATCAGTTTGTTTTTCCTTGAGGTAAAGATTGAAATTGTTTCCCCAGCGTCTCTTTATACACACTGCGGTTAGTCTGCCTTGCAACATACAGAATTTCACACAGTCTCATCTTTCCCAGAGGTGCCACTTGATGCATGTCCAAAAATCTTATTTTAATTTTCCAGAATGTGCTGCATAAGCACTCCAATTTCCTCCTCAACAAATTGTATTCCTCTTTTCTTTTCAGCTTGGCCGTTTCCTACTCCCTTTGATGTTTTGGACCATCATGCGCATAGCAGGCATACTGCAAGGCCAGAGCTCTTCAAAGAAGATCGATAATATCAAAAAGCATGACCAGCCCTGCAATCTGTCAGCACTACAAGTCACAGTATGCCCTACTATTGAAAAACAAAAGTACACCACAAATCGCTATTCTTTACTGGCACGAGTCAATGTGCAAAAAAAAAAAAGCTACAATGAACCCTAATTTGCTTTTAAAAGTTTAGACAGTGAGTCTTTTTTTAGCATTTTCTGGGTTCCAAGGCTGCTAAAGAAGCTCAAAATCACAACGACGTTATAGCAACTGCTGCTGTACAAATGTTAGTATTTAAATACTAAAATGATCAAAAATATCCTTGTGTCCTGGTCTAGATATGTTTTGAGCTGCATGCCCTCCACATTTACAGCCATGTAGTGGGGGGAGCATGTGCACTCCTTAACTCATTCCTGTCTGGCCTAGGTTGGTCCCCCAGACCCACCAAGGTACTATGGGCAAGGGATCACCCCCTGAGAACAAATGCAGGAGCACCCTGGGGTCTATCCTGGCCTGGACTAACCAGCACCACCAGTAGTCTGTTTTATACTTTCAGACCTTGAGGCAATGGAACCCCAATAGCACCTTTACCCAACATCTGTTCATTTCCAAAGGAGGTTCCTATCTGGAGGTTTAGGAGAAGGAAGAGTCAGAACAACAGAAAGCCTTTTAACTATTTATTGAAGCAGCTGATTTACATTTTTACATCTTTTCATTTGTCTAACACTCCTTGAGTTGCAAACATGAAACAGCAATAACAAATGGAGAGCCAAGATGAGGAGCCCATGCCTATGAAGGTGTTTAATAAAAATATATATGTAGCGACCTCCCGGACCACTAGAGGCCTGATGGTGAGCTTAAGAGATAGGGAGAGCTGACATCCTTCCTTGTAGAGTGGGTTAACGGGCATGGTGGGTGTAATGCAAGATGAAATGATGGGCGCCAGTCACTTTTTTGAATGCGAATAAAAGATGTATTGTCTGGTAACAAGAACTGTGGGAGAGTGGGTTAGGGCCAGGACACCCTTAGGTAGATGCAATGTTAATTGGCAGACTCCGAGACACTATAGGTAGACAGCTATACAGGGAAAGGCCTTCAGCCGGTTGCCACATCTGTATAGGTAGGACCGCTGTCTCTTATGGTAATTGAACTTATAACAGTCACTAAAGGTAGTCGTACATAACTCTTGGTAACACAGAATAGTTCTCATCTCACAGTATCCCACTGTAGGACTTCAATCACTGAGCTCCAAGTCTCTCACTAGACTTCGAGATCCCAGTCATCACCAGATCTCCTGAGCTCCTCAACAGCTATCCCGCTGTATACTCCTCAAGCGTCATCCCCACCAACCCACTGGGTCCCTGGCTTGGCACTCGCTGAAACTTTCCCACTTCTTCACCGTCCCTGGCTGGTGAGAAGACTGCTCTGGTACTTGCTTGAGCTTACTTACAGTAGTCTCCGGTAATAAGGTGGATGGTCCCTTAGTGGCGACTGCTTCCCCTTTACCTCCGACCACAACTGGTTCCCCATCCGGCAGAAACTTCACAACTCGGTTGGACTCCAATCCTGCGGTCCCAATGCTACGCTGCTTCTCCTGCTCCTGGATAGGCCTCAGGCAGCCTAGCAGCCAGGTGTTCCCAGGATGGCTTCCGGCCTAGCAACCCGGGGCGACATAACACACATCCACCAAGACAGCTGTCCAGGTGGCACAGAACCCCGATCACTTGACTCCACCCAAATAAATAGGCTCTCTCAGAAGGCCAAGGAACTAAAAAAAAACCTGCCAATTGGCTGAGACACCCCATCCATTCACAATCTGACCTTGCTATGCCCTTGTCGATCTAATGCCACCAACCACAGTGCCACCTAGTGAGAAGAGAAAAAGTGCAGTAATTCCATAATTAGAGGGGAATCAGTGGATCTTCTAACAATTAGCCAGGACAATTACAACCTGGCAAACTAAATTTGTTCAAGGAATAGATTTGAAAGAGGAATCAGGGCAAGGACCTCTCCAATAGGGTCCTGCCTCTTTCAAAAAGGAAAGAGAGAAAAGAGGACTATTGCGGTACCATAGAAAGCAAACTTGGTTTAAAAAGAGTATAGATTTATTTCAAAATTATTAAAAAGTCCTGTGAGGGACATGTTTGGTACATATTAATATTAACAACATACAAAAACAGGAAACCAAAAACAATTGTTTACAGCAATGTTGACATTAGATTTGTTTGATATAGCTATTGCCCACAAGAAGCATAGACAAAGGTTTAGTGGTGTGATACTTGCAGACGTAACCTCTACGGTTTCGCGGTCACAGCCGCTTCTTCAGGAGGCGTCTGGTAGTATATAGTCTAAGAAGGTGAAAAATAATATCAACACAGCAAACTTGAATGTATACACAGTTAGTACAGGGTACAAGATTTGGATTGGAGAAGGTACTCAAAATTAGCAAATTGCACTCACCACACTGCAACCAGAGAGAGGTCTTCCTGGATAGATGTTGTGAGACGCCCTCAAAGAGGCGTTCCCCCGGGGGACCGATCATCACATTCTCAAAAAATATATCAAACCAACCCCCGATCTTGTTTTCAAAAGGGCCACATCCCTGAGGGATAGACTGACACATAGCCATTACAGGACCCCCTCCTCCGACCTTAGGGGACCTAGAGGCACCTATAAATGTGGCAATTGTACACATTGCCACTGGATCCAAGAGGGACAACAATTCCTTCTCCCCAATGGTGAAATGCTTTTTCCCAGACACTCAGCCAATTGTGGCACGCGTGGAGTAATCTATCTCATGACATGTACTTGCAATGCCTTTTATGTTGGGAAAACTATCAGGGAACTACGGCAGAGACTGGGGGATCACCTCTATGCCTCTACAAATGGCAAACTTACCACGGTTGGCCGCCATCTAGGTATCCATCATCGTTTCAATCCAGATTGTATACGATTCACTGTACTGGATGTTATCCCTGAAAACCCCCGAGGGGGCAATTGGGATCGTGAAATCCTCAAACGTGAATCCTTCTGGATTGAACGACTTGATGCATGTGTTCCTCCGGGTATCAACGAGGCACATTCATATAAATATTTCCTCGATTAATCATGTTAATTCTTAATTTTTCTTTGTTTTCCCCTCCCCAAACCTCGCCGTGATTCCCTTCTTACAAATAAGAACAATTATAAAATAATTAAACAACAAATTTATATAATGCCCAGGACTATGGTTCTTTTTTCCCCCCCTTTTCCCAAAAACCCCCCCCCCCCCTCCCCCCCTTCCCCCTTCCTCCCTTCCCCCCTCGTCCTGATCATGGACGGGTGGACTCTGTATAGATAATTGATTTATTCTGTATTCAATATCTCTTCTTTTGTTCAATTTTCCAGTGGCTGTTTTTAATGTTCTGTGATTGCTTGATTTTTTGTCATAAAATCATGTATAATATTAAGTATTATGTTGCTGTAATTGCTTTGGGATTGGTCAAGGTGTGTGCTTGTCCAGCTGCGGAGGTCCCTATGCTATTCTCCCAAAAAACCCCCCCCCCCCCCCCCCCCCCCCCTCCGCTTCCGCTGGGAACCACACATCTTTCCCTTCCAATTTAATGTCTCTATTATTATTTTTTCTTCATGTAGACTACTATTGGAATTGCACCGACCGCCCTGTCCTGGTTGGATGTGAGGAGTTTATTCTCCCCCCGTGGCGGGCTTGCGCTCCTCCGGCGGTAGGCTCGGCTGAATTCAGCCCAGCCTCCGCTTCGTTCTGACCAGTGCTCAGGCACTGTTCAATATTGAGCTTTGCGCCTGCGTCGGACAAGCCGTCCGCGCATGCGCAATAGTGGAGGACCGGACCCGGAAGCAATTGTGGCGATTGACCTCGCCACAGCCAGCTTCCGGGTTGGAGGCATTTAAGACGCCTGAGACCCAGCAGCTTGAGCCTCAGATGAGCATCCAAACCCATCCGGACGCTATTGGAAATTTATGTAAGTACCTCCTTCAGGCCTCTTTGGTTATCAGATGTGGGTTCCCCGTTTTACAGGGTACCCCCCACCTCCCCTGGCGCTTGCACGCCTTATGATACTGTGTTAGTTTTGCAAACTAGCTTCTTATGCCTGATTGATATTCATTTCAGCGGTCCGCTGTGACAGTGTGATGTGGCGTTCATGCCACCAACTGCATTAGCCACACTCACATCTGTTTGGATCTGGGAAAAATTCTGAGTCCAGGCGTTTATTAAAGCAATGATAGGTAAGGGAACTTCATTACCAAAAATCCCCTTTCTACTAAGTCTATATATGTTTCCCACCTCAATTTTCTCTCATCAAGGTGAAATTGAAATACCTACCTCACGCTTACCTCCTGCTCCCCTCTGCCCTTTTCCCCCCCCCCCCTTCCCCCCTCCCCCCCCCCCTTTTTCTTCCCTCTCCCCCCCCCCCCCTTTTTCCCTTCCCTCCCCCTCATCTCCTTTCCCCTTTTTCCAGTCTTTCCTTCTTTTCCCCTTCCCCCTCTCCTTCTCCTACCTCTATCCCAACACTCCCTGGTGGCCCCTCAATTGAATCCTATATTTGAAAAATTACAACTATCTTAAAATTTCCCTTACAATAGCTATACCCTAACTCTGCCTCCCGGGCCCGCCCCCGGGGGAACGCCTCTTTGAGGGCGTCTCACAACATCTATCCAGGAAGACCTCTCTCTGGTTGCAGTGTGGTGAGTGCAATTTGCTAATTTTGAGTACCTTCTCCAATCCAAATCTTGTACCCTGTACTAACTGTGTATACATTCAAGTTTGCTGTGTTGATATTATTTTTCACCTTCTTAGACTATATACTACCAGACGCCTCCTGAAGAAGCGGCTGTGACCGCGAAACCGTAGAGGTTACGTCTGCAAGTATCACACCACTAAACCTTTGTCTATGCTTCTTGTGGGCAATAGCTATATCAAACAAATCTAATGTCAACATTGCTGTAAACAATTGTTTTTGGTTTCCTGTTTTTGTATGTTGTTAATATTAATATGTACCAAACATGTCCCTCACAGGACTTTTTAATAATTTTGAAATAAATCTATACTCTTTTTAAACCAAGTTTGCTTTCTATGGTACCGCAATAGTCCTCTTTTCTCTCTTTCCTTTTTGAAAGAGGCAGGACCCTATTGGAGAGGTCCTTGCCCTGATTCCTCTTTCAAATCTATTCCTTGATCATATACACTCAGGATGATGGTACCTTCTAAAGTTGGTCTATTTCTCTATGTAAATTAGGTGGCAAACCAATGTACTCTAAACTAAATTTGTTAGCAACCCTGCCTAAACATCAGGTGGCGTGCCTGTGCATGATGATGTCACAGAGATCTGTGATGTCATCATGCATGGGCACGCAGGCGAATCCCATGACCATGCAGTCTGGATTGTTTTAGGAAGTTTATCATCTTTTATTATGCAAATTATTTTACACCAGAAACTCAAGAACATTTTAAGATGTTTTTCTTCTTTGCTGTTCCACACCAAAGCCATTTGCAGGCCAAACCGTCACAGTTACTTTTAGTAATTGTCTTATAGTTCAGGGAAGGAATTATATTAAAGCTGCAGATTATAAATCAGATTGATACAATCTGCCTGCATCAGGAATTTATTTGCATATTCGGTCGTTGAGCCAGGAGGAGAAAATGAAAAGAATGCTTACACTAATATATGAGATGGTAGAGTAAACATTTCTTCTTACCACTGGCCACAAGGCAGAAAACTAATCAGAAATAAATTGCTAATCATTCACTAAATGTCCTGCAGTCAAATGGTAAGTTAAAGTATGTTTATGTAAAATAATACAGCAATTTTCTAATAAGATTTTAAAATATATAAGGGGACGGTATACCAATATTTCACAATATTAATCGGTTTCCAAAAAAGATATAATTACATTACAAGTCTGGCAACTAAAACTGTTTATAAAGAAGAAAGGGAAAATATAAAGTCATTTTAATGCAGCCAATCATCTAGGGGTGTAATTAAATGTTCTGAATTTTTTTTGAGGGGTGGGGGGTGGTTAAAGTGCTACTAACCACCAATGATGGTGGGTAAGGGGTTTTAAAATACAACCGATCAACGATGATTGTGGGGTTGTTTTGGAGGAGATGTTTGACCCCTTCCTGCCAAGCATATGCATACAGTATATATGCAGCCTCACAGAAGTGGGTCTTTATCCGTGTGGCCCCATATATGCGCTACTGTATTTGTGCTGAGAGCGTGCTGCACAGTGCACTCCCAGCACAGAGATTGAACTGTCACACACTAATACCAACAGGAACAAAGAGAACCAGTTCCCAATCACCTGACCACATTGATAGCCTGTGACTGCCTATCACAGTTTTCAGTCACTGTGTTTTTTTTTCTCCTCCTGAATGGAGAAAAAGATATACTATATAATTTTCTCCTTGCTAAAGGAGAAAATTGCAAACAAAAAAAGTGTGTGTGTAAAAAAGATAACTAGATACTGTAACTAGATAGCTAGATCAGGATTTGACTAGGGTCAGATGTCAGGGTCAAAGATTGGAGTCAGTGTATTTTAGGTAGGATTAAAATAAGCATTTTTTTATTTAGTATCAGTTTCAATTAGTGTCAGTGTTTAGGTACATACAAACATCAAAAAACATCACATATGTGGTATCACTGTGATTGTCAAGGGAAAGAGAATTTGTTTTGGCTTGTTTTTTGATGGTAGGACATAGCAAGAAATATACAGTTACATTTTAATCAATTATTTTTTAATAATTTTTTTTTTTTTTTTTTTACTATTTTGTGCCAGTTTTCCTTTGATAATGAAAAAAAACTCAGGAGCTCTCCATCACTACTTACCAACAAATTAAAGCCAATTTGTCCTGAAAAAAAAACTATTCAGGTGTTCAGGCGTCAAGATAAAGTGCCACTGACCACAAATAGAAGAAGTTGTTTTGTCCATCACATCTAGCCTTAGAACACAATGCATTTTCATCCTCCAGGGAACTTTCTTCTGATAATAACGGAAGACTTGCACTTTGCTTTTAGTGGACTTTTAAAGCATAAGCTCACTTTAAACACTTAAATTACAGCATGTTTATTGATGTTCAAATGAATTGCATCATTTACAAAAAGAAAAGACATTTGAGGTGTTTACTTTCCAAAAATGGGTAATTCGGGGGTGTTTGTTATGTCCTATGACTTGATATGTAAAGAAAACTTTTTTCATACATAAAAAAAATACGTAAAAATAAAATAAAAGCCCCAATGGTTATTACATACCACCAAAACAAAGTTGGATACAGAGTTGCATGATGGAGTATTTTGCCGCGTACACATGGTCGGATTTTCCGACGGGAAATGTTGGATGTGAGCTCCACGGTTTTGTTGGCGGAAAATCCGATCGTGTGTACGCGGCATAATGCCGCGTACACACGAGCGGATTTTACGGCAGACTTGGTCCGGAGGACCGGAGTCCGTCGGATAATTCGATCGTGTGTGTGGGCTCCAGCTGACTTTTTTTTCCCAAAAGTTCGACGGACCTAGAAATGAAACAGGTTTCAAATCTTTCCGACGGACTCAAGTCAGGTCGAAAAGTCCGCTCGTCTGTATGCTAGTCCGACGGACAAAAACCGACGCTAGGGCAGCTATTGGCTACTGGCTATCAACTTCCTTGTTTTAGTCCGGTCGTACGTCATCACGTACGAATCCGTCGGACTTTGGTTGATCGTGTGTAGGCAAGTCCGTTCATTCGGAAAGTCAGTCGGAAAGTCCGTAGAAAAGTCTGCCAGACCTAGTCTGTCAAAAAGTCCATCCGTGTGTACGCGGCATTAGTCTATCAAAGCACTAAAAACTGCTAAATGGGGGGATTTATAATCTCTATTTGTCCTGTCTACCATTAGCATTGAAAGTAAAAAAAAAAATTCCAAATTTCGGGTTGTCCCCAGAAGAGAAATAGAGGGGAAATCTTTAAATGGGGACACTATTTCTGGTGGCCTGGGGGTCCCCAAGGGATTATTTTAATTTGCAGAGATTTCCTCTCACTTCGTGTTTTGGTTATAGGACAGGAGGTGAAAGTAAATCCCCCCAATGGGACACAGATGGCAAAAAACAAACCAACAGGGCTCTCAGACTTGTCAGTGTGTAGCTGTATCTGATGCCCTATAGTCGATCTTATGTTTGTTGCCTGAGCATGAAGATGGGCACTAGCTCTGGCCAGTATAATGTGGGCATGTGACACTCTCTAGGTGATGATACACACATCCTTCTTTGATACCCATGATAGACTTTTCTCTTGGCATAATTCCAGGAGCCCCAGATTCCTTGCTAAAATCTCCCACTATGAATCACATTAGGACAGTTCTATTCAAACACTCCCTCCCACTATATAAATATGCCCTGCCATCTGGTTACATTGCTGTATGAGCATTAATGGCCAAATCTCTAGGTTAATTGGGGGATCCTGTCATTAAGTATTCCTTTGCTGTAACTTGGTTTGACAATTTAGCCCCCTGCTGCTGCCTCTCACCTCTCTGGGGATGATTAGACTGGGTAAACTGGGTCATGATAAGACTGGGTTTCCTCTTGTCTGTAAAGAAAATTGAGTACTGTCCCTGATACTTTTTTTATTTGCACTAACATACAATTTTTCAGGACAAGCTTTCGGGGTATGTCCCCTTCTTTAAGGTCCAAGCAGTACTGATTCACAAATTTTTAAGCAGAATGTTAAAAAAACAAAAAAAAAAACAAAAACAAAACACATCTATGAGGGAAAGGAGAGAGAAAAAAAAAAAAAGAGAAAACAAACACATACAAATTAATGGTAATAAAGATAGCAGCAGAGTTAGTGAGATAAGACAGAGGGAGAGCTATAGAATGCAGGGGGGGGGGATGGTAGTTACAGAGGGGGTCGTAAAACTTTAGTATAATGGGTAAGGAAACCAATATCTAAATTAAGGCCATTATTTTTTGTGTCAAAAAGAATTATCATTCTTAGTTCAAACGTTTTCCTTTCCTGGTTAGTTCTAAAATTCTCTTTAAGAACTAAAACAATGAGGTACAATCACATTAGGTACTCTTGTCTGCAGCAAATTGATCATCACAACCAAGGCAAAGTCACTTGCCTGGTGCTCAAGGTCTGTTTTTAAAAAGTTTACTGCTTCTGCATATTGTGACATACTGCATTGGGTATAGAGCCAGCGGTATACAAATTTTCAAGACAATCTTGTTTAGGTCACCATGAGGACACTTACGTAGTATGATCTAAAACAGGCCGATGGCTCTCTTCTCCTGGATGTATAGTGATTCCTTGGCCTACTTCCCAGTGGAAAGCTGCATCTCGACGAAAAGCGTTTGCTCCAGGATCGAACCACTCACACATACTGCCATTTTCAAAGCTACAGTATTCTGAAACTTAGAAATAAGGCAGATATTAGTCATCCACTTGCTATAGCTGTAAGCTGTACTGCTGCTTGTATTCTGATACTGGTACATGCATAAAAGACAACAGTTTGCTAGGGGACCGATCATGCTTCAATGGCTCACTTTACTCCACCAAGCCATTCAAGCACTAGAAGCAAGGGTGTACTGTTGTTTAAAAGGGTAAAGTATAATTGTAGGACCCTTCTGCACAAGGAGGTGCCCATTGGTGTGCACAGCCTATTACATTAGGGTGTGCACCCCAGAACACAAACACATACCTGTTTATATCAGCAGAGCAATGGTGTCAGTAGAGCAAAGATTGGTGTCAGTGGACAGTGTTAGTAGTTTTTTTTTAATTTTTATTATTTTTTGCAATTCTTTTTTTTTTTCATGATATTTACATTAGTTTACTATGCTTCCGTTAAGATTGAAGACAGGAGCGATCAGTACAGATCACTCACTGTGTTCACTCAGAAAAAGGAAGGAGCCGGTTAATAAAATATTTACCAGCTCCTTCCCCACTCCTGAAATAAGAGGGGGGAAGCTGACAGCACTGCAGAGGGGAGAGAGGAAGTAGGGGGTATCGGCACCATGCAGAATGTTTAGGGTGTGTCCAGGCACACCCAGCACACCCTGTGCGCACACCCATGGAGGTGCCCTAGGCAAATTTCTTCTTGGGAATCCCCCATAAGGAAAACCACTACGTAGTTAATAAATTAGCTCACGAAAAATACAGTGTATGTTTTATGTTTTTGGGTACTGCTTTTAATGCTGGGAAAGGGTCTAAATTACAGTAAAACCTTGGATTGCGAGCATAATTTTTTCCTGAAACATGCTTGTAATCCAAAGCACTTGTATTTCAAAGCAAATTTCCCTATAAGAAATAATGCAAACTCAGATGATTTGTTCCACAACCATTTATTGATAAGTCCTTCAGTTTATAGTCCATAAAAAAGATTATAGCAATGTGATAGGTTGTGTAACCATAAAATGTCCATCCACAAATGGAAGCCTCCACAAGGGGATTAGAAGCAAAATCCAGCAGGAGCTACAGAGTATAAAAGAGAAAAGAGGAGCCTCTAAGTGTAGCAATATGCTGCTAAATGTTGTACCTTCATTAAATGTAACCATATTGCTACATTTAGAGGCGCCTCTCCTCTCTTTTATACTCAGTTGTGACATGACGCTACTTGTATATCAAGACATCGCTTGTATATCTATATGTGTATTTAAAAATTTAGCTTGTCTTGCAAAACGCTCTCAAACCAAGTTACTCTCAAACCAAGGTTATACTCTTTATAGGGAAACAGGAGGCTGCGACCAAATTCCCTTCTAAGATCAGAAATGATGCGATTCATTCACATTAGTGTTATTTACATACCACAGCTTGCTTCATCAGAGCCATCTAGACAGTCCTCCCTAAAGTCACACAGCTTTGAGGTGGGTATGCAATGCCCGCTTGACCTACAGACATGTTCATAGGCTGTGCAGTTGTTTGCAGGAAGGGTTGCCACAGTAGGGGTTTCAAGAGGAGCTGGGGCCCATGTGGGCAAAATGCCTGCAGACACAAAAAGTGCATTCACATTCTGTAAGGTTTACTAAAACAACAAGATAGATTGTAAATCCCTAAGGCAGAACAAAAAGCAATAAAGATTGTAAAGTATTATAATCTATAGACACCGATCACATATCAGTTAAATGTCCTAGATATTTTCTGAATTTGATATTTAAATATTTGGTGGTTTTGCTGGCTGCTGAGCTCCATTGTCTCTCCAGATTTTATATGCATGGAAATCTATGTTACTATGCTGAAAAATTACCACTTTTCATTTTATCAATCGAATAGCCTGGGCACTACCTACCTAAAGTAAAACTGTACGCAAACTTTTTTTTCTTTCAGTTTTTTGATAGACTGAAGGATTACAATATCTATCGGGTTCTTCAAGTGCCTGTGTAACCATTATGTAGATGAGCCCTCTCTATAAGTCCTGGTCAATGATGTCACTGAAAGTAATAGAAAATCCCAAATTTTGAGTGGACACCAGAACAAGAAAAGAGGAGAAATAGGGACACCATTCAGGGACTTCCTTTGATTTGCTGTGGCTATATAGATAAGAAGCGCAAGGAAATCTCTCTAAAGGCGCAAAAATGGCAAAAAAAACAAAATTAATTAATTAATCAATACCTAATAAAATAAAGTTTTGCCCTCAGTTCTACTTTAACTTCTTAAGGACCAGCCGCCGCAGTTGTACTGGGGCAATGTGGATCGATCCCGCGAATCGTCGTTTTTGTACATTGACTCGTATACACAATTTGTGGTCACGCACACGCCACCGGAGGTGCTCGAGCCCACCAGCCAGCAGAGGAACCAATCAGCAAGTGGGGCAGACTTGATGTCCGCCAGCCACCCGCGATCATTCCCTGCAGTGACAGAACGGGGATCTGCCTGTGTAAACAAGGCAAATGTCCGTTTTGACAGGGGAGATCACACAAATCCTGTCTTTCTGCTATGCAGGAAGATGGATCTGTGTGTTTCCCCAGTCACACAGTCCTCCATACAATTAGTAAACACACCCAGGGAACACATTTAACCCCTTGATCGCCCCTGATGTTAACCCCTTTCCTGCCAGTGTCATTGGTACAATAACAGTGCATATTTTTAGCACTGATTACTGTAATAATGTCACTGGTTCCCACAAAAATGTCAGTTAGGTTTCCGATCTGTCCACCACAATGTCACAGTCCCACTAAAAATTACTGATCGCTGCCATTACTAGTAAAAAATAAAAAATGATAATAAAAATACCATAAATCTATTCCCTATTTTGTAGACGCTATAACTTTTGCACAAACCAATCAATATGCGCTTATTGCAATTTTTTTTAACCAAAAATACATATTGGCCTAAACTGATGAAGAAATTTGTTTTTTAAGATTTTATTTTTTGGATATTTATTATAGCAAAAAAATATATATATTGTTCTTTTTTTTTAAATTGTCGCTCTTTTTTCGTTTCTAGCACAAAAAAATAAAAACCGCAGAGGTGATCAAATACCACCAAAAGAAAGCTCTATTTGTGAGGAAAAAAAAGGTTGTCAATTTTGTTTGGGTACAGCGTCGCATGACCGCGCAATTGTCAGTCAAAGTGACACAGTGCCGTATCGCCTGGTCATTAAGGGGGGAAATCTTCCAGTCCTAAAATGGTTAAAAGAAAATCTAACGTTAGGGTAAGTGATAGGGGGTGATAGAGAACTGGAATCCTCAAGTTAATATCAAAAAAGTGTAACAAAAAAATATATATATGAGGATTCCAATTCTCTAGCGGCCCCTATCACTTATCACCCTAACATTAAAGAGTCAGCAACTGCACTTTTCAGGGGAGCAGCTTCAACACAAAATGACCTAATTTAGCACTTGTAAATTTTTAGCACGAGGTTCCTAACACAATTTATCAAAGTAAATCTAAACCCAACCTGTAAAATCTCATGAAAACGTTACCAGTTTATAGTAACTTCGAAAGTAGTTTTCAGTCTCTTTTTGTGATTTGTTGTTTACAAGTTAAAAACTTTTTTTTTGCTAGAAAATTACTTAGAACCCCCAAACATTATACATTTTTTTCTAACACCCTAGAGAATAAAATGGCGATCGTTGCAATACTTGTTGTCACACCGTATTTTCGCAGCGGTTTTACAAGCGCACTTGTTTTGGAAAAAACACACTTTTTTGAATTAAAAAATAAGACAACAGTAAAGTTAGCCCAATTGTTTTTATATTGTGAAAGATAATGTTACCCCTGAGTAAAATGATACCCAACATGTCACGCTTCAAAATTGCGCCCGCTCGTGGAATGGCGACTAACTTTTACCCTTAAAAATCTCCATAGGCAACGTTTAAAAAATTCTACAGGTTGCACGTTTTGAGTTACAGAGGAGGTCTAGGTTTAGAATTATTGCTCTCGCTCTACCGATCGTGGCGATACCTCACATGTGTGGTTTGAACACCATTTTCATATGCGGGCGCTACTCGCGTATGCGTTCGCTTCTGCACGCGAGCTCGGCGGGACAGGGCGCGTTTAAAAAAATGTTTTTTTCTTATTTATTTACTTTTTATTTTTACACTGTTCCTCTTTTTAAAAAAAAATTGTGTCACTTTTATTCCTATTACAAGGAATGTAAACATCCCTTGTAATAGAAAAAAGCATGACAGGACCTCTTAAATATGAGATCTGTGGTCAAAAAGACCTCAGATCTCATATTTACATTAAAATGCAATAAAAAAATAAAAATGGCCCTTTAAGAGCTATGGGTAGAAGTGACGTTTTGACGTTGCTTCCGCCCTGCAATGGTATTGAGACAGGTGGGGGCCATCTTCCCCTCACTCATCTCCACACCCAGCAAGGGGGAAGATCCGATTGCCTCCGCCGCTGCTGACAGCTTCCGGGAAAGCAGCGGAGGGCACCGGAGCGTGGCGGGGGGGCCCTCTCCCACCGCCGATTAAAAGTGATCTAGCGGTAAATCCGCTGCAGAGACCACTCTTATCGGAAAGCGGTCCATAAGTGGTTAAATCTGCAAATTTTCTAAAAATAGCTGGTGATCCCGCCATGAAAATCCTTGTTCAAGCACTTCCAAATATGGGGTGACAATTGTTTCCCAGATTTGCTCTTGTGTTAATACCCTGTCAGCTGACACTGGAGAGGGTGCATGTAAACAGGAAGTAAATAAAAAAAGGCAGCACTGAGATGCACAAAGATTATATATATATATATATATATATATATATATATATATATGTATATATATATACGGTATATATACGGTATATATATATATATATATATATATATATATATACGGTATATATATATATATATTTAATCTTTGTGCATCTCAGTGCTGCCTTTTTTTATTTACTGTGTTTACTGCATGTAAACAGGAAGTAGATAAAAAAAGGCAGCACTGAGATGCACAAAGATTAAAAAAAATATATATCTATATATATAGATATATATCTATATCTATATCAATCTATATATATATTTATATTTATTTATTTTATTTTTTAATCTTTGTGCATCTCAGTGCTGCCTTTTTTTTTATCTACTTCCTGTGTACATGCACTATATATATATATATATATGGAAAACGTATTTTATTATTTTAAAAAAAGACAGTTAAATGACACACAGTGCCTAATCAAATTAAATGTCATCAATTTAGGTTTATATTTACTTCATCCATTATAATATCAATAAAGTCAGCAGGATGTCAGTTGACTTGAATCTAAAGTAAATAAAATGTAAAATATATCAGGTGAACAGAGAAACTTATAAGCCATGGTGCTTGTTCTGGGGTCATGTTACTTCTGCGGTAAGCTCTGGATGGATGAAAAGGTTACCAAGGATGTGACCCGTTAGAGCCAGTGCAGTAGTGGATTTCAGGCGTTCCCATTACACATCCAATTCTCTTTCGGTATATTACATATAACACAAGGTGATAAAAGGTCAAATACAGACAATATCAGGAAAAAGCTGTTTATAGGACAGAGAACATATAAACAGTCAGCCAAAACTCATCCTATTCATAGCTAAGTCTGTATTTACTATGGTGATGTTCATTAAAGCTGAAGCACAAAGCAAAAAAATCTTTCCTCCTGCAGTGTGTCCCTCTAACTACTGTAATTCCCCATATACACGGACGGATTTTCCGACGGAGAAAGTGCGATCGGATTGTGTTGTCGGAAATTCCAATCGTGTGTAGGCTCCATCGGACTTTTTCCATCGGAATTTCCGACACACAAATTGAGAGCAGGATATAAAATTTTTTCGACAACAAAATCCGATACTTTAAATTCCGATCGTGTGTAGACAAATCCGACGCACAAAGTGCCACGTATGCTCAGAATAAATAAAGAGATGAAAGCTATTGGCTATTGCCCCTTTTATAGTCCCGACGTACGTGTTTTACGTCACCGCGTTCTGAACGATCGGATTTTCCGACAACTTTGTGCGACCGTGTGTATGCAAGACAAGTTTGAGCCAACATCCGTCAGAAAAAATCCGATGGATTTTGTTGTCGGAATGTCCGTTCAATGTCCGATCGTGTGTATAGGGCATAAGGCTAGCCATTGATGGATCAAAATTTTAATCTGTGTATTGAAGACCTGTGCGATTCGTTTCATCACAAATTGAAATTCGGACAACATTTTTGTTATTTGGAGATTAGGATGAATCAGGATAGTAGCAAATTTCAACAAATCCTAAATAAATTATAATGAAACAACAAATTCATTTGTATTCATTCATTTCATTCAGGTGACATGATGCGATAGTTTGGACCTTTCAATGTTTGAAGCATCTGAATTAACATACCGACATAACGAGTGATCCAAATTGATTCAGATTCAATTTGTTTTTATGTTGCATTCATGTTTTTCATTATTATAAAAAATGCACTAAATATGAAATGTAAACATCTTGCAATAAAAACAGTAAGGTATGAAAGTGAAATAAGATGGTGTGTGTTTGGGTTATACTTACATTGATTTCAAAAAGGATTTTCCCTGAGGAAGGAGTTAAGACTACTCCGAAACGCGTTGGATTTGTCAATGTATTTTTTATGTAAACCTATTAATATTGCTGTCATATCATGCTTGATATGGTGAGGTAATTTATACCTTACTCTCTGCAAGTCAGCTTTTTACTTTATATGTTTACTACTCTATGTACATTTTGATACAATTAAAGTTTATAACTATTATACAACTTTTGTTTTAATCTCTGTGCCTTTAAAGTCCCATCTCGTCAAGGAGGAAACATTGTTTCCATATATTTTTGAGCTGTTGTCCTATGAAAGCAGATAACATTTCCTCCAATTGTTATATGTGTTTGGGTTGGATGGAGGTAGATCCATCAGAATCTCCGAATCATAAAATTAGGAATGAATGCAAAATTAACCCATTAATGCCTCATGTTCCAATATTGGAACAGTAGTGATGTGGGAGTTATTTATATCCTACTGCTCTTGGTAACATATGAATTTTACGCACAAATCAAAAAAACCTCAACCTCAGGCATAAATGGGTTAATTTCATTCCATTTGTTATGTTATGATTTGGAGATTCTGATGAATCCACCTCCATCCAACCCAAACAGAGTGTATAAGTAAATTCCCAAAATTTCAAATTAACACAAAATTGTTATAGCTTCTGAAATAACTTTAGAAATACGATATTGATTCGGAACAATGAATATACGAAATTAATCTGCGTATATGAAACAAATCCAAATATATGTAACACATTCAAAATTCCAGAATCATTCTAACTTCATTCTAACTTAACAAATATGATTAAATGATGTGATTAACCTAAGGAATGAATCAGAAGTTAAACAAATTTTTATTTCGTGCATCTTTCATATATTTTCAAACATCTTTCATATATTTTTTTCACATCTTTTGCTATAACACCAATACTTTTTATTCTCAGATACCCCATTTGACGAGCTACATCACCTCCCCCGCCACATGGACACCCTCCATGCACTTATGCACTTTCCTACACCATCTGTTGCTGCAACCCCATAAGCACGCCACCTCAGCCCCCGCGGCGAGATCCATGCCTCCTATGCACCTAGTGCAGGTTACCACATGCCGTATTCACTGCTGCTTTGGTAAGTGTGCCTGATTAAACATACATGGTGAATATAAATTACTTAATGTTTTTCCTCCTCTATCCAGAGTTGGTTTACCCTATCTATATCTTCTACAGGTAATATAATGTATCTGCTCCTGATGAGTGAAAGGTATTCACGAAACGCGTCGAGCTATAAGCTACATCCGATGGTACAATCCACCCATTATGTATTTACCCGTTTACATCATTACGATCACAGATGCAGTGTCGGGCCAGCTACCTGGTACCTGCAGGCTATGCCATTGTGTAATATCCATTTAACTTCATTACTATTATGTACTTATTATGACATATGATATATATATGTAATTCTATTTATGCCTACATTTTGTGCAAGTACAGTTGTGTATGTATATATGCAATTCATTTTTTACTATGTTACAATGAAAACCCTTTTATTATCACCTCTGCATTCCGATTGCTTTATACAAAGTCCCAATTTCCCTTGGTATGTATCTGAAATAGGGATGAAGGCACCTACCCATGCCTCATATAAAGTCCCAAAATCCTCCCCTTCTACAATTGTCTTGCCTAAGGGTTACATAGTTACATAGTAGGTGAGGTTGAAAAAAGACACAAGTCCATCAAATCCAACCTATGTGTGTGATTACTGTATTTATCGGTGTATAACACGCACATTCATTTTAAAGAGGGAAGTTTCAGGAAAAAACTTTGAAGCAAAATAAGGGTCAGTGCCCATCTGCAGCCTCACAAGTGCGATCAATGCAGCCTCATCAGTCTACATCAATGCAGCAGCCTCACCATTGCCTTCAATGCAGCAGCCTCACCATTGCCATCAATGCAGAAGCCTCACCATTGCCATCAATGCAGCAGCCTCACCATTGCCATCAATGCAGCAGCCTCACCATTGCCATCAATGCAGAAGCCTCACCATTGCCATCAATGCAGCAGCCTCACCATTGCCATCAATGCAGAAGCCTCACCATTGCCATCAACGCAGAAGCCTCACCATTGCCATCAATGCAGCAGCCTCACCATTGCCATCAATGCAGAAGCCTCACCATTGCCATCAATGCAGCAGCCTCACCATTGCCATCAATGCAGAAGCCTCACCATTGCCATCAATGCAGCAGCCTCACCATTGCCATCAATGCAGAAGCCTCACCATTGCCATCAACGCAGAAGCCTCACCATTGCCATCAATGCAGCAGCCTCACCATTGCCATCAATGCAGCAGCCTCACCATTGCCATCAATGCAGAAGCCTCACCATTGCCATCAATGCAGAAGCCTCACCATTGCCATCAATGCAGCAGCCTCACCATTGCCATCAGTGCAGCCTGATCGATGCCCATCTGCAGCCTAGAGGGGACAAGCGTTGACAGATTACATAGAGTGAGAATCTCCTATGATAGACAGAACAGTGGTCCAATGGCGGCCCAGGAGACAGGACTTCCTATTACAGAGGTCGCAAAGTAAATAGGAGATTCTCACTGTATGTAATCAGACAGCGCTCATCCCGCCCCCTCCCTGTCCCCTCTGAGGCAGCTTAAATTGAAGTATTGGCATATAACACGAATGCGCTATTTGCACCCGATTTTCAGGGTGAAAAAGTGCGTGTTATACACCAATAAATACAGTATATGTCAGTATTACATTGTATATCCCTGTATGTTGCGGTCGTTCAGGTGCTTATCTAATAGTTTTTTGAAACTATCGATGCCCCCCGCTGAGACCACCGCCTGTGGAAGGGAATTCCACATCCTTGTCGCTCTTACATTAAAGAACCCTCTACGCAGTTTAAGATTAAACCTCTTTTCTTCTAATTTTAGTGAGTGGCCACGTGTCTTATTAAACTCCCTTCCGTGAAAAAGTTGTATCCCTATTGTGGGGTCACCAGTACGGTATTAGTAAATTGAAATCATATCCCCTCTCAAGAGTTTCTTCTCCAGAGAGAATAAGTTCAGTGCTCGCAACCTTTCTTCATAACTAATATCCTCCAGACCCTTTATTAGCTCTGTTGTCCTTCTTTTTACTCGCTCAATTTCCAGTACATCCTTCCTGAGGACTGGTGCCCAGAACTGGACAGCATACTCCAGGTGAGGCCGGACCAGAGTCTTGTAGAGCTGGAGAATTATTGCTTTATCCCTGGAGTTAATACATTAATTTCCAAGACAGTATGGAAGGATTATTATTATTATTATACAGTATTTATAAAGCGCCAACAGTTTACGTAGCGCTTTACAACTTGAGGGTAGACAGTACAAATACAATACAATTTGATACAGTAGGAATCAGAGGGCCCTGCTCCTTAGAGCTTACAATCTAAGAGGGAAGGTCAAGAGATACAAGAGGTAATAACTGTGGGTGATGTGCTGATTGAGAAGATAAATGTACAGTTGTTAGGTGCTACCAGGAAGATTCATCACCTCTATTTGTCCCGAGGATCAGAGGGAAAATCAAAAATGTATAATTGTCTCAAGAACAGGAAGAGATGGGGAATTTTATATTACTGGACACTTTTTCCAGTGACAACGGTTTAAGTGAGTATCTTCCTTTCTTTGGAAAGTTTTTTTTTAACCCCCTACTGTTACGTCTCAGCAGAGGAAGTAAGGAAAGTGAAGCTGAAACGTGTATTGTACTGCTCCCTGCCGTATATTGACACTACATTCACCACGCGGGATGGTGTGAACGTGGCCTTATTGCGTAGGGAGGGAATTCTGGTTCACTTTTACCAGAGCTGTTTTAATTGAACCCCTACTGGCCTCTCACCCATGAATAAAGCGGAACTTTACTTTCTCAATCAACAATAACTATCTTAATCTTTATATTGCTAGCATTAGTAAATAGACAGGAAGGTATATTATATTTACTTGTTTTAAACTTTTTTTTTAACATTTCTTCAGTTGCTTTCTGGTTTCTGGCCTAGGCCAAAATGATAGCATACATCCCAGGAGTCTTCATTGGCATTTTTTTTTTCTGGAGGAGTGGAGGGGGGCTTTCTCAGCTAAGCACACCCTCCTGTCTGCATGCCTAAGCTAATGGAGGATGGATACCAGAAAGTAAATGCTACATGAATCATCGCCCCTTACTCAAGATAGACATGGCCAGAAATGCAGGGGGGGGGGTTCAAAGTGATTTTTCAACAAAATAAAGCATGAAGACATGAATGGACTGGTTAGTTTGCTTTGAATATTAAAAATTAATTAAACAGCATTTTTTGTTTGCGGTGTTCAAATACACTTACACTAAACTCTGCTTTGACAAAGATCTGCATTTTAGTGACAACCGCAGAGAAAGAGGTTTTTTTTTTCTTTTTTTTCTTTTTTTTTCTGTAGGATGGTCTGAGGGGGCAGCTGGAGAGACAGAAAAACATGGAAGGCCAATCTCTATAGATTTATCTGCTTTATCTGTAGTGTGTAGCACAGCAATGTCTGTGCAGCACAACCCATGTACTTCATTTCCCCAACGTTACCTAGTTCATTGGCTTTGTCAAATTACATTAGCCGTTCATTATGAATCACTTTTAGTTTGGAATGTAGGCCTCTAGATTTTTCTTTTACGGTACCTCCCAATCAGTCAGACCAGATCCAGCCCTGACTTACTCCTTTCTAAATTGGCCCTAGTGTGTGTGTATGTACATGTGACATAGGGATCTCAGGCTTCATGTACACTGGCAAATCCTGGAAGCTCCTAAACTTAAGTTTAGGAGCTTTTGGTGTTTTTAAGCCAAAGCTTCTAAACTCAACTCCATAAAAGCCTATGGGGTTTATTTACTAAAGGCAAATAGACTGTGAACTTTACGAAGTGCAGTTGCACTCTGCAAGTGCATTTGCTCCAAGGCTTAGTAAATTAGGTAAATCTTTACTTTGCAAAGAATATCAAATCATATGCAAGGAAAATAAAATAAACTGCATTTTTGCTTGCACATGATTGGACGATGGAAGTCAGCAGAGCTTCTGATCATTTACTAAGCTCTGGAGCAACTGTGCTTTGCAAAGTACACAGTCTATTTGCCTTTAGTAAATCAACCCCATAGGCTTTTAGCGGAGTTTAGGAGCTTCCACGTTTAGGTGAGGATAAACCTCCCTATTCTAAATGCGGAAGAATCACTTTTAGGATAGGAACGTTTTGACCGCCAGCCACGGGAAAATGCAAAACGTGGCAAACCGTGGCATTTTCCCATGGCTGCAGTCAGGGTAGGCTAGTGTACATGTAGCCTTATGCCCTGTACACACTATAGGATTTTTCGATGGAAAATGTGTGATAGGACCCCGTTGTCTGAAATTCCGACCGTGTGTAGGCTCCATCACACATTTTCCATAGGAATTTCCGACACACAAAGTTTGAGAGCAGGCTATAAAATTTTCCGACAACAAAATCTGTTGTCGGAAATTCCGATCGTGTGTACACAAATCCGACACACACAAAGTGGCACGCATGCTCAGAATAAATTAAGAAACAAAAGCTATTGGCTACTGCCCCGTTTATAGTCCCGACGTACATGTTTTAGGTCACCACGTTCAGAACGATCAGATTTTCCGACAACTTTGTGTGACCGTGTGTATGCAAGACAAGTTCGAGCCAACATCCGTCGGAAAAAATCCATGGATTTTGTTGTCGGAATGTCCGATCAAAGTCCGACCGTGTGTACAGGGCATTAGAGTGTAAGCTCCTTGAGGAAAGGGACTAATGCGAACGTACGGTATGTAAAACACTGTGTAAATAGTCATCACTATATACATGCCTGTTATGAATTTTAAAAAGTTATAGGAAAGCCCACTGCCTCCTAAAAGTTTGCTGAAATAGTTTTAAAAAGTTTTGTTGAAGTTTTTAGTTTTTTTTTGTACTGCATTTCTATTACTAATTTTTAGCAGGGCTGCACTTCTTTTTTAATATTGTCTTGATGTTCTTACTGCTTCACCCAGAGAATTTTCAATCTCTTCCAATATTAGATAGAATTATGCCGTTTTTGAGACTTTCCTGACATAGAAAAGTTTTCTTGATGATGGATCCTTCTGCACCTCCAGCAGAATAAATTGATTTTCTTGATGTGGTTTTATTTGTTACATAAGACAGTGATATTTGCAGAAAAAGGAAAGCTGAATGTAATAGATTTCTTGAAAAAGTCCATAATTGCCATCTGCGCTGGATAAGTCCTTCCCAGATCAATTTCACAAGCTTTGCAGAAATTGTTCTACTATAGCAGATTATGAGTTATAACCAGCAAATACACAGTGAATGGCATATCTCAGAACACCAAGAAATGCTAGTATCAAAGTATGTTTCTGTGTGCTAAATTGTATATAAATTTACTCTAGTGACTTAGTAGCAATTCTTGGATCCTAAAAACTGTGAGTGACATTAGACTATAAGCACTCATAATTGAGTTTATGAGTTTATTCTGTTGACTGGGTTATTGTTTCGCCTCCCTAGTGGATTACGACAACACTTCCAACCATTAGAGGTCCTCGTTGTAAAGGGAGATTTTTTTTGTTACAAAATCTAAGAGCCCTTTCACACTGGGGCGGTTTGCAGGCGCTATTGCGCTAATAATAGCGCCTGCAAACCGACCCGAAAGTGCTGCTGCTTTCATTCCAGTGTGAAAGCCCCGGGGGCTTTCACACTGGAGCGATGCGCTGGCAGGACGGTAAAAAAAGTCCTGCTAGCAGCATCTTCGGAGCGGTGAAGGAGTGGAGTGTATACCGCTCCTTCACCGCTCCTGCCCATTGAAATCAATGGGAAGGCGCGGCTATACCGCTGGCAAAGCGCCTCTGCAGAGGCCCTTTGCGGTGGTATTTAACCCCTTCTCAGCCACTAGCGGGGGGTAAAACCGCCCCGCTAGCAGCCGCATACCGGCGGTAAAACGCTGCTAACAATAGCAGCGTTACACCGCCGACGCCGCCCCCCACCCCAGTGTGAAAGGGCTGTAATTGTGAGCATTATGGTACATATGTAGCCAATTCACGCAGGCCAATCAAGCACAGCTATCATTCTTAGGGAAACATCTGTCTGCCTAAAGCCACTGGCAAAGTTGGAATGCATGGGTCATTACTGGCAAGATGCTTTCCACTTGATGGGTATTTTACCAGTCTAGCCTGTGAAAAGGTGACTTTGTATTAATGCTTGAAATTGGATTGGAGATAATAAAGTGTTACTAAACCCACAACAGTAAAATCAGTCTGTATATGCAGTAAAGCATGCTTGTTATACTCACTGTGGAACCTAAGAGTTAATCCTCCGCATTTGTGTAAAAAGGCTGTTTGATCCTTCCTTTCTTTCACAGTCCCTTGGGGGCATTCTGCACATGCTCAGTTTGGTGTGTATTGCTAGAGAGTTTTTTTCTCACAGGGCCAATCAGCACTGTCCAGACAGAGGGTCAGGGGTCCTGCAGCCTTTATAAGACATTCAGGGGAGAAACTCCTCCTACAAGCTTTAACCAGTGCTCGGCCAGACACTGATAGAAGTCACAAGACTGCTATATACTGCTGATGAGAAAAGGTATTTACTAAAATTATTGCATTTTCATGTTCTGTGTACTGTGGGAGACCAGATATAGTGAATGCAGGTTCCTGGGTTTAGTAACACTTTAATAAGATAAAAAGACATGTATTATTTTCCCTTGACAGCTGGGAATCCTACTGGGTAATGACAATTGTAACCCTCTTTTGGGGGGGTTATAAGAAATGTCCCTCCCCAAACAAGAAATTGCGCTAAACCTGTAAGTAAATGAGAGAACCAAAGCATTCGCCAAGTGGCTCAACTGAAGACAGGGTGTAAAGACCTGGGTCTGAACCTGCAACCTCTGCTGTGTCTGGCAATGTCTCTTCTTGCTGAGCCACCTGAGATGCTGCACAGCTCCTTCTATGATCCATTGGACTATCCTGCCTTGTGCTTTTTTTTCTTATGAAACTTGAACTCATTGCTCCTCCCATGAACTTCCTATTGAAAGTGGTTGTTAAGCCATTTGTATAAAATGCTCCCACCCCCTGTGCCTGTGTTGTATCATAAATATGCTTATCTGTATAGATAACACACCTTCTTCTTATGATCAGTTGCCTTTTCTCTCCTCTCCTCTGCCAGCTTAGCGTTTCGGGGGGGGGGGGGGGGGGGTGAGTACTGCCACTGACGTCAGCTGGGGAGGAGAGGAGAGAGGAGAGACAGAGCCGAGGAGTCATGTAAACCGATGTGTTATCTGTACAGATAAGCATATTTATGATAAAACACAGACACAGGGGAATTTCTTGTCCTCATAACGAGGGGATAGGAGCTTTGCAGGTTAAAGGGGTTGTAAAGGTAAAAATTTTTTCACCTTAATGCATTCTATGCATTAAGGTGAAAAAACTACTAACAATACCGCCGTCCCCAGCCCCCCCGTTTTACTTACCTGACCCCTCGAAATTCGGCTGCTTGTTCCCGACCTCCATTCCGCTGCTCAGCCTGGCCGCTGATTGGCTACAGTGGATGGATTGGAAGCAGCGCAGCCGTTGGCTCGCGCTGCTGTCAATCACATCCAATGACGCGGCGCGCTGGGGTGCGGGGCCGAGTGATACAGGGAGCGGCTATAGCCGCTCGCTGTATCACGGGAGCGCGCCTGCAATAACTAACCACCATGCGAGGGAGCTCGCATTGAGGTGGTTAGTTCTTGAAGCCGCCGAGGGACCCCAGAAAAGCAGGTTCGGGGCCACTCTGTGCAGAACGAGCTGCACAGTGAAGGTAAGTATAACATGTCTGTTATTTTTAAAAAATAAAAAAAATACCTTTACAACCCCTTTAAGTATGAGAGCCAAGCAGACAATCAGAGAGGAGAGAGGCTACGTGTTGACAGGAAGAGGGAGGGGGAGCTGAAGACAGGCACAGAGGAGAATAGGAGAGCTGTGCGAGATGCAGAAACGTACAGACTACAATCTCTCGGCTTAGCAGACATTGTAATCGTGGTCAGAAATCGGGGGGGAGTCAGGACATGGCATTATCAAACAGCTATTGTAGGAGATACAGAGGCATAATTTAAAAGTAAAAGCACCATGCTGCTAATTGCACATTAAAGGGACAGAAGCAGCATTTTTTTTTTGGGTTAACACTTTAAGCTATGCCTTTGCACTTCCTGTTTGCCAGATTATGGTGCTCTCTCCAGCCAATATCTCAGTCTTGTCACTCGTGCTGCTGTCCTTATCTCCGCTACCACTTGTTACTAACTCTTGGCTTGTTCCTCGACTACACTTCTGCTTAATCCTAACCTGCGACCACTTGTTACCGACCTTTGGTTTGTTTACTGAATAAACTTCTGCTTGATCCCTACCTGCTATATCTGCTACTGAAACTCCGGCTTGCTAACCTCCTGATGGGGCGATCCTGAGGACCATAACCTGGTACTAACATGCAGCTAAACCCATCTCCGCCATCAGGAGTTCTGGTGAACACTTGTTAGTGTTTAGACTCCGCACCTCGGGTGAGCCCATGTCATCCACCAGGGTGACCGGCTGCTGCACTTATCCAGCTGGTCGGTGGGAGCCTCTCTATTGCTATAGCTAGTGGCCTCCGAGCGTGACCCCTGACCATGACACAGGGCCTCTGTGAGTAGAGGGGATTGCCTTTCTGGGAAATTAGCCAGCAATCTAATCAAAGTAATTTGAAGCAGAAGAACTACAGCAACCAGCATATACCATTACCATAAGCCTATAGATGCACAACAGTATAGAAATAATATAAGCTTTATATAATAAAAAATGAATAACAGAGTACATTCAATGTACAAACATATATTATCAGCAAAGGGTGCAATAGGAGTCCTGGTGGAATTGTGCACATATACCTGGGTATATATAGTTATTTATAGCGAATGTTACAGCAAAGTACTGTTGCAGGGGTCAGTGAGGATGATGCAACATCTGTCTCTGTGCAGTTTGCAAAATGCAGTTGCCCTCTGCAGGGACATTTGCTGCAAAGCTTAGTAAATAAGGTAAAGTCTCACTTTGGAAAGAATACCCAATCACATGCAAGGAAATTTTAAAAAACTGCATTTTTGCTTGCACATGATTGGATTGGATGGAGGTCAGCAGGGCTTTCCCTTATTTACTAAGCTCTGGAGCAAATGCTCTTGCAGAGTGAAACTCTATTTGCCTTTTAATAAATCAACCCCTCTGTGTCGGAGACCTGAAGACAAGGTCTGCGGTGATGAGGAGACCCTCCAGCCATTACACAACCAGTCTTTAACGCAGTCCTAGTTATCTGGCAATAATCGTCTCTTCTGATCTGGTATTAGTAGCATGGGCAGGACATGTGGCTGGAACCTTCTCTCTCTACTTCCTTCTTCCACGATAATTTCCCAACAACCCCCGAGTTTGGAAGTGACATACATATTTTTACATTACAGTGTGATACTAACAGGTGACAGTAGAGGGCAGCAGATCCATACACAGTAAGGGCACTAGGGACTATAGGTACAGGCAGCCACTCACCACCAATATTTTTGCTGCCTCAAGAACAGAGGGTGGGTGGTGGATTGTGGGTCCCAGTGGTCGTATGGGGAAGCTGCAGATGACACTTTTGCAGAATTCATCAGTGGTAAAGTGGAATGTCACCGAATTGCAGAGATAAGCATCAAATGGTTTTCTTCTTCTCTCAGCCAAGGCTAACTTCAGAGATCTAGCTCATGAAAACGCCATCATAGGTAATATGATCAAGTCTGAGTAGTCCACCCAAGCTGGGAAGAGAATCAGGGAGCTTAACTAACAGTTACCAGTCTTTTTCAGAATATCATGTATTTCTCTCTTTCTTGGACAGTCTTTCCACATGGTAGGCTCTGCAGGGTAGTCTTTCTCTCTCTGCACCTGACATTATCATTACTGTTTAGGGTTCCACCTTTTGGCACGGTGCGCTACATACTTTTTGATCCAAATACAGGGTGAGGGGTTATGCCAGAAAAAAAAGGTTATGGAACCCTGTGATTTATAGTTATGCCATTGAACCTAATTTCCTACATTCAATTAATATGCCTATGAAAAGTTTTTAACGTTTACCCTATGCAAATTGCTGCAATAATTGTTTTTTTTTTTTAATAGATAATCATTTGCCATTTGAAGAATTTCCCCAAACACTATACAATATGTTATTGTTATATAAATATAAAAAAATACATGAATAAAAGTAGTAAATTATGCAAAAAAGTTTACCTTTGTACAACGTGCAGTTTAAGAAAGAAAAGTCATCAATGCCAATGTCCCCAGTGAATCCATCACCCACCATGCCTGTGATTAACAGCTGAAAAATAACATACGGACACATTGGTCTCACGATAAAATGACTGGAGGCACAAACTAAACAAAACAACCACACAATAGATAATATCATTTTTATACAACTACAATCCTGTGTGTAAACACAAACTTACGATATCATTATGTTTTTAAATGCCAACCATTTAGGCAGGCATTTTTATTTTAGCTCCTGTGTGTGTCGTTTTCTAGCTAAAGCTTGGTGAGGTCTGAGCTAAAAAAAGCTAGCTTATATTGCATAATACCATAAGAATTTTTCCTTTTTTCTGGGTTTAGATATGCTTTAAAAGAATTGTAAACAATTATGGTACTTTTATGCACACTTGGGAGTTGAACAAGGGCAATGCATGTTGTCAGCATGGGATTAGGGATCTGACAGGGCAGTTACTGTCTAATCCAGTGGTTGTCAATTTATGGGATATAAAAGGCCTCAACCACAGTTACTGATATCATCAAGGGGCCGCACATAATGTTTAGTAAAGCTAGAGAGAGCTGACAGAGACTGCAAAATTACATGAATAAATCGTGGTCAGACAGTGGGGACATGCTACACGTTTGTATAGCTCCCAACTGTGCCTAATTTTGAGGGACAGTCCCTGATTTGGAATAAAGTCCCTTTTTCCTCCTCATTTGTCCCTCATTTTGGTCTGATCTATATAGTTGTATACAGGGCTTTTTTTTATCAGACAATAGGGGCAGGAAATCAGGAGTGCACTATGTACAGGGCACAGGACTTAGAAATGCTCTGTGTACAGGGTGTAGGGCTCGGGAGTGTGCTAGGTACAGGGTGTAGGACTCAGGAGTGCGCTACGTATAGGGTGTAGGGCTCGGGAGTGTGCTATGTACAGGGTGTAGGGCTCGGGAGTGTGCAACGTACAGGGTGTAGGATTTAGGAGTGCGCTACGTACAGGGTGTAGGGCTCGGGAGTGATCTACGTACAGGGTGTAGGACTCAGGAGTGCGCTACTTACAGGGTGTAGGGCTCAGGAGTGCGATACGTACAGGGTGTATAGCTCAGGAGTGTGCTACGTACAGGGTGTAGGGCTCGGGAGTGTGCTACGTACAGGGTGTAGGGCTCGGGAGTGTGCTACGTACAGGGTGTAGGGCTCAGGAGTGTGCTACGTACAGGGTGTAGGGCTCGGGAGTGTGCTACGTACAGGGTGTAGGGCTCGGGAGTGTGCTACGTACAGGGTGTAGGGCTCGGGAGTGTGCTACGTACAGGGTGTAGGGCTCGGGAGTGTGCTACGTACAGGGTGTAGGGCTCGGGAGTGTGCTACGTACAGGGTGTAGGGCTCGGGAGTGTGCTACGTACAGGTTGTAGGGCTCGGGAGTGTGCTACGTACAGGGTGTAGGGCTCGGGAGTGTGCTACGTACAGGGTGTAGGGCTCGGGAGTGTGCTACGTACAGGGTGTAGGGCTCGGGAGTGTGCTACGTACAGGGTATAGGGCTCAAGAGTGTGACGTACTGGGTGCAGGGCTTAGAAGTGCACCACGAACAGCGTACAGGACTCAGGAGTGCAGTACATACAGGGTTTAGGGCTCAGGATTGTGCTATGTACAGATTGCAGGTCTTAGAACTGTGCTACGTATACAGGTGCTAAATACAGGGTGTAGGGCTTAGAAGTGTGGTAGGTATGGTGTGCAGCATTCAGGAGTGTACTATGTACGGGGGCAGGGTTTCAGAAGTTCGCTATGTACAGGGCACAAGGCTCAAGAGTTTGCTATGCACAAGGTGCAGAGTTAGGTAGTACATGCTTCACAGGCCAGTTTACCCCAATACTACCCACCAGTACAGAACTCTTCCCCTTTTCAGTACAGACCTGATTTTTCTCAACAAATCCTCACCCAAAGAGAGGGGCTGCAACATTTACAGAGTGTGTGCTGCCTGCTCACACAGGCTTTAGAAGGAGCTGCCGTACACATCCCCTGCCCGCTCCCTCTCTCACCGCCAGTAGGGGGCATTGTCACCTGTACACACAGAAACTGGGCTTCTGTGTGTGGAAGTGACAGCAGTGAGCAGTGGGTAAAGGGCTATTGCCAGAGGTTACACGTTCCGGCCTAAAAAAACCCTGGTTGTATATAAAATTCACTTTTTATCTTTCAAAAAGTTTTTCCCAGTGCTATACATATCATCAAATTTCTAAATTGCTGCATGTGTACATTTTAAAAGCCTATATAAAGGAATAGTAGTGGTAAAAAAAAGCACTTGTGGGTTTAACTAATATTTTTTTTTTTTTATAATTCTCCTTTAACCACTTGCCGACCGGCTCACGTCGATGTATGTCGGCAAAGTGGCACGTTCCCGCAAAACAAAGTATGGGTACGTTTTCCCCTTTAAGAGCTGCCCGAGACGCGCGCCCGCTGCGCGGTGGGGGGCCCGATGCCCGTGGGTGGCGGGCACAATCATGGGCGCGTGAGCCAGAAAGGGGATTTGTGTGAGTAAACGTTTGTTCCTAATAAGTAGAAACAGCTATATGTCTCTTCCTCCAGTCAGTCCCATCCCCCCACAGTAAGAAACACTCATGAGGGAACACATTTAACCCCTTGATCCCCCCTAGTGTTAACCCCTTCCCTACCAGGGACATTTACACCGTAATCAGTGCATTTTTATAGCACTGATCGCTGTATAAATGTCAATGGTCCCAAAAATGTGTCAAAAGTGTTTGATCTGTCTGCCGAAATGTCGCAGTACCTCTAAAAATCGCAGATCACTGCCATTACTAGTAAAAAAAAAAAAAAAATTATAAAAATGCCATAAATCTTTCCCATAGTTTGCAGACGCCTTGAGGCGATTCAGTTCGCATTTGCAGCGCTTTACAAATCATTTATTACTTATTGGGATTTTTTTTACCAAAAATATGTAAAAGAATATATATTGGCCTAAATGAAGAAATTTGTTTTTTTAAAAACATTTTGGGGATATTTATTATAGCAAAAAGTAAAAAATATAGTTTTTTTTCCAAAATAGTTGCTTTTTTTTTTGTTTATAGCGTAAAAAATAAAAAACACAGAGATGATCAAATACCACCAAAAAGAAAGCTCTATTTGTGGGAAAAAATGTTGTTTAGGTACAGCGTCGCACGACCGTGCAATTGTCAGTTAAAGTCTCTCGTATCGCAAAAAATGGCCTGGTCATTAAGCAGGAAAATCCTTCAGTCTGTAAATGGTGAAGGGGGAGTGGCAGGGGGTGTGTCCTATGCCTACAACATTTGGTAATTCCCATCTAAAAAAGTTGGGAGGTATGCATTTGGTTGGTGGTTGGAAGCATGCTGCAGAAGACAGTGAGAAAGGTTACATGAGGCTAGTGGAGATCACTTCTATTACCCCTTTACAAACCAATGCTCCTTCAGCTATATACTGCTGGATTCCAAACGCCACACTACAAGCATCAAAGGGTTGCATAGGGCCCTTGGGCCACAGGTAGAGCACCAGGGGGCCTAATCTCAGAGGAAGATCACCTCTGACTCTCATTTCAAGTTACAGTACAGGAACAAAGAGAATGCCAGACCACTGGCAAAGTCCAAGTAAGAAAATAAAACATAATTTTATCAATGGACTTTACCATCTTTTATTTGTGGACATTCTTACTAGAACTTTACAATCGGTCTCGCTGGCATCCTCCTATCTTGCCTATAATGCCATCTTTTGGCAATTAGGTTGAAGCATAGGGATGAGATGAACATACCTTGGTTCAGTTTGCCGAACTACGCTAAAGTTCTGAAAAATAATCTGAACCCCAATGAAACCATTAGGAAACAAATCTTTAAAATCAGCTGTGGCCATTTTCAAGGCTAATAAGCAATGGATTTTCCAACAAATTGTATGGAGGTTGGGTATTGCCCTGGTTGACATGTACTAATGATTTTTTTTTTTTTATACATACCTGGTAGCAGGAATTCTAATAATGCCTAAAATAAAACACTAAAAATGCCCAATTAAATAACATGCTTGGGGGATGCCCCAAACCTGTCTTTGAAGTGGCGCATCTGTATGACGCATGCAGCGTACTACAGCAAAAGTGACATTTACAGTGATAAAAAAAGTCATTCAATTTACCAAGACTCCTAAGACTATCATTCTTAGATAAGCTAAGTAAGGCTAAAAGCAAGGGAAAATATATGCACCTCAACAACAATCCTGTACAATTTTGATTATTTAAATGTGTATGTCCAACCAAAACATTTTTTAGCTTAATATATAGTATATAAAGGTTAAAACCCCTGTTGGGATTATTGTTATCTGGTGCACCATTACAGAGAGATTACCATTCCCTTACTATGACAATGATTTCAACAGACGGGAAGTGAGAATAAAGATTAGTAGAATCGTAGTGTAGCAACCTCCTAGTTAGGTGCTAGGATGTTAGGTAAATTTAGTTATTTCAGCAATTGTTTATTGCTGTGGGCTGATCTGTGTCTTACACAGTGGCAGGCCGTGCATTGCAAGCGCATGGGCACCGCCCCCCCCCCCCCTGCCACCGCCTCCCTATCCATGAGCCAGAGGCTCTAAAAGGCTTCAAAATAGGGTGGGATGAGGGCGCAGAGAGTGCGCTCTGATCCCACCCAATTGTGTGACCATAGCGAATGAATTCTCGCTATTTTCACACTACAGTGCCTCCCCGCCAATCAGGAGGCAGGTCGGTGAGACCTATTTCCCTATTGGCCAAGCGCAGGGGGGTTGGGGAGTGATGTCAGTGGAACGAGCCCAGAGCCGGACCTATGGGCATGCGGGGGGGCAAGTGCTGTCAGTGGAATGAGCCCAGAGCCAGACATCCTGGGGGGGGGGGGCGGGGTGTGCGGGTGCTGTCAGTGAAGCAAGCCCTGCTGAGGGGAGGGGCGTGGTCTATATATAACGATTTGTAATGCTGGACTATATATACTGATCTGTAATGCTGGGCTATATACACCTATCTGTAATGCTGGGCTATCTACCCCATCTGTAACGCTGAGCTATATACCCTGATCTGTAAGGCTGAGCTATGTACTCTGTCCTGTTATTCTGGGGCTGTATACTGTCCTGTGATTCTGGCACTGTATACTGTGTCCTGTGATGCTGAGCTGTATACTCCTGACACTATGGGTGGAAGCAAGTAAAATACAGGGGAAGGAGTGGGTGGATTCTATAAGGGGTGGGGCTTATGAGAAGTGGTCATAAAAGAAGGGCAGGGTTTGGTGCCCCCCCATCCTAAAACTTCACCGGCCACCACTGGTCTTACAGGTTGAGGGTTTGATTGACTCTCCCTGTCTTCTGGAAGGTTTTAAAACATAGGAGTGGACCAAGTTAAATGAGCAGTCTGATTATTTATGGGACCTTAGCTAATCCCTGAGGAGGTGTGCCCAGTAGATGGAGGTTGAAAGGTTGGAGCAGTTTGTCTTGTTCTGGATGAGAAGTCCCCAGCCTGCGGGATCCTCTGGGCAGATTGCTGGAATTTGCTGCATGATCCTCAAGGTTACAGTTGTGGCGCAGCTGGGGTGCCTACTTCCAAAATCGTTGCTGAGCTAGGATCTGTTTGGGAGAGCTCAATGAAGAGTGCCGGGTGGAAGTTGTAAGGAGCTCAGCTGTCCTGGGGCATTGAGAGCATTAACCTCTCCCTCACTGGAAAGTGTCTGGTGGATACTGCAAAGAGGCATCCGGTGCTCCTCTGACATTGTGAGTACTCTGAACCGAGCTCAAGATCCTAGTGACTGTATGCTGTTGCTTGTGGATGAAAGTGCCAATGGCAGCTCTAATTGAGAAAGTCCAGTTCCTACAAGGTCTCAATTCTGGTCCCTTTCTCCTTTTCCTCTTGGCATAGAGACTGTTAAGAGAAGCTTAGGAAGTGTGTCCTCTTGTTACTGTTAACAATTATAACGTATCCCATACCACCCTGCACCTTCTCTAAATGTATTCAGTAAAAAATTACAAAAAGACATCCCCTAGACCAGGGGTCTCCAAACTTTCGAAACAAAGGGCTAGTTTACTGCCCTTCAAACTTTAAGGCGGGCCGGACTATTGCCAGTGGGAGTAGAAAATGCCTTGGCATCGGTGAGAGAAACAATGCCATAGGCTTGGTGGTCAGCGGGAGTATAAACAATCATTGGTGTCAGTGGCAGGAATAGTACCACATTGTTGGTGTCAGTGGGAGGAATGGTGCCCCAAGGGCCAGATAAAGGCAAGTAAAGGGCCACAGTTTTCAGGCCCCTGTTGCAGACTGATTTCTGAGCCAGAATGAATGGACTGTTGCCTCTGCATTTTTGTGGGAAAGTACCTGGTATACTCAGCGACTCCTAAGGGGGTAGCCCTTCAGTAGAATAAAGAAAGGCTAGAACCCCTGCCAGCTTTTTTATTGCTGTATGTGCCTCTATAGCAGATTTTCTGCTGCTTTCTGTCTGATGGAACTGTTATCACTAGGGACAGTAAGTGAAGGGAAATCTGTATAGCAATAAAACCCAACAGAGGTGCTTATCCTTCCCCAGTTAAACAAAAAAAATTTTGATTGGACGTGCACTTTAACATGGAATATTTGAATTCCTGCATTAGTCCATCTCGATTGCTTCTTAATATAGGCTTGATCATCATAGGGAAACACAACATTCATTTTCAGTGACTTTAAATATCTCCTCCTTTAAAAAATAATATCAAGCCATTTCATCAGATGTGTGCTCCTCTGCATTGCTATCGGGAAAGTTCACGCAATTATAACATCAAGAAAACATACTTCCCTTATAATTTCTTCATTTTGCTCTGATGTCTATACTTGTGGTGCCAACTGCCTTTCGCTTGTCAAGTTGTGCCAGAGCTGCACCTGCTCTGCCTTAAACCATCTACATCCGACATTTAAATAATTGATTGCAATGCAGTAATAACACGACTGCGTTGTAAATAATGCAAACATACATTCTTTGTGATCCTGGCAGTTACATAAATAAAATACTTTTTATCTTTTTCTAGCAGACAATGGCCTGGAGCACGCATGCTAGTATTTCGAGGATGCCAGCCAAAACTGCCTTAGCGCAGGAAAGAAACTTACATAAGACAGCCTCACCCAGCTGATCTCAAGGGTTCTGCTACACCGAATCAGCCTTAGAATTTAGCAGCCAGGTCAATTTCCCATCTATTCTTTTCAATGAGTTTCAGTAAATCTTTGTAATTGGATTTTTAGATGTAGAAATGTGTTGACCGCCATTTAACAAATTACCATCTCCAACCAAACTTGCATGTCAGTTCACTGGGAGCAGATACCGTGAAGATCATTTCACAACTCATTTATAACTTCAATAAGTACAAATGGTGCTCTTTTTCTTAATAATTGAGAAATGCTCGTTTTCCGACAGGTTGTATGGAAACTCGATAATCTTCTTGAGTCTTTAGATGGGAATCTATGGATTTTAGTCAGTAAACCATGAGAGCCATTAAATATTTTTCTCACTTTTATAGTACAAAAATAATTATCATGAATTTTAATTTTAAGCATGGGCTGACAGGTGATGGAGTAGCAACAATGAATAAAAACTTGGATGTAGAGATGCATTAGCAGGTAGAAGGATGGAATAATGAACTGATCGATGGATTAGCTGAGAGGTAGGTAATACGATGAAGGATAGGTGGAAGAAGTAAGACATGATGGATAGGCAGACTGATAGATGGATGGAGGGGATATATGGATGGGTGAATGCGGTAAACTGGTTTTCAGAGTAATAGAAATGGCTCAGTTGTTATTGAGTCTTATCTTAATTTATCACATCACATTTATTTAACGTACCTGTAAAACCAATTTAAAGCAAATGAGTTACACTTATCTTTACCCTAACCCCTCACACTAGCCATTAGCATAAAGCGATATTAAACCCAAAACCCAAAATGTAACATATTGCAGCTTACCAATCATTAGATGTGGTGGCTGCATTGGTTTTCTGTTCTTATGCTTTTTTCCTCTGCCTTTACCTGTTGATCTGGCCAGTAACACATCTCCTGTACTCTGTGTATTGGTGTGACTCTGTTGTCACACTGACAGCAGAGTTTTGCTGATTTGAATAGTAGAGTCACTTTTCCAATATAATATTCAGAACTGGCCAAATCAGTCCAGCTTTGGCTGCCATTGCTGACCTTTCCTTTTAGGAATGTATGTTCCTTAAAAGAGAAGTATGGGTTTGGGGTTTTTTCAACTATCATACTTACCTAGGTGGCTGCTGCATCTATCCCCCAGTGCCTCTACACTAAGAACTAGGGTTGTCCTGATACTACTTTTTTAAGACCAAATACAAGTACTGATACTTTTTTCCAAGTACTCGCCAATACCGATTACCGATAATTTTTTTTAATGTCATGTAACAGTTTGACTGATGGGCACTGATAGGTGGCACTGACTGATGGCTAGCACTGACTGATGGGGACTGATAGGTGGCACTGATAGATGGCACTTATGGGCACTGACAGGTGGCACTGACAGGTGGCTGGCACTGATAGGTGGCACTGATAGATGGCACTTATGGGCACTGATAGGTGGCACCGACAGGTGGCTGGCACTGATAGGTGGCACTGATAGATGGCACTTATGGGCACTGATAGGTGGCACCGACAAGTGGCTGGCACTGATGGGTGGCTGGCACTGAAATGCAGCAATAAATTACATGAGGAAAGGCTTTATTTTTGAAATGCTGTGCTGTGACACCCATCTTGGTACACCCTGTCGCAGTAAGCAGCAGCAGACATCTTGTTACACCCAGCTCGAACTATATGGGCTGGGTGTAACAAGATGTCCGCTGCTGGCTTACTACAGCCGAGTGAGGGTGTACCAATATGGGCGTCGGGATGTTCAGCCACCCATGGCTCTCTCTGTTATGTCTCTCTCTGATGTCTCTCTTTCTCTCTGATTTCTCTCTCTCTCTGATGTCTCTCTCTCTCTCTCTCACTCGTATGTGTCTCTCTCTCTCCCTGATCTCTCTCTGTAGTTTTGTACTTGGATCTCCTGAGGAGATAGGAAAGTGAAAGTAAACTCAGCTTCAATCTCTATCACAGCGAGGTACAGGGCAGCAGAAGACACGCCCCCTTCACACACACCCCCTTGTAATGTGTTTCATTACACAGGCTAACTCCGCCCGCCCTCTCAGTCCACAAATTGACTCCGCCCACCCTCTCCATCCACACGCTGACTCCACCCACCCTCTCCGTCCACACGCTGACTCCACCCACCCTCTTCGTCCACACGCTGACTCCGCCCACCCTCTCCGTCCACACGCTGACTCCGCCCGGCGACCAGTTATCAGATAAGACATTAGGAGCATTTATGCGAGTACAAGTACTTGCGCAAATGCTCAGTATCGGTCCCAATACCGATACTAGTATCGGTATCGAGACAACCCTACTAAGAACCGAGCGATCAAACTTCGCCAATGGCTCAGTTCTCACAGCTCCCTGAGCAAAAAGCTGCTGACTGTCAATCAGCAGTTCTCCGCTCTGCTCCCCCGCGCTCAATGGAGCGGTGAGCTGTGGAGGGGTGGAGAGCGGCCGTCTCAGGCTCTCAACGGCTCGTTGAAAGGCTGAGAGAGATATTAGTCCAGGCACCTGGTGGATCCAGACTTCTATTGTCATGATGACGCGGTTTCTGGACTGATTTCTGTGACGTCAGCAGACAGCGGACTTCAGTCTGCTCTCTACTGAAAATGGGTCACAAAAGTGCAAAAGGAATTGCACTCCTGTGATCCATAGGAGAAGTCCAGCCAAAGCTCGTAACATTAACATACATTAAACTTTAACATACTTTGGCTTAAGTCCTTTCTTAGTCACTGTCCTGGAACAAGCATAGAGATAAGAATGTCTGATAATTTTATGACACTTATTTTTGGCACACTTGTTCTGAGTCTCTGAATCTGACATTTAATCACCAGACACAGCCAAGCAACGGGCAGGAGCACAGAAATTTCCCACAGGACAGGTGCACAGGTGAGTATTATCGAAGCGAACTTGGAGCAGCACTTTCTCCAGGAAGGCTAGGTATTTTAGCCTTTCTATTTAGTTACTGTGACAACAGGCCAATAAAACCATTCGGTTATACTGTATCTAGGACAGGAAGCATGTATCTCAAGTTATATTCAAACCGAACACTAAGCTCATCCCTAGATAAAAAAAATAATACTACTGGAGGTGATAGAGGGTCCAATAGCGGCTGGTTCAACCAATGTGCTCAAACCAGATGGGAGTTGATCATTTTGAAATTATGTTCATTAATTGAATAAGATCATCGAGTTTAACACCTATCCCATTCCTCCGCATTGAACAATAAATCGATTGCCTAGGAACAGCACAGTATACGACCACGTTGGACGTGACCATGAAATATTGGCAGACCCCCTTTTCAGCCAAGGAAAAAACAGCATTTTTAACACCTGATGGGGCACTCTAGTATCAGAGGATGCTCTTTGGGTTAAAAACTGCTCCTATTACATTTCATGCGATGGATAGGATACTCAGGCCCCATCAAAAGTATGCTGTTGCTTGCCTAGATGATGTGATCATCCATACTGCAGATTGGAACTCTCATTTATCAAGGGTTCAAGCTGTATTAAATGCTATACAAGAAAATGGATTTATGGCCATTTAAAAAAGTGTGCCATTGGGAGATGGTATAATTAAACCGGAAGTAAACTGAATTGAGGCCATGTAAAATTGCCTGCGCCCCACTAATAAGAAGCAAGTTCAAGCGTCCTTATGATTCTCCAGTCGTTACCAACAATTTATTTCTCATTTTGCCTCACAGGCTGCACCTCTTTACCATTTAACAAAAGGGAAGAAGTGTGCCAGGAATAAGAGGTCCTCTGAAGCGGATGCTAACTTTGGGACTTTAGAACAGACCTTGTGTGGTCACAGCCAGCTTTATACTTTCCTGACTTCTCTAAAGAGTTTATAGTACAGATCGATGCAGGAAACCAAGGTCTTACAAGTTAAAATATGCCATCATTGGAAAAGCTTAGCTGTGAAGTGGGCTTTTTATTCCTTAAATACTAGCTGTTGGGTAGAATTTTTGATCTGATAACGCACAGTTAAAATTTATGTCCCAAAACAAAGAGATCAACAGGAGGATTAATACAGTATGTTGTTCCTGGATCTTCAAGATTTAAGCTACACGGTAAGGCCCCTTTCACACGGAGCAGATCAGTTGGACGGACTCCGCTAGGTCAGCGGGGGATCGCTCCATTGATCCCCGCTGAGCAGGCAGATGACAGGTCCGTCTCCGCTCACTGTGCAGAGATGGACTTGTCAGATCCCCGCTGTCCTCTATGGGAAGATCAGATAATGTCAGTTTTCATCCGATGCGCTGAATGTATCGCCATCCTTCTGTTTTCAGTGGATCCTGTCGGATTGGATGGCAGGCGGGTGTCAGCAGACACATATCTGCTGACATCCGCCTGCCCATAGAAGTCAATGGGTGGCCCACTCAGATCCGCCTGAAAAACAGACAGGCGGATCCGATCGGGCCGATCGTGTGAAAGGGGCCTAAGGCATCACCCTGATGTCAAGGTGGGGGTTGTTAAGCTACAGATGCCTTGTCCTGGTTTCACTTATGCCCCGTCCCAAGGTTAAAACAAGAAGAGGGTACATGACAGTACACCAATAAAAACTTCTGGTTGTATCCAGGATGGGACTTACGCATGTCTCAGACCTGAAAGTTTTCAGAATATTTTTCTTTTTTTTTACGTGGGGGAGGTTGTTTGGGCTGGCTAATTAGACAACAAGCCCAGCTGAAGCAAGTCTGGCGGTTTCTATACAAACCCCCAGCCTGCCCTGGGATTTTGCTCAACCCTAGAATCAGTTTCTGAGCATGTCAGGCTGGGTAGCACTCAACTACTAATGTGGTGTAATACAATAATACAATACAATATAATATGTTTGGTGAACCACAGCCAAGGACTTAATATGTAGAGAATTAGGCACATGGGCAGCAGTAGGTTGCTCCGGGTCTGTTAGCCAGGAACCCTACATGTTAATTTGAACTCATCAAGGAAATTTCACCCACCCCACTCCTGAGCAAATTCCTCACATTACACATCCTGCCAAGCATGCTAGCATAGGTTTAGGCCCCTTTAAAACTCAACTCAAGACAAACAGATAAATACACAGTTGAAATACAAATTGCATAAGGCAGGTATTTAGCTGCCAAAGGATTTGCATTTCTGTCTATCCAGAACAAAGCTCTGCAACAGAGCACAGCTTTACATTACATTAGGATGTAATTGAAGCAACAATATTTATCACAAAATATGTTGGGCGAAATGAATTTCCCCAAGAGCAGGAACACGGCTTCAGAAATTACAGTGAAGCTATATAATTCATAGTACATACGATATATTTAATGTTCGGGTTTTACCCATGACCTTTGTAATACATTTTATTCTGATAAATTAAAGAAGTAAGAGAGTTAACACATAATTCACAAAAAAAAAAGATTGATAACGCAAGAAGATAATAACAAAGAAAATGTATGGCAAAAATCAATAGTGAAGGCTAAATAAATTTTAGCTTGCCTGTAAACATAGTTTTAAGAGTACATATAACAGAAGTGGTTTTAGTGTAGGGCTGTCCAACTGTATGTCTGGGCAAAATAAATAATATATACAGTACATGTCTAAAATACAATGCACATTTCTGCATATTTTATCCCTTTATTTACGCTGCACAGGGGGTTTTGAGACAAATCAGCATTGTGGTTGATGTATATCACCCAACGTTGTTTCCAATGCGTGCTGACAGTCAATACTGAATTGATACCTGATGGCTCCTTTGTAGTTCCGGCTCCTGTGAACTCAGATGGAGGTGCTGGGAGTAGTGCAGAGAGTGGGAAGTGAAGGCGGAGGGGACTTCCAATGGCAGCACTGATCACAGACTCTGATAGGGAGCACGGAGCTTGAGTACATGGCTGAATAAGGAGGTGAGATGAGCCTGTGTAAGGCAGCAGCGTGATGCATAGTGCAAGGGGGGGGGGTGGGGTGGAGCATTGTGTGTATAAGCCAGCAGTGTGATCCAGGGGGAGGGGGGCAGAGAGCCGGAGCATTGTGTGTATAAGGCATGTAAAATTCATGTTAGTGGTCCGCTGGATTCAAAACTGTGAGGTTAGTGGTCCGTGAGGTCCGAAAGGTTGGCGACCACTGGTCTGATACAACCTTTGCTTGTTAGCTGAACAGTGCCTGCATCCATTCAGATGCAGCCACTGTTCAGGTATTCTGACAGACACCAGCTGTGGTTGTCATAAACCAATGGCCTCAACAGGAGATTCCTCCGTTTGTGCTTTATTTAGCCCACAGGTTGAATGAAAATATTCTAAGTGTGTACTCAGCTCAACTGGTACAAACTTGAGTCAACTTGCCTGTACATTTTTTTCTGTGATCTCAGTTAAACTTTAACCCCAAAACTGATATTTATTTTTTTTAATCTATATGAAGGTTAAACTACCTGATAGCTCTATAGGGAACCCAGTATGATTTCTGTTCTTCAGTTTGCAGGTCTTCATAAGGACTGCAAGAGAAGTATAAAGGGTACCTGGTAGTATTCCTGTCCTGGTATAGAAGGAGTTGGACTCCAAGATGGACAGATTTGGAAGCGATATCAAGGCTATCTCCTTTCAAATAGAGAGATATAGTTACAGGATCAGTTCCCCCACCAGATTGCAACTGACCTATAAGGCAATACAGGGGGGTTTTGGAGTTATTATGCATTTCACAGGCAATAATGCCATAATAAATACCATGCTGATAATGGCTTTTGACTTTGTTGAATTGGTTTATTGATCTGTGGATGCTATGAGGAGGACTGTCAAAAATCCACTCATCTCTACCAACATTCCAAATCCCAAGGGTCCAAAAACTGACATTTGGAAGGTAGCTGGAATGTAAGATGGAATTGTTGGGTCAAGTATTTGTTACTCATCTTTTGCAAGCGATGAACATTATTTAACGTAAAAAAAAGTATGCAGCTTAGGACTTCTGACCCCATTCTGACTTTAATCTGTGTTATCATCATTTCACATCACTGATTTAGAATGAATTGCAACAGAAGAAAGTCAGGCAACTAGCATTTTTAGAAACAGAAGAACCCTCCATATTCTCTCCATAAAGGTGTCCTCCTTTATACTGACAGCTGCCTTATTGAGATACATTTTTATTCACTGTTAGAATTATGGCTTTTTTTCAGATTTTCGAACTACACTACAGCTGTGCTTACAACATATGTAACATGATTATTAAAAGGAAAAATACAAAACATTACCTGGAATGGATAAGTACTGTTGATGTACAGGACTTTCTTTAACCATCTGTTGCCTTTATTTCCGAATGCCTGCCACAACAACTGGCCCCTTGTGTTCCTCATGGTTCGCTTGTAGATTGCCAAGGAATAGATCTGGCTTCCAAACATATGGTATTGAAAGCGGAAGATGCAGGTTTTATTATCGTTGTTGATGGTGGCATCTATTTCAGGGCTTAGTAGGATAGCTTGGTTCCTGTACATTTGAGGCTCTGAGGTCTCAATGTAGAGGTAATGCCCTCGAACTGTGCCCAAAGTATGGTCCTTCATAGGTCCCGTGTCTAAAGTCGGAGTCTGGCCTTGGTGTCTTGTCCAGTCAAAGTCATCTTCTGTGTCTTGTGCCCAGTTACATAATCCATCTTCAAAGTCACATTGTAATTCAGAGGCTGAAAGGAAGTAAGTGTTAAAGACATTGAAGAGGAACTCCAGTAGAAACTTTTTTACTTGTTTTTGAGAGGCATTAAATTAGGTTAGAAACTTTTAGACTTGAAGGACTTTATCTGTCAGGTTTCCCCGCACTTTACGTGTTCCAGGAGAACAGCAAATGAAGGGAATTTCCCCAATGGAGACACAAGCAATAGTTAAAGTGGTACTATGGGAAAAATCAAAAATTACATCTGTGATGCAGTCTTTCACTACCAAGATAGTTATCCCTCCTACAGAACTCCGGTTTTGCTACTTGTTGATTGTGCCAGTAGATACATGTTTCCCACTTATTTTAACATGATGACAACACTTCATTCTGCAGTGAAATTTCATAGCAGCATTGTCACCCCGTGGATAAAGCAGTCTTAGGTGAATTAACTAACTACATACCTCCTGGCAAGCAGCTAAACTTACAGTTGAAATAGATACTAGTCACATTCAACTTTACTCCTTCTGTAATAGTAAAGAGCTGTTATGTTGATTCTTTGCCATTGCTCTGCCTTTAGCCTAATATTTGGGCTACTTATGAATGTAACCACCATAGTTGGGCTGCCTGTGAATTTTATAACACTCATTATCATTGTATTCAATCCCTGTCTCCCTGTGGAGCCACTTATATCCAAGGCCCAGACATATTCAACTGTAAAATGCCAGAACCTTTATTGATCACTAAGGCTCAGGCATTTCTCAGCTGAATGCCAGCAGTTGGAGCCTGGTTTTTGAAAAGTGGACCAGTTTCAAACTGAAAATCCATGTGGCCCCATGGGGATAGGTGATGATGTTTGAAGGCTAAGGCTGGCTGTACACCAGTAGAATTTCATTAGAAAAAAAAAATCTGAATATTTTTTTTCTAATATCTAATATTTAATGGTATCGTTTTTAAATGTAGTGTAGAGTAAAATTGAAGGAGAATAATGAAAAATGTTTCTCAAACAAAGACAATTCTAAGTGAAAATGTGGTTTTTGTTAGAGAAATATAATACATATTGCAACCCGCATTTGCATCCCACACCCAAACTTTGAATTTGAAATATTGACAAGGTAACTGAACAAGAATTTTATTGGGGTTTTCGTACAAAAATAGTTGAGTCCACAATGGTACTAGCAAATCCTCAGACAAACGATTTTTCAGAATTTCCGTGGTGCGAACGTTTGAAATTAAATTCTAACACTAAAGTTTAACATGGGTTTTTGTTGACAACCTGCACAGTGCCTGGACTTCACCAGTTGTAACCTTTCAGGACAGGAAAGGTTCACTTTAAATGCAAAACTGTTAATATTTGGCTGGAGTGCACTTCAATATAACTTTATATAAGTAAGCCTCTCTGGTCCTGCCATAATATATGTATACTTAACAGCCCGGTGCTTTTAAGTTATTACAATTTCCGTGTTGGGAACACAATCATCTATCTCTGTAAGAACATCAAAGACAGATTCTATATTCTCTTAACCAAAGATCTGAACACACTTAGATTCATCAGCATGTTTATCAAAGGGATATAACCATGATAATGTGAGAAAAGAGATATGGGAAATTACATTGAGGAGCCATTTTAAGGGGCCAGTTTTTAAACATAAAATAAAATTACTTTTTAAAGAGCTAACAGAGAAAAAACTGTTTCCATGTAAATATTCATTTGTCAGAGATATCTGCTACATGAGCTGTTTATTAATATACACATATCCTAAGCAGGAAATAAGAATAGAGTGATTAAAATAGAGGGACATAATGAGTCTAAAGGGTTTTGGCCCCCCAGAGAATTCTTTCATTTACAGTCAACTTATCTCTTAATGAGAAAATATAGTCTTTTGTTTTTATATTTTTTAAAATGCAAACAAATATGATCAGCTTGGTGTAAATAATGTCCTAAAACCAAGTTTCTAGGTATAGCTATAAATATACAGTATGTGTTTACAGGTGCAGTCATATCGGCTAATTAATGGGCATAGTACAGGTTCATAAATCTAATAAAAAACAATGCAGCGCTATAATAACAAACACCCAGTGTCCATTAAACCAGATATACAGGTTTATCAAAAGTCCATAGTAAAGTCTATTTAATCCAAACACAAGTGTATACAATATCCCCACATGCAGTGAAAATTCCTTCATGCAATCTAAAATCTAAAACTCCATTGTTGGTATTTTACCTGCTAGCAAATTAAGAGTTAAGTGTCAGTGAAAACGGATATAAGCCAATGACTAGTCCTGCTTAGCTATACCCTTGAAAAAGTCGAATATGACGAAACGCATCAGCGCGTGGCTAAGTGGAAACTGGAAGTGCCGTAACAAGAAGTGGCGCCATACTGGTTCTGGTAGAAGCAGTGAGATCCTGAGCGGCAGAGTGTAGCATTTCACTGTATGGCTCTTGAGCTTTGAGGCTGTTTTTTCTGATTTGCCTGCATGTTTTTATCTTTTTATAAGGAGGTTTCTTTTGATAAATGTTGATGGACACACTTCACCATTGGAGTCTTTTCACATACATTTTTTATGGGATTATCATGGTAAGAAGTATGGGGAGTTATGGAGGAGGAACGCCTAATTTAACCACGATGTCCGAGTGGTCTGCAAGCGATGCATGCCTGTTCATAATATGAGAGGCATTTATATGTGGCGAGTTCTTGTCCTTTGGGGCAGTGGCACATCACGAAAAGCACTGGTGATTGCATGAGGGAATTTTCATTGGATGTGGAGATGTTGGATACACTAGTGTTTGGGTTAAATTTACTTTACTATGGACTTTTATTAACCTGTATATCTGGTTTAATGGACATTGGCTGTTTATATTACAGCACTGCATTGTAAAAAGCACTTTAAGTTGCACCCTGTGATTTTTCGATTTGTGTATTTGAATGTAGCAGCAGTAACAGGGTTTATGTGGTTGAATTTACCCTTATTAGTCACATATTTATATTTGTGGTGATAAAATAATTTTGTTTTGTTATAGCACAGGTTCACTTTTAAGTGGACCTATATTCAAAATGTGGAGATTTGTTGTGTATAGAAAGGGTTAATTGTGCTTCAGTTGAAATCTGAAGTACTTTGAACCCCCCACCCCATCAGCCATAATCTTGCAATACTATGAGGGTTAGTAGAGTCAAGGAACCTGTGACCTGTCCTCAAAAGTGCTGACTATGCCCACATGTCCTGCTAACCTTCTGCACTCATGGCTATAGCTTACATGAATGGAAAATAATAGCTTTTCATTCATGGAAGCCATAGTGCAGTTTCTAAAAATGGAGAAGGTAGGCTGAGGGGTGGGCATAGTCTGCACTCTTGATGAAGGCCTGTGACAGATTCCTTGGCTCTATTAACCCCCACAGTACTGCATTGCTCTCCCTGTGCCTAGGCAAGTCTGTGTTTTGATTGAGTGCTCACTATTCTCCTTACTGTCAAGGAAGCTGTACCTGAAGTGCAAGTATCTCCCTGTTTTCGATTAATTCACTCTATGATCTTTATTCACTGTTGCTGCTTCTTCTCGAATATTTACCCACCAGCCAATAGAACATCAGTCCTCAGATGGGCAGCTCTGACATGAGGAAGCAAAGCCCTGCTCCTATACCAAGATGGCCACCTCTACACAGTGCAGAATAAGGCATGGTATGTCAGCAATGGGTGAAAGTTTAGTTTCAAGGAAGCTAAAGGCAGTACTGGTGACTTCGACCTCCACATGCTTTTTTTGGGGCGTAGCTTCCAGGGTTATTTCAAAAGCACTGTTTGATGAACTACTCTATTTGAATGTTTAAGCTTGGTATTCCTGTCCCTTTCAATTACTGTTTTGTCTTTCAACCAGAGAGAGAAAGAGAGCAAGAGAAAGAATGAGAAATTCTGTATGTAGCCCAACAGAGAGTGCACAGGCCACATGGGCTTTGCTGCTTAACTGCAGGCAGGAGACAGGAAAGATTTTATTAGACAGAGAAAAGACATAGCGTTTACTATAGAGTAGCTACAAATGTGTAAACACTGCCATCTACTGGCTGATGTAGTTGTTGCACAAGAAAAGTTCCACAGCAAAGAATCATGTAAAAAGATAGGTGGTCCAACCTGAAAGAATGTATAGGAGCAACAGACTGAAAGTCAAATGAAGGTAAATCGGTTGGACATTCTTGACTTTTATAATGTTCCACTATTAATGTTTTGATGATAGCTAAATATAAATGTTGGGATATAATTGTTATAACACTTACTGCAGTTACTCTCATCAGACATATCTCCGCAATCATCAATCAGGTCACACACCAGTAGACTGCTGATACAAGCCCTGGTATCTGTACACCAGAATTGGTCGGGCCCTTTGCAGCTGGATGCAGGAGGGGGCAGAGAACAGTTCTCAAACACAATGTCATCAATAGCGGATACACCTTCGTACAACCCCATAATGATTTTATTCACTGATAGCTGAAAAGGGTGAGACAGGCGATCAAGCTGGATAAATCCTTTCCACCACTGATTTCCCTGGCTGTAGTAAGTTTTCCACAACACAGTGTGGGAATTGTCATCATTGATATGGAGGACAAACTCTATCGCTCCCACATCTGGTCCATAGTTATAATACCTGAAACGAGATAGTACATTTTAGTGTGAGCAGAGCAATTCTGATATTTATTGATTACCGGTGCTTTATTTGAATTATAAGTTCACCCTTTTGTAAAAAAAATAACAAATGCACATTATTTTGCAGGTAAAAAGTGCATTTAAAAAAAAAATAGGAGCATGTAAAGCATTGCATCAGGCTCCAGCAGACTCTTCGCATAGCTGGTATGGGAAGGCAGTTATCTGAGAGCAGAAAGATCAATGGACTATGAGGAATAGACATTCGTTTTGTTCCGAACTTGTTTTTTTTAATAATTTCAACAAATTCGTTAATTCAGAAACATCAGAATTAACGAAAACCAGTTTAACAATTTTTTCCGAATATTCATAAATTAGAATATTCGAAAATTCGTCAATTCGTAAATTTGAAAATGTGAAAATCTGAAATAATAACTATTAAATTATAGGTATTGGAATTTCCTTTCAAATTTGGCTGTTAGTGGACGTAACGAATATGAATTTATCCGCAGTTACGAATTATCCGAAAAAATGAATGCCGTATTTAAACGAATGGAACATAATGAATTAATAATAATAAATAATAATAATAATAAAAACTTTTTATTATTATTATTTATTATTAATTTGTTCCCTTCCATTTGTTTCGATGCCACATTCATTATTATAATGAATATAATGAATATAATTCGTAACTTCTTTCTTTCTTTCTTTCTTATTTTCGGATTTTTCAGATTTTCGAATTTACGAAAATACGAATTTTCGAATTTATTAATTTTTTAATTTATAAATTTACGCATTTTTTAATATACAAATTTACACATTTTCCAAAAAAAAGAGGGAAACAAAATTTTTCGGCAGACCACATGTCTAACTAGGATGCTCACCAGTGCCCTTACAACTCATTGAAAACTACAAGCCATCAGCCGCAATGGCTGACGGTACTTGTAGGCATTTAGTCACAGAAAACTGTGAATGAAAACAGTGGAATGTTCCAAAAGTGAATTTATCCTTTAAAGGGTCAAACACAAAAAATATTATTTGAGTTTTTGGTTGATACTGAAAAGTTAAGCCACCTAAAAGTTTCTTCTATTTTATCTCCATATTGTCTGTTGTAAGATCCCCATGCTGAGTTCCCTGATCTACACAAGTAATCCCTATAATGTGTACATGATGTGTATTCTTTATGACCGCCAGCTCCGTCTAATGGCCATAATGCAGTCATTTTCTGAAATCAGGAAAATACCACAATATGGCCACTAGATAAATGTGACGATTACTGGGATTATTTGGAGCGGCTGCCCCAATGCTTAGGCATTCGCACAGCAATTTATTTTTTAAAAATACGCTCCATAAAGTTGTCTGGAAACATCCAAGTTTTCCAGTCAGACAGTAATAGAGTTGGTTATCATAGCAGGAAGATCTCATTATTGGAGCTTCCAAAACACATAAGAAGCTACAGACTGACAGCCTCCTTCTATAATTAAAAAATCACTATCTGTGTGAAATTAAACCCTTTTTTTTTTTAATGTAATATATTGCAGCTTGCCAATCCTCAAAATGTGATGGCTGCATTCTTTTTTACGCTTTTTCCTTTTCTTTTTACATGGTGATCCAGTCAGTAAGTCTGTTATTTTTCAACTTCCTTTAGCAGACCAAGCTGTCCAGCAAAAGTGACAGGCAACCTTTTTATACACTGACTCTGAAAGTGGTCTCAAAGAAAAACTTAAAAAGCTGTTGCTGTGACTGCTTAGCTAGAGTTCATATTTCATTAGTCAAGTCCATCTATTTTTTTCTAGTGCATCTACCCTCTCCACCAATTTACAATGCTGCTGTCCAAGTGTGACTCATTTGCTCCTCCATAGAGTGGAGCCACCCCAGGACATGATGTGTTACCTGCACGGATCATTAGGTGAAAATATAGGAAAACATAAAAAAAAAAAGCCATAACATTATGACCACCCACCATAACTTATCAAGGCATGGACTCCACTAGACCTTTAAAGTGCTGTGATATCTGGCACCAAGTCATCTGTAGCAGATCCTTCAAGTCCTGTAAGTTGTCAGGTGGGGACTCCATGGATTAGACTTGTTTTTCCAGCACATCCCACAGATGCTCAATTGGATTGAGGTCTGGAGAATTTGGAAGCCAAATCAAGATCTCAAACTTAATGTTGTGTTCCTCAAACCATTCTTGAATTCATCAGATCAGGCCACCGTCTTAGGTTTCTCTGTGGTCCAGTTCTGATGCTCTTGTGCACATTATAGTTGCTTTTGTCAGTAGAAAGGAGTCAGCATGGGCACCCTGACTGCTCTGTGGCTCTGCAGCCCCATACACAACAAACTATTTTAGTAATTTGATCTACAGAGGCCTTCTATTTGATTGGACTACACGAGCCAGCCTTTGCTCCCCACACGTGTATCAATGAGGCTTGGCCGCCAATGACCCTGTTGCCGGTTCTCCAGTTTTCCTTCCTTGGACCATTTTTGGTAGGGCCTCACCACTGCAGACCGGGAACACCCACAAGAGCTGCAGTTTTGGAGATACTATGAGACATTCATCTAGCCATTACAATTTGGCTTTTGTCAAAGTCGCTTACGGATAGGTGCAGCGTAGTGTGGCGGCAGAGAACACTCGGAGACCAGATGCAGAAAACAGAACTGCATTGAAATTGAAGTTCAGCAACACACAACAAGCCCCATGGGAAGGCAACCTGACTGGGAGCACATACAGGATGCAACGGCGATGAGTAGTAGTAGTAGTAGGTCTCAGGGTGCTGACTGCTTCTGTCTCGAGTAGAGAATGCAACCTAGCCGGTTCGTACCCAAGTGGGGATGCTGCCAGGAAGGATGGCAAGTCACTGCACTTTTCCAACTTGTATGGGACCTTTCCCTGACGCTAAGCACTGACCCTGACAAACGGGAGACCGGTCCCTACTCTAGCCACACGCATAAGGTGCGCCAAGCCCTGGAGCCAGAGTCTTAAATAGACTCTGCCAGGCCCAAGATGGCCACCAGAGTCACATGGAGTGCCAGCATCCATCATATAGCTGCCGCCCGTGACCCAAAAAACCATGGATGAACTAAGATCCTCTTGACTTTCTCTCCCTCTGCAATGCTGCTGCAGTTGAGCGCAGAAGCAGGGAGAAAGCAGACTGCACCTGCCTACATGTTCAAATCTTTACGCTTGTCCAATTTTATTACTTTCAACACATCAACGTCAGGAAGAACATGTTTACTTGCTACCTAATATATCCAACCCATTTTCAGGTGCCATTGTAATGAGATATTCATTTTACCTCTGAGTAGTCATAATGCTATGGCTGATCAGTGTGCATTAAACTTTTTCAACGTTTTTCGGTTTCAATACGCTTTTAAGAGTAACTCCACTTTTGTTGAGAAAAAAAACATTCCCCCTGATTAAACTATGTACATTGCAGGGATTTTAGAAAACTTTGTTGCAGATTCCTACCTTTTGTTATTCTGAAGAAATAGCTGTTTGTTTATCTGTGTCTATGTGCAGAGTGAGCCCCAATTCAAGACATGTCAAATCACATGCCAAATCGCAGCCTATTGCCAGAAACGGCACTGTCCCAATCGGCGGGCTAATTTCCTGCACTACTTTTGGCAACTTTGGGGGCGAGTTCAATAGACATCTGCGCATGAACCCGCTCAGGTGTCTTTCAAATCGTACCCGAACTCGTACTAAAATGCGGGTTTGAAATTGTGCGAGTTCAACTGAACGTTCAGTGTGAACGAGGGCTGAATCTGTATGCCAGTGGTTTTATCATTATCAATCAGCTGCTGCACCTGCAGGGCTCTAATGTGGAAATTGGTAGGGTCTGCATCCCTTTACATGTGCTTTCCCTTTGGGAACATCTCATCAAAAATGACATTTTGTCACAAATCTTACTTAGTGCAGACAATCACACAAGCACGAAATGACATTTTCAGGGGCTGTTCGTTACACTGTCTGTGTACAGAACGCCTCCTGGTTGCCATATTGCATTTAACAGAACATTACAGCACTGCAGATTGAAAAGGAAAGGTCATTTTTTAATAACATTCAATTACAATATGACTTGTAGATGCCATATTATTTTTTTTATTTACTTTTTTTTTTCACAGAAGAAGCGTTACCCTTTAAATAAGTAAACATAGGCACGTAACTGTACAATCCAGACAAGAATATTATAAATTAGATGAGTTTCAATATAACCATTTAAAAATAAAAAGATGATATATTTTGTAAATAAAAGGGAAGACTGTAATGGTAGTTTTGCCGCCCACTAAACTAGTAACACTTAGAGATTAAATAGTGATTTAGGAGAAAATGCAGCTTGAAGATTCTATAAATTTGCAATATTTGTGGTTTTAAACTGAACATTCTTACACAGAAATGATCAAATGAAATAATGGAGAATTAAAATAACTCATCCGTCTCTGTGAACTGAGCCTACTGACTGATAAGAAGCACAGCATGCAAAACAGAAAATGTGATCGTCACATGAATGAAAAAGGATGAAAGTGTTTCTCACCAGAAGGTCAGGGAACAGCCTGCCGCTGCCTGGCTGAACTTCGGGCTCCGTAACTCCGCAATCTGTGAAAAGTTGCTGTTCTTTTTCTGAATAAACATGAAGTGACCTAATACATCAGGACATAAATAAATAAACAGCTATTTAAGACATGTTACATGTAGGGCAGCCAATGTTGTTTTTAATGCCTTTGAAAGCTGTCGGGTAATTGATCATTTTCTACATCGCCATTAAAGTTTTATGCTGTTTATCAAGATACAAGCCTTGAACTGAACTGCGCTGGGTCAAAGCTCTTTTCCAAGTTTCATGTACAAACTTTCATTAAAGTAGAGCAGAAAAGAAGGCGGTTCTAAATGCAGTAATAAAACACTTTACTGACAAGGAAGGGTTAAAAACACTTACAAGATGGAAGTGAAATGTGCATATTAATGAATCCATAACATCCAGCGGGGTGCCTCCTGGGAGTAAGACAGCTGCAGGTGGAAGTTCCAACCGACCACTGTCTCTCTGATCCAGGATGAAGAGCTGTGCTGTCAGGAACAACATGGAATCCAGGCAATCGGAAGTGACGTCAGAGTGGGCGGTACATTTTTCTGAGCATGCCCAGTCGCTCCTTCTTCAAACCAAGATTGGTTTGAAGAAAGAGTTATGCTGTGTACACACGACCGGACTGGTCCAACGGAATTAATCCGTCGGACAATCCCACCGCGTGTGGGCTTCATCGGACCTTCAGCTGACTTTTTGTCAAAAATCAGACGGACTTTAGATTTGGAACATGTTTAAAATCTTTCCGACCGACTCGAGTCTGGTTGAAAAATCTGTTCGTCTGTATGCTAGTCCGACGGTCAAAAAAGGACGCAAGGGCAGCTATTGGCTACTGGCTATGAACTTCTTTATTCTAGTCCCTTCGTACATCATCACGTTCAAACCAACGGACTTTGGAACGGACTTTAGTCCGTTCGTGTGTGTCCAAGTCCGGTCGTCGTAACTCCGTCGAAAGTACATCGGAAAGACCGTCGGACCTTTGATGCTGAAAAGTCCGCTCGTGTGTACACGGCATAACTGGGCCAAGATTGGTTTGAAGAAGGAGTGACTGGGCATGCTCCGAAACATGTACCGCCCACTCTGATCTCACTTCCGGTTACCTGGATTCCATGCTGGTCCTGACAGCACAGCCGTCCATCTTGGATTAGAGAGACCGTGTTCACCACCGCTGGTCGGCTGGAACTTCCACCTGCAGCTGTCTTTACTCTAAGGAGGCATCCCGCTGGATGTTATGGATTCATTAATATGCCTGTTTTTCACTTCCATCTTGTAAGTGTTTTTAACCCTTCCTTGTCATTAAAGTGTTTTATTACTCCACTTAGAAGCGCCTTCTTCTCTGCTTTGTTTTTCCTATAGCGTGTGCTTCCCTCTTCTGAAGTGCTGCTGTGGTGCATTAATCACATCTCAAGAGCCATGTACTGTTTGTTAAAGTCTCCTTGTTATCCAGAGTGCCCCATTCTCTACACTCCTTCCATTAAAGTAGTTCTTGGTGGTATTCATGCTGTGATCTTATATTGGTTAGCATTCTGCCTTGTGGCCGTGGCAGCCTCCAGCTCAAGACACATCGTAAGGAATAGATTTATTAGAAACTCACTGATGTTTATTTACTAAAGCTGGAGAGTGCAAAATCAGTCTCACTTCTGCATAGAAACCAATCAGCTTACATGTTTTATTGCCAAAGGTTATTTGAACAAGCTGAGGTTAGAAGCTGCTTGGTTTCTATGCAGAAGTGAGACAGTCATGAGACAGTCATGAGAAAAATATGTAGACTACTTTTCTTTGAAAATGCCAAATGTCTGGCTGTCATGCTAAACGTGTGGCTTCAATAGTCACTGGCCTTGAGAAAGTATAGAAATAATCTCTAAAGTCAGACTCAGCCAGGAAACTAGTATTTTCAGAAAGAGGCTAGCAAAGACAGTCACATATAACATGACATAATTGCCCATAAATATCCGAGCGTGCATGTCTTACCACCTTTAGACATCTGTTGCCACCCCTAGGCTTCATGTACACTACAGCTCCTAAACTTGAGTTTAGGAGCTTTTGACATTTTTTTGCCAAAGCTCCTAAACTCAACTTCATAAAAGCCTATGGGGGTTATTTACTAAAGGCAAATCTTCCCCTCAGATCTACAGCGACGGCACTTCCAAGTGCACTTGCAGTGCACTTGTAGTGCACAGTGGATTTGCCTTTAGTAAATTAACCCCCATGTGTACACATAGGGGTTGATTTACTAAAGGCAAATAGACTATGTCCCTTGCGAAGTGCAGTTACACTCTAAAAGAGCAGTTGCTCTGAAGCTTAGTAAATGAGCAGAAGCTCTGCTGACTTCCATCATCCAATCGTGTGCAAGCAAAAAATGCTGTTTTTTTTTATTTTCCTTGCATGTGATTGGGTATTCTTTGCAAAGTGACCGTTCTTCTCATTTACTAAGCCTTTAGTAAATCAACCCTATAGGTTTTTAGCAGAGTTAAGGAGCTGCTGCGGTTAGGGGAGCTTTAACCTCCCTCTCCTGAACACGGAAGAAAGGCGCTAAGGATAGGAATGTTTTGACTGCCGGCCGCAAAATCGCAGCACAATTTTGCAGCGTTTTGCATTTTCCCGTGGCCGGCGGTCAAAGTAGTACATGTAGATGAAACCTTACCAGTGTCATGCTTGCTTTCACGATGAAAATAAGGGGGAGAAGACAAGCTGCCAATGTTGCTTATCACAGCAATCTGGACAGGATTTCTAACCTATCCAATCAATTGTTACCCCAAGGTAAAACAAGAGTTGCGCAAGTGAACCACAGACTGTCAACACATACCTATGTAATAGTTGGATCAGGAGATTGGATTCTGATCCAACTATTATGTAGCACCGTAAATTATAAACAAATATATATCGCGCTGTCTCAGAAAAAAAAAAACTAAAGCAGCCAGCACAGCAGTGGATAAAGTTGCAAAAATGACAAATTGGGTGAAATGTGCAGCGCTTATGTGATAATATAAACCATAACAAATAACATGAGTACAGAAAACGTGAATAATAAATTATGTGCTCAAAAATACTCCAAGCAGTCCTCTATTATGACATGTGATGTCTATAAACAGAGGAACTTGGACGTGTGATGTCCAAAAAAGAAAAAAGTCAGTGACAAGCTTCAGTCATGTGTGATGATAATCCTCAACCACATGTGGATATAATAGTGACAGTCTTTAACTTCAAATATGTATGATGTAATAACAGTTAATAGTAGGTCCACCACCAAAGACACCAGAAGCTGCTTACCAGAGGGATTGAACTCAAATAGGTGTACACCTAGTGAGTCAATCAAGCTTTGTGGTATAATATACCAAGGGGATCAGATGCTCTATCCAGATATGACCTCCAGATGGACCTCCCAACAAGTGTAAGGTATGGATGGACTCAGTAGATATAGGCAGTCAGCCCCATCATTAAAAGAAAAGAGGAAGGCATATAGTGTAACTCCGTATGGAAATTTTAATACATAAAAAGCAAAGGAAATACACTCACGTGTTTAGCAGTAAAATCAATCCTTCCGACGCGTTTCGACTTAGACCCCAGATGATGACTTCTAAGTCGAAACGCGTCGGAAGGATATGCTGAGACCACTGTCTTCTTTTATACAAGCTCTTGATTTTACTGCTAAACACGTGAGTGTATTTCCTTTGCTTTTTATGTATTAAAATTTCCATACGGAGTTACACTATATGCCTTCCTCTTTTCTTTTAATGATGGGACTGACTGCCTATATCTACTGAGTCCATCCATACCTTACACTTGTTCGGAGGTCCATCTGGAGGTCATATCTGGATAGTGCATCTGATCCCCTTGGTATATTATACCACAAAGCTTGATTGACTCACTAGGTGTACACCTATTTGAGTTCAATCCCTCTGGTAAGCAGCTTCTGGTGTCTTTGGTGGTGGACCTACTATTAACTGTTATTACATCATACATATTTGAAGTTAAAGACTGTCACTATATTATATCCACATGTGGTTGAGGATTATCATCACACATGACTGAAGCTTGTCACTGACTTTTTTCTTTTTTGGACATCACACGTCCAAGTTCCTCTGTTTATAGACATCACATGTCATAATAGAGGACTGCTTGGAGTATTTTTGAGCACATCATTTATTATTCACGTTTTCTGTACTCATATTATTTGTTATGGTTTATATGATCACATAAGCGCTGCACATTTCACCCAATTTATTATGTAGCACCCCCTATCTAGGTTGCTAACAGCTTTAGGCGAATGTAGTTTTGGCTCCTCTGTAGCCAGTGGAGCAAAGTTTGATTGCTTTTAGTTGTCCTGGGTGTTGCTGGTTGCATGCTTGACTACTTTCCCCTGATTTCTGGTAGGTTCCTGAATTTAGTGGGTGGACGAGGCAATCCCTCACTTGTATATTAATAATTACATATGTGAACCCAAATAGCAACATAATAGCAATCAGATGGCTTGATACATCCGAAATTATCGTGAAGCACTAAATACAAATTAGACAAGTGACAGAAACCAAAAAGTCTGTGAAATTAGAAATGGCTCAGGAAATCAACAGTCCTTAGTGTAAAACAAATCCACCGATAGTGATTGAAAACTTGTAGTGAAAAAGTATCTCGTGAACAGAAATCCACCACCTATACCAATATGTGCTTACCAGAGGTAAGCTATATTGAAGCTTATACTCGAAATCCACTCCGAGGGGACACCAACAACGATCTCGGCATGGAGGAGGATCGTCCGGAATCCACCAATAGAAAGGTCGAATATTCAACAATGGACACCCAGGGAAATAAAAAGTATATCCTCCATAGTGTGAATCCGTATAAAGCAGTTTATTTAAAAATAAAAATAGCGCACTTACTACAAATAGCGAGTAACAGCGTATAAAAATCAGCCGGCCGGCCTGCATACACCCGTTCACTGTAAGGTGGAAACGATGACGTCAGCGCGTCTGCCTTCCGACGTTCCTATGACAACGTCCAATAGGACGAAACGTACGTCGGAAGGCAGACGCGCTGACGTCATCGTTTCCACCTTACAGTGAACGGGTGTATGCAGGCCGGCCGGCTGATTTTTATACGCTGTTACTCGCTATTTGTAGTAAGTGCGCTATTTTTATTTTTAAATAAACTGCTTTATACGGATTCACACTATGGAGGATATACTTTTTATTTCCCTGGGTGTCCATTGTTGAATATTCGACCTTTCTATTGGTGGATTCCGGACGATCCTCCTCCATGCCGAGATCGTTGTTGGTGTCCCCTCGGAGTGGATTTCGAGTATAAGCTTCAATATAGCTTACCTCTGGTAAGCACATATTGGTATAGGTGGTGGATTTCTGTTCACGAGATACTTTTTCACTACAAGTTTTCAATCACTATCGGTGGATTTGTTTTACACTAAGGACTGTTGATTTCCTGAGCCATTTCTAATTTCACAGACTTTTTGGTTTCTGTCACTTGTCTAATTTGTATTTAGTGCTTCACGATAATTTCGGATGTATCAAGCCATCTGATTGCTATTATGTTGCTATTTGGGTTCACATATGTAATTAATAGGTGAATGTAACACAAATTCTGAGTTATCTCATGTATTCATTTATTTTATTTTTTAGCACAGTTCTTTGTATTATATTTTTATAGCGCAGTTCTTTTTATTGCTATACCTAATTTGATTCTTTTTACCTGAGGATTAGGACTGCAGCTTGGGGGGTGTAGGGAAGCGCGGTAATTTTTTATGATTTCCTTGTATATTAATACAGCCTTAGCCAATCCCTGGTGGGAAGAATGACCAGAAGGGGCCTGAGGTGTGTATCAGTGTTCCTCTGTACTAGGAACATACCATCGGTCTCCTCTCCTCTGACAGGGCCGTGGATCTGTGTGTTTACACACACAGATCCACGGTCCTGCTGTGTTACCGGCAATCGCGGGTGCCCGGTGGACATCGCGCCCGCCCCCTCGTGGCCTAGGAAAGCGAGGACGTCATATGACGCCCGCCACGAGAGCTGCGCCGCCTGGCCGTCAATTGACGGCCGGCGGTCGGCAAGCAGTTAAGCCAAGTTCTGTATAAGTTTAGCACTGAATAGCATTCATCAATAGCAAGAGAAAAGCTCACCCAAGCTCTACCGATATATAGTATAGTTGGTGTGTAGAGTAGTCGGTGCTCTGGCTAATTAGGCTCACAAAAGATCCATAGAAAGTACAGGCCGGCAACTCGACAGCTTCTCCATAGAAAATATTTATTTAAGCATTACAGCAAATGGATGATGTTATTGCTGTAATTCTTAAAAAATATTTTTTATGGAGAAGCTGTCGAGTTGCCAGCCTGTACTTTCTATGAATCTTTTGTGAGCCTTCATCAATACCCTGAGACCTTTGATCTACAAACCTAAATATCTTTCTGTTTCCAAACCTGCTTCCCTCCTGTTTGCCTCTGCCTGTTGCTGATTTTAGCCTGTACCTCTGACAACCCTACTGACCAGGTACGGGACACATATCCTCCACCATAGCTGGAAGTACAAACTATTTTCTTAGCTTCTGGTAGCTATATAGAGTGATGAAGAAGTGAAGGAAAGATGGGTAGTAAAAACTTATCAAAGTCCACTGCACCGCTCGAGATCCTGATCTCCTATCATTCATGGACAATCCAGGTGCTGACTCCTGTGGCCTGTCTACGCTCAACATTTAAGGATGTAACAAGATAAAAGTCCCACTCCAGTATAACCTTGCCCTAGTATTTTATTCTGTTTTCATCAAAACTACTGAATACATAATGTTTCCACCCAAAAAAAGCACATTTCCTTAATATGTTTCACCATCATGGACTTGTTCAAAAGGATAAGGTAAGTTCTTACCCTATCCCCATACCCTTGTAAACAAGCCCACGTTGGTGAAATGTGTTAAGGAAATGTGTTTTTTTGGGGGGGGGGTGAAGACATTATGTATTCAGCAGTTTTGCTGACAACAGAATAAAATACTAGGCCAAACTTATACTGGAGTGCGACTCTTATCTTCTTATATCCAAAGATAAGCATGTGTTGCTGGGAAGGGGGTATTTATTTGAACGTTTTCATTAGCTCTACACGTGCATATCCAATCTCCCTAACTCAGTGCTCATTAGACCCTAAAATAGAAATACAGTCCAGGTGAAGGAAAGCAGAATGTCCAACATGGCTGGACAGGGAGCGTTTAAACCCTCTGGAGTACTCTGAGGCCTGTACTATATTGTCCTCATGCATGCACCAGGCCTAGCTGAAAGAATATGACTGGTGTATATTTAAAAATGTGAGTAATGATGGTTTATGTACCATGGAGATTTGCAAAAGTAATTGCTAGATGAATATTTGTGATGATATTAATATATGTATTTTTTGTCAATATAGATTTACTGTATGGTCTTTGAAAGATGCTTTTTGAAATGTGCACTTTGCTCTTGGAAACACATTAGAGGATAAGTCCTGCCATCCTTGACTTTGAAGTTTTATTTCAACAAAGCAATGTGTAAGGACATCGGGCCTAAAAAGATATTAAATTGCATGGAATATTAAAGTGTGATAGTGATTGGATTTATGTAAAAACAAAGTCTAGAAATAATCATCAGCAAAATGTTATCAATGTTTGTGGCTTTTTTATGGATGAAAAAAGAAATACAATGCTGTTTTACCATACCGTGAAAGTCCCATTTCATTGAATGCAAATGAAATTATATCCACTTGAGGGAGTGGTTATTAAAAAGTGAAATAATGTAAAGGACAAGGTGTCCTAGGAGCTTACTCCAAGGTGGAAAAATGAATGACTATTACACCTTACTTGGGAAATTGAGCCCACTCTCTGAATACGAAAGGGCACATTACTGCAGTGGCAGAGAACGCAATGGCGCAGTGCACAAGACATCGGTGCAGTGGCAGCAAATGCAAAAGAGGGCATTGATGCAGTGATGAGTGAAGTGGGAACATGTGGGAGAGGTTTTGAGAGCGGGGGGTAATGGGGTTCAGATGCAGTTGTGAGAGTGCAGGTGGGTTGATGTGATAAACAAATGGCAACCACCCTAACCTATAACCAGCATTTGCAGCAAGGAGCACATGGAATACATCACCAACAAAAATTAAACAAAATTTCCCAGCTCACTTACCAGCTAGCCTGCAACAAAACTAAATTGACCCTGTCTAACAGTAACGTTAAAAACAAGGGGATTAGTCACACGCATTTGCAAACATATGTGCAAGCCAAAGTGGCTATGTCATAGTACCCCAGTGTACTGCGGTTCTAACTCCAACATTTTGAGGGTCTCACAAATTGGAGCACATATAGTAGTGGGTAGATTAAGGCAGTGTTTCTCAACTCCAGTCCTCAAGGCGCCCCAACAGGTCATGTTTTCAGGCTTTCCATTATTTTGAACAGGTGATTTGATCAGTTTCACTGCCTTAGTAATGACCACAGCTGTTTCATCTGAGGGAAATCCTGAAAACATGACCTGTTGGGGCGCCTCGAGGACTGGAGTTGAGAAACACTGGATTAAGGGCAGGTATGCCTGGAGGGAGCCCAACCATACATAAAAGGTACAGGGACACACGGGACACCCAGCAAGGGCACAATGGCAGCTGAAGGTATCCAATGTGTCCCCACACCAGTTGACCAACTTTCCAAACAAATGGCAACCACCCCAGCCTATAACTAGCCTTTGCAGCAAGGAGCACATGGAAGGGCAATGCACATCAAAAACAACCAAAAACTCCCAACCCACTTATCAGGTAGCCTGCAACAGGCTAGCTGTTAAGTAAGCTGGGAATTTTTTTTTGTTTTTGATGAGTTGGGGGAAAGGCACAGTGGTGTGTAGGTGTAGCCCAGGCTCACTGCCCGCAGAGGAAGAAAACTCACATGGAGCCTGGTTGATGCAGCAACGTATATTAACGTAGTAATGTTGAGGGAGAACAGCAACTCTGCAGACAAGGCCACACCGGCCCGGAACCCTTACAATGAGCCAGACAGGGAGTACGATGCACACTGGAGACACCTAACAGCATCTGGCAGGGGAGGTGGCTGGGAGGCAGACCAGAAACCAGGCCACACACAAGAAGACTACTGATAGTACACATTGACAGTCCCTACTCCACAGGAACCGGACCCTAAGCTACTTCGGCTGTCCCTAGCAAGCAGCGGATCTGTCCTTGTCCTACCCACTATGCAGAATGCACACCAACCGGAAGGGGCAGTGCTGTTTATAAGCACTGCCCATGTCAAATGTGGTTGCAAGGTCAACCAGGGCAGTAGCGTCCAATCAGACAGCTCCTTCCCTAAAGAAACTTACGGAGGCCTAGGAGGGACCTTGTTCCCTCGTGTCCTCCACCCTCTCTGCACAGTGGCTGCCAAACAGTGCCACCCCTGCACTTTCCCCAAAGAAGCTGCTCCTTGAGCCCACGCTGCCTGGAAATTGGGGGCCCCTTTGATGGCACTGAGAGTGATGGATACACAGGGGAGGCATGCTGGCGGCGGTGTGCAGTGCTGTGCAGAACGATACCTATTTCACAGCCAGCAGGGAGGAACGGGGTTGGAGCGCCAGTTATGCTCTGACCCCGCCCCATGCAGCTTGAATGCTCAGCACTCGGAGGCCGCGGGGTAGGAGCTGAAGTGGGAGCTGCTGAGTCGGCAGCACTCAGAAGCAGCACTGAGAAAAGAGGAAGCTCCATTTGTCTGCCTCCTACCTACTTGATGTCTGTTTACCTGCGCCATCTCCATTGTAGGGGCCCCAGAGCATTACTTTGCCCAGGGGCCCATGATGCTATTAAGATGGCCCTGCTACAGCTGGGTAGGTTTAAGGCATAGTAGTCATAAGGGGATGCAGGCACAGTGGTGACAAGTAGTGGGTGCTGTCACAGTGGTGGGAATGGGGGGTGGCAAGGAGCTGCCAGCTAAAACTCCAGCTGCAGTCCTCTTGGTCCTCCAACCGGCAATCCCTCTACCTACCCTTGTCCCCCAGCCACTCTACCACTGCATATTCTGCCACTGCTGCCTCCTTGATTCCTTTGCAGGAATATGCAGAGAAGAGGAGAGGCTGAGCCTGGAATTTCTAGGCTCTCTATCCACTTCCTCCTCATTGTGGTGATATCACTTCCCCCTTCCCAGTGCAGCCAATAGAGGCCAGTCAGTCCTCCGACTTCTGGGACAACATTATTTATTATTGCTCTCTCCTAAACTATTGAACCTTCTATATTATTATTTTGAGCATGCTATCTCCATATCAGGCTGGAACAAAGGGGGCAAATTGTATCTCCATTTTACTTCCTATATTCTTCTCTTACAATAAGTATATGGTAGGATGCCAACACAATGGTGGACACTTATTGGCCTCTGTCTGTATTTGTATTTCAAGTTTTAATGAGGTGGTATCAGGAGATGAATCACTGACATGAAACAATTATGCAACTCACAAGACTGTATAGTCCTTTTCTGCATACTTGTTCTGAGTCAGAGACTTAGGGCAGCCATGCATTATACAATTTTCCTTTAGAGTTACCAAAACCATATAATAAGAGATCAAACCTAAACAGTTTCAATTTGTATGCAATCAGGAAGGCCCTTGCACTACATATTTGAAGGTAAATCTAAAGGAAATTAATTAGACATGTGCGCTGCAAAAAAATTTGTTCGTTTTTGTTTTCGTTTCCTTTGGGGTTTTTTGTGTTTTTTTTTTCATTTTTCGGGTCAGTTCGTAAATTCTAAAATTTGTAAATTTGTAAAATTCTAAAATTCATAAATTCGAAAATCCCAAAATCCAAAAACAAGTAGAAAATTCAGAAAATTTGAACGAACGAAAATCAAAAAATTCGAAATATTAACTAATAACTAACTATTAAATTATAGGTATTGGAATTTCCTTTCAAATTTGGCTGTTAGTGAACGTAACGAATACGAATTTACCTGAAGTTACAAATTACTTGAAATAACAAATGCCGCATTTAAACAAATAGAATGTAAGGAATTTATAATAAATAATAATAATAAAATGTTTTTATTATTATTATTGTTATCTATTATTATTATTAATTCGTTATGTTCCATCCGTTTAGATATGGTATTCGTTATTTCGGCTAATTCGCAACGTCGAATACATTCGTATTTGTTACGGTTACTAACAGCCAAATTTGAAAGGAAATTCCAATACCTATAATTTAATAGTTAGTAATAGTTATTTTTAGTTAGTTATTATTTCAGATTTTTAAATTTTCAGATTTTCTAATTTTAAGATTTTCAGGATTTCCAGAATTTTTAATTTTTAATTTCTGAATTTTAAAATTTCAGAATTTTAGAATTTACGAATTTTTGAATTTAAGAATATTCGGGAAAATTCATTAATTTTGTTAATTCGGATGTTTTCGAATTTTCAAATTTGACGAAATTCGTTATGCACATGTCTAAAATTGAATAAGAAAATGGTATAGTGTATGGCCAGCTTTAGAAAGTACTGTTGCCAGTTAGCATGACAGTCAGGCCTCATTTCACAAGGAGAGGTCAGGAGTGGCAGCCTCCATGTAAAATTTAAATAATCTGCATTTTTTCAAATTAGGCTAACCATAAAAATTTTTGTTTTAAGATGAAAAATATAAAGAAAAAAGTTCAGCGCGCTACTCAAATTAAAACCAAATAGTAATGTTTGGTTGAGCCAGAGGACCTGACGTCACCACACTCTCAGCTAATGGAGGAGAGTGTTCCTGATTGCCGCCTCTGAAATTTCAACTACCAGGCGTGGAGGGAAGTCTGTCTCTACTCAAAGACCAGCTGTTCCTGACCCCGAAAGGAGTTTGTTCAGGCTCGCATGATCTCTGTGGTGGGGATCCATCAAATCGGGTAAGCAGCCCCCTTTTCCTATTTCTGCACTGTCTTAGAAGATCCATAATAGATTTACCGAAGACTTAAAGAGGAATCACACCTCTGGTTTATGATACCATAATTTTCTATATGAACTATAATTTTTCCATTTCTTTATATTCACATTACTATTAGGTTTTAATTTGAGTAGCGCACTGAACTTTTTTCTTTATACTGTACAAAACCTCATGTTCAAGGTTTTTTAGCTGCAGCACTCAGGATTATTTATGTTTCATATATTTTAAATTTCACATTGGTTTATCACAGTTGGGGATAGCGCGGAACGTTTACCATATATTAAGATGAAAAATACCTTTAGAGGAACCTGTAGAGTGATCCTGACGGGGAGCCTGGGAGGAATATTCAGGCAGTAAATGGCTTGGTGACTGTCTCACCCAGTTAAACCGATCAGCAAATCGTCTTTCATACCATCCACAGCTATCCGATTCAAAGTCACATTTAGAAGCTAAAAAAAAAACGTTATCCCAAATTAAAAAAGAACTAAACTCAAAAATGTAAGATTTGCTGTGTTATATAGAAAATTTTAAATGACATCTAAGCAGTACCCTGAAAAATATGCCTTTTGTTTGAAACTCTACCTGAAATATAGTGCACTTCCTGGTAAGCGAGGCTTGGTTTGTTCAAGTCCTATTTATAGCGATGGCTCAGCGCGTCACCCGTGCCCCAGGAAGACGTCATGTGTGACGAAACATGTTGGGAGGTGCTACGTGCTGACGCCATCGCGCCCCACGTGATTCTGGAAGCTAGGGTGTATGCTTATTCTCTGTGCCAGCAATTGTTTGCACATCTATGCACATCTCATTTTTAATATTTGTAAGTAGTCAATTGGTGTTTTTTTCAATAAACCTATCCATATGGTATTATACTATTGGTGCCTTTTCTTTTATATAAATCAATTTCCACTCCTGGATGCTTTGGATGTCCCGCTGTGAGGGGAGACTCACTCTTGCCTTGTCCTTGATAATTGGTTGTTACCATTAACCTAACCCGCAGAGGTATTCTGCCTGCTTAATTGACCATCCTAGAGATAGGTGGTCCCGATGATTTAGTAAGAGTCCCTGACTATCGTGTGGTGTCACCGAATAGTTCACAATCAAGTCACTTTGGTGGTGGAAAATGTATTTACTTTATTTTGGACTATAAAGTGAAGGACTGATTTTGTGCATTTGTTTTTTGTTTATGTGTTGTCACTTGGATTTTATCTCTTTGTTAAATTGCTGCAGTATATTTGTTCACTATATTTTTTCATTTTTATTGTTAGCGCGGTATTTAACCTTTTTATGATAAGTGAGGGTGCCTAGGCACTCTTGTGTCTGCAGCCTCATAGCTGTATATCTGCAATGGGAGATCCAAAGCACTGCTGCCTCTGACTAGTAGTGTCAAGTCATTTGGTGGTTTAATTACTGTGCTGCTCACTGTTTTCTTTGCTGGAAGCTCTGACACAAGGAAGAAAAGCCCTGCCTCTATCAAGATGGCCGCCTCCACACAGCGACACAGTACAGAACAATGTATGGGGAGCCAGTCTGTTTCCCTCTGGCTGTCTTCTTGGGCACAGCTTCCACTGTATAGTCCCTCATTAGGATCCAGAAATTATAAGATTCTTATAATAATTTCTGTACATAATCTGTAATAGCAACCAATCAAATGTCAGGTTTTATCAGTCTGACCGAATGTAAGTTATGATGACTGTTATAGTTAAAGTGAGGTGACAGTCATTAAGGACCAGCCGCCACAGTTATACTGTGGCAGGTTGGCTCCCCTGGGCGAGCTGTCGTAGCTGTACGTCGGCCACTTTAAGAGCACTAGGGGGCGCAACAACAGAGCCAACGCGTGTGCCCACCGATCGCGATGTCCGCCGGGCACCCGCAATCGCTCCCGAGAGAGACAGAACGGGGATCTGTCAATGTAAACAGACAGATCCCCGTTCTGCCAGGAGAGAGGAGTCAGATCTGTTGTTCCTACTGCTTAGGAACAGCGGTCTCCTCCCCCAGGCAGTCCCATCCCCCCACAGTTAGAAACACTCCCTAGGACACACATTTAACCCCTCGATCGCCCCCTAGTGTTAACCCCTTCCCTGCCGGTGGCATTTATACAGTAATCAGTGGCTATTTTTAGCACTGATAGCTGTATAAATATTTATTGGTCCTAAAAAAGTGTCAAAAGTGTCCGATTTGTCCACTGCAATGTCTTAGTCCCAATAAAAATCGCAGATCACCGCCATTACTAGTAAAAAAAAAAAATAATAATAAAAATGTCATAAATCTATCCCCTATTTTGTAGATGCCCAAACCAATAAATATACGCTTATTGCGTTTTTTTTACCAAAAATATGTAGAAGAATACATATCGGCCTAAACGGATGAAGAAATTTGTTCTTGATCAAATACCACCAAAAGAAAGCTCTACTTGTGCTGGAAAAAGGACATCAGTTTTGTTTGGTTACAGTGTCGCATGACCGCGCAATTGTCAGTTAAAGCGACGCAGTGCCATATCGCAAAAAATGGCCTGGTCATTAAGGGGGCGAATCTTCTGGGGCTGAAGTGGTTTTAAAAGTAGAACTATGACCTAACATTTAAAAATATGTGCTACAGCACTTTATTATAGAGGCATCTGCACTTACAGTGTTCTCGTAGTCCACCATATACTTATCAATTCTAGCAGTGTGATTGGACAGTGAAAGGAAAAACAGCAGACGGATATGTGCATCTCTCTGTCACTCTGCTCTTTCCTCCTATCGGCATGTTCTTTGTAAGCACATGAGCACTACAGCATGCCTGGCAGGGTAGCGACGAAAATATAGAAAGATATGGAAATATATCTGCTAAATATTAAATATAATTTGATAAATCTAAGGCTATGCACCAAAGTTGGGGTACACCCTTTCTTGCTTTCTTTGCATAGTTAGGAAGATTTGAGGGTACCATTTAAAGAATATGCAAACCCAACATTTCATATTCCTGATATGTGCCTGTTGTACCATGTTCTTGTATGAAAAAGTATCCCGTTCTCTTTGTATTGCTTGCTTTATGTAAAATCCCTGTCAGTCCCTCTGCTTTCCTATTATAAACTGACCATGCTAGGCATGAGAAATGCCTTTCATTTCTATTTTAACTACTTGACCTCTGGAAGATTTACCCCCCTTCATGACCAGGCCATTTTTTGCAATATGACACTGCGTTACTTTAACGGACAATTGAACGGTTGTGCGATGCTGTACTCGATTAAAATGTATGTCCTTATTTCCCACAAATAGAGCTTTCTTTTGGTGGTATTTGATCACTTCTGCTGTTTTTATTTTTTGTGCTATAAACAAAACAAAAAATATTTTTTACTTTCTGCTATAAAACAAATCCAATTTCTTCATAAATTTAGGCCAATATGTATTCTGTTACATATTTTTGGTAAATAAACATTCCAATAAGCGTATATTGATTGGTTTGCACAAAAGTTATAGCATCTACAAACTGTGGGATATTTTAATTTATTTTCTTATTAGTAATGACGCCATTCAGGGACCTATAGCTGGACTGTGATATTGCGGCGTACATTCTGACACTAACTGACACTTTTAACACTTTTTTGGGACCAGTGACACTAAGGCTGAGTTCACACTTATGCAGATTGGATGCGGCTTTCCTAGCATCCAATTCGCATGACAGGAGAGTGTGACTGTGTCAGAAAAGGTTTCCTCCGCTGGTAATATCTATCATTTGGCGTGCAGTACTGAGGTCCACCAGCAGGTTTGGAACTGTCAAGAGAGCCTTTCCCTGCTGGTATTATGTGATCTTTGGGCCGCAGTACTGGCATCTACCAGCGGGTGGTTCCTGGCAGAGGGGCCGACATTACCTCTTGCAATCAGGCATCACCTGAGTCTGATTGAGATGTGTATAAATATCTGGCAAGTGCACACACACCTTGCCCTGGTATTGTCTTGTGCCCTGACCTGCCGCCTGTTTATCTGTTATCCTGATCCTGAACCATGATTCCCGATTCCTGTATCCTGTATCCTGAACCTGTTTGTATCTGTTCCTGTATCTCTGGATCCTTGCCCTGCAGGCTGATTCCTTCCATCTTGTTCCCTGTCTGTGTACTCCTGACCCCCCATCTGCTGATCTCCTGTTTATGACCCTGGCCTGGCTTGACTACGATTCTGGTACTCCCTTTTGCCATATATAGTGGTTGGTTTATGACAGACTGGCTCTCTATGGAGCCGGTTCACATACAGTATCTGCAGGGCAGTTGCGGAGTGCACAGCAGAAGGGTCCTGTGCGTCTTTGGCTCCATTTAAGGTCCAAATTCAGGCACAAATTTGGACCTAATTCGGACCTGAAACAGTGAATAGGGACGCACCGGACCCCCTGCTGTGCCCTGTGTCACACATAGTGTGAACCCAGCCTGATACAGTCTGATTGGGACAGGAGGACATCAGCTTTGCTCTGCAAACACTGGGAGATTTTCATCTAGTAAAAGTGGATGCAACTACAGTCTCCACCTGTATACCCCAGGGATGCTGGGCAGATACCCATCAGTATGACGGAGTGAGCCCAACCACCATTTCTTCTCTCCATCGGCTGAAAGGACCCCAGGGGGAAGGACCAGTCTGCACTTTTCCCCAGCAGTGGGTATGTTCTACGAGAGAGGCAGAGGTTGGTGGGGTGAGCAACGCTCTGTTTGGGACAATTTGTTTGTGGTACTGTGTGGGCACAGGCATTGGGAGACTGGAACTACAGACTAACTTTAAAATCAACAGGTCTGGGGTCATTTTGTTCTACCCCTGTTATCCTGGGTCTTATATGTGTGGTTTGTGTTGACAGTTGGAGAGGCTTCTTCACTTGGGACATTGCTATTTATGTACAATATCCCTTAAGAAATATATGAAGATACATAATTCCACCTTTCAGACTGCTAGAATATTGTAGGAGTGTCTCATAGACCATTGCTAGATAGTTTGAGGTGGGGTGGAGGTTATTATGTGTTTATTGTTAAGTGGCTGTATCCCATTGTTCTATTGTTTCTGTCTGCGTTGGGAGCAACCTATTATGAGATGTACGTTAATGAAACCTCTGAGAGCTATTAGCTGCTAGAGGGGAGGGGGGAACTCCCCAGCAGCCCTTCCTAAAGGCTGTCTGGGTGCCCAGTTACTGATTGAATTATTTGTTGAAAAGGTTGAATATACCTGTGTGTCATGTTACTGGAGGAGGTAAAGTTTACCCCGCTCTGTGTCATTATGCAAAGAAGGGGGGTTTGTCCCCAGAGTGTATATCTTTTGTACCTGTGTTTGAATAAACAGTCTTATTTTTGTATCTTACCACCCTACACTGATGTCTCGACAAGTGAATGGGTGGGCTAAACGATCTTGGATCGTACTGGGAAGGGAAGCTTATACGGTGGACATACTCCTCTTGAGTACGGGGAACTGGTATTCAGAGGCTTCAGTGTCTTAGATGATCTCATACAGCAGACATACAGCCAAGAGGCTCATGACACAGAAAGTGCACTGCTATTTCTCAGGAAGAATTCAGGACAAAAGGTAAATTAGTGTTAGGGTTACATGAAAGAGTAAAGTTTATGGTAATAGTGAGGGTTAATGTAATCTTTGGGTTTATAGAAAAGGTTAGTGTTAGGGTTACAGGGAGGGTTAGTGTGAGGTTTAGCATTAGGGTTGGTGTTCAGGTAGTGCTCCCCTCTTTCGGAATGACCCCCACAATAAAGTGCATCTCATGCAAGGTAGATTATTTTTATATCGCTGCATGAAACTGACATTATCTGTTAATTCTACCTATGTTTATAGAGCCACTATACTAGTACACTGCTTTTTATTACTAGTCCCTGCCCTAAAGGAACTTACATTCTAAAGTCCCTAGTACAGACTTACACTAGGACCAACTTGGGTAGAAGGTCCTAGATATACATGTGGGCAGGTGCAGTCTGCTTTCTCCACTGTCGGGGGCACTCAACCGGAGCAGTACTGCAGCTGGAGGGGAAGCCAAGAGAAACTTAGCTAGTGTAGGGAGAACTTACACGTCGGTCAAGGACAGCACTAGCCATAAGGAGAGGTTCCTGAGGAGTAGAGGAAGAGCAGGGCCTACGTCTAGATCTTCTCAAACTACCTCTTGGGTTGGACTGATCACACCACACTCCACCACCCTTGGCAAGTGCCCTCAACTCTGGCTTAATACAACTGACTCTCCTCTTAACTGACTGCGGTCGGGTGTTCCACCCAGTTAGGCTGTTGTATTGTTCTGCAAGTCCTTTAATACATAGTTTCCTGTGCTCAGGGCCTTAGTGACATTACTTCTGTGCACCACGCTGCATCTACCCCCCATGCTGACTTTTTTTTGGACTGCGTGAGGAAACCAAAACAATTTACATGAAATTACAGAATACAGAATACTTTATTAATCCCAAAGGTAAATTCAAACAGGGAGAACAAAAAAACATGCAGATAGTTTCCCTAGTAGGACTTAACACAGAACCTCAGCATGGCACTGTAAGGTAAGTACTTACTACTTAGCCACTGTATTGCCCACTAAAATGCAAGAACTACTTTCCTTTTAAAAGTGTTATTTCGAAGGCTGCATTTTTATCAACCCAACTATATAAAGATGCACTATATAAATGTCAAAAATAATAAATATACATGTATAAAGAAAGACACTTACCACACAATGCTTCATCAAGTCCATTTTCACAGTCCTTTGTAAAATCACAGCGTTTTTTATTTGGTATGCAGTTACCATCACCACATGACATATACCCAGAGGGACAGTTAAAAAATAAAGATTCTTTAAAAAGACCTGTAAGAAGAAATTAAACTAATTACACAGTGTTCCATAAAAAGAAGGGGGTACTCTTGGCCATTTTAGTAGACATTAGAACCTGTGATACCCAATAGTAAAGCCAAGCTTTGATCAGATGCCTACCTTACCATGGGCATGGAAAGCAGACATGATGTTTTAGATACCACTGCTTACTTTATGGTTTGGGATCCATAGGTATGACTGCCTCTGCCAGGTCAACTGCAAGTTCAACTGTTTTTTACACCTACCGGAGCTGACTGGATAACCTTAGCATTAACCACTTGAGCCCCGGACCATTATGCTGCCTAAGGACCAGAGGTCTTTTTCCAATTTGGCACTGCGTCACTTTAACTTTTAATTGCGCGGTCATGCAATGCTGTACCCAAACGAAATTTGCGTCCTTTTCTTCCCACAAATAGAGCTTTCTTTTGATGGTATTTGATCACCTCTGCCGTTTTTATTTTTTGCGCTATAAACGGAAAAAGACCGAAAATTTTGAAAAAAAATGATATTTTCTACTTTTTGTTATAAAAAAAATCCAATAAACTCAATTTTAGTCATACATTTAGGCCAAAATTTATTCGGCCACATGTCTTTGGTAAAAAAAAAGTTAATAAGCGTATATTTATTGGTTTGCGCAAAAGTTATAACGTCTACAAACTAGGGTACATTTTCTGGAATTTACACAGCTTTTAGTTTATGACTGCCTATGTCATTTCATGAGGTGCTAAAATGGCAGGGCAGTACAAAACCCCCCCAAATGACCCCATTTTGGAAAGTAGACACCCCAAGGAAATTGCTGAGAGGCATGTTGAACCCATTGAATATTTATTTTTTTTGTCCCAAGTGATTGAATAATGACAAAAAAAAAAAAAAAAAAAATATTTACAAAAAGTTGTCACTAAATGATATATTGCTCACACAGGCCATGGGCCTATGTGGAATTGCACCCCAAAATACATTCAGCTGCTTCTCCTGAGTATGGGGATACCACATGTGTGGGACTTTTTGGGAGCCTAGCCGCGTACGGGGCCCCGAAAACCAATCACCGCCTTCAGGATTTCTAAGGGCATAAATTTTTGATTTCATTCCTCACTACCTATCACAGTTTTGAAGGCCATAAAATGCCCAGATGGCACAAAACCCCCCCAAATGACCCCATTTTGGAAAGTAGACACTCCAAGCTATTTGTTGAGAGGCATGTTGAGTCCATGGAATACTTTCTTTTTTGACACAAGTTGCGGGAAAGTGACAATTTTTTTTTTTTTTTGCACAAAGTTGTCACTAAATGATATATTTCTCACACAGGCCATGGACATATGTGGAATTGCACCCCAAAATACATTTAGCTGCTTCTCCTGAGTATGGGGATACCACATGTGTGGGACTTTTTGGGAGCCTAGCCGCATACGGGGCCCCGAAAACCAAGCACCGCCTTCAGGATTTCTAAGGGCGTAATGTTGTGATTTGACTCCTCACTACCTATCACAGTTTTGAAGGCCATAAAATGCCAAGATGGCACAAAACCCCCCCAAATGACCCCATTTTGGAAAGTAGACACCCCAAACTATTTGCTGAGAGGCATGTTGAGTCCATGTAATATTTTATATTTTGACACAAGTTGCGGGAAAGTAACACTTTTTTTTTTTTTTTTGCACAAAGTTGTCACTAAATGATATATTGCTCAAACATGCCATGGGCATATGTGGAATTACACCCCAAAATATATTCTGCTGCTTCTCCTGAGTATGGGGATACCACATGTTTAGGACTTTTTGGGAGCCTATCCGCGTACGGGGCCCCGAAACCCAAGCACCGCCTTCAGGATTTCTGAGGGCATAAATTTTTGATTTCACTCCTCACTTCCTATCACAGTTTTGAAGGCCATAAAAAGCCCAGATGACACAGAACCCCCCCAAATGACCCCATTTTGGAAAGTAGACACCCCAAGCTATTTGCTGAGAGGCATGTTGAGTCCATGGAATATTTTATATTTTGACACAAGTTGCGGGAAAGTGACAATTTTTTTTTTTTTTTTTTTGCACAAAGTTGTCACTAAATGATATATTGCTTAAACATGCCATGGGCATATGTGGAATTACACCCCAAAATATTTTCTGCTGCTTCTCCTGAGTATGGGGATACCACATGTGTGGGACTTTTTGGGAGCCTAGCCGCATACGGGGCCCCGAAAACCAAGCACCGGCTTCAGGATTTCTAAGGGCGTTAAGTTGTGATTCCACTCCTCACTACCTATCACAGTTTTGAAGGCCATAAAATGCCAAGATGGCAAAAAACCCCCCCAAATGACCCCATTTTGGAAAGTAGACACCCCAAGCTATTTGCTGAGAGGCATGGAGAGTATTTTGCAGCTCTCATTTGTTTTTGAAAATGAAGAAAGACAAGAAAAATGTATTTTTTTTTTCTTTTTTCAATTTTCGAAAGTTTGTGACAAAAAGTGAGGTCTGCAAAATACTCACTATACCTCTCAGCAAATAGCTTGGGGTGTCTATTTTCCAAAATGGGGTCATTTGGGGGGGGGGTTGTGCCATCTGGGCATTCCATGGCCTCCGAAACTGTGCTAGGCAGTGAAGAGTGAAATCAAAAATTTACGCCCTTAGAAAGCCTGAAGGCGGGGCTTGGTTTTCGGGGTCCCGTGCGCGGCTAGGCTCCCAAAAAGTCCCACACATGTGGTATCCCCATACTCAGGAGAAGCAACAGAATGTATTTTGGGGTGTAATTTCACATATTCCCATGGCATGTTTGAGCAATATATCATTTAGTGACATCTTTGTGCAAAAAAAAAAAAAGATTTGTCTCTTTCCCGCAACTTGTGTCACAATATAAAATATTCCATGGACTCGACATGCCTCTCAGCAAATAGCTTGGGGTGTCTACTTTCCAAAATGGGGTCATTTGGGGGGGGTTTGAACTGTCCTGGCATTTTATGCACAACATTTAGAAGCTTATGTCACATATCACCCACTCTTCTAACCACTTGAAGACAAAGCCCTTTCTGACACTTTTTGATTACATGAAAAAAATATTTTTTTTTTGCAAGAAAATTACTTTGAACCCCCAAACATTATATATTTTTTTTAAAGCAAATGCCCTACAGATTAAAATGGTGGGTGTTTCATATTTTTTTTTCACACAGTATTTGCGCAGCGATTTTTAAAACGCATTTTTTGGGGAAAAAACACACTTTTTTAAATTTTAATGCACTAAAACACACTATATTGCCCAAATGTTTGATGAAATAAAAAAGATGATCTTAGGCCGAGTACATGGATACCAAACATGACATGCTTTAAAATTGCGCACAAACGCGCAGCGGCGACAAAATAAATACATTTTTAAAAGCCTTTAAAAGCCTTTACAGGTTACCACTTTAGATTTACAGAGGAGGTCTACTGCTAAAATTACTGCCCTCGTTCTGTCCTTCGCGGTGATACCTCACATGCATGGTGCAATTGCTGTTTACATTTGACGCCAGACCGACGCTTGCGTTCGCCTTTGCGCGAGAGCAGGGGGGGACAGGGGTGCTTTTTTTTTTTTTTTTTTTTTCTTTATTATTTTTTTGCTTTTTTATCTTATTTTTAAACTGTTCCTTTCATTTTTATTTTTTTTAAATTAATTTTATTGTTATCTCAGGGAATGTAAATATCCCCTATGATAGCAATAGGTAGTGACAGGTACTCTTTTTTTTAAAAATTGGGCTCTATTAGACCCTAGATCTCTCCTCTGCCCTCAAAGCATCTGACCACACCAAGATCGGTGTGATAAAATGCTTTCCCAATTTCCCAATGGCGCTGTTTACATTCGGCGAAATCTAAGTCATGAAATGCTCGTAGCTTCCGGTTTCTTAGGCCATAGAGATGTTTGGAGCCATTCTGGTCTCTGATCAGCTCTATGGTCAGCTGGCTGAATCACCGGCTGCATTTTCAGGTTCCCTGTTGGGACAGGAAAGCCAGAGAAAAACATGGAAGACGGTGGGGGAGGGGGGGGGCATTCCCTCCCACTGCTTGCAAAAGCAGTCTAGAGGCTAATTAGCCGCTAGGATTGCTTTTACATGAAAGCCGACCGCTGGCTGAAAAGAATGATACCAAGATGATACCTAAACCTGCAGGCATCATTCTGGTATAACCACTCAAAGTCCAGCAACATACCAGTACGTTGCTGGTCCTTGTTAGGCATATATTGTAAACTTTTTTTTCATGCAGCCTGTGGGCTGAACGAAAAAAAGATATTGATCGGTGGGTATGCCCACCATTAGAATACCTCCCTTCATCCACCCACTTCTAATGATGGGCATACATGCACCATTTATATATGCCGAAGCATGGGGGCATCCTCCCGCAAAAGGCAGGAGCAAATTGCTCCTCCACCCACTGCTGCCCCCACGCTTCGGCATATATGCTGAAGTATGTAACTGTGGTGGTGAAATCACCTCCGACAGCGCTGGAGTCACGGCTTTATATATCGTGGGAGCAAACGCTGTTGCTGTCAAGATAGATAAATCCGCGCTGCAACTGAATGGCGTACCTGCTAAGCAAATGATGGTTAACAATAAAACAAAGTAACATTACAGTATAACAGTAAGACTTACCATACCTGCAAAGCAAATACAAAAAAAAAAATAGTAAAAAATAAAACATTTAACGCAACCTGTGCCTAAAATATATATATGCCGAAGCATAGGGGCATCCTCCCGCAAAAGGCAGGAGCAAATTGCTCCTCCACCCACTGCTGCCCCCACGCTTCGGCATATATGCTGAAGTATGTAACTGTGGTGGTGAAATCACCTCCGACAGCGCTGGAGTCACGGCTTTATATATCGTGGGAGCAAACGCTGTTGCTGTCAAGATAGATAAATCCGCGCTGCAACTGAATGGCGTACCTGCTAAGCAAATGATGGTTAACAATAAAACAAAGTAACATTACAGTATAACAGTAAGACTTACCATACCTGCAAAGCAAATACAAAAAAAAAAATAGTAAAAAATAAAACATTTAACGCAACCTGTGCCTAAAATATATATATGCCGAAGCATAGGGGCATCCTCCCGCAAAAGGCAGGAGCAAATTGCTCCTCCACCCACTGCTGCCCCCACGCTTCGGCATATATGCTGAAGTATGTAACTGTGGTGGTGAAATCACCTCCGACAGCGTTGGAGTCACGGCTTTATATATCGTGGGAGCAAACGCTGTTGCTGTCAAGATAAATAAATCCGCGCTGCAACTGAATGGCGTACCTGAAAACAATAAAATGGTTACCAACAAAACACAGTAAACGGTAAAGTATGAAAAATCTGAAAAGGAAACATGGTAAAACATAATAACAATAAAACATTGCAGAATAGAATAGAGTAAAAAAGAGAAGAACAATAGAGAGAGAATAGAGAGAGAGAGAACAATAAAACAACAACTATTTTTGGTTTTTTTATTTTATATTTTTTTTTGTGTTTTTATTTTTTTTAATTTTTTTTTAATTTTTTTTTTTTACACTTTTTTTTAGTAACTTTTAACTTTTGTAACTTTTGTTCCAGGTTTGGGTCTCTCAAAATGCAATGGCATCTTGGGAGACCCTGTGTTAGTGTGCCTAGTCTGTGCAGTGCTGAACCCTACGCTAATACTCAACTAATGTATGGTAGCGTTCAAAGCATTCACCCATGCAAAGACCAGGATTGCCAGGACAGGAGGGACAATAAGACCGGGTGTCACGCCTAAATCCACACTTGCTGCAGACACGACATCTTTTTTGGGGGGCTCGTTGGGTAGGGGTACTCGGGATGGCATAAGGAAAATGCCGCTCATGCAGCCGGCTTACTGCATTTGGTTGGGGAAGGTGAGGTAGAGCACCGTCTGGAAACAGAAGGGCTCTGACGATCTCTTCCTGGAATTTAAGGAAGGATCCAGTCTGTCCTGAAGCTCTGTATAGCACATGAGCATTCAGCAAAGCCAATTGAAATAAGTATACAGACACTTTTTTGTACCAGCGTCTGGCCTTACGGGCAACTAAGTACGGCGCCAACAACTGGTCGTTGAGGTCCACCCCTCCCATATTAAGGTTGTATTCGTGGACACAGAGGGGTTTCTCCACAACACCAGTCGCCGTAGAAATTTGGGTCGTCGTGTCTGCATGAAGGGAGGTGAGAACGAAAACATTCTTCTTATCCCTCCACTTCATAGTGAGCAAATTATTATACTTCAAGCAGGCTCTCTCCCCCAGCCTAAGACGGGAATCTACAAGCCGCTGGGGAAAGCCCCAGCGATTAGGTCGCACGGTGCCACATGCTCCAATCTGCTGATCAAACAAGTGACTAAAAAGTGGCACGCTCGTATAATAATTGTCCACGTACAAGTGGTACCCCTTTCCGAATAAGGGTGACACCAAGTCCCACACTATCTTGCCAGCGCTTCCTATGTAGTCAGGGCAGTTTGTTTTCCCTCGTAAACCATAAATCTACATGTATAGCCTGTGGCCCTGTCACAGAGCTTATACATCTTGACCCCGTATCTGGCACGCTTGCTGGGAAGGTACTGTTTGAATGACAAGCGGCCAGAAAACTTAATCAGGGACTCATCAACGCAGACAACTTGATGGGGGGTAAACAAGTCTGCAAAACGTTGGTTGAAGTGGTTTACGAGGGGCCGAATTTTGTAGAGCCGATCGTATGCAGGGTCTCCACAAGGACGACAGAGTTCATTGTCGTTGAAGTGCATGAACCGCAAAATCTGCTCGTATCGTGCCCTGGCCATGGAAGCAGAGAACAAGGGTGAATGGTAAATTGGGTCAGTGGACCAATATGACCGCAACTTACTCTTTTTATTCAACCCCATGAGGAGGGAAAGGCCCAGAAAGGTCTTAAATTCGGAGACCGTAATTGGTCTCCAATCTCTGGCAAGGGTGGACTGGGGCATAGTGGCGATGTATTGACCAGCGTATAAATTGCTTTGGTCCACAATAGATCTATAGAGATCTTCGGTGAAAAACAGTGAATAAAAATCCAGTGGCATAAAGTCAACTGTTTCCACCTGAATTCCGGGTTGGCCAGTGAAAGGGGGAAGTACGGGTGCTGCAGAAGTGGAAGGTTCCCAATTCGGATTGGCCAATGCAGCAGGAAGGGCACTATGGGCACGACGGGCCTGTCTTTGTCTTCTTGGTGGCAGCGGGACACTACTAGTGCTTGCCACCTCGCCAGCTTGAACTGCACTTATGGGACTCGCCACGTCACCACGTGATACTGCAGTGCTGGATGTACGACCAGGGTGTACTAGGCCGCTGGTGCTTGCCAGTTCACCAGAAGGAGTAGCGGCGCTAGTACTGCTCTGCTCCATACGAGAGCCCTGCGGTTCTTGCACTTCAAGGACAGAAGAAGATTGGGGTCTGGTACGCCTGACCTTAGCAGGGACCACAACTCTGTCGTCAGAGCTATCTGTCATGGAGCCGCTGTCCTCTACAGGATCGTATTCTGAGCCTGAACTTGACAGATGAGTGACTTCCTCTTCACTATCTGTCATACTCAGAAACGTGTAGGCCTCTTCACTAGTGTACCTTCTATTTGCCATTTTGGGCTCTAAATTTAGGGGTACACTAGTGAGACTCACAGGCAAAAAAGCTCCTGACTGTTGGCGACTGTATCAAAACGCTACCAAAAAACTGTTAGCGATCGCAGGGATCAGGCCTGACTCTGCGAACGCTGCAGTTATGTGTGCTTAGTGTTTTGTAAGTGTCAGTTATCGATCGATACTGCACTTGGGTGGGCTGGGCAGGGCTGGGCCGAGGAGCAAAACGCAGGTGCTAGCAGGTATCTGGGCTGATCCCGCTAACACTGCGTTTCAGGGAACCCTAAACTGCTGGGGAGTATAGATCTGATCGGATCAGATATCGATCCGCTCAGATACTATAGCACTAAGGGAGGTGTATGCTGCGTGCGTGGGTTTTAGCGGTACTGGCGCTAACCTGACGCTGCCTGGGGCGACGCAGACCTTATCTGATCCTAAAAACTTAACTTCTATCACCGCCGGGCAATTAGGGGGTTAAACCTTTATAGGGTAATAAACGGCGGGTGCCCTAAAACTATAATAAACTATAATAAACTGTAATAAACTGTAATAAACTACAAAAAACAAACTAGCTAACCAGCGTCACCCGTAACACTTATACGGTGATCGCTGGTGAAAGGGTTAACTAGGGGGCAATCAGGGGGTTAAAACCTTTAGCAGGTAGTATATGGGGGTCCCTGTCGCTATAAAACACTGACAGCGAACCTATATACTTACCTCCCTAACTAGCGTCACCTGTGTCACTAATACAGCGATCAGAAAAACGATCGCTTAGTGACACTGGTGACGGGGGGTAATCAAGGGGTTAACTTTTATTAGGGGGGGTTAGGGGGGTACCCTGGACCTAAGGGGGGGTACCTTAGACCTAAAGGGGGCTAACCTAACTGCCCTAAAACTTTTAACTGACACAAACTGACACCAATGCAAAAAAAAAAAAAATGCTATTGGTGTCAGAGTGACAGGGGGTACAGGGGGGTGATCAGGGGGTGATCGGGGGGTGATGGGGGGTGACAAGTGTGCCTGGCGTGTTCTACTGAATGTGTAGTGTTGTGCAGACTTACTTGGATGTCTTCTCTCCTCGGCGCGGCGACGAAAAGACCGGCTCGAGGAGAGATGACATCACTTCCTTTCCCTCTGTTTACATTACAAACACTCTCCACTGTGGTTGGTCACATTACTCCTCACTCCCTATCAGCATGTCTTACCATGGGTCTCCATAACTGAGCCAATCATTTTCCGATGTATCCCGGGTGATCATTCCTCCATGCTGAGACAGATGGTGATGTCCCTATTGAGCGGATTTCTGGCATAAGGCTTCATTACAACCGATTTCTGGTAATCATATACCTTCATAGGTGGTGGATTTTCTCACAAGATGTCTTTAAAGTCTTCAATCACTATGGGTGGAATCTAATATAATAAGGACTGTTGATAACAGAAGTCACCTTGTTTTATGGACTGTGTGTTTTTTGGTTTCCTTATTCTAATTATGTTTTCAATTGCCACAATGATATATTATACCTATGTGGCTTATAGCACATTTTTTTGATTTTTCACATCGTGTCGCTATTTGAGTTTAGTATTTTGATCACTTTATGTTTTTCAATGATTTAAATATCATCTTTGTTTAGCGCGGTTCTTTTATACATTTTTACATTACAGAGGAAAAGGAAGCATTTCATTCGCCGGGAGCGATCGGGAGGGGGTGGCCAACAATGGATGGCCGCCCCCTCACCTCTCATTGCCCGGGAAGAAATGGCGACCGCCTCGGGCACCGGGGGGGGACCGATCGGACCCCCCACCCGTGGAAGGCAAATCACGTACATGTACGTGATTTTGCCTGTCCGTGCCACCTTGCCGACGTACATCGACGTGAGGCGGTCGTCAAGTGGTTAATGTTAAAAAACAATACTTTTCAGGGCCCTAATAAGGAGTCTATTTATTTAGGATTTACTGGGAAATGGGTCTAACTCCAGCCAAACATTCCAAAAGTATATTGTTTGTGCTGAAGACCCCGCTGGACTGACTGGATCAGTCACTGGTGCAATGGCGTCCCTGGGGGGGGGGGGGGGGGGGCAGAGGGGGCCCTGACCCCCCCAACTTTATGCTGGGCCCCACCATGTGCCCCCCCCCCAAATTTTTTTTTTATAAAAAGGCAATGTCTTTTTGTTTGCATTCATATCGGATGCGCTGCATCTTACTCGGGCCACCGCTGGAGTAACAGAGTCTCTATTGAGAGGGAGAGCGTCCCCAATCAACTCCTGCGGGTGATTCCACCCCCCTCCCTCTGCTCGCTGACACTGCATAATGCGAGCGCTCACACAACCATGGCCACCCGATCTGCTCCTTCCCCTGCATCCTCATTGGCAGGGAGAAGAGCAAGTTGCAGGAAGGACTCCACCAGGACTCTCAGTTACTGAAAAAACAGACTGATTTCTCCTGTCCTTAGGACAGGAGAACCAGCATGTAAATTCCAAGATATGCCAGACCAGTGCTGTCAATAGCAGGGGCAGGACAGCAAAAGGAGGCTATCTATCTATCTATCTATCTATCTATCTATCTATCTATCTATCTATCTATCTATCTATCTAGATATCTATATATATATATAGATATATATATATAGATATCTATATCTATATATAGATATCGATATCTATATATATATAGATATATATTTGAAGTTTATATTGCCCCCCTATTTTTGTCCCTGTCCCCCCATGTCCCCCCCCTAAATATGAAAGCTGGAGACGCCACTGGTTGTGGGTGGGTGATTGTGTGGAGGAGTGAGGAGATGTCCCTCCAGTAGGACATACTCAGTGGTAGATACTGGCATCAAACCCAATTAGGGCTTGGGCCGCTGCTATTCTGGTACGGCCTTAAAGTGGATCTCTACCCAAAAACAGGGACCAACTGAATTTCGATCAGTGTGTGGCTGTCCCCGCTAGACAGATGTTTGATCACCTTCTGTCTAGGGTACATGTAAGAAAACTTTCCTGGAATAGCGGGTGCCAGGTGTCAGAATACAGTGTCCTGGCGGAACTAAACTCTCTCAATCAACATGAACTATTTTTTGATCCTTGTGCTGCTAGCTGTAGTAAATAGATAGGAATGTATATAATATATTTACTTGTTTTAAACCTTTTTTTTATTTTTTTAATCCTTCAATTACTTCCTGGTTTCTGGCCTAGGCCAAATGAGGCTATACATCCCAGAAGTCTTCTTAGGCATTTTTTTTTCCCCTGGAGGAGGGGAGGACGGGCTTTCTCAGCTAGCTAAGCCCATCCTCCTTCCAGCATGCCTGAGCTAAAGGTAGTTGGATTCCAGGAATTAAATGTTACATGAATCATCTGCCCTTACTCAAGATGGCCACAGATAAAAATGCTAGCGATTTCTCAGTAAAAAAAGCATGGAGACATGAATGGAAGGGTGAGTTTGCTTTGAATATTAAAAATGTATTAAATAGTGTTTTCAGTTTGTGGTGCTCAGATACAGTTAAAGCTGTAGTAAAGCCCGCTTTGTGATTTTTACCTACAGATAAGCCTATGATAAGGCTTACCTGTAGGTAAGATAAATAGCTCCTAAACGTGCACCGTTTAGGAGATATTCACCCTGGATCCAGCCGGTAACTTTACCGGCACATGCACTCTGGAGGTCCAGCATACCTTGACGGATCTTCAGAGCTCTATGTTGAACGGAGGGCTCCCGCGCACAGCTGAGGGCAATCACACAGCCGAATCGCAAAAAAACCCGGAAGAAAAGCTGGGGGAAGAAGTCAGCCCTCTCAGCGGGGACAGCGAGGCCGCTGGAAGGCTTCGTTCCAAGGTAAGGTACTAGCACATTATGCAATTGTCTTACAGGTGTTTTTTTTTTTTTTTTAACCAGCTTTGGTTTACTACCGCTTCAAGTACATGATAAATAAACCAGGCTGTTAACATTAAACAGCATCCTCACTCCAAATGAACCCCAGACAAAAAAAGGAAAATATAGGAATAGTGTCCTTAAATTACCTGCAGATGTGCTATTGATAAAGCTGCAGTCTGGAGATAAGCTGATGTCATCAATAGCAGCTATAGCCTCAGCTGATAACAGGGTGGCTTCCAATATGATCTGAAACAGAATTTAATAATTAAAATCCACAGCAAGATAATATATGCTCAGACAATTGACTCACAATAGGATTTCCTCTGGCATAGTGAAAAGACCATGATAACCTAAACAAAACACATGGGGGTTGATTTACTAAAGGGAAATAGACTGTGCACTCTGCAAGTGCAGTTGCTCCAGAGCTTAGTAAATTAGCAGAAGCTCTGCTGACCTCTGTCATCCAATCATGTGCAAGCAAAAATGCATTTTTTTAAATTTTCCTGGCACGTAATTGGGTATTCTTCGCGAAGTGGATCTTTACCTCATTTACTAAATTCAGGAGCAACTGCACTTGCACAGTGCAATTGCACTTTGCAAAGTGCACAGTCTATTCAGCTTTAGTAAATCAACCCCATGACGTGCATTTTATGCACTGAGGTTGATTTACTAAAGGCAATTAGATTGTGCACTCTGCAAGTGCAGTTGCTCCAGAGCTTAGTAAATGAGGGGAAACTCTGCTGACTTCCATCATCCAATCATGTGCAAGCAAATATGCAATTTTTTTTTTATCTTCCTTGCATGATATTGGGTATTTTTTGTAAAGTGAACTAAACTCTGGAGCAAATGCACTTGCGTTTAGTAAATCAACCCCTTTATTTAAAACAATTGGCAATGAAATTCTCACATAGGTACGCCTCCTCCAATACCTGACACATACAGTGCCTTGAAAAAGTATTCATGCCCCTTGAAATTTTCCACATTTTTGTCATGTTGCAACCAAAAACATAAATGTGTTTTATTGGAATTTATGTGCTAGACCAACACAAAGTGGTGCATTATTGTGAAGTGGAAGGAAAATGATAAATGGGTTTAAAAAATTTTAACAAATAAATGTAACGGTGCCCCAATGGGGTTGCTGCGAATTTCAGCATCGACACATAACCCTGCTCGGTCAGACATCCATTTTAGGCACACTTTCTCCAGTCAATGAACAGTCTCTTGCTTGTTTTTGTTGTTTTTATTAGGGGATTAAACTTGGATGGGGAAAAGGGACATGGGATGCCCACTGATGAATATTTCTTAGATTAAAATAAAGGTAGTTGAATCTATACTGACAGTCTCTCCTCCTTCACATCTCCTCCAGCACATTACTTGAGATCACTTGCTTTTCTCGCACTGTCCAATTCTAGATTCCTGTCACTGTTAGCACATGGCTAGGCCTCACTCTGAATAAGTCCTAACATTTTCCTAGTAGCCATTTGCAGGCGGGAGTCTGCAGTCCCTTCTGTGGTAGCAACCATTTTAGAGGAAGATAATTGTGCTAACTGATCCTTGGTGGACTACTGATCCCAGCACGTCCGATGCAAATCCTGCCAACCCTCCTGGCTGCAGCGACTTGACTTCAACAACACCACAGGCTTTCCCTCTGGCTCCACATCCAATCCTGGCATGTCTCTCCCAGAGCTTCTCACTGTGCTTCTCACTCACCAACCCCGGCATGGATCCCTCCTGAATGACTTTTCTGGCTGTGCTCCCCACTGTCTTCCTCCTACTCCTGTTCCAGGACTCCTCTCAATGACCGTGTTAGGAGAGGCTCCTCTCAGCTCCCGAGCTCCAGACCCGGGGTCACCCTCCCCAGAAAGGGGGTCCCTCAAAGACCACCACAGTCTAACACGCCATCATCTCAGTTCTTCCACCCGACAACTCTACCCACAACAGGCTGACCATGGGTGTATATAGGAGGCCCTGCCAATCCTAGCTGGGGATTGGTCAGGGCTCCCAAATACACCCCATGTCACTCCAACCCTCGGCCCTGCCAATAAACGTGGAAGAAGGTGCTCTGGTCAGATAAGACCAAAATTGAACTTTTTGGCCTAAAAGCAAAACACTATGGGGTTGATTTACTAAAACTTGAGAGTGCAAAATCAGGTGCAGCTCTGCATAGCAACCAATCAGCTTCCAGGTTTTATTGCCAAAGCCTAACTAAACAAGCTGAAGTTAGAAGCTGATTGGCTACCATGCACAGCTGCACCAGATTTTGCACTCTCCGGTCTTTGTAGATCAACCCCTATGTGTGGCAGAAAACTAACACTGTACATCACCCTGAACACACCATCCCCACTGTGAAACATGGTGGTGGCAGTATCATGTTGTGGGGATGCTTTTCTTCAGCAGGGACAGAGAAACTGGTTAGAGTTGATGGCAAAATGGATGGAGCCAAATACAGAGCAATCTTAGAAGTCTTCAAAAGACTTGAGACTGGGGAGGAGGTTTACCTTCCAGCAGGAGAAAGGGGGTTATTTACTAGCAGTCGCTGTAGATCTGAGGGGGACACGCAAGGAAAATAAAAAACAGCATTTTAGCATGGACATGATTGGATAATAAAATCAGCAGAGATTCCCCTTTTTTAGATCTTCCTCTCAGATCTACAGCGACTGCACTTCCAAGTGCACTTGCAGTGCCAGTGTGCTTTTGCCACGGTTGTCGCACGAAAAATCGAGCTGCAATTGTGGTAAATAGCATTGTGGGAAGCTTGTCGCCCAAAAGAAGCTCTTAGAAATTTCAAAGTTGTACCACGTTTGAAGTGACATAATGGCATCACAAACGCATCCGGCATTTAGCCGCTATTCTGGAATTGCAGGCAAAATCACTCAATTCTGCCTGTGATTCTGAAATGCTCAGGTGTGAATGACAAATAGCACAAGGCACAATATCAGATGCCATTCATTTGAATGGCACCTAAAAACGTGGTGTGGTTCTGCCACGATTGTTGCGCGATAAATAGTGCTGCAAACGCGCAAATCACATCGGGTGAAGCGTGTTGCTCCAAAAGAAGCTCCTGAACTTTTTTTGGGTGACAAGCTTCACAACATCGTGGCTTGCAGCGATTGCAGCACGATTTATCATGCAGCCATTGTGGCAAAACTGCACCCCGTTTTTAGGTGCCATTCAAATGAATGGCATATGAAATGTGCGTTGCGGGATTTGTCATTCCCACAATGGGGGCGTTTTGAAATCCCGGGCAGAATCGCTTTGATTCTGCTCGCAATTTTAAACGCCCATGTGTGAATGCAGCCATGAACTTGGAGCCCCTGTACAGCAGGCAGAGCTCAGAAGAGGTGACATGTAATTGTTAGGATAGGTTTAGACCTGAGTTTAAACTCGTCACTCCTCTGAAGAGCGATCCACATTCAGATCGCTTTTTAGGGGTGGTTGACAGGCAGTGAGGTGTCAGCCGGGAAGAAGAAGCGAAAAAAGCTGATGGGGATTTCTAAGCCCCGGAGCCATGAGGCGGCTATAACGGGGCTCAGAGCGGGAGATCGCCGTGCTCTTGGAGGGGAACCCATGCTGGTCTTTTATTTAAAATTTGGCGTGGAGTTCCCCCTCATGATTCATACCAAACACATGTCTACAATGCTTGTCGCTCATTGGGAAAGGAAAAAATACATTTTTCCTTTCCAGATGAGCGAGCCAGCTCGGCACTGGCTCCTGCGACGGGGCTCGCAGTTGTCAATCTCGCCGATAACAGTGGCGAGATTGACACAATATCGCGATCACATACTGTATAAGTGAAAATATACAAATAACAAATGTACAAAAGTGACATGTGTACAAAAAAATATAAGAAAGTCCAATAATTGAGGAAATCAATTGAAGACAGCCTGTACATCAACCACCAGTAGAATCAAAGATGAAATAAACTGGCACTGTCCAGCATAAAAAACATCAAGAGTGGTACATCTTCAGCAAAAGGAGAAAGGTTTATGTACTCTTACCAGAACAGGTGCACTTTCAAGTGCAGTCGCTGTAGATCTGAGGGGGACACGCAAGGAAAATAAAAAACAGCATTTTAGCTTGCACATGATTGGATAATAAAATCGGCATACAGCAATAAAAAAACAGTGATCACAAGTAAAATTCACTTGCCTTTCACAGTTTTTTTATTGCTGTATGCCAGTTTTTAGAAATAAAAAATCTACCTTTTTGACCTAGACTATATGGAAGCATTCTTTTTTTGCATACCATCCGGATGAGAGTTGCCCAGCTGTTCAGCCAGTTTTCTGACACTCAAGATCCAGTTGTGGTTCTCCTTCCATTGGAGGTTCGTTTGGTGGCCACCCATATACATTGGTGGAGGTTCTGGATCCTTTGGAGTTCCGTCTATCTGCCGATTTCGGCACCCTTGCCTTTATGACTCTTTGCTGCTGACATTTGAGTCCACCTGTTCTGGTAAGAGTACATATACCTTTCTCCTTTGCTGAAGATGTACCACTCTTGATGTTTTTTCTGCCGGACATTGTCAGTTTATATCATCTTTGATTCTACTGGTGGTTAATGTACAGGCTATCTTCAATTGATTTCCTCAATTATTGGACTTTCTTATATTTTTTTGTACACATGTCACTTTTTTACATTTGTTACTTGTATATTTTCACTTATATATCAATATAAGTGCATTTGTGTTAGCGCTACAACATTCACTATTTATGCTTAAGGCCCCTTTCACACGAGGTGGACTCCGTTCCTACGGAGCCCGACTCGGTCCGCCGGCTCAGCGGGAGATCAGTCCGTTGATCTCCGCTAAGCCGGCAGATGACAGGTCCCTCTCTGCTCACTGAGCGGGGAGGGGCTTGTCAGGCGCCACTGCCGTCTATGGAGGGATCGGACGAAAACGGACAGCACCCGATCCGCCAGCGACGGACCTGGACGTAGAGCCATCCGTCTGCTTTTAGCGGATCGGACCGGGTCGGATGTCAGCGGACATGTCTCCGCTGACATCCTACGCTCCATAGACTAACATGGATCACCCGTTCAGGTCCACCGTCAAAACTGACAGGCGGACCTGAACGGTCCGATCATGTGAAAGGGGCCTTATATGTTTGACACATTTTTTGTAGCTGCTTTGTTTCCACTTATTTGAGGTTAGCGCAGTCACGCCTATATTCACACTTCTAAGACCCTGCACCTCTCTGTGCAGCCGCAGCACCATCTCATCTCCTGACCCCCTGGTCTCAGCATTCAGCAGACTCTAGCAGCTGACTCCAGCCGTCCTCTGGTACTCCTCCAAACCCTACACTTTCTGCTTCCCAGCTCTGCCCCCAGCTTCTTCCCAGCAGCAGCATATAATAAGGGGGTGCACTGTGATGTAAAGGAGGGTGGGGGACTCTTGACTTCTGATGGTGGGGGGGTTCTTGACATCTTGTGTAAGGAGGGGGGGGGGCTGACATGTTCTGGACATCTAGTCTTACAGATACAAGCAGCCCTTTGAGGGCGTCCATAATGCTGATATATATATATATATATATATATATATTATATATAATGTTTGGGGGTTCTAAGTAGTTTTCTAGCAAAAATTACTGATTTTTAACTTGTAAACAAAAAGTTCCAGAAAAGGCCTGGTCAGCAAGTGGTTAAAAAAACAACTGACTCACTGACTGGATCCCTAATTGAAAATAAAGGAAAGAAAGCCTAAAAAATAAGACTAAAGCAGCCATCCACATGTAAAAATTGGTAAATTGCAATATAATAAATGTTTGCTTTTGAGTTTTAATACCACTCTATGTTTGAGAAACAAAAAAGCCAGTGGTGATAAATAAAAACCAGTTGGCTAATTTTTTGGCTCAGGAATGGGTCTGATAGAGGATAAAACGAATTTTTGATTACTTGATCATCTCTAGATATCTGCATTACAGCAAAGTCAGACTCCTTCATTCTTGACATAAAGAGCAGTTTTTTTGATTTCTGACACAATATGGCATACATTAATTTCAGCAGTTAATGCGCACTCCACAATCTGCTGAAGGTATCTGAAAGCCATCCATCAACCTCCACATGATGTCATAGTTGGCTGGCAGTGAGGTGCTAAGTGACAGTGAAAAGCTCTCCTAATGCAGAGAAAATAAACTTTCCTATAAGTAGAAGTTTTACCAACTTTTATTTCTTGCATAAACATTCACTAAAGCCATATGGAGCCGGAATGGTGAGCACAAAATCTGTTATTTGTTACACTATTTTAATCTTTCAGTAAAACATAAAGGTATAATGGAGCCAACAGCCATAAACTACTTTCCTGACTTTAAGCTGAACTCCAGGTTCAAAAGACGTAACTTATGTTATTCCTTAATAGTCACAAAGAATAAAAAATCCACTTTGTGTGCACCAAATGCCTTTGCAAAACCAGTTAATCACCTGCCCTCCGGGAGATTTCCCCCCCTTCATGACCAGGCCATTTTTTGCACTACGGCACTGCGTTACTTTACATATATAGTTACATAGTTAGTAAGGTTGAAGAAAGACACCAGTCCATCCAGTTCAACCTGAGTGAGTGTGGGTGCGTGTCTACAATTGTCCCTATCCCTGTACATTGTGTCTCATTAAGATGCTCATCTATTATATTATTATTTATTTAAGGTACCCATATAGTGCCGTTAATTTTACACAGAGCTCCACACATACATCGCACGCCACATCAGTCCCTAGCCTTAAGGAGCCCACAATCCAAGGACACCAACTCACATTTATATACTAGGGCCAATTATATAGAAGAAAAAATAGAATAGAATAGAATAGAAAAATAGAAAATAGAAAATATACCAAATCAAATCATTATTCAACCAAAAAATAAAATAAAAGCCTCATGCATGTGTCCTGCTTCCTAATATAGGGGGTCAACAATGCCAAGAGTTGGTAAAAGCAGGGGACCGTCATCTGGAGATAATTCCTAAAATCATCCAGATTATTCTCCTGGAGCTCCCGCAGCAAAGGCATATGACATAATTGGTCACGATTGACAAAGCAACCAATTTTTGGTCCAAGAAATCCTCCTCCTCCTGTTCCTGGACTGGACTTGGGTCAAAGCAATAACTCCAAGGCCAATAATAAATAACACGTTATCTCCTCCGATTCCGCAACATGGCTGGTTGACGAACGGACGTTCAGAAACAAACTGAAAAGAGCAAAATGAAAAGTGCGAATCAACACTCACCAAACTTCTACTAACATGAAATTAGCAGAAGGAGCCCAAAGGGTGGTGTCTGACAACTGAACTTCCTCTTCATCTGCTCGTGTGCCTTTTGTATGCAAGACAAGTTTTTGGCCAATGCCCTTCAGACAAAAGTCCGAGGCTTTGTCTGCGAAAAATCCGATTGTGTGTACAAGGCTTTAGTGACACCTTTTGGAGACCAGTGACACTAATACAGTGATCAGTGCTAAAAATATGCACTGTCACTGTACTAACGACACTGTCAGGGAAGAGGTTAACATCAGGGGTGATCAAAGGGTTTAAAGTGTGCCTAGGGAGTGCTTGCAAACAGGGTGCTTGGCAAGACTAGTCACTCTAGTGAGAGAAGCAGAGACCGGTCTTTATTACAGTAAGTTCTGGCACAGAAGCAAAATTTCATTACTGCGTAGATCTGAAAGAAAGACACAAAGCACACCAAGATATAAGGAAGAATAGAGATGCCTCTTGTATTTAGATAACATTTGCTTACCCCAGAGTTCAGCTTGTTTTTTTTCTTATTCTTTATTTTGGACAAGGTGTACACAGGTAAATACACTGCCATAACACATTCCATATCAGCGTTCACAGGTTTAAAAAAATAATCTGCCGTAATCCTTTTACGGATAAAGCTTCAATTTAATACTGAGTCAAATTTTTATTTTTATTATTATGGTACTTTTAACTTTACTGCTGCAAATGCTGACATTTTTTCTGCAAATCTATAACTATTTTCTCTTATTTATTTATTTTATTTTTTTGTGAATCATTAGATTCTGTGCTTTTTTGCTGTTTGTGTCCAAACTGGGGAGATTCTATTTGTCCGGGTGCATACCTCCCAACATTTTAAGATGGGAATAAGGGACACCTATCAGCAAAAGTATGCAGGCATAGGACACACCCTGTCATACCCCCTTAAAGGAGAATTATACAAAAAAAGGATTAGTTAAACCCACAAGTTCTTTTTTTTACTGCTACTATTCCTTTATAATGACTTATGAAGTTTACAAATGTAGCCAATTAGAAACCGGTATGACATTTTTAGAACTGGGAAACACTTTTTGAAAGATAAAAAGTGCATTTTATATACAACTATATAGATCAGACCAAAATGAGGGACAAATGAGGAGGAAAGGGACAGGGATTTTGTTGCAAATTAGGGACAGTTGGGAGCTACGCGGGTGACCATTGTCACCGCATCTGAAAGTGAGGGAAAACATTTTGAGATGTTACCAGAACAGGAATAGAAGGGAAATCTTACCATGGGAACACATGTTCCAGGGACAACAAGCAAGGACTTGCCTTACTTCGGAAAGATTTCTTCTTACTTCCCGATGTGTTTATACAACAAGAAGTGAACTGAAATCTCCCCAATGGAACAGGGTTTTTTTAATCATCCCCTACTCAATCTAAAATGAAAAAAAAAGATTGGCTTTAGAAACACTTATAGCACTCATGGACACAGGGCTAAAAATGCCTCTTTTACAGGCATTTGACCTTTTTTTTCTTCTGTACTGTACCACCTGACCTGCGCATGAAGAAGAAGTTCCAGGGCAACGCAGGGCTCCAGTGGTCTGAGCTGGAACAGACAAATTGCTGTATATATACAGTACCCTCATACCTCCCAACTTTTTAAGATGGGAATGAGGGACACCTATCAGCAAAAGTATGCAGGCATAGGACACACCCCTTGCCACTCCCCCTTAAAGGAGAATTGTACAAAAAAAGCAAGATTGGTTAAACCCACAAGTGCTTTTTTTGACCACTACTATTCCTTTAAATTGGCTTTTGGAATTTACAAATGCAGCAATTTAGAAATCAGATGAAAAGTTTAGCACTGGGAAACACTTTTTGATGGATAAAAAGTGCATATTATATACAACTTTATAGATCAGACCAAAATGAGGGACAAATGAGGAGGAATGAGGGACAGAGGGACATTGCTCCAAATCAGGGACAGTTGGGAGCTGTGAGTACGCCTCCACTGTGTTGTTTTCTTTCAATTATGTAACCTCTTTTGTATGTTCTGATACATAGCAGTTATTTGCTATCATAAAAAGAAGTACAATTTAAGCCATCTATGTGTTTACAATTCAATTACAATTGTCATATGATTGGGTAAGTGACTCCTTACCTGAGCCGGGTCTCCTGAATCCAACATATTCTTAATATATACTGTAGCCTTTGTCCATCTTTTCGCTGTATCACCACTAAATTCCTGCAACAACCGCAAATCCTGACTCACGAGTTCCCTCTTCAAAACAGATATTTTTGAGTGTTCTGACAACTGATACCAAAACTGAATCTGTAAAAAACAATTATGTTACAATGATAACCCAAAACTGCATGTATTATATATATCAATGGCCTCAAACAGCATCTTTATAGAAATAAAGCTGGTGAAAAAGTTCAGGCATGTATTTATGGTGAAGACCTACAGGGTACCCAGCCTAGAGCAGCAGTTGGGGAGGGGGGCACAGGGCTACATGTTTTTTTACTTTAAAACTTTTCTTCCTTTCACGTCTGTGCTAGGGTGTAATAATAACATTTTCATGTTTTTTTGTTTTTTTTCTTCAAATTCTTTATACATATATACACTATATTACCAAAACTATTGGGACCCCTGCCTTTAAACGCACATGAACTGTAATGGCATCCCAGTCTTAGTCCGTAGGGCTCAATATTAAGTTGGCCCACCCTTTGTAGCTATAAGACCTTCAACTCTTCTGGGAATGTTGTCCACAAGGTTTAGGAGTGTGTCTATTGGAATGTTTGATCATTCTTCCTGAAGCGTATTTGTGAGGTCAGGTACTGATGTGTACGAGAAGGCCTGGCTCGCAGTCTCCACTGTAATTTATCCCAAAGGTTAGTTCCAGTGAAAGGAACACTTAAGGCGTCAGCATACCAAGACATTTTGGACAATTTCATGCTCCCAACATTGTGGGAACAGTTTGGGGATGGCCCCTTCCTGTTCCAACATGACTGTGCACCAGTGCACAAAGCAAGGTCCATAAAGACATGGATGAGCGAGTTTGGGGTAGAGGAACTTGACTGGCTCAACCCGATAGAACATCTTTAGGATGAATTAGAGTGGAGACTGTGAGCCAGGCCTTGTTGTCCAACATCAGTGCCTGACCTCACAAATCGCTTTTGGAAGAATGGTCAAACATTCCCATAGACACTCCTAAACCTTGTGGACAGCCTTCCCAGGATAGTTGAAGCAGTTATAGCTTCAATGTGTGGGCCAACTCATAATTGAACCCTACAGACTAAGACTGGGGTGCCATTAAAGTTCATGTGCGTGTAAAGGCAGGCGTCACAATACTTTTGGTAATATAGTGTATATCAACAAGGTCACCTACATATGAAAGACTTCTGAAATGTATATCAAAGAATATTAATTTGGGTGATTGTGCTGTTCGCTGTGAAGCTCAAACAATGTGATATACTAGCTGGTATATAAAAAAGTAGCTTTGTTGATTTGGATTTTTCTTTTGAATTTAGAACCATTTATACAGGTTACCAGGGATGAGAATAAAGGGGAACAAACAGGGTTTTAGAATAGGGGCCTTCTGCACCCTATGGATAAAGCTGATGTCCATGTTTCATGTCACTTTAAATAGTTTGGACCAAGCTGGTCCAAATGAACTATTTGCTTCACTAAGTGCTGCAGTGTCTCTAAGAACTGTATGTACTGCATGTAACTTCAACTACATACAGTCTGAGAGTGTGACATCATCAAGACCGCTCCTCCTACTCAGCCAATCAGAGGAAGATTTGTATTCATTCACAGAATGAGTGCCACTCAGCCAGACTCTGTTTACATGCAGTACATACAGTGCTTAGAGACACTGCGGCACTTAGTGAAGCAAATAGTTAATTTGGACTAGACATGTGCAATTCATTTTGGTCGGAATCTAAATTCTGACAAATTTTTGGTTATTCAGGGATTCGGATGTATCCAAAACTCTGAATGACAATAGTAACGAATGTCATTGAAATTAGTTTAGTTTCATTTTGTTTATTCGTTTTCCAACAAATTTCACACTTTTGGAACAATTTGAATTCGGATCGATCAAAAAATGATCGAACGATCTGAATTCTGTGTGAAGAATAGCTAGTTATTAAGGAGCGGCCTGGGGAGCCGGACGCCGCAAGATTAACAACCGATGACTAAGCTGATAAGTCATCAGTTGTTATGAGTGCGGCGGCCGGCTTTCTGGCCCGCTCCTTAATAACCAGATATTCCTCACACAGAATTTGGATTGGTCAATCATTTTTCGATCCATCCAAATTCAAAAAATGGAAAAACGGGAGCTATTCCTGCGCTACCAATTTGGAAAAAGGTGTAGTAATCGTGTAGACTTCTAACTGCAATTCAAGAGGTATATAAACCATCTACACCCGGACAGCTGCATGCACCAAAATCAGGGCCCAAACATAAGCCCGGAAAGAAAATTAAAAAGAGAAAGGGAGGGGTGCTGCGCGAACCAGAGGGTCTATACTCATTAGTTGTGGGAGCAAAGGCCTCAGTATAATAGAATACATACACATATAAAATCGCATGAGTTGGAGTATATAAAACGCATAGGTAAAGGTGGTATCTAGAAATTGGGGGGAGGGGTGGTTAGTGATAGAAGTATAAATAATATATATAAAATGGTCCAAACAAGTGATAAATATAAACAATAAAACATTGACTACTAATTCATTCAGTCCAGTAATGTCCAATATGTTAAAGTGCTGGTGCTCTCGTGCCTTAAGTAAACTGAAATAATGCAATGTGCTATAGACCAATAAATAAATAGAACAAAATTGCACAAGAAGAATATATCACATGAAAAATGAGAAAGGCATAATCGCCAAAATCTTCGTGTTGCTACAAGTGCAAAAATGAAAGTTCAGTGTGGGTAATCCAGTGAGTAGACAAAATACTTGCTAGTGTCCAAAAAAAATTATATCAAGTGTCCAAAACAAAAACAAAGTGCAACTCAGGGCAAATCTAATCAATGGTGCACAAAAAGAAAGTGCTCAAACTCAGCAATATATAACAGTGAGGTGATGCTATGCAGACAAAACACTCTGTGTCTTCTTCATGCAGCATGCGCTAGTGTAGGTAATGGCCCCTTACCTAGCGGTGCTAGGTCAACCGCATGTATGTTGTATAATCGCAAGGTCCTGGGTCTCTACTGCGTCCCTGTGTTCCCGCTTGCCGACTCTACAGGATCCTAATTGCTAATGCAATAAAGCAGTGCAGCGCTAAAAGTCTATTGACACAGTCCCTTTAAGATAAGTTGTAGGTAGGAAAACAGTTCTCCACTGTGATGATAAAGGTGCTCAAAAGTATTCCATGCAGTGCTACGCATCCGTGATACCACCACCGGCCAGCCAAACCGCTCACCTCAGCAAATGGACCCCTGAACTAACAGGTAGGTCAAACCAGCATGTACCACGCTAGGTGGAAGGGAATGGAGACTTGTCTGGAGAGATGGTCCCACGGTAGTGGAGATGGCACTCCAAATTGCAGATCATATCACATGTAATACAAATGAAGATACATAGTGCACACTGCGTGGCTAAAATAAATGTCATTTATTAAAAATATAAGGTACTCACAAGCACAGCACTAAGCCCTAGTGCTGGGATACAGGTAAAATATCATCAAAGGATAACGTGGGTTAAATGGCGGCTGCAGTGATGTCAAAAAGCTCCCGCACGCGTATCGTCCTCCTCTGGACTTCATCAGCGGTTAATGGAGATAAAAGACATCACATCTATATATATAGAGCCCAAAAAATCTATTTCCTGTAAGGTAAGACACCCCCCTAGGGAACCGTCCAATCAGCTCCAGCTATCAAGGGGTCAAAAGGATTGCTTCCTACCAAGCTTATCAAATCACTATGGTAACCCAGGTTCATGTGTGATGATGCCCGGTCATGTGACATAAAAAACATAGGAAACCCTTATTAGCAAAAAAATGTGATTACACAGGCCGAAACAAGCCTATTCCGTCCCTACGCGTGACGTCACCGATCACGTGACTTCTTCCTGAAGAAGTCACGTGATCGGTGACGTCACGCGTAGGGACGGAATAGGCTTGTTTCGTTTCCTTCTCTGCTGAATGCATTACGAGCTCGCCGCTCGTTGGATACAACGCTGTGATACTAACTGCTCAATGTGAGTACTCTTTCCATATGTGTATATGAATAAAGTGACCCTTACAATACATACTTCACTATCTGGGTACCTTGTCCTATGTTTTATATACTTGAGATGAGATGTGGAGAAGCTAGGAACCGCACTATTCCAGGACCATAACTAGATACATCCAGCCAGCAATTAGGATCCTGTAGAGTCGGCAAGCGGGAACACAGGGACGCAGTAGAGACCCAGGACCTTGCGATTATACAACATACATGCGGTTGACCTAGCACCGCTAGGTAAGGGGCCATTACCTACACTAGCGCATGCTGCATGAAGAAGACACAGAGTGTTTTGTCTGCATAGCATCACCTCACTGTTATATATTGCTGAGTTTGAGCACTTTCTTTTTGTGCACCATTGATTAGATTTGCCCTGAGTTGCACTTTGTTTTTGTTTTGGACACTTGATATAATTTTTTTTGGACACTAGCAAGTATTTTGTCTACTCACTGGATTACCCACACTGAACTTTCATTTTTGCACTTGTAGCAACACGAAGATTTTGGCGATTATGCCTTTCTCATTTTTCATGTGATATATTCTTCTCGTGCAATTTTGTTCTATTTATTTATTGGTCTATAGCACATTGCATTATTTCAGTTTACTTAAGGCACGAGAGCACCAGCACTTTAACATATTGGACATTACTGGACTGAATGAATTAGTAGTCAATGTTTTATTGTTTATATTTATCACTTGTTTGGACCATTTTATATATATTATTTATACTTCTATCACTAACCACCCCTCCCCCCAATTTCTAGATACCACCTTTACCTATGCGTTTTATATACTCCAACTCATGCGATTTTATATGTGTATGTATTCTATTATACTGAGGCCTTTGATCCCACATCCAAATTCAAATTGTTCCAAAAATTTGGAATTTGTTAGCAAATGAATAAACAAAACTAAACAAATTCCAAAACGAAATTAGTAAAAGTTAAAGTGACATGAAACATGGACATCAGCTTTAAGGCTAGTAGCATGAGGAGGCGGGAGAGGGGTAAGTTGGACTCGGGAGTACTGGAACTTGGAGAAAAGAGGAGGATACTTAAAGACGGGATTATAACGTTAAGGTGTGTGTGCTGGGGGAAAGGGTGGAAAGAATGGAGTTAAGAGAATAAGGAGAGCCACAGAGCAGGGTGAGCAGAGAGTTATAAAAGATGGAGGTGATTGATGGGTATTAGTAAAGTACTAACACCCTCTCTCATTCCACTCCAGCCATCAGGTCTTTGCCTTATCCAAGTGTAACAATGTCCCAGGCTTCCTTTGATTTAATGAGAACCTCCAGAACCAGGGATAACTGACATCCTTCTGTATGTAATTGGTTGTGAGTCATGGTGGATGCAGAGTAGTTAAAGTTATTGGGCGCCATACACTTCTTGAATGCAAAAGAAAGTTTATATCTCTTAACAAACTTTTTTGGGTGGAGAGAGGGTTAGGGCCAGGACACCCTTAGGTAGTTGCAAGATTAATTGGCAGACTTCGAGACCTCAATAGGAGGACAGCCATGCAGGGAAAAGCATCCAGCAAGACGCCACATCTGCATGTGCAGGAAAGCTGTCTTCTATGGCAACAGTCTTTAACAGTTCCTAACACAAAGCTTCAGTTCCTAACACAAAGAACAGTTCTTTCACTTTCACTACAATTGCTCCTTGTAGTTCTTCAGCACACTGAGCTCCCAGTCTCTCACTAGACCCACTGATTCACTGCCACTGAATACCCTGAGCTCCTCCAATCTTCACAGTGGTATCTTCCTCAGGCGTCATCCTTGCTTCTCTGCTGGGTCCCTAGCTTGGCACTCCTGATACTTCTCAAGCTTCACCCCTGCTGGCCTGCACGGTCCCTGGCTTGACACACAAGGCTGCTCTGCAAGCGTCACCTCCGCTGGCTGGGTCCCTGGCTTGATACCCACTGAAGTTTCCCGATTCTTCATCGTCCGTGGTTGGTGAGAATGTTATTCCGGTACTTGCTTCAGCCACTCACTGTGGTCCCCGGTAATAAGGCAGATAGTGCCTTACTGGCGACAGCTTCCCCTCTATCTCCGACCATGACAGGTTCTCAGGCCGGCAGAACTGTCACTTCTGGTTGGACTGCAAGCAGCAATCCCAACCCTGCGCTGCTCTCTTGCTTCTGGACAGGCACTCAGACAGCCTAGCAGTCAGATGTGCCCGGAATAGGCACCATCTCCGGCCTAGCAACCCGGGCAATATGATACACGTCCACCCAGACAGCCGTCCAGGTGGCACAGAACAAAGATCACCTGACTCCACCCAAATATATAGGCTCTCCCAGCAAGCCAAGGAATCCAAAAAAAACCCTGCCCATTGGCTGAGATACCCCATATACCCATAACCCGACCTTGCGCTGCCCTTCTCGTATCAAGTACCACCAAGTACCCGGCCACCTAGTGGTAGAAGAGAAAAGTGCAACAAGGCCAAACTTGGGGAGAAACCAATAGATCTCTTCCAATCAACCAGGATAACTACACCTGGCAAGTAAACTCCAGGGTGCTACACAAGATAAATGTGTTTTTCCAATATTACAATTATAGGGCAATAGAGTAGTATTTTTAGGATAAATAGGAGCCCAGGGAGGCATATGGGGTATATAATTATAAGGGATTCTGTAAGTAAGTTAGGGCTCTAATGTTTCACAGTGCTGTTAGTGTTTTCCAACTTTTTTCAGTCAAGGTACCCTCTAAAATTATGGACAGTCTCAAAGAACCCCCTTCTAAAATGTAAAAAATTATTCTATAAGCTTTACATAATGAAACAACACCCACACACATAGGACATCCAATGTTAGAGGCGATTTATTCTTCCAAAGCAAATACACTTTTGCACACTGGTACTGACCAGTATTCCAATGTTTCTCTTCTCCCTCAATTTCTCTCCATCGGTCAGCTAAAGTCTTCCCAGTGCTGAGGGAGAGGAGCACAGGAGGGTCAATCAAGGATGTTGTGGAGGTGACAGATATCCTCCTTATCAACTGATGGCATCATTGGTTATTAGGATGCCAGTGTCTAAAAAGTCGTAATGGGGCATAATAAAAACCCATGCCTTTGTGTAACTAAAAGGCAGGCTTCGTCCACCTGCTGGCTTGTATACAATTTTTTAACAATTTGTAGGCATTTTGCCAAGGCACCCCTGAAGAAACCTCAAGGCACCCCAGGGTGCCTGGGCAACCTGGTAACTAATCTTTTTTTGCCCTAAGCGTTGTTACATATACATTCCAAAGCATTTTGTTGTATATGTTTGATATAAAAAAATATACATATTGATCATACCAGACATCTAGTGACCTTGTAACCTCCAGTAGTGAGCTTACAACACAGTCCCTCTGCTGCAGAGTCTTACCAGTCATGCTCAAGTTACGTATGTGAACTACAGAACATCACCTCCTTATATTATGGAGATGAGGAGAGAGGGGCGGTTCTATAGTACAATGCAGATGCAAGCAAATTAGGGTTATAATGCTGCTCCTGCATAGATTTTGTACAGTGAGTGAGCATTGTCACCCTAGGACAGGAAGTGTGTTGTTACTAGTAGGATCAACAGGTAAAAATAAAGGGGAAAAAAAAATGAAAATAGGAAAATTAAGGCAATCATTGCATCTATGTACTGGTAATTAGCAATATTTAATTTTAGTTACCTGCATGGAGATACACTTTAAATGTTTGCAAAGCAAAGGTGTGACTTGATCAATGTGCTGCTACTCCTTTATTGTCAACTCACAGGTAGGTCCAAGCTACTGTGTACTCACTGGATGTCCTCAGTTTTCTGGAATGAATTATTCTGGGCATCATTCAACCAGCTGAATTAAGGACATCTAGTGGTGGAAAGGAATTACTACAGGGGGACAGCAAGGAGGAGGAGGTATATACTGCAGCCAGAGCTGCTTTTTTGGCTCGCCGTTTAAAGGAAAAAACATTTGCCCAAAGTTGGGCTTAAAGGATACTAGAATTTGTCTGTTAAGGCCTATCGTCTACTCACTGATAATTACCTTAGCAGTGTGGTTTTAGAGCTTACACAGGGTTGATGATCCCAGCCTTTCATGTCAGCCCTTCCATATGACAGTGCTCGGGCCTGGCAACTGGCAGCTAGACTGGAGCACGGTATCATAGGAAAATTCACATGTTCTGCCATACACAGAAGCAATGAATATTGTATGGCAGCTCTAATGGAATTGCAGGGGAACACAATGAAGGTGATTAAAAGTGTTTCCAAGGAGTGGTCTTTCAGGAGATTCTGTTACTTTTCTATGAATAGGCAAATTGACCAAATCCTAGCTTTGCCTTGATCCTACACCACTCTTTTAACCCACCAAACTTATTGAAAATACGTTGGGTATGGTGGAGTACATCACCCTCTCCCTTCTCTCTTCCTATGATTCAACAATGAGTGCCTAGTGACCAGTCACAAGGTCTGAGCGCTGTTACATAGCAGAAGGAGATTGAGCCATCAGCACTGTACACCAATTAGCCGTAATATTATGACCATTGACAGGTTAAGTGGTTAACATTGCATTACAATGGCCCCTGAAAGTTGGTGAGATATATTAGGTTAGAAGTGAACAAGCTGTCCATGAAGTTGATGTGTTGAAAGCAGAAACAATTGGCAAGCATAAAGATTTAAATGACTTTGACAAGGGCCAAATTGTAATGTCTAGCTGACTGGGTCAGAGCAACTCCAAAAGTGCAGCTCTTATGGGATGTTACAGGTTTGCAGTGGTCAGGACCTACCAAGAGTGGTCCAAGGCTAACGGGCCAAGGCTCAATGATGCACATGGGGAGCAAAGGCTGGCCTGTGTAGTCAAATCCAATAGAAGAGCTACTATATACTATATAAAGGTGTCAGATCACACATTGCATCGCAGCTTGTTGTATATGGGGCTGTGTAGCTGCAGACCGGTCAGAGTGCCCATGCTGACCCATGTCCACAGCCAAAAGTGCTTACAATGGGCACGTGAGCATCAGAACTGGACCACGAAGCAATGGAAGAAGGTGACCTGGCCTGATGACTCACTTTTTTTCTTTTATATCAAGTGGATGGCTGGGTGCGTGTGCATCGGTTACTTGGGGAAGAGATGGCACCGGGATGCACTATGGGAAGAAGGAAAGCTGGCAGAAGCAGCGTGATGCTTTATGAAGTGGAGTCCATACCTCGATGGGGCTGTTTTGGTGGCAAAAGGGGGACCTTCTCAGTATTAGGTTGGTGCTCATAATATTATCCTGGGTGGTCATAATGTTAGTTTTGAACAGTTTTATAAACTTAAAGCAGACTGACATGGAGTTTATAGAGGGCTTATTCTATTCACTCTTGCAGGCAAACAGGGCAGCTGAGAGCACAATAGTAGGGCTTCAACTAACGATTATTTTCAAAATTGATTAGTTGGCCAATTATAGGTTCAATTGATTGAATATTGGGATAAAAACCTTAAAGTGCGATGTACTGTATCATTTAGTTAATATATACATACAGTATATTAACCTCCAGCTTCTTAGGGTTCATATGCTGATCTTCCCTGCACAGAGTCCTTAAAGTGATTGTAAACATGAGATTTTTTTTTTTTTTATAAGCATGTTATACTTACCTGCTCTGTGCAATGGTTTTGCATGGAGCAGCCCCGATCCCCTTCTGGAGTCCCCCGCTGGTACTTCTGGCTTCTCTTGCTTTTAGAGTGGCCCCATAGCAAGCCACAAAGTATAGTATAGAGCACCCCTATAGCAAAGTAAATAACTGTCTGCCTTTAGAATCACTTCCTTCTCCTTCCCAGGACTACATGTCCCAGGAGGCATTGCTTCTCACACATTCGCAAATTCTCAGGCACTTACTGACATATATGGACAGTGTAACAAGCTGTATGTGTGCTGCACTGTGTTTCCTAAAATGTCAATAAATAATGCATTCTGTATTCAGGCCGTCTTATCGGCTACCAACTAAAAGTTGACAACTATTATAATAACGATTATAATTTATTATGTCGATTCGTAGTTTCAGCCCTACACAATAGGTAAGGTAAGTATAATCAGCGGAAATGACATCTAAATGAAAATGTTGCTATACTCTGAAGGTGTCTGCAGGTGCGTTACCCACAACACAGGTTTACTTTAAGGGTTACTTATATCTCCGGCGCACTGGCAAACAACAGAAGCAAACAGTAATTCAGGCATCACCAGCTATTATTCTAAAACAATTTGTCATCGTACACATTTAGTCAGAGAACAACTCATCGCAGTGTGAAAACAAAACAGAAATCATCACCCCAAACACCGGCTGAGAATTTAAATACGGATGAGCAGAAGAGGCCGCAGCAATTTCAATAAACAGTAGGGATTTCCCTCCTTCATCCAGAAATGTGCGATTTGCGGCATGAATATTTTGAATAATTCATTCTGGAATAAAGAGGTTATGTTTTTATTCCCAGGCACAGCGAACTCGCCTCTGTTTCCTTCCCCGGCCTTGCTGTTTTGTTTTTCTCATTACAATCAGCATCAAGACTTTAATAGGAAATAATAGACGGTGACTAAGCTGAGTACCTTCTATAATATTTTTTCTATGTACACTGAGGAGGCTTTGTACAGCACAGGTAAACAACATTTCCTACCCCCTAAAAAGTAGCGACGAGAATAATGGATGACAAACCCCCCCAACGGCAGCCCTGTGTGATATTCAGACATGAAATTGGTTGCTGTGATCATTACATAGCAGCCGGCTGTATCTTCTTTTGTTCTAATGCTTTCACTGGTCTTCAGAAATTAAGCAGCTGAGGCATCTGGATACAATGTGGAGTCTAATGTCATGGTCAGAGAGGCCACTGAAACCATAATGCCAAACATGTTAGGCTACTTTAGGTATAATTTGCTGCTGTAGCTCTGTACATTAACAATACTGTCCTGGGGAGCCAAAGTGCACTACAATCCCATCATCTTACCTGGGCAATCTCTAAACTCAGCCTGTGGACTCCAGCTAACCAAAAAAAATCCCTCTCTGTACATTGCCTGGGCTTTAACGTGGTTGTAAACCTAGTTACACCACTTTTACCTACAGGTAGGCCTATAATAAGGCTTACCTGTAGGTACTGGAAATATCTTCTAAACCTGCACGGTTTAGGAGATATTTACCAAATACGCTTACGTCGACATCATCGGCACATGCGCACTGAAGAAAGTTGCCATTTCTAAAGGGCCTGTGTTGTAACCGGCAGCTCCCGTGTGCATGTATGTCACATGACTCCAGCCAGTCAAAGAGCCAAAGTCCACGGCCCCGGAAGGAAGAGGGGTGAAGATGGATGTGGCCACCAGCCGGGACAGCGAAGACATTGCGGGCTTCGTTTGCAGGTAAGTGCAACATAAAGTAAAGCATTGCATACTAGCCCATTATTCTTTTACTTTGCAGGGGAAAAAAGAGGAAGCAAAACCCACTAGGGTTTACTTCCTCTATAACAATGAACACTTGCATTGACTGCCAGTTCACATCAGCGCGGCTTCAAAGACATCGCGGCTTGCAAGTCACGTTGAAGTTGTCCCAAAATAGTGCAGAAACATTTTTCTTGAGTCGCACCGATTAGAACGGTTCCATTGCCGTTAATAGGGCATGACTTGTCATACTACTTTGGATTCTCAAGTCACATGACTAGTTGCACCTGTGTGAGCCGGCCCTAAAAGCTGAACTCCAGGCAGACAGCTAAATACTCCAAATGGTGGCAGTCAATCTAGGTATGACAGTCTCCAGATGGTGAACAAGAGGACTTCAGGACCACTGCTGGCTTACATGTTTCGAAGGGATAACTTCTTCCTCAGAGCAGGAAAAAAGGGGTACCAAATAAGTAACCAAAGGTCGGACTTTTAAGGCAAAGAAACAAAGGAGAAGTAACAAAAATCATGTTTATTGAAAAAAGTACATGGTATAATCACAGTGTTCAAGATCAGTGTTCAAGATCACATGATCAAGGTTCAGAGACGTAACAAAGACCTTGATCGTGTCCTGAAGAAGCCTAACGGCGAAACGCGTAGATGCACAAGGGCTCATTGTACAAATTGTATCATTCTATATGATTTTTAATCTTTTTGAACACTGTGATTATACCATGTACTTTTTTCAATAAACATTATTTTTGTTACTTCTCCATTGTTTCTTTGCCTTAAAAGTCCAACCTTTGGTTACTTATTTAGTACCCCTTTTCCCCCCTCTAATTTACGGATGTGGCATTGTGAGTGCTTTCCTCTCTTATTCTTCTTCCTCAGAGCCTAGTAGCATTCAGAGCAAGCTCCGCCAGTACCTGACGTATCATAAAGGTTCAGAAAATGCGTTGCTGTAATTGTGGTCTATCTATGCTGGGCGGAGGAGAGAGTATGGGGTGAAGAGAGACTGGAGCCACTGATCTGTCAAAGTCAGTAGATCACTGGACGTCCATCCAGACGAAGCTACGCTTGCTCTGAATGTTACCCATGTCATTAGGGGTCAATGTCTAGTGCTTCAGTCCTCTGTGAGCTCTGGGATAACCGCCCTTTAGGTGTCCCTGGACAATAAACTATACACTGGGAAACACGGACACATAACAGCAGACACCTACTGGAATTATTCCCCTGACTGGAAATGGTATTTCATCTTCAATGTGACTTTATTTGCACTAATTGTAACTTAAGATAAGTCAAACAAAGAATGCCTGTGATCAATTACTATCCACTTTATAGGGCATGTAAGATGTTACGCCTGGCCAGTGACTGGTGTTGAGTCTCAACAGCCATATGCATTGGAAGATTTATCACATGCGAAAGCACTCAAGACCTTATCTTATTGCCTTAATAATTGTTTCCACACTCCCATACAGTGGTACAGTGGTACAGGGAATACCATTCCATCTTTAATTGCTGAACACATTGACTTTCTCCACTGTAGAGGTGTGCCCAAGGTTTAGTTCCTATCCAGGAACATTTCGAAATCCGGGCAGTTATTCACCAGTTTCAACACTATAGGGGCAATGCTCAGAAAAGATGTCATATTTTGATTTACATACACACATTGTTGTGAAAATAGCAAAATCAATGTGATTCTTGTCATATGACATCGTGCCTGTGCATCAATATTTGGCATCCGGACGCTTTGCTTTATTTGTTGTGTATTGTTATGTTACCTGTATGTCCCCGTTTGTTTTGTGGAGTTTTGTGGAGTTTATGCACTTTCAGTTACTGTAAATTCACTGGATGACACTGTAGGGCTGCTATTCCAAATGCAGGTGCAGTGCAGCACATTGTTGCTTTCATTACTTGTCATTAATAAAATAAATTTTTGTTTAGATTCTGCTCAAGCATTGTTCATTGTCGCCAATAATAACCTCTGTGCTTTCCCGGTGCTTTACACTGGGAAAAAAACCCTCTTTTCCCCTCCTCGTTGGCTTACCTTTACATAGTCTATCCCCCCTTCAGTCTATCATGAATGTTGCTGTCAGGCTCATCCACCTTACCAGCCGTTCAGTGTCTGCTACTCCTCTCTGCCAATCCCACCACTGGCTTCCGCTCACCCAACAAATTAAATTCAAAATTTTAACTATAACTTACAAAGCCATCCACAACTCTGCTCCCAGCTACATCACTAACCTAGTCTCAAAATACCAACCAAATCGTTATCTTCGTTCCTCCAAAGACCTCCTACGTTCCTCCCTCATCACCTCCTCCCAAGCTCACCTCCAAGACTTTTCCCGTGCCTCTCCCTTCTTAGAGAAATCCCTACCCCAATCTGTCCAACTATCTCCTACTTTGTTTGCTTTTAGACGATCCCAGAAAACCCTTTTGTTCAGAGAATCCTATTCTGCCCACACCTAACAACTATTCTTTTATTTTATCCATCAGCTCCCCCCCCCACAGCTATTACCTTTTGTGTCACTTGACCCTCCCCCCTAGATTGTAAGCTCTAACGAGCAGGGCCATCTGATTCCTCCTGTATTCAATTGTATTGTTACTGTACTGTCTGCTCCCATGTTGAAAAGTGATGTGCAAACTGTTGGCGCTATATAAATCCTGTATTATAATAATAACCATATCATGCTTATTCAGGATCAGTCACTTGCTAGGTTCTGAAACAAGTATAAAGCCAGCAGCCCCTTAAAAAGAGGTTGAAAACATGAGCGCCTGTATTTTTTTGCCTTGACAGGTCCTCTTTAATGCCTCCACTTGTTGAAAGCGATGAACTATGCTAAATTTGCCTAATTTACTGACATATCTGCTCATCTCCATATTTTGAAAGTATTGCAATTGCTACCTTGAACAGCAAGACTTTTTCCTTGTATTCTTATCTGCTGGACAACATCTGTGGTCATGTCTTTTACATTCTTCCATTGGTAACACAGAGAGAAAAGAAAATAAATAACCCAAGACATTCTAGCCACAGCACCTATTTATCAAATGCTTCATTGCCTTTCAAGTGAGATAATGATCACTTTGGGTGATGTTGTTTCATGGGGGTGTTTCATCACATGATTGATTATGGCAAACATGCCCATATATCAGGCTCATAAACTACTCTGGGTGGGATTATATTAACATTAAATGGATGATGCAGGTCAACCCAATGTATCAGTACCCCGTAGGGGCTGCTAAGTGTTGTGGCCCACCTGTCACCCTGCCCAGCCCAGCATTAAATCCTCAAACAATCCATTAGCTTTGTTTTTGTATTTTATTGAGGGGATTGAACTTGGGTGGGGTATAGGAAGTATGGGATGCCCAGTGGATTCGGAACAAATAATTGGGACAACTTGGGACAACTTATATACATTCTGGTATATACAGGCCTCTCTTCCTCCAGCACAACTCTTACTGCAGACTATTACTCCTCAACTCCTCCAGCACTATACTTGCTTGAGCTTCCAGGCACAAATAGCACCACATGCTTAGGCCTGATACTGGCTCAGTCAGGCCTTAGAAGCTGCCTTTTGCAGGCAGGGACTGCGGGCCCCTTTAGAGTAGCAAAGAAAAGTTCTTGGTGCTAGCTGACCTAAGTTTGGTTACTAAGCCCAGTAACCCATCTTCAGGCCCTACCAGCCCTCCTGGCTGCAGCTGCCTTTCTCCACTGCCCGTAACACCACACTCCACACTGCTGGCTCTGCACCCATCCCAGACTGCATGCTCCCAGCCCTCTCAGGAGTGCCTCCCCAGTCCTCTTGACTGTGCATATCACTCACCAGCCCTCTCCTGGCTGCAACCAGTTGTTCCCCTCCCTGTAGACTTGCCCGGCAATGCTCTCTCCTGTTGTCCTCTCTTGCTCCTCCTGTGCCTCCCAGCCTTTTCATAAAATATATGTATATGTAGCGCTGCCTTCTTGAGGGTTGCAAAATAAATCAGTACCCCTGGTTGCCCTGACCCTGTGAGTCCTCTGCCACCGCTGACACCCTAGGTTCATACATTTTTTCTCTTTCCTCCAAATGACAGCAAAGAAGTAGTAAATACACCAGAATTGATTGAATCAGCAAAATGTACTTAATGACATAAAAGGAAACTAAATTAGAGAGTCAACTCATGTTTACACTTCAAAATGTTGTTTCCTACAGGAATGATACAAATAACTAAATAACAATCACCTATCAGATTCAAACATTTAACAGTGAACACTATAATCTCTGTGCTCAACCAGGCACATATAATGCGAACAGGCCACAGGAGAGCAGAGGAATGACTCTTATGAATGTCAGACCCCTCTCTATTATTGCTCCTTCACACATAAATGCAGAACCGTAAAGTACAACTTTTAGCAAAGAGAACTGTATTGCAATTCAACCTGCTCTTTCAGAGAGTTCTTTGTTAATTATAGCTCTATAAACTTCAGTAAAACAAATTACTGAAGTGGGGAGGGAGGTGAAAGTAGTTTTGTGTTTCTGTATGGCAGTCCGGTTGATCTTCAGCTAGCCCTTGATGTTTAATTGCATGCAAGGAGACTTTGGATGGTAAAATAAAGCAACTGACTCAGTAAGTTGTGAATGAACAGCAAACAATCTTCCCATGTCAATTAAACTGTAACTGGATTCACAGTGATCACTGACTTAACCACTTCAGCCCCGGAAGATTTGGCTGCTCAATGACCAGGCCTTTTTTTGCAATACGGCACTGCGTCGTTTTAACTGACAACTGCGCGGTCGTGCGATGCTGTACCCCAACAAAAAATTGACGCCGGGGAGGAGAGAGATCAGTACTGTCTCCTCTCCCCTGAGAGAACTGGGATTTGTGTGTTTACACACACAGATCCCGGTTCTCGCTCTGTCATGAGCGATCGTGGGTGCTCGGCGGTCATCTCGCCTGCCGGGCACGCGCATCGGCTCCAGGCACACACTGCAGGCGCGCCTCCTACAGAGTCTTAAAGGGCCGAGGTACAGCTACGGCGGTTCACCCAGGGGAGCCATTCTGCCGCAGTATAACGTGGCGGCCAGTCGGGAACCAGTTAAAGATGTTACTTTCTGTGGAAATACAAGCAACAGCAGAACAATGGAAAGCAAAGATGTCTGTATATAGTGTCTATGATGTTTGGTCTAGATCCTTGGAACTAAAGATGATAAGGAGTGTAGGAGACAATGATGTCTATATACAGTGTCTATAAGATACCACTGTTGTACGCTCCCCACACTGGAACAAGAGATGATGAAGATCATGATCGTGATGATGATCTCTCATGAACGTGGCTCAAGGGATGACATCTGGCCTGCGCTGCACTGCACCACACCATGGCTCACCCAAATCTGATACCACTGCAGGATGGATGTGATGGAAATGGCCTCCAGGCTGCCGCCGGACAACTAAGGGGAGCTGTCCACAGGTGTCCCTCCAGATATCTGCCGGATATAATTCTGCAAGTGCAGGCCACAACTCAGCTGCAACTCACACTATCACAGATTCCCTGCACACAGATCCACGCCGAGTCCCAAGAGAGCACACCAGGCCTCAATCCCTCCCTCTCCCAGTGGTCTGCTCTTCCCCATTAGCCAGCTGGTAGTTGCAGTTCCACATCATTCAGCCAGAGGTTGAATCCCATCAATACGAACTACATATCCCAAGATGCTTTGCTCCGCCTTGTCTCTGCTTAAGAAGGTAACAGGCATGGGCGTCCGCTGAACTTTTTTCGCGGGGGGGGGGGTCATTTTAGGGTCACCCATGCACTGACTGCAGACCTAGTACAGTCCCTAGGATAAGTAATGGATAATGGCCAACAGGCCCTCTTACCAGACCCAGCAAAACTACAGCAGTGATCCCTCTGGCTGGACGATCGCTCACTCTGGGTTTCCCGGGGGTGACTCTGGTCAGTAGTGTTGCATGTCTGTACCCTGGTAGTGGCTCAGTCATTCTCTGGTGGCGCTGGGCAGATTGACTCGCTCTCTGGTGGCGCTGGGCAGATTGACTCGCTCTCTGGTGGCGCTGGGCAGTGTGGCTCCCTCTCTGGTGGTGCTGGGCACCGTGGCTCCCTCTCTGGTGGTGCTGGGCAGCGTGGCTCCCTCTCTGGTGGTGCTGGGCAGCGTGGCTCCCTCTCTGGTGGTGCTGGGCAGCGTGGCTCCCTCTCTGGTGGTGCTGGGCAGCGTGGCTTCCTCTCTGGTGGTGCTGGGCAGCGTGGCTCCCTCTCTGGTGGTGCTGGGCAGCGTGGCTCCCTCTGGTGGTGCTGGGCAGCGTGGCTCCCTCTGGTGGTGCTGGGCAGCGTGGCTCCCTCTCTGGTGGTGCTGGGCAGCGTGACTCTCTCTCTGGCTTCCGCCCAGCACACTTCTCGTTCTTTGTCCTGTAGCACTCTCTCCCTCAGCTTTTTTCCAGGCTGCAGTCTCTCAATCTCTCTCTTGATCGAGCTGTAGCCTCCTCTCTGTGGAAAATGGGGCCGCCAATCTTTTGGACTACATGTCCCATGATGCTCTCCTCTCCTGGTCTCCTTTGATTGGCCCTCAGTTATGGCCAATAGGGAAGGAACAGAGTGGCCAGGAAGCTGGACGGGGAACCTGGTGAGAGCCGCTGTCTCTTCTTCCTGACAGGAGAAAGGGGGGGCAAGTGGGGAAAACCTCTGACAGCCCGCAGCTCGCCTTTCTCCTGTCACAGCACCGCTGAGTTCCCTGCTGGACTGAGCAGGGAAAAGAGCCGAAGTCACACTACACTGATGGGGGGGCGTGACAGCACCTTGATGGTGTCACCCTACTGGCGGGTGGCACCCAGATGCGGGCTGCCCACACCCAGATAGCGACGCAACTGTGCTGAATTTAAGATCCAATCCCTGATTCCGGGGGGGGGCACATGACACCCCTTGCCCCAACCTGCGGATGCCGATGGTAACAGGTCAGCATCACACTCAACACTAGAGGGAAACGGCTCCCCCTGCAGCAACGCCACAAGTGTCTCCTGATTGCAGGAATAGGTAAATATATCCAGCTCCTGGCTATAGATCTATATATATATATATATATATATATATATATATATATATATATATATATATATATTTTTTTTTTTATATATATATATACCGTATTTATCGGCGTATAACACGCACCCCAATTTAGGAGGGAATTTTAAGGAAAAAAAAACTTTTAGGAGGGAAGTTGAAGGGAAAAAAACTTACATTTAAATGCCCATCATTGCAGCCTTCTCAGTGCAGCCTTGCCCCAGTGCAGCCTTGTCAGTGCAGCCTTGTCAGTGCAGCCTTGTCAGTGCAGCCTTCCCCAGTGCAGCCTTGTCAGTGCAGCCTTGTCAGTGCAGCCTTGTCAGTGCAGCCTTCCCCAGTGCAGCCTTGTCAGTGCAGCCTTGCCCCAGTGCAGCCATGTCAGTGCAGCCATGTCAGTGCAGCCTTGTCAGTGCAGCCTTGTCAGTGCAGCCTGCCCCAGTGCAGCCTTGCCCCAGTGCAGCCTTGCCCCAGTGCAGCCTTCCCCAGTGCAGCCTTCCCCAGTGCAGCCTTGCCCCAGTGCAGCCTTCGATCCCCTGTCCCTGCTTCCTGGGCTTCAAAATCGCCGAGTAGGTTCGGATAGCTGCGCTCGGGACTACGAGTGGAGCCGAAAGTAAACGAGAGCCGCCGGAAAGAGACGAGGACCGGCTCTGTGTATTTCGGCGCCGGCGGCGCCATTTTCAAATCGCGGTCGGCGATTTTGACATTTTGACAGCTCGGGATCGCAGGGGATCGGCGTATAACACGCACCTGCGACTTTCCCCTGATTTTAAGGGGAAAAAAGTGCGTGTTATACGCCGATAAATACGGTATATATATATATATATGATTGCAAGTAAACAGATGTCACCATCATAATTAGAATTGACTCTATTAGTTAAAGGGGCGATGATGCTTTTAAACTTTGTTAAACTGTTAAAATAAAAAAAAATGGAAGCGGAGCAGGTCCCAAATATTTCTTCATTGAAAAACCCATATGACAGCACAACAGTAAACATAATAATAATGGTTACTATATACAAACTTCATTATATCACTCTCCAGCTTTATAATGTCAGATTTGATTCAGAGCAGAGAACACAATGTCTAACCTGGCAAATGGCAGCTGTAGACGGCTTCACAGAAAAATCACTTTCCAGCTGGGAATAGGCTGTTCTTTCTCCATTCGCAGAATCCGCACTGAAGTACACAAAGTTTCCTAAAAATAATAACCTTCAGTTATAAAATGGAATATTTTCATTATGCCGTACATAAGCTGTAATAATAGGATGCAGAAATTTGGTGTTATGTAACAATGATTGCAAACAATTCTGCAGCACGATTGTCTGCATATGTTGTTCTATTGTACAGTCAAACAAAAGAAAAACAAACAGTAAAGAAAAAAGTGTATAGCTATTTCCTATTCAAACAAGTGTAGTGCTGGTAGATTTGCGATCTACCCTCCGATAGGTAAATTTAGTAAATTACTCATTAGGGGAAGTTAGATTTGCCTCTGTTCCAGCTTGGCTGACATTGCGTGTGTTTCCATACTGGGCCGGTGGGTGTCGTTGTTACTATCGGCTAGTGTTGGAAAGGCAACGTGTTAAAGTGTATGGATGCTTTTCTGTCCCGGAGACAACTCAGTGGAGGTGGTCCTCCGAGTGGGATTCTGGGAGAGGGTATTTATGGGACAGACGCCATGTTTTAGGGTCGTTTTACAGCCACCTGCTGGCCCTCCTGGCGGACAGGTATGCGTTAGAGTGCTACCTCGTGGTCCTCAGTTCCGGAGGCCCGCGTCGCTGCGGCGCATGGGTGGGCCCAGAAGCTTGTCTGGGGCCCACCACAGCAGCCAAGGAATGGTTCTGAGCTGTCTATCCAGAGTGAAGAAGCTGGAAAACCGAGGAGATCCCAAGGGGGGGGACCCGTCATGGAAGGATCATGCAGAGTGCTGGTCTGGAGAGGGGCCTGGTGACTCGGTTGGAGGACGTATCCTAAAGTAACTTTACAGCATAGTGTTGCCGGGTTTGGCTTAAAGGTTCAAGCACTGTGACTGACATTCACCACAAAACCAATACATCCTGTGGCAGAGGATCGTACGGGTTTATTCCAAGCAAGTCTATGGCAGAGACTTTTGTTCGTGCTGCGTACTGGCTGCTAGGCAAGTGAGAGAGGCCTATCCAGGCGAGCAAAGAGTGTGTCCCACGAGGGGAGCGAATTCTATTGTAATATTCAACTCTAAAGAACATTTGTCAAGAATCTTACAGAAAGGTATTTGAGCTTTCCCTGCAGTTTCCCTTCTGCCTCTTTCCTGCTACTTCCTTCGTTAATTGTTTAATAAAGCATTGAAAACGCACTCAAGTTTTGGTGCTTGTATCGTCCGGAGGTAAACTCAAGGGAACCCTAGACCCGGTGCCAGTGAAACAGAGGGAAGGAGAGTGAAGGTAACCACCCCGCTTAAACCAGCAGCTCCACCGAGAGTTATTGCTACACAAGTAATTCCAGGCAATAGGTGAAATCACTCAGAAGGCTAACATGTACACTGCAAATGTAATAAAAAAAGAAAGTTCACTCAGTGTGAGTTCTCTAGAATCCACTGTAGCCAGAATACAGAGAGCACCTCACATGTTCACTGGAAGTGCACTTCCTGAAGCCTTGGCTTCATTTATCACCAAGCAGGTTTGAATGTGCTTGGTGAAAGCAAGAAACTTCTTAGTCCTGACATATTTTTTACAACAGACTCTGAGGAGATACAGGTAGACACCTGTAGTGCGTTGTTTGGGAATTCCTCTTCTATATCACAAGCAAGGGTCCTCAGATCATCAAACTACTGATACAATGGGGTGGAATGGAATGGAGCTCTACAGCAATCCTTGGTAAAAAAACAAAAAGGGATGAACAGAGGCGGTAGGTTTTGCTCCTTTTAAGCAGCTCAGGGTTTAAATTTTAGTTTTCACTACAGCATGCCTTTAATAGAAAACATCTAATCCTGATGTTAAAGTGACTCTGTCACCATCATTTTTCTTTTACAAAAGCACCCTACACAAAAAAATTGATACCTGTCCAATGGGTGGTGGCCACCAAAGAATCAAAGAACTTGTATTCTTTACTTCCTATGTGTTGGATGCCTAATCCTCTGCTGTGTGCTACCTACATCCCTGTTGTGTGCTTTAGCTGAAACCACTGTGCACAGCAGAGGGGCAGTTATTAGTAAGTGAGTTGGACCTTGAAGATTCTTTGGCAGCTATAGCTCTTAAGTGAAGACAGAAATCACCACCCATTCGACAGGTAAGCATCATTTCTTAAGTCTATTTACAAGTTTGGTATTTTACTTATCTGTGTCAGTTGCTGCCCCACCACAGCGCAGAGATACATCTATTTTTTATTAAGCATCATAGTAGATTCCCAGTTTTGTATTAAAAAAATATATTTAAAAAAGCAGCTCAGAAAATGTAAGTGTAAAAAGAAAACAGCAGCTCTTGCTGCAATACTCACTTTAAATCTGGAGCCATCGCAGCAACTCTTTTCCACCATTAGGTGCCGCCAGTGTTTCGGGTTGAATGATGACAACATCATTCAACTTGTATTATATTTAGTGATGTTTGTGCAGTGCTAGTAAATGATGGGTGTGATGATGCCACTTTCTAGGGCGGAGCTTACTAAGTGACATCATCATGCCCAGCAGCTCAGTGTTGGTTACAAGCGGCGGTGTCTTTAAAGTTGGAGTTGGGTTTGTGTTGATCCTAATCTCCAGGGAAGTGGATGTTCATTTATATATGCCAGCTAATTATTTTAACTATGTGAGCAGTTTCTTTTGCTAATAAAAATGTTTTTAAATGGAGAGCACTAGATGTATTGTTTACAGGGATATGTTGATGCATTGTTTTAGCAAATCTGTAAATGTGTACAAAGAAGAGTTGTATTATTATTTAACATCATTCAACTTACTTGAATGATGCCCACTCATCCCTAGGAGCTATTCAGAAGTAAGGTTTACCCTTGAAGGAAGACATTCTCTTGTGTTTGTATGACATGGAATATTGCATATAGTAACTTCTGCTACTTTTTTCTGATAGACTAGGCCTTCTCGTTAAACAGACTATGTTGGGAGAAGATGACAGGAAAGTTCTTCAGATTTGAAGTGCAGGCACCTAGATGTGCACATACCTGCAACAGCCCCCCAAACCAAAGCACCAGCACTTCCTGATACCCTAGGACCTTTGACCACCCTTTCATACCTTCTGTACATTCCTATTGTTGGCAAGGCTACCGTCATAGTTATGGACCAATAGTTGTAACCTCACTCTGACATTACAAGAAAGACTAGGTGCTGTTACCACTGGGGCAACCAGTGGGTCAGAGATTTCACTCTCTGACCTCAAGCATCAGCAGTGCAGTGTGTGAGGTCAAAAAGTTGACAAGGCAAAGATCAGTATTCAGCTGATGTCTGACCTTTTTACACCCAAGCTAAAGTGTCAAGCTTAAACAAAGTATGTATAGCTAAATAATATGTGTAAGGCTGACCTCAGGTCAGCCTGTATTTGTAGGAGGAGTCTGGCCGCATAAAGCCTGCCCTCCGTTGCCTCCTCTCCTGGTGGTCGTAGGCTCATGTGTCCCACCCACCCATTCCCTTTTCTGTTACTTTTACTTTCCATTTATTTCATACTTGGGTATGCCCCCTTTTAGGCATACTGACCACGTGACCCCGGCACACCTCAGGTCAATGTTCTCTGTTTCTCTTTTCCTTTCCTATACTATCCATATATAAGACTCTGAGTACAAATTAGATAGATAGTAATTGAGGTAAACTTGTTGGCAGACCTTACATTTATGGTGGCAGTTCTGAAAAACAGGCACCTCCAGATTTGGATCCCCAAAACTTCATAGTCCTTTTAGGCACCTACATATCAACCACACAGCACCCAGGTAGATAATTCTCCAATCCCACATTTGCTTTTAGACAGTAAAGCTCATTATCCCATATTGCAGTAAGCAATAGTAGGAGGTATGTCAAATATCAACCAAAAACCTGTACAGCCTCTTACTTGCCAAACAGAGTGCTGGGGTTTTAGGAATCCTTGAGTGATTAACATGGAGGTGCCATCTTTGTAGACCTTGGACCACTTTAGGTAGAGCAAGCTTACAAGTTCTAAATATTTAGATCCCTGCATTGTGATTGGTTTTCTTTAAGCACCGGTCCAAATGCAAATAGAAAATTGCACTTTTAGATCTTCTAATTATCCAAACCTAAATATTTATTCACCATTTGTTTATTTATGGGCTATTCAGAAAACACTTATTGGATGGCATAGTCCATATTTATTGTTTGATGTGTGTTTTTGATTTATTCTTATGCCCCGTACACACGGTCGGATTTTCCGATGGAAAATGTCCGATCGGAGCGTGTTGTCGGAAATTCCGACCGTGTGTAGGCTCCATCGGACATTTTCCATCAGATTTTCCAACACACAAAGTTGGAGAGCAGGAGATAAAATTTTCCGACAACAAAATCCGTTGTCGGAAATTCCGATCGTGTGCACACAAATCTGACGGACAAAGTGCCACACATGCTCAGAATAAATAAAGAGATGAAAGCTATTGGCCACTGCCCCATTTATAGTCCCGACGTACATGTTTTACGTCACCGCGTTTAGAACGATTGGATTTTCCGACAACTTTGTGCGACCGTGTGTAGACAAAACAAGTTTGAGCCAACATCCGTCGGAAAAAATCCTAGGATTTTGTTGTCGGAATGTCCGAACAAAGTCCGACCGTGTGTACGCCCTATTACACCGATAATTAATATATTTTTTCACTAGAGCTGCACAAATATTATTGAAGATAATACATTGTCTATTGTCTGTGGGTGATACACAGAATGTACAGACTTGCTATTGTTATACTGTACATGATTGTTTGTTGTGCTGACACATTTTGTATTATTATTTAACATCATTCAACTTACTTGAACCCACCCAACCCTAGGAGCTATTCAGGAGTAAGGTTTACCCTTGAAGGAATACATTCTCCTGTGTTTGTATGACATTGAAGATTGCATACAGTAACTTCTGCTCCTTTTTCTGATAGACTAGGCCTTCTCGTTAAACAGACTATGTTGGGAGAAGATGACAGAAAAGTTCTTCAGATTTGAAGTGCAGGCACCTAGATGTGCACATACCTGCAACAGCCCCCCAAACCAAAGCACCAACACTTCCTGATACCCTAGGATCTTTGACCACCCTTTCATACCTTCTGTACATTCCTATTGTTGGCAAGGCTACCGTCATAGTTATGGACCAATAGTTGTAACCTCACTCTGACATTACAAGAAAGACTAGGTGCTGTTACCACTGGGGCAACTAGTGGGTCAGAGATTTGACTCCCTGACCTCGAGCATCAGCAGTGCAGTGTGTGAGGTCAAAAAGTTGACAAGGCAAAGATCAGTATTCAGCTGATGTCTGACCTTCTTACACCCAAGCTAAAGTGTCAAGCTTAAACAAAGTATGTATAGCCAAATAATATGTGTAAGGCTGACCGCAGGTCAGCCTGTATTTGTAGGAGGAGTCTGGCCACATAAAGCCTGCCCTCCGTTGCCTCCTCCCCTGATGGTCGTAGGCTTACGTGTCCCACCCACCCATTCCCTCTTCTGTTACTTTTACTTTCCATTTATTTCATACTTGGTTATGCCCCCTTTTAGGCATACTGACCACGTAATCCCAGCACACCTCAGGTCAATGTTCTCTGTTTCTCTTTTCCTTTCCTATACTATCCATAGATAAGACTCTGATTACAAATTAGATAGATAGTAATTGAGGTAAACCTGTTGGCAGACCTTACATTTATGATGGCAGTTCCGAAAAACAGGCACCTCCAGATTTGGATCCCCAAAACTCCATAGTCCTTTTAAGCACCCATCAACCACACAGCACCCAGGTAGATAACTCCCCAATCCCACATTTGCTTTTAGACAGTAAAGCCTATTATCCCATATTGCAGTAAGGAATAGTAGGAGGTATGTCAAATATCAACCAAAAACCTGTACGGCATCTTACTTGCCAAACAGAGTGCTGGGGTTTTAGGAATCCTTGAGTGCTTAACAGGGAGGTGTCATCTTTGTAGACCTTGGGCCACTTTAGGTAGAGCAAGCTTACAAGTTCTAAAGATCCCTGCATTGTAATTGGTTTTCTTTAAGCACCAGTTAAAATGCAAATAGAAAATTGCACTTTTAGATCTTCTAATTATCCAAACTTAAAAAGCAGCACAGTGGGGGTTATTTACTAAAGGCAAATCCACTTTGCACTACAAGTGCAAGCTACAAGTGAAATTGCACTGAAAGTGCACTTGGAAGTGCAGTCGCTGTAGAGCCGAGGGGGACATGCGAGGAGAATAAAAAATAGCATTTTAGCTTGCACATGATTGGATAATAAAATCAGCAGAGCTTCCCCTCATTTTAGTGCAATTTCAAGTGCACTTTGCACTTGTAGTTTGCATTTGTAGTGCAAAGTGGATTTGCCTTTCATAAAAAACCCCCCATGTCTGCTTTGAAACGTATATTTTATGTAGTCATTTTTGAACGTGGTATTTTTATGTTGTACGAATATAAGCAAAAATACAGTGATGTTTCTTTTTTTTTTTTTTTTGCTTTGGAATCAAATATAGGAAATGTTGCATTTCTTATTCTATTGAAATCTAAATTATACATTGTCAAGACAAACCCCTGGACATGCATTATGAATTTGGCCATGTATAATTGAAGAGCCATGTTAGCAAGTGTCTGGATCACAAGCTGGTGCCGTATATAGGTTCAAGGAGAGCGGAAAGTAAGATCAGTCAGTAATGAGGAGGTGAAGTCCCTGGATGATTAAGACAAAGGAGAAGGTGAATACTATTACCTTTATTATAGCTCACAAGGAGTTATGAAGAATAGCTTGAAAACCCACACAGTGTACGTCTGTGACCTTCCACTTTATTATATACCAGTCTGCATGATAACACAAGTTGACCACTCGCAGTAACATCAGCCATGCAGGCCTGCTTGCTTCAAAAAGTTCCTTCCTACTGTTCCTACACCTATAACATGGAAGTGTCTTCCAGAACACAACTACAGAGCAGGTGACTACTTCTATGCTAGTGATTCAAAGAGTCTCAAGCTTATTTGTTATTCCATTTTACTCACCAGTAGAGAGCTCACAAGACATTCTATAAAGAATAAAACAGCACTACTCTTACTTTGAATTTCCTTCTCTTATCCATACATCCCAACTTTCTGAGTTAGGAAAGAGGATGGCCCATGTACACAAGGGGGGTTATTTACTAAAGGAAAATCCACTTTGCACTGCAAGTGCACTTGAACGTAAAGTCGCTGTAGATCCGAGGGGGACATGCAAGGGGAATAAAAAACAGCATTTTAGCTTGAACATGATTGGATGATAAAATCTGCAGAGCTTCCCCTCGTTTCAGATCTACCTCTTAGATTTAGAGCGACTGCACTTCTAAGTGCACTTGCAGTGCAAAGTGGATTTGCCTTTAGTAAATCAACCCCCTGGTACGTAGGGAAACGACATGCTCCTACCAGGACCCCGTTATGCAAACCAGGAATTATTATGGAAAAAGTGATTGATTACACCCACAGGTGCTTTTTCCCACCACTTTTCCTTTATACTGGTTTTTCAAAATAACAAATGCAATCACTGAGATTGGACGCTAAGGATTAGTGTTGTATAACACTTTTGATTATGAAAGTGTATATCCAGGCCAAACTTTTTTTTTAGTTTTGGATAGAGCGGGAAGGATTGTATTCCATATCTTGTCATATCTCCCTAGCTAAGGCTCCTTTAACCGCTTCAGCCCCGGAAGATTTTACGCCCTTCCTGACCAGAGCACTATTTACGATTCTGCACTAAGTTGTGGCAGTGGCAATCACACGGTCGTGCGACGTTGCACCCAAACAAAATTGACGTCCTTTTTTCCCACAAATAGAGCTTTCTTTTGGTGGTATTTGATCACCTCTGCGGTTTTTATTTTTTGCGCTATAAACAAAAGAAGAGCGACAATTTAAAAAAAAAAAGCAATATTGTTTGCTTTTTGCTATAATAAATATCCCCCAAAAATATATAAAAAAACTATTTTTTTTAAGCCAAAATGTATTCTTCTACATATTTTTGGTAAAAAGAAAAAAAATCGCAATAAGCGTATATTGATTGGTTTGCACAAAAGTTATAGCATCTACAAAAAAGGGGATAGTTTTATGCCATTTTTATTATTATTTTTTTTTTTACAAGTAATGGCGGCGATCTGCGATTTTTATCATGACTGTGACATTATGGCGGACACATCGGACACTTTTGACACTATTTTGGGACCATTGTCATTTATAAAGAGATCAGTGCTATAAAAATGCACTGATTACTGTGTAAATGACACTGGCAGTGAAGGGGTTAACCACTAGGAGGCGATCAAGGGGTTAAGTGTGTCCTAGGGAGTGATTCTAACTGTGGGGGGTGATGGGCTGCAACTCACATGAAGGCGATCACTGATCCCAATGACAGGGAGCAGTGATCTCTGTCATGTCACAGGGCAGAACGGGGAAATGCCTTGTTTACATAGGGACTTCCCAGTTCTGCGGCTCCGTGACACGATGATCGCCGGGAGACCGCGGGCATGGTCACCCTGTACGCGCCAGGCACGCGCTGGCCCCACCAATTAAAGGGGACGTACAGGTACGCCCATTTGCCCACCGCTGCCATTGTGCCACCGTATATCGCCGTGCAGCAGTCGGCAAGTGGTTAAAGAGATTTCAGCTTTTATACTAGTGAAAACAATTTTACCAGATAGTAAGTAAGGGGAAATCTGCAACAGGGACACAGACAGCAATCAAAGTTGTTATTATAATATATATATATATACACATACATACATATACACACACACACACACACACACACACACACATATATATATATATATATATATATATATATATATATATATATATATATATATATATATATATATATATATATATATATATTCGAAAAGTAGAAGACGCTAGAAGCCCTCTCTGCATTTTATTGCTGTCTGTGACCCTGTAGCAGATTTTTACTCTTCCTGTATAGTGAAACCATGACAGTAATTGGAAATTTCTTTAATGGAATCCTAGGCAGCAATTAATACATCAAACCATGCTGCAAAATCTCATATACCTCACCTATGGGGGAGGCTGCTTTGCTAAACAGTGACACCATGTAAATAAAAAAGCCAGCCCTCCTACTGAACTTTCAAGATGACTATAAAATGAATTCCAATATCAGGAGAAACACCAATGTTTCGAGGGTAAGCAGACAGGGCCTGTAAAGTATATGTGGGCCCCAATTCGTTTCCCCTTGGGTAACAGGTTTTTAGTTCATGCCTTTGCCCGTCAAGCATAATTGGTGTTCATTTTGTTGGCTGTAGATATAAGTAGTCAGTACTGTTATAAAGTCTTTTAGAACCCAAGGCGAAATGGCCAAAATGCATCCCCCCCATGAGTTGTGAACTAAGTCAGCAGCATAAGTTGCAGGTCTGGCCCTTTTTGCTCCCGCACTTCTCCTAATAGCCCCAAGACTGTCCAGCCCTGTACAGGAATACAGATGCCAATTTTTTGAGTTGGCAATTGTATAATCACATGTACACAGGCAGGGCCACATTTCTGGGAAGGAGATATAGGTCAGACCCAGGGTGACATAGATTAAGGATTACCCCTTAGTTCACCTTTATTCCGCTGTTTTTTGTTTTTTTTTTCTATGCAAGTGCTGTAGAAGAAAAGTATAAGGGAATTCCCATTTGATCAAAAGTTGTATAAATTTGTTAAAAATATACAATGTGGCCATTTACAAAGATCTATAATGACAGAAGGTACTGTATAATGGTTTACATGGTCCGCGGAAGCATACTATTCAGAAAAAAATCAATACACAAGCAGCTATTTTGTGAGCTGTCAAATGGTACTTATCATACCTGGGAACTTTTGGAAGTCAATGAGCCCAATGCCCCGTACACACGATCAGAAATTCCGTCAGAAAAAACTTGGATGGTTTTTCCGACGGAATTCCGCTCAAGCTTGCCTTGCATACACACGGTCACACAAAAGTTCTCTGAACTTTCGACCGTCAAGAACGCGGTGACCTACAACACTACGACGAGCCGAGAAAATTAAGTTCAATGCTTCCGAGCATGCGTCGAATTGTTTCCGAGCATGCGTGATTTTTTTTGAATTGCATACAGACAAACGCATTTTCGGATAGAAACTTTCCCCGACCGAAAAATAGAGAGCATGCTCTTAATCTTTTGCTGGCTGGAATTCCTCCTGCAAAAGACTGATGGAGCATACACACAGTCGCATTTTCCGACAAAAAGCTCCCATCGGAGTTTTGCTGGCCGAATTTTCGATCGTGTGTACGCGGCATCAGATTCCTATTGGGGTTTAAAGTGGCGTAACATAGTGCACTGCACAAAACATTGGAATAATGGTGTTTGAAAATGAAAGGCTTGCAGGATATATAATTATTCTTACATGCCCCATGAACAAGCAGCTCTGACTTGACCAGATGTAGACAAAAAAAATTGCATTCCTGACTTTATGCTGACAACAAACAGGAAGTTGTTACAATATGGGCAACAAATAGACAATTGTAACTAAATAGGTAAACGCTGCAAAAAAATAGACAATAATGACAACCCTCGAGCAACGGCAATAATACTGACTTTACAGGAACCAGGAAGGAGAGGGTGCTAAGCGATGGCTCTCTTATTTTGGATGGGAATACCACTTAGTATTTTCATCGGCTATACAGTGCCTTGAAAAAAGTATTTATACCCCTTGAAATGTTCCACATTTTGTCATGTTACAACCAAAAATGTATTTTATTGGGACTTTATGTGATAGACCAACACAAAGTGGCACATAATTGTGAAGTGGAAGGAAAATGATAAATGGTTTTCAATTTTCTTTACAAATAAATATGGGAAAAGTGTGGCGTGCATTTGTATTGTATTATATAGTCCCCTTTACTCTTTACTTAACTAAAATCTAGGGGAACCAATTGCCTTCAGAAGTCACCTAATTAGTAAATAGAGTCCACCTGTGTGTAATTTAATCTCAGTATAAATGCAGCTGTTCTGTGAAGCCCTCAGAGGTTTGTTATATAACCTTAGTGAACAAAAAGCATCATGAAGTCCAAGGAACACACCAGACAGGTCAGGGATAAAGTTGTGGAGAAGTTTAAAGCAGGGTTAGGTTATAAAAAATATACCAAGCTTTGAACATCTCATGGAGCACTGTTCAATCCATTATCCAAAAATGGAAAGAGTATGGCACAACTGCAAACCTACCAAGACATGGCTGTCCACCTAAACTGACAGGCCGGGCAAGGAGAACATTAATCAGAGAAGCAGCCAAGAGGCCCATGGTAACTCTGGAGGAGCTGCAGAGATCCACAGTTCAGGTGGGAGAATCTGTCCACAGGACAACTATTAGTTGTGCACTCCACAAATCTGGCCTTTACAGAAGAGTGGCAAAAAGAAAGCCATTGCTAAAAGAAAGCCATAAGAAGTCCAGTTTGCCGATTGGGAGAAGCCATGTGGGGGACACAGCAAACATGTGGAAGAAGGTGCTCTGGTCAGATGAGACCAAAATTGAACTTTTTGACCTAAAAATCAAAACGCTATGTGTGGTTGAAAACTAACTCTGCACATCACCCTGAACACACCATCCCCACCATGAAACATGGTGGTGGCAGCATCATGTTGTGGGGATCCTCTTCTTCAGCAGGGACAGGGAAGCTGGTCAGAGTTGATGGGAAGATGGATGGAGCCAAATACAGGGAAATATTAGAAGAAAACCTGTTAGAGTCTGCAAAAGACTTGAGACTGGGGCGGAGGTTCACCTTCCAGCAGGATGATAACCCTAAACATACAGCCAGATCTACAATAGAATAGTGTAGATCAAAATTTTTGTTCCCAGATGCTCTCCATCCAATCTGACAGAGCTTGAGCTATTTTGCAAAGAAGAATGAGCAAAAATGTCACTCTCTAGATGTGCAAAGCTGGTAGAGACATCCCCAAAAAGACTTGCAGCTGTAATTGCAGCAAAAGGTGGTTCTACAAAGTATAGACTCAGGGGGCTGAATACAAATGCACGCCGCACTTTTCAGATATTTATTTGTAAAACATTTAGAAAACCATTTATCGTTTTCCTTTCACTTTACAATTGAGTGCCACTTTGTGTTGGTCTATCACATAAAATTCCAATAAAATACATTTACATTTTTTGGTTGTAACATGACAAAATGTGGAAAATTTCAAGGGGTATGAATACTTTTTTCAAGGCACTGTAGATATAGCAGATTACAGTCAGCACCATCAGAGAACTTAAAGGGGTGGATTTACTAAAGGCAAATAGACTGTGCACTTTGCAAGCGCCGTTGCTTCAGAGCTTCATAAATGAGATAAGGTTTCACTGTGCAAAGACTACCCAATTACATGCAAGGAAAATAATAAAACATAATTTTTGCTTACACATGATTGGATGATGGAAGTCAGCTGAGCTTCATCTCATTTAATGAGCTCTGAAGTACCTGCATTTGCAGAGTGCACAGTCCATTTGCCTTTAGTAAATCCACCCCAAAAATCTAAAATCAATTTTTTTTTATACATTTTAGGTAAAGTGGAAATGGGCTAGAAACCTCATTGAGTCTTATTGTTTTGCCCTGATGACCACTGTCGCAGGGACAGAAAGTGTGGGAAAAACCAACATTTTAAGTCATCACCAAAACAGCAACAGAGGGGAAATCTTTCAATTGGGACACTTGTTTGAGCTGAGAAGCAAGAGGGTGCTGACACTACATTAAATAAAGGGAAATCTCCCCAATAGGATACAGAAACAAAACTGACAAGGGGGGTTGATTTACTAAAGGCAAATCCACTCTGCACTACGAGTGCACTTGTAAGTGCAGTCGCTGTAGATCGCTGTAGATCTGAGGGGAAGCTCAGAAATGAGGGGAAGCTCTGCTGATTTTATCATCCAATCATGTCCAATAATGTGCAAGCAAAAATGCTGATTTTATATATATATCTATATATATAGATATATATATCTATATAGAAATATATATATATTTCTATATATATATCTATATAGAAATATATATCTATATATATAGATATATATATATATATATAGAAATATATATATATTTCTATATATATATCTATATAGAAATATATATCTACAGTATATATATATATATATATATATATACACACACACACACACACACATATATACATGCACACATACAGAATAAAAATACAAAATATCAGTAAAAAATAAAAAGAAAACTTTAAAAAAATTATTAACCTTTAACAGGCAATATAGTATCTAAATGGAACAAGATATGGGTTTACACTCCAACTATGAATTATGCAGACTTGTAGTTCTGTGTGTAGGCAACATAAATCAGATATAATGGGTGGCAGAGACAGATTTTTTGGAGTTTGATTCTCTGGATATTGTTCCTGGTTGTGAAATGTTTTACAATGTTTCTCGGCCAGAACATAATAATAAATTAGCCTTGTGCATTCTTGAGGTATTTGGAATAAAGGGGTTGATTTACTAAAGGCAAATCCACTCTGCACTACAAGTGCACTTAGAAGTGCAGTCTCTGTAGATCTGATGGGGAAGATCTGAACTGAGGGGAAGCTCTGCTGATTGTATCATCCAATCACATGCAAGCAAAAATGCTGTTTTTTTAAATATATTCCTTGCATCTTCCCCTCAGATCTACAGCGACTGCACTTCCAAGTGCACTTCCAAGTGCACTTTTAGTGCAAAGTAGATTTGACTTTAGTAAATAAACCCCTCTGTGCTTTATTATTTATAGTCATTTGTTTTTACCTTTCTGAGCCATGGCTCACCCAACAGATCCTGTGATACTCGGCATCATAAATAAATGAGGACCTCTCTAACGCAACTGCAGAGTGAATTATTGAGTGAAGAGGTCTTCCAAAGTGATCACTAATTCAACACTTTTTCTTTCCATTTGCTAGCTGGTTAGTTAAAAGCTCACTATAGCAAAGAAATATTTCATTCTGGAAACAAGATACAAGGTAATAGAAGTGTATTTCATTTTTTTCTCCACATTTACATGCAGTCCAAGCTGCCTAAAGAAAGTGGCAGTGGGATGAACCATGGAACACTGCTAAGGATTTTTACAATCGTCAGATTTTATTTGTTTGTTTACTTTTTTTTTCAAAAGAAAAAAAACAACTTGCTGTTAGCCTCGGTTCACACCAGAGGCGGCACGACTTGCAGGTCGCCTCACCGAGGCGACCTGCACACGACTGCTGGGGCGACTTGCAAGAAGACTTCTGTATAGAAGTCTATGCAAGTCGCCCCCAAAGTAGTACAGGAACCTTTCTTCTAAGTCGGAGCGACTTGCGTCGCTCTGATTAGAACGGTTCCATTGTACAGAACGGGAGGCGACTTGTCAGGCGGCTAGGTCGCCTGACAAGTCGCCCCCGTGTGAACCGAGCCTAACTGTACAAAGTGGAAGTAAAGTCCACTTTTTAACTTGTACGTACAGGTAAGCCCAGTGGTTGGCTGGTGCTCAACATTGGGGGGGGGGGGTCACACCAACGCCCCCCCCATCCTCTGCGGGAGACAGATGGGAAGGTGGCCGGGAGGAGAATCAGGATAACATTAGTGAATATTAATTTGCTATTTTCACACAACTGGGTGGGCTCAGGGCACAGTGATCTGCCCCCCGAGCCCACCCTTTTTTGTAGCCAATTAGAACCTCTGGCTCTAATCATGTGCTTCAAAAAAAAAAAACCCTGTTGAAATCCATGCATCCAGTGCCCTGCATGTAGATTAGGGGTCGGGCACATGGATTAGGAGGGCGGCGCCCCTGTGCCCCGTATGGACAGGCCGCCACTGGGTAAGCCTATAATCACGCTTACCCGTAGGTATAGTGAATATATCCTAAACTTGCACTGTTAAATATTCACACGGGATGCAGCCGGAGATGTCATTGGTGTATGCACTCTGAAGAGACATCATATCCATGCCGTAGCTTCAAAGCTCCATGCTGGGGCTCCCGCATGCTTGCACAGGAGTGACATCATGGTGGCCCTGGCCATTCATACATCCAGAGACAGCGAACCCGGAAGGAAGACGGAATGAAGATGGAAGTGCCAGGGAGCCGTGACAGCGCTGATCTGGAAATTTGATTTCTGAAACTAAACTATAGGCAGATATAAATTACACAAATTAATGTAGCTCTATGATCATTGATACATTATTATATGTATTGTTTAAATACAAGCTGTATAAGTACCTGACCTGGGATCAACCTCTTGCAGTCCCCATACTGCAGAGCTCAGACTGAAGGAGGGGGATGCAACACAAGGAGCGAGTCAGGTGTGCTGGATTGCTAAAGTGCTAGCAAGGAAAACTGCTGATAGAAGGAGAGAACAGAATGCCAGAGAGATAACCTTATCAGTCATCTCTTGTACAGCAAGGCCAATGCATAACAGGAAGAGGCTATACGAGGCTCCAGTCAGTTTATGTGATGACACGGTTCATCACCTCGCTACCTTTTCTTTCACTGTTGGGTCACAGGAAAGGTCCAGAACAAACTGGGCTCAGAGGAAGTAGGTTAAATGATGCGGGCCATCAGACTGAGGACATCTAGAGGTAGAAAACAAGTTCTGTGGGGGAAATCTCTGGATTGCAGGCAAGAAAACTAGCAGAAGTTTGTTTTGTTCTTGCATCTTCTAAGGGGCTATTCATTTTTAGGTTTTTACTTTTGGCTGGAGTATGGTGTTAGGTGGACCAATGCAAATTCAAACTCTAATACTAATATTCACAAGAAACATTGTAAATAAATGAGGCACTCACCATTCTGTGATGTATGGTCATTCTCCGGCAAAACTCCATTGTGTAACTCAGTTTTATCGCTTATTCTCCACGCCAAGCCAATTGTGTCCAGTGCTTTCCATTCACAGAAGCCAGATTCAAAGTCACATCTTTTAAAATTACCTAAGCAAATAAATATTGAGCATTTGAAATAGTTAGAATTTTTTTTTTAATCCAGTGTACAACATTAATTTTTGGTAAAAAGCAATGGAGAGAATTAACAAAGACTGGCTCACATGAAATTGTCCTCCATTTTCTCAAATTAATATATTAATATGCAAAAGGGGCCAAATTAATAAATCTAGAGAAAGTCGAATGTTATTTTGGTGCATAGGGAATTATTAATGTAGAAAACTGTTCAACTTTGTACTTTCTACTCTTTAAAACTTACAATAAAACTAAGTTTGAAAAAAAAAATATAAAAGAAACGTGTCATGGATTTTCAGCGAAAAGTAGTAATAATATAAACATAACAATCTTTTGCCCAAATGTGTTTTTGTAGTACAATAAGTGGCAGGAAAATAGCAATTTGTTGTAAAAAGATGGCATCCGAAATGTATATGTTATTTTTGGACAAAAATATATTGTTTTAGGTATATAATGGTTTGCTTACTTGTTATATGCATCACAAGATTACATTAGTTATCACATGAAAGTTAAATATATAAATGTGGCCAAAAAATATTGGCATTTAGGAGAGGAGAGCAAAGATGGGGAAAAATGTGAATGATTATTTAATTATTAAATTATTATTTAACTCAATTCATCGGTTATCTGTTTGAAATTATTTATGTACAGTATATATTTTAGTTGACTCTTTTTCATTAATTTTCATTCCTACATTTACTTTAATTAATTAACCCCTATTTTAAAATATAAATAAAGGTGAAATTTTTATTTCGTTTTGGAGAATGTGAAGAACTCCTGCCAGGTTTTTATTGCTGTCTGTGCCCCCATTAGAATCCAAACTCTCCATTTGTCCTAAATTTATCATCAAGAGTGAAAGTGTAAGAAAATCCCAAATTTCGGGCTGTAACCAATATAGGGAAAGAGGGGATTTTTTTTTCCATTGGGGACACTAGTTCTGGTGACAACCAGGGATTCCTGCATGTTGGAGGGGATTTCCTTACACTTACCGTTGTGTTTATGGGACAGGAAGTGAAGGGAAGTCTACCCAATGAGACACAAGGGTTATAACCCTCACTTACTCTGTCCAACAAAAAAAAAAATTTTACTTTTAAGCACCACTTTAATTCACTTGTGGCATTGGAATCCTTTTCGTTTTCATAATGCAAGTTCAGATTCTTCTTTTTTTGACAGGCAATAGAGACAAAGCAGAGCTCTCGAAGGGAACACACCCTGTATTAAATGAATGGAATCCAAACGTGGAAGCTCTGACTCCAAAAGTGTCCACCAGTCACTGGACACAAACAGATAGTAAGAAGAGCCGGCAACTCCAAAAATCCTCTTTAAAGACTTTATGGTAGATACAGGAGTGGCAATAAAGCATGTTTTGGAGTGAAATTTTTGGGGGTTGATTTACTAAAGGCAAAAAGAATGTGCACTTTGCAAAGTGCAATTCCACTCTGCAAGTGCAGTTGCTCCAGAGCTTAGTAATTGAGATAAAGCTTCACATGATTGAATGATGGAAGTCAGCAGAGCTTCTGCTCATTTACTAAGCTCTGGAGCAACTGCACTTGCAGAGTGCACAGTCTATTTGCCTTAAATAGGCCGGCTAATGCAGGTCTATCCTACGATCTCTTCTTCTGTTTTCAATGTATATTACATTTTTTGGTCAAAATGAAAATAACAAACATCTGACAAAATAACTTTTTAATCCAAAACAGTACACTTTTAAAAACATTTGCATGCTCATTATCCAATGAAGTCCTAACTTCTTGTTTCTATATACCAGTTTACATCCGACTTAAGCCTCGTACACACAATTGGATTTCCTGCAGACAAAACCTCAGACTTTTGTCCGAAGGCGTGTGCCTGGATTTTGTCTTGCATACAAACAGCAAGGAATTGTCGGCCAACAAACACGAACGTAGTGACGTACTACGTGGTTTTTCAGCTCTTTAGCGACACCCTTTGGGCTCCTTCTGCTAATTTCGTATTAGTAGAAGTTTGGTAAGTGTTGATTTGCGCTTTTCATTTTGCGCTTTTCAGTTTGCGCTTTTCATTTCGTGCTTTTCAGTTCGTTTCTGAACGGCCGTTCATCAACCAGAGATTTTGCGGAATCGGAGGAGATAACATGGTATTTATTATTGGCCGTGGAGTTATTGCTTTGACCCAAGTCCAGTCCAGGAACAGGAGGAGGAGGAGTTTCTGGACCAAAAATTGGTTGCTTTATTAATCGGGACCAATTATGTCATATGCCTTTACTGCGGGAGCTCCAGGAGAATAATCCGGATGATTTTCGTAATTATCTCCGGATGACGGACCCCTGCTTTCACCAACCCTTAGCATTGTTGATCCCCTATATTAAGAAGCAAGACACATGCATGATGCTTTTATTTTTTTTGGTTGAATAATAATGATTTGATTTGTTATATTTTCTATATTTTTGGATGCATAGAATGCACTTTTTGGTTAAGTTCTATTGGCAGTGTCTAATTTTTGTTTTCTTTTTTTAATGCACAATAAAAAAAATTGTGGAGAATAATACTTGGCTTTGCGTTTTACTTAAAATGACAGTTTGGGAGTAGACAGTTACATTTAAAAAAATACAATGTAAAATTGACAAGGGACACCAACATAGTTGTATCTTTGATCTTAAAAACTACGGGATAATGGTGTTGTGGTAACTTGCCCAAATAAAACATAATAATATTATTCTTGATATCACTAGAAAAAAAGCCTTCGAAAATTCGTTTGTAATAACTCCATCAGTATCACCAGCAAAGCAGCTTCATTATTATCCCATTAAAGAAGAAGAGAATTGTGCGCTGCATTTGGAGATTTCATAATTTGCCGCGTCACAAATGTTAATTCTCCATTACGAGCGCTAGTTTACAAGACCGACCGCTTCTGGCTCGTCCTTGCTTCTGAGCATGTGTGTTTGTACTTTGGACTTTTGTCTGACGGACTTGTGTACACACGATCGGAAAATCCGACAACAGACATTTGTCCGCGGAAGATTTTAAAACCTGCCATCCAACATTTGTCCGTGGAAAGTCCGACAACAATTGTCCGATGGAGCGTACAAACGGTCGGATTTTCCGCCAACAGCCTGTCATCACACATTTCCCGTCGGAAAATCCAATCGTGTGTACAAGGCTTTACGCCTAGAAGGTGTTTTACTATAAATGACATACATGACTTTTGGTAATTTGGTGCAAACGATGCAACACTTTCAAAAATTGGTGCACCAGTCTAAAATTTGTCACACAGAGCATGCCCTTTCTCTCAACTGGACTTATTGGTTTATTAATTTGGTGCACATCATTCCATCCTTGTTTCTGTGTATTAATTCCCATACATATATTGAATTTAAAGTGGTTGTAAACCCTTACATATGTCTATGTATATGTGACCGGCCTCAGGAGACACACAGAGATGAAACAAATCCTCCTACATAAGTTGTACCGGTTTATCTGCAGCCTTCTCTTATATAATTTATACAGCTTTTCTGAGTTTTCAAAAAAAAGGGGGTGAGAAGCTGGAAATGCACTCTGCAAAGCTCAGTGAGAAGATCTGAGAGTTGATTGGAGGGAAGGCACACACCCGTCAAGCAGCACACAGGAACATAGCTGAGGATTTCATTCACAGGCTGTGTGCTGGAGGTCCCTCCCCTGTCATCTTTGTTCTCTTGGTGTCAGGAAAACTTGTCAGAAGTAACTCATGCTGATAGCAGAGGAATTAAGCACCAGACAGAAATGGCACTTGGTGCTCTGGACTGAGACAATTACACACTATAGAGCAGCCTTTTTTAACCAGGGTGCCCAGGCACCCTGGAGTGCATTACATTTTCTTAAGGGGTGCTTTGGCAAAGTGAATCAAAATTACCCACAATTGTATACAAGCAGCGAGTTGATGAAGCCTATCTTTTAGTTACACAAAGCCACAGGTTTCCATTGTGCACCAGTACAACTTTCTAACCGCCAGCGTCCTAACAACCATTGACTTCATTAGTTAATAAGGAGGAAGTCGGGCACTTCCACAGCATCCTTGCTTGTTCCTCCCATGCCCATCTCCATCAGTACTGGGGTCACATTAGCTGAGTGAGGGAGAAACGCAACATTGGAAGTCTAGTCAGTACCAGTGTGCAAAGGGGTACTTGCTTTGGAAGAAGAGGTCTCCGTTAGCGTTGGGTGTCCTTTGTGTGTTGATGTTGCTGTGTTATGTAAAACCATTTCGTTTAGTTTTTCACATTATATAATGGGGTGCCTTGAGATTGTGCATCATTTTAAAGGGTGCCTTGAACAAAGAAAGGTTGAAAAACACTGATATAGAGGGATGTGCTTTGTTCATATTTCATGTCTGAGGTTTACAACCACTTTCATTTCCCCCAATATGTTGTTAGGCTGGCTGTCATTTTATAAATACCTGTTTTTTTTTTTATTGCAAAAATGTCAATATATTTTGAAAGCTTTATATTAGGACCGGTTCACACTAAAATGCGATGTGGGAAATTCACATTTGTGACAGCAGGTTCTGGCTGCATGTAGGTGCCAATGTATTGGTATTGGCACCCCAAATGCAGATCACAAATGCAGCGTGTTTGCAGGCAACAAATCTCATGGTCCAGTACCACGTGATGAGCTGCAGTGTGTTCTGGAAGACTTGTGCTTGCATGATCCCCTATGTCAGTGAGCAGCAGCCGCATCCTATGGGTGATGTCACAGCTCCCGGAATTCCCAGCCGTTGTCGAGCGCTCCCTCCTCTCCCCTGCAGCTGCCGCTCACTCACACATGTGATCATGTGACCAGACCGGAGCGGACTAATAATAGATAAGTATGTAGATCTTTTCTACACAAGTTAGATAGAATAGTTAGCGTGAGAGGGGAAGGGAACAGTTTTAAGCATGGAATTCAACCTTAGGTTCTAGCCCTTCTACTCAGTGTGTTTAGTGTGATTAGAGTTGGATGAATTGTATATAATTAAAAGCAAAAAGTAAACAATGTAATGCAATAACAATGTGTCACACAGCTCCTACATAGCGCACACCAGCAGGCATACATTATATGGAGCTTAAAGCACAGGCTGGTGTGAACAATCCCTTAAAGTCTTACTAAGCCCACAACAGTAAAATCAGTCTGTTTATGCAATAAAGCATGCTTGTTGTGCATTGTGTAAAAAGGCTGTTTGATCCTGTCTTCTCTGATCCTCCCCTTCTTCCACAGTCCAGAATCCATCTGCTGAATCCAGCTGCTCTGCACATGCTCAGTTTGGTGTGTATTGCTAGAGAGTTTCTTTTTTTTTTCTTCTTGGGAGAGTGCATGTGATCAGCACAGGGCCAATCAGCACTGTCCAGACAGAGGGTCAGGGGTCGTGCAGTCTCATAAGACAGTCTGAGTTAAAAGAAAACTCTTCCTATAAGCTTTAACCAGTGCTCAACAGACACTGATAGAAGTCACAAGACTGTTCTAACTGCTGATGAGAAAAGTTATTCAGCAGTTTATATTTACTAAAACTATTGCATTTCTATGTTCTGTGTACTGTGGAAGATGAGATATAGTGAATGCAGGGTCCTGGGTTTAGTAACACTTCAAAGGAAGTTTTGGCTGGAGTTCAACTTTAAATGTGAGATTTCTAACCTGCTGTAAAACCTTCATCACTGCAAGAACCCATAGCTTCCAACTGTCCCAACTGTCCCTGATTTTGAGGGACTGTCCCTGATTTGGAGCAACGTCCCTCTGTCCCTCTTTCCTCCTCATTTGTCCCTCATTTTGGTCTCATCCATATAGATGTATATAAAATGCACTTTTTATCTTTCAAAAAGTGTTTCCCAGTGCTAAATCTTTCATCCAAATTCTAAATTGCTGCATTTGTAAATTTTAAAGCCAATATAATGAAATAGTAGTGGTAAAAAAAAGTCCTTATGGATTTAATTAACCTTTTTTTTGTTAATTCTCCTTTAAGGGGGCATGTCAGGGGGCGTGCCCTATGCCTATATACATTTCCTAGTAGGTGTCCCTCATTCCCATCTCAAAATGTTGGGAGGCATGAGAACCAAGTATAATGTCTACAGTCTACCCGTGTTAAAACAATTTTTCTAAATTACATGTAGCACCCTGGGGTTTAATCAGGGAGCTCCTCACCAAAATGTCTTGTCAGGAGTAGCTACTGTAGTTAATTGATAAAGATTTATTGATTTCTCCCTAAGTTTGACCTTGGTGCACTTTTCTCTTCTACCACTAGGTGGCCGGGAACTTGGTGGTACTGGATATGAGAAGGGCAACCCAAGGTCAGGTTATGGGTATGTGAGGTGTCTCAGTCAATGGGCAGGGGTTTTATGGAATCCCTTGGCCTGCTGGGAGAACCTATATATTCAGGTGAGGTCAGGTGATCTGTGTTCTGTGCCACCTGGATGTGTGTCGTACGCCCCTAGACTGCTAGACTGCTATCCCGGGGGCATCTGGCTGCCAGGCTGTGTGAGGGCCTAGCCAAAAGGGACAGGACAGCGCAGGGTTGGGATTGCGGCTTGCAGTCCAACCAGGAGTGACGGTTCTGCCAGCCGAAGAACCTGTGATGTTCGGCGATAGAAGGAAAGCTGTCACCACTAAGGGACCAAAAACATTTACCAGGGACCACAGTAAGTAACTGAAGCAAGTACCGGAGCAGTATTCTCACCAAACGGTGAAAATACTGGAGAATCGTGAAACTTCAGGTGGTGATCAAGTCAGAGACCCAACCAGCTGAGGTGACGCTTGCAAAGCAGCCTTGTGAGTCAAGTCAGGGACCGAGCCGGTCAGCAGGGGTGAAGCTTGAAAGGTACCTGGAGTGCCAAGCTAGGGACCCAGCACGGAAGCTTGGGTGACGCTTGAGGGAGATACCACCGCAAAAGCCTTGAGGAGCTCACGGGATTCAGAGTCAGTGAATCAGAGAGTCCAGTGAGAGACTAGGAGCTCAAGGGACTGAAGTAGAAGTAGAAGTTGTAGTGAAGCTAAGTGAACTGTTGAACTTTGTGTTAGGAACTGTTAAGTACTGTTGCCATAGGAGACAGCAATCCTGCTCATGCAGATGTGGTGCCTTGCTAGGGCCTTTCCCTGTACAGCTGTTCTATTGAAGTCTCGGAGTCTGCTAATTGAAATTGCTACCACTTAAGGGTGTCCTGGCCCTAACCCTCTTTCTCTTCAAAATATAAAAGGACTGTTAAAAGAAATAAAACCTCTTTTTTGCATCCAAGAAGTGTCTGGCGCCCAATGACTTTCACCATCTTTGCACCCACTATGCCTCACAATCCACTACATATAGAAGGATGTCAGCTGTCTTTGGCCTTGAAGGTCCTCATTAGGCTGGAAGAGGTTAAAGACCTTGCTACATACAGTTACATAGAAGAAAAAACACATGTCTATCAAAAACATTCCACCATATAAAAAAGGATTCATAAAGATGCTTCTGATTTAAAAATAGGACATGTTAAATGGGCAGAAAAGAATGTATTTCAACAGCACAGAGGCGATGCAGGGAATAGCAAATGAAATGATTAATTACTTAGAAGGTGATGTTTCAGTTGCTTATTTACCATATTAATATGCCTTTTAAAGGACCGCTGAACCTTATCACTGAATTCCAGGCAAACATAAAAACACCAATTAATGCAGTTATCTAGTTGTTAAAATTCTTTTAACTTGTTTTTATGTTCATTTTTAATACAAGTAAGTATCTGGTTTGGTTTTAGCCTCTTATACTCCTAACCTCAGGCTGGGAGAGGCAATGTTAGGCGCCAATTAGATATGCTGCAAGCACATGTGCTGACCAGAGAAGAGATGACCGTATCCCTCTGACGTTTCTCCTTCATCGTCCAATCACAAGCTAGAGCAGGTAGCTGACCAGAGAAGATATGACCTTATCAGTCTGATGGTTCTCCTTGACTGTCCAATCACAGGCTGAGGCATGTAGCTGACCACAGGAGAGATGACCTTATCCCTTTGACGTTTCTCCTTCATGGTCCAATCACAAGCTAGAGCAGGTAGCTGACCAGAGAAGATATGACCTTATCAGTCTGATGGTTCTCCTTGACTGTCCAATCACAGGCTGAAGCAGGTAGCTGACCAGAGGAGAGATGACCTTATCCCTTTGACGTTTCTCCTTCATGGTCCAATCACAAGCTAGAGCAGGTAGCTGACCAGAGAAGAAATGACCTTATCAGTCTGATGGTTTACCTTGACTGTCCAATCACAGGCTGAAGCAGGTAGCTGACCAGAGGAGAGATGACCTTATCCCTCTGATGTTTCTTCTTCATGGTCCAATCACAAGCTAGAGCAGGTAGCTGACCAGAGAAGAGATGACCTTATCAGTCTGATGTTTCTCCTTGACTGTCCAATCACAGGCTGGAGCAGGTAGCTGACCAGAGAAGAGATGACCTTATCAGTCTGATGTTTTTCCTTGACTGTCCAATCACAGGCTGGAGCAGGTAGCTCACCAGAGAGAGATGACCTTATCAGGCTGATGTTTTTCTTTCACTGTCCAATCACAGGCTGGGGCGGGTAGCTGACCAGAGGAGAGATGACCTTATCAGTCGAATGTTTCTCTTTCACGGTACAATCACAAGCTGGGATCGGTATCTGACCAGAGGATAGACGACCTTATCAATCTGATGTTTCTCCTTCATAGTCCAATCCTAGGCTGGAACAGGTAGCTGACCAAGCTGCCTGCAGCACAGAAAAAAGTCAGGTTAGCAGCTTTGCTATACAGTCTTGCAGCTCTGTGTAAATTTTAGGACTGGATTGACAGAAATACAAATCCATTGACATGCAAAATAGTTTTCATATTTGTATTTCTTCTGTGCATTTAGCAGTTCAGGTTTACAGTGAACCAAAACCCTGGAAGTTTCTTTCTTCCTATGCATATGCTGCTTTCTACCTAAAGCAAACAAAAAGGGCTCTCAGATATTTTGCTATTGCTGACACCCATCAGGAATGACTGACTCTGAGATAGTAGCAAGATTCAGCTGTAGTAAATGTTTGATAAACATCGCCATCACCACTTATACCACAATAGTTTTCCCTTTATATAATTACAAATTTGACATGCAAACAAGGACCATCAAACATTAACATATATTTATGACTATTATCATAAAACTATTTACTTTTACATATACAGTTTATATGTCCTGGATACGACTGTACATTCTATTTAAACCAATACCACCAAACTCCATAGACCCTACAGATAAGCATTATGCTCCAGGTTATCTTACTAGAATCACACGAAGAATAAAAACCATGGCTCAGATACAAAGGTACTTTAAGGATTAAGCAACATTTATGAGGAAATTATCAGGCTTGGCAGGCAAATCTTTTGGTTAACTGCCATATTATTTAGTCTGCATAAAACTGTTTGGTTTCTCATAATCCTGGCTTTGGCAGAAAAAAAGACAAAATAAAAAAACATCAGTGATATCATTTCCAGCTTTAAAGACAGAAAAAATATTCCTTAAATTCCTAATAATTGTTAGATTTTCTATCTGAACTGTCAAGACACAGAAAAAAACATTGAATTTATTTTATAGGGCAGGGCAAGATAACTTCATTTTGATCAAGATTTTAATGCAAAGTGTATGTATTGACAGAGGTCAGAAAAGGCAATGGATTTCTTAACAGGTTTCCTTTAAATTGAAGTTAGGGGCCTCACAGGGATTTGACTTTTTTTGCCCACCATGTATACTGTACATCTTTACAAAAATCCTCACCAGTACATCATCAAAGCTTTTGTGGTCAACTAAAAATAATAAATTATTACACTGCCTTATTCTCATCTGTGGGGGTTAGAGTTGTTCATCAATAATGACTCCTATTTGTTTCAACTGAATAGATTCATGAACAATGCATAAATATTTAATTATCATTTTATTTAAAAGGATATAAGCTTTTTAGTGGATTTTTTTCATACATATTTTATGTGAAACCACAAATGACATAATCATTGCTTTGCCTGTTTTATTTACTTTTGATAGTTTGTTATCTCACGTCCTTCCTTTATTCAGCCTAAGTTGCTAAAAGGTGGCAGGTTTCCTTTACAGGCGAATGTGACAGGGAGGCGTTTGTGGTGGCCTCTCCATTCTGTGGGAATCCGTCTTGGTCATCACATGAAGTATCCTGGGCATCTGGTTGGTTTGTGCAAGTGTGTTTAACTACTTCAGCTCTCTTCCCTGTGCACGCCTGAAATTTGTACATTTCTGCTATGGGCCTGTTTATTCAGCAAAAACTTTGACGCTACCTAAGGCTAGGTCCACATCTATTCGGTTGCGGTTAATGTGGTTGATGCGGTTTTCCGACGCGGTTTCTCCTTAACAAACTCTGAATAGCCGATTATTAAAGAGGTGTTCCGCCCCCACGAAAAATTTAAAGTCAGCAGCTACAAATACTGTAGCTGCTGACTTTTAATATTAGGACACCTACCTGTCCAGGGTTCCCATGATGTCGGCACCCCAGCTGATTTAGGGATCGGCTGTCGGGTGCTGCCGCCACCATACCTGGTAAAGGAAACCGGTAGTGAAGCCTTTCAGCTTGACACCCGGCTCCCTACTGCGCATGTGGGAATCGTGCTGCACTTTCTAATTGGCACGGGGGCGGAGGACAAAGGAGAGGGGCCGAACCTTCGAGGGAGAGAGCAACGGCGCCATCGCCGCAAATGAGGAAGGGGATCCTATCAAATACAGGTACCCGTTCCCCCCTTTCCCCTGAAAGGTGCAAAATGTGGCACCGGAGGGGGGAGGAGACAGATAAGCGGAAGTTCTACTTCTGAGTGGAACTCCGCTTTAAGGAGCGGGTGACGGCTGCGTCTTCGAGGGAGAGCGCAGCGGCACCATCGCCGAAAGTGAGGAAGGGGATCCTGTCAAATACAGGTACCCGTTCCCCCCTTTCCCCTGAAAGGTGCAAAATGTGACACCGGAGGGGGTAGGAGACAGATAAGTGGAAGTTCTACTTTTGAGTGGAACTCCGCTTTAAGGAGCGGGTGACGGCTGCGTCCTTAACAATTGATGACTCATCATGTAAACCAAAGAATGCCGGCATTAAAAAACTTTTAAGAAAAAACCTGCGTGGGGGTCCATACTAGACCAAACCCATAGCCGAGCATGCAGCCCAGCAGGTCAGGTAAGGCAGGGATGAGCGAGTACCCCCCCCGAACCATACTAGGCCACATGCCCTCAACATAGGGGGGGCTTTAGGGCAGGGAGGACTCTGCCCCCCCCCAAGCACCTTGTCAACATGGGGACAAGGGCCTCTTCCTCACAACCCTGGCTAGTGGGCTTATCGGAATCTGGACGCACACTTTAATAGGCCCCCAGATCCCAGATCCCCCCATGTGAATGAGCAGCAGTACATTGTACCCCTAGTCATTCACCAAAAAAAATTTCAAAACAAAATAAAAACACAGACAGTTTTGACAATTCCTTTCGTAAAAAAAAACAAAAACAATGTTCCCTGAAGTAAATCCAGCATAATGAACGCCACTGACAACCCAAAGACAAAAAAAAGAGGTCCTGGTGACTCACCCCCTTCTGACGTCATCAACCCAGCATGCCCCTGTCAGATGGCGGGGGTCTTCGTCAGGTGCAGTCCTCTTGTTTTGTTTCGGGTCAGCTATGGATGCATTGTGGACAAGGGCCTCTTCCATTAAATTTTAGTAGTGGGTTACTACTGTTTTTTTATATTCCAACTTGTTTGTTCCCTTCATGTTGCATTCTTTTCTGTTCAATAAATGTTCTAGAAGGAAGCTCTTCCACTGCTCCCAGCTGCAGTCTCAGTATATAACATCTATGAACAGAATGTACAGAGCTCAGCACCATTTCAAAGCTGAGTGTCATTGCTGTCTGTAGAGTTGCATTGTTTTCCTACAGTGGACTACAGAGCTCCAGCAGTGTATTGCTCCATCATTTATGCAAAGCTGGGCTACAAGAACACTCTACTAAGCTCTTATCATTAAAATGTATCTATTGCCTAGCTTACCTGTCCTGTGCATGACTGTAGCTACACAATCTCATAAACTTTACAATGCTTAGATGGCCGACCTTAAGCCTCGTACACACGATCGGATTCTCTGCAGACAAAACCTCGAACTTTTGTCCAAAGGGCATTGGCCAGGAACTTGTCTTGCATACAAACGGCAAGAAATTGTCGACCAATAAACACGAACGTAGTGATGTACTACGTGGTTTTTCAGCTCTTTAGCGCCACCCTTTGGGCTCCTTCTGCTAATTTTGTGTTAGTAGTTGGTGAGTGTTGATTCGCGCTTTTCATTTCACACTTTTCGGTTCGCACTTTTCAGTTTGTTTCTGAACGTCCGTTCGTCAACCAGCCATGTTGCGGAATCGGAGGAGATAATGGGTTATTTATTATTGGCCTTGGAGTTATTGCTTTGACCCAAGTCCAGTCCAGGAACAGGAGGAGGAGGATTTCTTGGACCAAAAATTGGATGCTTTATTAATCGTGACCAATTATGTCATATGTCTTTGCTGCGGGAGCTCCAGGAGAATAATCGGAATTATCTCTGGATGACGGATCCCTGCTTTCACCAACTGTTGGCATTGTTGATCCCCTATATTAAGAAGCGGGACACATGCATGAGGCTTTTATTTTATTTTTTGGTTGAATAATGATTTGATTTGGTATATTTTCTATATTTTTGTACGCATAGAAATGCATTCTTTGGTTAAGTTCTACTGGCATAGAGTAGAATAATACTTGGCTATGTGTTTTACTTCAAATGACAGTTTGGGAGTAGGCAGTTACATTTTACAAAATACAATGTAAAATTCACAAGGGACAAAGACATAGCTGTATCTTTGATCTTAAAAACTACGGAATAATGATGTTGTGTTAACTTGCACCAAAAAACCAAAAAAAAAAAAACAAGCATAATAATATTATTCTTGATATCACTAGAAAAAAAAAGCTTTTGAAAATGAATTTGCCATAAATCCATCAGTATCACCAGCAAAGCAGCTTCATTATTATCCCATTAAAGAAGAAGAGAATATGCGCTGCATTTCGAGATTTCATAATTTGCCGCGTCATGAGCATGCGTGTTCGTACTTTGGACTTTTGTTCGATGGACTTGTGTACACACGCTCGGAAAATCCAACAACAGACATTTGTCCGTGGAAAATTTTAAAGCCTGCCATCCAACATTTGTCTGTGGAAAATCAGACAACAATTGTCTGATGGAGCGTACAAACAGTCGGATTTTCCACCAACAGCCTGTCATCACACAATTTCCGTCGGAAAATCCGATCGTGTGTACGAGGCTTTACAGTATTTAGACTATCTCAAGAGTGTCACATATGCCTCATACAACACACAAAAAACAAAAACAAAAAAGGGGGGAAAGAAACCCCTGCAGGGGGAAGGAGCACAATCGTCATAATAGAGCGATTAAAGTGGTTGTAAAAGGCAGTAGGGTTTTTATCCTAATGAATTTTATGCATTTAGATAAAAAATCTTCTGTGTGCAGCAGCCCCCCTAATACTTACCTGAGCCCCATCTCGATGCAGCAATGTTCACTGTCTGGGACTCTCTCTCATGATTGGCTGAGACACAGCAGCGGCTCCATTGGCTGCTGTCAATCAAAGTCAGTTAGCTAATGTGGAGAGAGAGGGGGTGGGGCCAAACCGTGGCTCCGTGTCTGAATGGACACACGGAGCTGCATCTTGGCTCGGGTGCCTCCATAGCACGCTGCTTGCTGTGGGGGCACTCAACAGTAGGAGGGGGCCAGGAGCACCGACGAGGGACCTATGAAGAGGAGGATCCAGGCTGCTCTGTGCAAACCACTGCACAGAGCAGGTAAGTATGACATGTTTGTTATTTTTAAAGAAAAAAAAAACAGACTTTAGTATCACTTTAACAAATGGTCTCTATAAAAAAATTGTATACATGCACTCTATCCACTTCGATCATATTGTATCATACTTCCACATAGAGTTCCTAAGATAGTAGGTATGTTTTTCAAATAGAATATATTTGTTAAGCTCTTCAGAAAGAGAAGGGGGCTGAGGGGAAGTCCACTTGATTAGAATTAGTCAGCAGGCTATACAGTCGAACTAACGATCTCAAAACATTCTGATTGATTAACGATAAATCCACATAACCAAGTAAACAGGTAAGAGGGTCAACCAACAAGTCAACCCCCAAAAGCCCGTTAAGAGTCCCTACCATCTCAGCCCAGTATCTCCTCAATTTGGGACAACGCCATAAAGGATGGATAAGGGACCCAGATCCGCATCCACATCTAGTACAGCAAGGGTCATCTTTCAGGGCAATGTTAAATAAACTATATGTAAAATAAATACCTATGTAAGTCTATGAGAGGGAAACAAGGAAACAGTCTGAAGGGATTGTAAAATATCCTCCCAGCTATCATTAGGAGTAGAGCACATATTTCTCTCCCATCGAGACCTACATAACAAAGGAAACCTCTGGAGGAAACAATTAAATAATCCGTGGTAGGTGTCCAAAATCAGTCCCTTAGTTGATGACACAATAACTACTGTATAGTGTTAATGAGAAGCGTGGAGGAAAAGTAAACTGATCCCGAATTAGGCTGAGCTTGAATAGCGTGTCTAAATTGGAGATATTGACAAAACCACTTATGATTAATCTCAAATTCTGCCACTAATTGTGCAAAAGATTTTAAAGTATGACTATTATAGAGATGTTCCAGGATAAATATACCTGCTTTTTCCCGTGGAATCCCTGGAGCTTACAAACTTCAGGAAAAAGGGATAATAAATGTTCTTATTGTAGTTAATAATTTGTCATGCTTACATCTTACCTTACCCCTGTGAACTCAGAAAGAGAAATACTTTCACATGTGGACACCTTGGTTTCTATATAAGAATGCTATGACCCCAATTTAACCAGAAAACCATTCCTGAACATTAAAGCCTCTCTGAAGTGGTGGGATAATATGCATATGTTTACCTATAAACACCAACAGGAGTAATCTTGTATACCCAGATTGTAAACCTGCAGACCATTATATATGTGTTAGTAACCTTAAAGTGATTGGAAAGTCTCTCTTTTTTTTCTTTTAAACAACAAACATGTTATACTTACCTCCTCTATGCAGTGGATTTGCACAGAGCAGCCTGAATCCTCCTCTTCTCAGGTCCCTCTTTGCTGCTCCCGGCCCCTCCCTCCTGTTGAGTGCCCCCACAGTAAGCATCATGCTATGGGGCACCCGAGCTGCAGCTCCCTGTGTCCATTCAGACACAGAGCTACCGTTTGGCCCGCCCCCTCTCTCTGCTGATTGGCTAACTGACTTTAAATGACAGCCACGGGAGCCAATGGCACCACTGCTGTGTCTCAGCCGATCAGGAGGGAGAGTCTCAGACGGCCGAGGGACTCGTGGACATCGCTGGACAGAGAAGTTGTAGGGGGGCTGAGTGGAGCTGCTGCACACAGAAGGCTTTTTCTATGCATTAAGATAGAAAAAAATCTTCTGCCTTTACAACTCCTTTAAGACTGTACACTTATCAAACAATCCTTATGTTTTCCTCTCTAAAAAAATAATTTATTTATAGAAAAATGCCATGCTTATACTGAAAATGCAGTTAGAGTGTCATCATAAACAGCAAAAATTACAGAATAAAATTTGCATTTTTATTTAGGATGATCACAATTTAAACTTTCCCCAAATTGTTACAAAATCTGGAGATTTGTTTAATGTTTCACAATTGCCGTAGTTTTTAAAGTTATACTTGGAGTATTACATGGCTTTTAAGATTTATGGACTCTGTTTTAATTATCCTTGACATATTCTTGTGCCAAAAAGAAGTTCCTTAATAGCCTTGCCATTTTACTTTTTTTCACAGATATTTGGCAGCACACAAGCAATGATCAAATACCAAACATTGGGAAAAACACAAATGAAAAAGAAAAACAAATTAAATATTTTACTGCCCTAAATACCCCTCATGACCAACCAAGAAAAACATACTCCCTCTAAATAAAAGAAAATAATTGTTAATTATAATTTTTAACCAAATGAGAATTTCCAGTTCAGAAAAATTTGGGCGGCAATAAAATCAGCAATTTTAAATTAAAAAGCAATTTCAGGTAAATCTGCTCATCCATAATTGTAATCTACAGTGAATGTAGTTGGTAAAGTTTTCCATCTTTTCTGAGCAATATATAGAAATTTTTTTTCAAGACAATATTGCTAAAAGAAAGCAATTTTCTGTTTGGGAAAACAGTATATTTATTATTTTAACATCATAAATAATGACATAATTATTTCTGAATCAGTTGGCCCATCGCTGAAATGTAAAGATTGCTGTGGTCCATAAGGAGTATACAGGTGCAGGAGCTTGTGGTTAAAATGGAAAACCTTTCTGACGTTATTAAATGATTACATTACATTGACCTCTCAGGGGATTTTTAGCATCTTCTATCCATTAAAATGTGACTTTTATTCCTTTTAATGGAATCGCGGACAACAGAAATTTCATGAAAATTTAATTTGTATGGATGTGCACTTTTCAGATAAATTTTACATACATATTTTATGTGAAATCCCTAAATGTATAGATGAGAGGTTTGCCCTGTCTATTAAATGCGTTTTTATTTATCTTAGTCATTAGGCTTTCCTCCTTCAAACCTTTTCCTGTAGGAAAACTCTGCCCACCATTGTCCAGCTGAATAGACAACACTTAGAGAAAAGTAGCAGCTATTTTGTTCTGATGGTTCTCCTAGAAATGTAGGCAGGGCCGGACTGGATATAAAAACCAGCCCTGGAAAAAATATAATACCAGCCCCATAGCAATATTATACCAGCCCAACATCAAAACCATCATAACGTTATTATTTCCTTGTTCGTGAAAGGGAAAACCATGCATTTTAAAGCACATTTGAAGAGTGTATTATATATATATATATATATATATATATATATATATGGCAGATATAAAAGCACAAAGCACATAAGGATTTATATATATATATATATATATATATATATATGCAAATTCCAGTTAACAGTGGTAAAATTGGTCCATCATCAAGGGGCACCCCACGAACGTGTTTTCCAGAGACCACCTTCCACAGAAAGAATGAGGGGGGGTTACTGATATAAGGGGGAAACCTTTATATCACTGCCCCCTTATATTCACTCCCCCCTCAGACTTGCCTGGCGGCGCTGTCACTGACCTCCTCTCACGTACACCGTGCAGGGCTCAGTTAGACAGCTCCAGGTTGGTGACTCTGGTTTTACCCTATAGTCTCCTCTCCACAGTCCACCCGTTTTACTTCTTCCATGACCCCCATCCTGGCAGCACTCCCACTCTTGACTCCTCTTCAGACTCCCCCTCAGAGACTGTAGACATGATATAAAACAAGAGATGGTCAGAGGTTGCGAACATGGTACAAGAGATGGTTAGAGACTGAGGACATGACACAAGAGATGGCTAGAGACTGTGGACATGATACAAGAGATGGCTAGAGACTGAGGACATGATACAAGACATGGCTAGAGACTGAGGACATGATACAAGACATGGCTAGAGACTGAGGACATGATACAAGACATGGCTAGAGACTGAGGACATGATACAAGAGATGGTTAGAGACTGAGGGCATGATACAAAAGATGGCTAGAGACTGAGAACATGATACAAGAGATGGCTAGAGACTGAGGGCATGATACAAGAGATGGCTAGAGACTGAGAACATGATACAAGAGATGGCTAGAGACTGAGGACATGATACAAGAGATGGCTAGAGACTGAGGACATGATACAAGAGATGGCTAGAGACTGAGGGCATGATACAAAAGATGGCTAGAGACTGAGGACATGATACAAGAGATGGCTAGAGACTGAGAACATGATACAAGAGATGGCTAGAGACTGAGGACATGATACAAGTAATGGCTAGAGACTGAGGACATGATACCAGAGATGGCTAGAGACTGAGGATAGGATACAAGAGATAGTCAGAGGTTGTGGACATGATACAAGAGATGGTCAGATATTGCTGACATGATACAAGAGATGGTCAGAGGCTGCAAGCATGATACAGTAGATGTCAGAGGCTGCAGACATGATACAGTGTGTGTTTCAGAGGCTGCGGGCATGGTACAGGAGATGGTTGGAGACTGAGGACATCATGCTAAAGATGGCCAGAGACTGCAGACATGATACAAGAGATGGGCAGAGACTGCAGACATGGTACAAGAGATCAATGCAGCCTCATCAGTGCCCATCAAATACAGCCTAACTGTGCCCATCAATGCAGCCTCACTGTGCCCATGATTTCAGCCTCACTGTGCCCATGATTTCAACCTCACTGTGCCCATCAAATGCAGCTTTATGGTGCCCATCAAATGCAGCTTTATGTGTCCATCAATGCAGCCTCACTGTGCCCATCATTGCAGCCTCACTGTGCCCATAATTGCAGCCTCACTGTGCCCATAATTGCAGCCTCACTGTGCCCATCAATGCAGCCTTGCTGTGCCCATCAATGCAGCCTCGCTGTGCCCACCAATGCAGCCTCACTGTGCCCACTAATGCAGCCTCTGTGTGCCCACCTTTGCATCCTCTGTGTGCCCACCATTGCAGCCTCTGTGCCCACAATTGCAGCCTCTGTGTGCCCACAATTGCAGCCTCTGTGTGCCAGACATTGCAGCCTCTGTGTGCCAGCCATTGCAGCCTTTGTGTGCCCACCATTGAAGCCGCTGTGTGCCAGCCATTGCAGCCTCTGTGTCCCTAACTTTGCAGCCTCTGTGTGCCCACCATTGCAGTCTCTGTGTGCCAGCCATTGTATTCTGTGTGCTCGCCATTGCAGCCTCTGTGTGCCAGCCATTGCTGCCTCTGTGCCTACAAATTGCAGACTCACCATTTCCTGGATCACACACAGTGGCCGATGTATGGCACAGACGGAACTGGGTCTGTGTGTGTAAGGCGGCGCCGTAACAAAGCCCCGCCCCCCTAGACCAGCTCATGTGATAGGCGGAACACTGATTCAATCAGCTTTCCATCTAGAAGGCTATCACACCGGCTGGTCTAGGGGGGCAAGACCTTGCTACAGCGCCGCCTTACACACACAGACCAAGCTCCGTGCCATACAAGAGGAGGAGCAGAAGGACAGAGGGAGGGAGAGGGAGCACTGCAGCCACTGCTCAAAGCGCCCCCAGGGCAGCCTGCCTACCGGTAAATTTCCCAGTAGGCCAGACCAGCCCTGAATGTAGGGTCATATCACTGCTGCTCTATGAGACTAATGATCAACGTAAACATTTCATAAAAATGACAAATAGCGTTTCTTTGTCTCTCCTTTCTGGCACTTTATTTCTTTCTCCTTTCTGGCCCTTTGTTTTTCTTTATTGCAAAATGAGCAAACAGTGTGTTCAAGTGTGGGAAAAGTAATAGAATTCCAAGGTGTATCATTAGAGCAGCCTTTCTCAACCTTTTCAACACAGAGGAACCCTTGAAAAAACGTTGCCGTCTCAGAGAACCCCTACTAAAAGTAACTATTTCGTCAACTCATGATACATTGTGTGATGGCAGTGGGAAGAATGCTTCTTACACTTGTGATTATTGAGAAGAATTATCCCCTTGCTGATAGCCCAAAAATTAATGGTTTCTGTGGGAACTTAACTGAGAAGCAAAAATTGCTCAGGGAACCCCTAGCAACCTCTGGAAGAGTTCCATGGAACCCTGGTTGAGCAACCTTACATTAGAGAGATCATCAGCAGGAGGAAGGAGGTCCTGATTTCCTTATATAGATCTTTAGTTAGACCTCATTTAGAATACTGTGTTCAGTACTGGAGACCTCACTTTCAAAAAGATATTGATGAAACAGAATGAGCCCAGTTCACATTTTGCAATTTGGGATTGCGGGCAGAGTCAATGCAATTCTGCCCGCAATTCCAAAACATGGGTCAATTGCAGCACAACACACTGTGTGCATTTGGGTGTCATTAACTTTTAATGGCACCCCAAACACAATGCAATTCTGCTATGATTTGTCTCGCGGCAATCACAGTGTTGGAGCTTTTTTCCCCTGACAGAGTCTCTTTAAAAATATGTTTAGATAACGCTTTAATCTGTCTTTGTACTCCTGTAATTGTTGCTTCATACTCATGGCAGCCCCCCGGCCAGCCACACGAGTATGGTTCAAACTACAGAATGGGCTGCCAAAAGACACAGAGTTCAATCTCCTGCGCTGTGCAGTGTGCCTCTATACATTTGTGAACGCTTTACTCTGACGCTTTGAAACGGATAGTGTACTCCTCGCTGCCTTCCACAGACTGGGGAATCCCAAGCACTGGAACATGAAAAAGACAGAAGGCGCGTAGGCATAGCACGTTATCCTCATACAAAGGCTTCCTCTTCTTTAGAGGCTCTGAAGAAGAGGAACTACTCAAAATGAGTTAGCCTATGCCTCTATAGGGACAGTCCCATGTGATGTGCACGGTTTTATGGAATCATGTGGAGGAATAATTAGACATGCTTTTATTCAAGTTTTTTTTGTCTGTACTCCTCGTTTAAAGACTTACCTGTTTAATGACCACTCGGACTTACGACCATCTCTCCCCACCCGAACGACGGGCTATACATAATTTTATTGTACAGTACAGTACAGAATTTTCTTTTGTGTTCTGTACTTAGGCAAATTAAAACAAAGTTATTGAGCTGGAGTTTTGGGTTTAGACCTTTTTTTCACAATACAGTACAGTACAGTAGTTAAGAATGCTTAAAATATGAATTACTTGTGGCTCCTCGTTTAACAACCAATTCGTTTAATGACCTGGTCGTTGGAACAGAACCTGGTCGTTAAGTGAGGAGTACCTGTATATTACCTACCTTCATATATTAATAAAGCTTTTGTTTAAGGATAATGCGCTAGGCCTACACGCCTTCTGTCTTTTTCATGTTACAGAATAGGCTGAGCAGCGGGCTGTGGGAGCTAGACACGGGATGAGCTTCTTTTGGGCTGTGTGGTTAAGGCCAGGGCCACACAGTAAAGAACTCAGGTCTGAAGTTAAATTTTTTTAGTAGGTGGCTGCCGTTTAGGAGGTGGCGGGAACATTTACTAGACCACTTTCACTTTGCTAAAAACTAAGTTGCCCTTTAAATCAAACTGTTTATAAAGTTGTAGTCTTGTCCTCGTGGGACTAAAATGTTGAGTAATGTGGTTTATTTGGAAGCATTTTTATTTCTATGTTATGTATGTTATTCATAACAGTAACATTTTGGCATGAAAATGCAATTAACTGTTATATCATTGTACTATTGGTCCTTAGTGGCCAAGACGTCGGAATAAAACACACTAAAAAACGAAGAGAAATAAAAGTAGATGGTTGGAGCAAGGAGCATTTATAATCCCCCTAGTTCTGTGTAAAGATGTCCTTCCTCCCCTAGGGACACTCCAGAGTACAAGGCGTTCTTTAGTAATTATACCAGTGTGTTTCCAAACCAGATTGTACTTAACTGACGTCTTTCATTATATAAACCTTCTCTCTGACTACACCATTGTATGACAATAAAGGGTGCAAGTATTTCCTGTCCTCATACTGTTCTCTGCCTGGTAACAGGTCTGTTATATTCACATTGTTTTTCAAGGTCAAATAATCTGCCAAATAAAATTCAACGCAATAAAGGAATAGAAAAAGAATTATGCATAATCACACAAAAACATGTTTTTGCGTCCATTGCACCATGTGTTAAGAAGCTAGGGTATAAAATAAGGCTCTATTTTGAATTAACAGATAACACTGATTAAAAATGTAATTAAGCATAATGAGAAAATAATTAATGCTTAATAAGTCCCAGTAAGTTTTACCATGCTGCTAAATCAAAACATGATGTGTGCGTGTCACTAGGCAATGCAAAATTAAGCAGTTATGGTTTCTCTTTTCACTTATGTCTTCTACTTTCCTGGTAAACATTTGATTGTACTGCAACTGCCCTACCTTCACCTTTGTCCTCTCACTATTTTCGGATAGATAACCCCTACCTGTCCTTGTTGTAGGGTCACTAAAACCTAATGCATGTATCAAATGTTTTTTGATAATCATATCGATCCTTTAGTAATGAACCGAACATACCTGGGTTCGGTTCAGGGTGGGTTCGCTGAACATTACTAAAGTTCAGGTGCCGAGTCACATTGAAGTTAATGGCAGCCAAATCGTAGAAATCAGTAGTGCCCATTTTCTAGGCTAATAAGCATGGGATTGGTTTAATAATTGGCATGGGGGGGGGGGGGGGTTGGGGGCAAAGCTAAAACATTACATTTCTGTTTGGCAAGGAGCAGTGATTTAATGCTTAAAGTTAAAACATTAAAAATGCTGCTTTCCATTTAAAAAAAATGCCTGGGGATACCCATAACCTGCCTGTGAAGTGGTGCATCTGTACAATGTATATAGCCTACTACAGCAAAACTCACATTTACAAAAGAAAAAAATGCAGTATAAAATGCTGGTAAATGACAGCTCCCTGACACCTACTTCTGTTTGTAAACAATGTGGCTGGGGATTCTCTTCGTCTATACCAGACCGTTATCTTAAATAAGGGTCCGGTATAGATGTTAATGGGAGACTCCACATAAAAAAAAGAAAAGAAAAATGGTATGGGGTTTCTCCTTAAAAATACATACCAGACCCTAATCCTTGATGAAGGTTTGGTATGGATGTCAAGGTGTACCCTACTCAAAACAAAAAACAATGGCTTGGGATTCCCCCCATATTCCATAGCAGATCCTTTGGGTCTGGTATGCATTTTAAGGGGAAAGCCAATGCAATAAAAAAACACAAATAAAAAAAGATTGAGGTTCCCCCAAAATCCATATTAGACCCTTATCTGTGCATGCAGCCAGGTGGGCCAGGAAAATGAGAGTGACAAGCGTACAGCTATTCCCCTGCATATCTAATCATATCTATATTTGGCCAATTACATCAGTCGGGATATCCCTCCCTTTTGTTTACATTTAGCTGCCCCATGCCACGGGATTGGATATGTCAGTTGGTCATTTCTTTTGGCAAGTCAGAGGGGTGTTATTTATTGCAATTGATGAGAACCTGCATTGCTGAATAACGTGGTGGTCATTTTTTTTGTTTCATAAAGGACTTGTCAAAAAGTGTCAGAGTGTTTATTTACCATTTACATTTTTTTGTGAATGAGTAGAGGTATTATCTAACCCAAACTCCATTGACATAGGTGGAGGCCCGCTTATTTTTAAACAGGACTTCCAGATACCAATAAGCCTCCTGCCACAGACCCCCAAAACCAATGGGTCAGGGTCATGGGTAAGAGACCCTTGTCCTCATCAACATGGGTAAAAGGTGCTTACTCCACCGCCTATTTCCTCACCACAAAAAATGCATACTTGGATAAGGATCTGGTATTGGGGGAGGGGGGACCACACTCTTTTTTTTCCTTGTGTTTTTTTTTTGTGTGGGTCCACCCCTAAAATTAATTTTAGACCTGAAGAGTCTGGCATGGATTTTGGGGGGGCACTCCAGTCCACACCAAGGGATCCCGGGGGATGACCCTGCCCCACCCTCCCCCCCACCACCAGCATATGGAAGGTGATTGACAGCCTCAGCCATGCATATTTCCCTTTGAGACTTTTTAGTGGGGGGTGGGCTATCCATTCTTTGCACTAGATTACACTCAGCTCCCTGCACTATGCTGTGCAGTGCGTGACATGTGATCCTAGCCCGCTGCCTTCTGGAGCTCAGAAACGCTGTCTAAATTCTTCACTTTCAAGGACTCTGGAGAGTGCTGCAGATAAATAGCTACAACTTATGTAGGAGGATTTGTTTAATCTCTGTGTATCACCCGAGGCTAGTCACTTTACTGGATATATATCCCAGATAGCAAGGATAACTTGCCACAAAATTTTGTGGCAGTGTTCAATTTTAAGTCTGTTAACTTGCTGCACATTTTCACTGGCAAGTTGTACACTTGCAGAGCAACTGAAGCACAAGTTCTAGTTGACACTTTTCCAATTTGTAGCAATTTTGCGTGGCAAGTCTCTAGCAAGAGCAAAGTTGCAGTTGTGAGTCTGCAGCAAGAGCTCTGCAAGTCAACAGCATGAAAATTCAGCCACAGTGACCCCTGTGGTGGGATGACTATTGCACAATATAATTGAATCAGTTTGCTGCAGAATGCTTGCAAAGAAAGTCGATCTGGAATCATGCAATGTGGACTTGCTGCAACTGTACAACAAACTTGTGAAGCCTGGCAAGTCTAGCAATAGCTTAGCAAGTCATTTTCAAACTTGCATCACAATTGCTTGCTATCTGGGATATTGAAATACAACTACGGGAATAGTTGTGGCAACGTCTCTTTTAAATTTTTTTGTTCTTATGATGTGCTAGAAACAGAAACACTATTCTTCACTTCACCTCCCAAGGCTTAGAGGTCATAGGTTTTGATCTGATGTCACTTCTCCTGCTCCCCGGCCCTGATGTCACTTCTTCTTCTGGCAGCGGCTGAGGAAGCCCCAGGTTGTCTGTAAAGACAGTCAATGCAGATCACATGAAGCTGCCCTGACTAAGGATGAGCTCCGGCGTGTTCGCTCACGCCACGTGCAGAGCCCGCCAGGAAGTCGGCACTGCACAGCGCTAATCACAGGCAATGAGATATTTCCCAATCTCTGCAGCAGTGCTTCGGGACAATGTCTCACTACCTGTGATTAGCGCAGCGCCATGCCGACTTCCTGGCGGGCTCTGCACGTGGAGTGTGCGAACACGCTGGAGCTCATCCTTAGCCCTGACCACTGCCAAAAAAACTGATGATGTCAGTTTGGGAGGAGGGAGCTGAGACATCAAGCAGGATCACATGGACTTTGACAATCCTAGAAGTGTCAGAGAAGGAACAGAATTGCACCCCTGTTTGCAGTCATTAAAATTAATACATCTTTCTGAAATGTTTAGACTAGAAAATGAATTGCATCTCTTTATATTATCTCTAAGTTCTTTCTAATCTCTAAGTTCCTCCAAGGGGCATAATTATAAAGCAGTGACTGACATTCAAAAAACTCTCTGCTAGTGAATCTTCCACGTGCATGTGTATTACAGTGATGGATTCACCACCAGTGACTGTTTGGTGAAAATCATATTCACTGCTTAATAAATGTCCTCAAGCGTTAACTTACTGCAAATCACGGGATCTTCATCGCTCCCATCCTCACAGTCTTGTCTGAAGTCACATGTTGATTCCATGGTGGCACATGATCCATTGTCAAGGCTGGGCAAGTCAGATATTGTTTCACAGCCAGTCAGCTGAAATCTACCCAGAGCAACAAGTCCATTTATGGTTTTTACTGTGCCTTCAAAAGCAAGCTGTAGATTAGATAATAAATATTTTAAACAATATTATTAATTTACTGTATGTTTTTTTTTAAATTGTTGGTCTTTTTTTATTAATAGCAGAAAAAAAACCTCAGAGGTGATCAAATACCACCAAAAGAAAGCTCAATTTGTGTGAAAAAAAGGAATTTTATTTGGGTACAGTGTTGGACGACTGCACAATTGTCAGTTAAAATAACACAGTGCCATAACACAAAAAATGGCCTGGTCATGAAGGGGGGTAAATATTTTGGAGGGCAAGTGGTTATTTGCAGGGATTTCCTTTTACTTCCTGTTTTGGCTATGAGGCAGGAAGTAAAGCTAAAACTCCCCAATGGGACACAGGTGGCAAAAAAAAATATCTGACAGGGGCTATGATCCTCCCTTACTCTATCCAAAATGACAAAAACAAGTTTTGCTCCTAGTCCCCCCCAACACCATACTCCACCACGCTTCTGGGAAGGTTATCCACAAGATTCTGGAGTGTATCTATGAGAGCCTGTGCCCATTTAGACAAGGGAGCAATTGTAAGATCAGGAACTGATGTTGAATGAGAAGACTTGGCATGTAATCAGTGTTCCAATTCATCCCAAGGGTGTTCACTGGAGTTGAGGTTAGGGCTCTGTGTAGGCCAATCCAGTTCCTCCTCACCAAATTGGCCAAACAATGTCTATATAGAGCTGGGTTTGTACATAAGGGCAGTGGCGTATTTTGGTTTTGTGCTGCCCTAGGCAAGACTAAAATCAAGCGCCCCCACCCAAATAAATTTGTACCACCCCTTCCTGTTTACGATCCACCCCTTCATCTGTGAAGTCACAAATTCCCCTATTCGCAACCCCGCCCCCCTTCACAGCTATTACCCCTTCGCCACCCCCCCCCATCTCTTCACAACCCCCCCAAACTTCATAGCTCTCACCTCTTCGCAACCCCCCCCCCACTTTTCACAAATCCCCTCCATCTCTTCACAAATCCCCCCCACACACACTTTATAGCTCACACCTCTTATCAACCCCCCCAACTCTTTATAGCTCTCATCTCTTCACAACCCACCCCACTCTTTATAAATCCCCCCCCCCCCACTCTTCATAGCTCTCACCTCTTCACAACCCCCTCCACTCCAAAGGTGGAGGTAATTGCTGCCATCTGCATCTCCACTATCTCCAAGCTGACAGGTCTGGGGAGACTGTGGCAGAGGGGGCAGCAGAAGGCACCATATCTGCAGGCACAATGGGCCAAAATGCTTCTGCTGATTCACTGATGCTTTTTTGGGTGCTGGTAGCCTGCCCTTGGCCATACCTGGGTGTTGGGGAGCAACAGGAATCTGGTGGTAAGGAGTAGGAATAGCAAGGGATCAGGGCACCTGTGCAGCTACAGAAGTTCTGTGTGTGAGCTGCCGTCTCACTGTGATCAGGACACATGCACGCTCTCCCCTCTGCCTGTGTCATCTCTGCTTACTGGCGAGCGATGCTGAGGAACAGCCTGGAGGCACCCGGATCGGCAGGGAGGTTGTGGGAGCCTATGCAAGGCGGACTGAGGCAGAAGCACCCAGTCCACCCCTGATCTTAGCCCAGAGCCCGCACTCTACAGCTCTGGTACAGTTTTGAACAGGTGGCGGTGGAGCTGGGAGCCATGTGTCCCAGGAGAGAGCGCCACAGCCTGTACATAGGAGCCCTTCTGCGTGGGAGGTGGCGTCGCCTCCCCTGAAAAATGCCACCCAAGGCAAACACCTTGTTTGCCTTATGGGAGATATGTCCCTGCACAGGGGCACAGTCATGCTGGAACAGTAAAGGGCCTTCTCCAAAGATTGGTAGCGCACAATTGTCTAAAATGTCTCTTTATGCTGTAATATTTTTTATCCAAGAAAAAAACTTTTAATGGCTACATACATCTCAGAAAAACATAGCTAGCCACATATACTGTACATTATACAATAATAAACTAGATTTGTGACGACAGTGACTACAAAATGTATACATCAAAAAGCAAGCAAAACAAATATTATAAAACTGACAAAGAAAATAGATGACCTTGTCAACACTGTACCCATATTGAGTTCAAATTTTATAATCAACCCACATTTGGCCCAGAAGCCTATCCATGGTCAGATCTCCTGGGGCAAGCCCAGGCACATCTAACCATGGGTCCCAAAGTTTCTCATATTTGTGTGAACACCCCCTATGCTGGTAAGTAAGCTTTTCCATTTGAGTGGTGTTTCCCTCAGCAACCAACCACTCTTTAATCGTAGGAGGAGACTCTGATTTCCAATGCATCATTATCATTTTACCAGCTAGAACAAAGGTCCTAGTAATAGCCTCTCTAGTATGATTTTCCCATTCAAACTCATCTAATAGATTAAGCAAACAAGATTTGGGGTCTAAAGGAAGCGACACTTGAAATACTCTGTTTAGGGTGTCCACCACCCCCTCCAATATAGGTGTAGTTTGGGACACCGCCATAAGAGATGGATCAAATTTATGCTGTAATATAAAAAGTGGTTGTAAACCGGAAAAACAAAACAAGTAAAAAACAAACCCTGTAAAACAAAGGCATCGCATACTAGCTCATTATGAAATGTGGCCTGTATCTTCAGTGCGCATGGGCCGATGACGCCGAGACAAGTGTATATGGTAAATACTTCCTAAACCGTGCAGTTGGGGACGGAAAGTATTCAGACCCCCTTAAATTTTTCACTCTTTGTTATATTGCAACCATTTGATAAAATCATTTAACTTCATTTTTTTCCCTCATTAATGTACACACAGCACCCCATATTGACAGAAAAACACAGAATTGTTGACATTTTTGTCAACTAACAAACTTGTTGCATCTTTCCCAAAAAGACTCATGGCTGTATTAGATCAAAAGGGTGCTTCTACTAAATACTGAGCAAAGGGTCTGAATACTTAGGACCATGTGATATTTCAGTTTTTCTTTTTTAATAAATCTGCAAAAATGTCAACAATTCTGTGTTTTTCTGTCAATATGGGGTGCTGTGTGTACATTAATGAGGGAAAAAAATGAACTTAAATGATTTTATCAAATGGTTGCAATATAACAAAGAGTGAAAAATTTAAGGGGGTCTGAATACTTTCCGTCCCTACTGTATTTACAGTACCTACAGGTAAGCCTTATTATAGGCTTACCTGTAGGTACACGTTGTGTAACTAGGTTTACAACCACTTTAACAGCCCCCTTCACTGGAAACACCAAACTAAACACTAATGTAGAGTGGTTCCTATATGTTCAGCCATAGTATATTTGTGAACAGCAGGGCATGCTAGGTCTTGTAGTTCCCCAATCATTAATGTCCCACACTTGACCTATATTCTCTGCATATTCTGCTGTTCTATTCCTTTAGCTGTTTACCTGAACGTCCTTTGATTTTTCTGGAAGAAGAATTTTTTCTTCCATCCATTGATTATTTGTAGACACATTTTTCTCAAAGAGCACGACTTCTCCCTGTGAAGAAAAGGGAATGATGTATGGAAAATATACTAAAACACAATAAACACATGTACACCATTACGACATCAACCACTCAGCCTTGGACTGAGCTATTTATGTTTCACAGTGTGCAATAAGTAAAACAGATCGATAGACAAAGCTGTTAAATATGAACATTTCACATTTCTACAAACTCTCATCTCAAAGTAAATTAAACCTGAGGACTTAAACAAGGGCGCAATCAAGCCGTGTTCATTAAGACTGAAACATCGTGTCAGTAAACAATCAGCATTTGAGAAACAAAGTGATGAGTGCAGTAATGAAAGCGTATTGGAGTGGGGAGTCAAACGAATTATAGAAGAGACGGGGAGTTAGTTTTACAACAGATGCTCAATATTGAGTCTACTTTACCCTGATTCATGTCAATGAGGCTCAGTTTTTTGTAATGGTAAAGCTTCAGTCCCCCAAAAACAGATGTTTCAGCTTTTGGCAAACAATGATGAATTGCCTAAAACCATGGGATTGATTTATTAAAAGAGAAGTATGGGTTTGTTTTTTCCCCATCATACTTACCTAGGTCCCCCGCTGCTTCTACACTGAAAACCGAGCGAACATTACTGATTGCTCGGTTCTCACAGCTCCCCGAGCAGAGAGCTGCTGACTGTCAATCAGCAGCTCTCCGATCTGCCCCCCCCCCCACGCTCTTTGGAGCGCTGAGCTGTGGAGGGGAGCAGCTGTCTCAGGCTCTCAGCAGCTCGCTAAGGGGCTGAGATGGGTGTCAGTCCAGGTACCTGGTGGATCCAGACTTTATTGTCGGGATGACGAGGTGCCTGGACTGATTTCTGTGACGTCAGCAGAGACCAGACTTCAGTCCGCTCTCTGCTAAAAATGGGTCACAGGAGTGTTAAATGAATAGCACTATTGTGATCCATAGGAGAACTCCAGCCAAACAAGCTCAGGCTGGACTTCTCCTTTAAAGGCGTAGAGGCTGTTCACCTAGCAGTCAATATAAGTGAATAAGGTGAAGCTGCATTCATTCTGACTACCCAATCATGTGTGAGAGAAGCAAAAAAAAAAGAAAAAAATTGATTTTTAACAGGACATTGATTATTCAAAAGTTCAAAAGCTTCACCTTATTTGGTCTTCACTCGGCTGAGGTCCCAGTCTATCACCTAGACCTGATGATCCACTGCCACTGGATCTCTTGAACTCTTCCAATCCTCTCACTGAGTATCTTCCTCAAGCGTCACCCCCGCGTAACTGCTAGGTCCGTAGCTTGGCACTCATAGATACCCCTCAAGTGTCACCCCACTGGCCTGCTCAGTCCCTGGCTTAACACACAAGGCTCCTGTGCAAGTGTCACCTGCGCTGGCTGGGTCCCTGGCTTGACACCTGCTGAAGTTTCCCAATTCTTCACCGCCCCCGGTTGGTGAGAATACTGCTCTAGTACTTGCTTCAGCTACTCACGGTGGTCCATGGCAACAAGTTGGATGGTCCCTAAGTGACCACAGTTCCCCTCTACCTCCAACCACGCCAGGTTCTCCAGCCGGCAGAACTGCCACTTCTAGTTAGACTGCAAGCCGCAGTCCCAACCCTGCGCTGCTCTCTTGCTTCTGGATAGGCCCTCAGACAGCCTAGCAGACAGATGTCCCCCAGGATAGGCATCAGGCTCTGGCCTAGCAGCGCGGTGAAGTACAACACACGTCCACCCAGATAGCCGTCCAGGTGGTACAGAACCCTGATCACCTGATCTCAGCCAAATAAATAGGCTCTCCCAGCAGACCAAGTGACCCAAGAAGATACTTGCCCATAGGCTGAGATACCCCATCTATTCCTAATCTGTCCTTACAATGCTCTTGTCTTATCTAATGCCACTATATACCCGGCCATCTAGTGACAGAAGAGAGAAATGCAGCAATTCCAGAATTAGGGTGGAATCAATTGATCTCCTGTCAATTGGCCAAGGCAACTATACCTGGCAGGTAAATTTACTAGCAACCCTTCCTAAACATTAGATTGCTTTCCATTCATAGAAGCTGTAGTACAACTTTTTTGAATGGAGGAGGTGGGCATACACAGTTGTGGGGGGGTAGGATAGAGGAAGATTTTCACTAACAGAAGAGGAATCAGCACAAGGGACACATCCTACTGACTGTAAGTTATGTCCCTTGTGCTGATATTTCTGTTTGTGATTTTGGCCAGTAGCGGAATTTCCAAGGTCAAAGCCAATATAAAGGAATAGTAGAGGTAAAAAAAAAGTGGGTTTAATCAATCACTTTTTTTGTATAATTCTCCTTTAAAAGAGGTGTGACAGGAGGTGTGTCCTATGCCTGCATACTTTTGCTAATAGGTGTCCCTCATTCCCATCTCAAAAAGTTGGGAGGTATGCTCACAAGCACACAGGCCCCACCCATCCTCTCTGCTCGCCCATTGAGTTCAGTAGGGTAGAGAGGTGCCATGTCAGAAAACTAAAAGAGAAAATCAGCTGACCGGGGCCGGGCCAGTAGATTGAAGGGGGAGGAGCTCTTCCCCGTGAGAGGAGACCCATGTCGGGTTAGGGGTTACTGGAGACACAGAAAGGAAGCCAAAGACACTGAGACCCAGCATGGCGGGGGAACCAAGTGATCTGCAAGTAAGTGGCACTGATCCCATCCCTCAATATCACCACTGCTGCCACTGATCTTATCCTCCCCGCACCATCACCACTGCTGCCACTGATCCCCCCCACACCTCCACCACTGCTGCCACTGATCCCCCCCACACCTCCACCACTGCTGCCACTGGTCACCCCCCCACACCACCATCACCACTGCTGCCACTGATCCCCCCACAACTCCACCACTGCTGCCACTGATCCCCCCCACACCTCCACCACTGCTGCCACTAATCCCCCTCCACACCACCACCACTGTTGCCACTGATCCCCCCACATCACCATAACTGCTGCCACTGATCCCCACAACACCACCAATACTGCCACTGTCCCCCCGCACACCACCACCACCACTACTGCCACTGATCCCCCCCACCTGCACCACCGCTGACACTGATCCCCCTGCACCACAACCACCATCACCACTGCTGCCAATGATCCCCACACCACCACTGCTGCCACTGATCCCCACACCACCACCACTTGCACCGCCCACACCACCACCACCACTGCTGCCACTGATCCCCCCCACACCACCATCACCACTGCTGTCACTTATCACACCCCCATACCACCACCACTGCTGCCACTGATAGCGACACCACCACTACCAAGGCCACTGATCCCCCCCACACCACCATCATTACTGCCACTGATTCCCCCCCACACCACCACCACTGCTGCCACTAATCCCACACCACCACTACTGCCACTGTTTCACTTCCCCCCACACCACCACCACCGCTGCCACAGTCCCCCCCCACACCACCACCTCCGCTGCCACTAATCCCCCCACACCACCACTGCCACTGATCCCCCCCACACCACCACCGCTACTGCCACTGATCCCCCACACGTCCACCACTGCTGCCACTGATTCCCCCTACACCACCACCATCACTGCTGTCACTAATCTCCCCACACCACCACCACTGATCCCACCTACACCACAACCACTGCTGCCACTGATACTCCACCCTCCACTGATGCCACTGATCCCTCCACACCACCACTGCTGCCAAAGACCCACCCCCACACCACCGCTGCCACTGATCCCATCCCGCAGCCACCATCTTTGCCACTGATCCCATCCCCCCACCCCTGCTGCCACTCATCCCATCCAATCCCCCCTTCCACTACCACTGATCCCATCCCCCCACCCCTGCTGCCACTCATCCCATCCAATCCCCCCTTCCACTACCACTGATCCCATCCCCCCACCACCACTTATTTCATCTCATCCAATGCCCCCCTACCACTACCACTCATCCCATCCCACCCCCCAAACCACCACCCTTGCCACTGATCCCATCCCCCCACCACCTCTGCCACTCATCCCATTCAATCCCCCCACCACTGATCCCATCTTATCCCCCCAACCACCACCCTTGCCACTGACTGAAGTCCGCTCTCTGCTGATGTCACCAGGATCATTCGAGGCACAGCGTCATCCCGACTTCGGAAGTCTGGATCCGCCAGGTGCCTGGACTGATAGGCCTCTCAGCGAGCTGCTGAGACAGACATTCCCTGCCCCTCCACATCTCAGCGCTCCAGTGAGCGTGGAGGAGCAGAGAGGAGAGCTGCTGACTGACAGGCAGCATCTCTCCTCTCAGGGAGCCGAGAAAAGCGAGCCATCGGCGATGTTTGATAAATCGGTTGTTTTAGTGCCCTACGGTTCAAAGTACATATAGCACATTGCAGTGGCTGCTGGTGCTCAATTTTCAAGGGGGGGGCGGTCTTCGGCCACCCACCCAGCCGTTTAACTGCTACATCTGCAGGAGAGCTTGTTCTTTTGAAAACAAAAGACTTACTGGCTGGATCACCAGGTGAAAATAAAGGAAATAAATCCTAAAAGGAAAACGAATGCAGCCATCACATCTAAGAATTGGTAAGCTGCAGTATAATAAATATTTGCTCTTGTGTTTAATACCACTTTAAAGTCGAACTCCAGCTTTCCCTTCAGGCTCCTCTTATACTGAAATTGCTTACTCTGATTTCACTACACACTGTGGGCTTCTCACAATGTGCATTAGAAGCTGCAGCATGTCAGATAAAGCCTAATTTTCTGGCTGGAGAACATCCAGCATCATCTAGCTCTTACCTCTCCATCCTGACTATCCCTGGCCACCTCTTTCATTCAATTTACTTCAGTTTTTTTCAGTCATGAAAGCTCAGCATCATATCTGGGGATGACCTAGGGCGATCTGCATGCAAATGATATCTGCTTAGAAATACCCACTTCTCCAGACTGACATCCACTCATCGAGGCATTTAAATTTTTGCATAACTCCCTGCAAGGGCCAGCCCACTGCTTGAATCAGAGCTGAGGGCTCCTGAGAGGAGTACTGAGGCCAGGGCTGCTTTTAGAAATCACTGGGCCCCATATAGCGTACCTGACAGAGCCCCCCAACTTTTTTTTTCCTTTTCTTTTTTAACAGCCCCATTAGGGGGCTTTGGTGAAATATCAGGGTTCTAAACAGACCCCAGATGTCTCACATTTGAGACAGAGAAAGGGACTGAGGACAGAGATTCCCCAGTCCCTTTCTCTGCAACATCAGCTGCACTGGACTGTGAATGAATGGGAAGTGCTTTCAGGTTTCATGTTCATTAAAAAACTGAAGCATAGTAAACGCAATTTACTATGCATTAGTGATGAATGAACACAGCGAGTGATCTGTACCAAACGCTCACTGTGTTCATTCAGGAAAAGAAGGGACTGATAAACAAGACATATTTAATGCCTCACCCAAACCCCCCCTCCACTCTCGATCTAGAAACATCCCCCTGTGTGCCCTCGGCCACTGCTGGTGGGAGAGGGGAGTAGGAAAGCCAGCAGCACTGCTGGGCAGGAGGAGGGCACACAGGGGAGCTTGGACAGCAGGAGAGTGGGGGCGTAGATACCAATTCCCTTGCAGTGCAGCTGGTGGGAGAAAAAGGAGGAGAAGGGGGGGCGGCACAAGAGTTGGCAATAAGGCAGGGCAATGCAGCCGTTGCTCTTGCTCAGGAGGTGTCTGTGCCCCCCTTTTGAACTGATGAGGCCGGGGCTCAGTACAGGAGGGCTGGCTGTACTGCCTTATCAGCGGTCCTGACTGAGGCAGGGGGCTGTGTTTTTTTTTCCAGGAAGGTATGTACATCACCTGGCTAGCTCCTCCCACCTACCATGACCTATCTGCACAGAGAAGCACAGAGACCCAGTGATGATATCACTGGATCTAAAATAAGGTGTGCAATGAAAACAGAGAGGTTTTATTTCAAAATGTCATTAGGATGTCAATAGGTGGTAGAGGGAGAAACCAAGGAAAGCAAAATATAAACAGAATAAATTTCATCTTTAATATTTGTCTCACTAGAAGGTTTGTAGTGTTTTCTCCTGTCTAGAGCACTTCATTCCAGCTGCACAGGAGGGCGAGCCGATGAAAGCTGCTTAATGGAATCTTACCTCATCAACGTTGAGCACCAGTCTCAGGCTGTTGTCTTCCTCAATCAAGTAATAAAAGTGGAAGTGACAGGTCAGGAGGCTGCTGCTGCGATATGGCAAGCTTTTCATGTACGCCTTTCTGTGTCCATTCTGCAAGCTGCTTTGAATAAACATAAAATGGCCTGAAACAATGAAAAAGAAAATCGTGATTATACGTTATTATTATTATTATTATTATACAGGATTTATATAGTGCCAACAGTTTACGAGGCGCTTTACAACTTGAGGGTAGACAGTACAAATACAATACACTTTAATACAGTAGGAATCAGAGGGCCCTGCTCCTTGGAGCTTACAATCTAAGAGGGAACGTCAAGAGATACAAGGGGTAATAACTCTGGGGGATGTGCTGATGGAGAAGATAAATGTACAGTTGTTAGGTGGGGGCCAGATAGGCTTCTGTGAAGAGATAAGTATTCAGGGATTGTCTGAAAGTGGATAAAGTAAGGGAAAATCAGACAGACTGGGGTAGAGCATTCCAGAGGATGGGTTAGGCTCTGGAGAAGTCCTGAAGGCGAGCATGGGATGAGGTGACAAAGAGTTTGAGAGCAGGAGGTCTTGGGAGGAGCAAAGAGAACGATTAGGTTGGTATTTTGAGACTAGGTTAGTGATGTAGCTGGGAGCCAGGTTGTGGATGGCTTTGTAAGTTGTAGTTAGTATCTTGAATTTAATTTGTTGGCTGAGTGGCAGCCAATGGAGGGATTGGCAGAGGGGTATAGCAGACGCTGAGTGGTTTGTGAGGTGGATGAGCCTGGCAGCAGCGTTCACGATGGACTGAAGTGGGGATAGCCTATTTAGAGGTAAGCCAATGAGGAGGGAGTTGCAGTAGTCGAGGCGGGAGATGACCAGGGAGTGGATTAGAAGCTTTGTGGTGACATCGGTTAGGAAGGGGCGTATCTTGGAGATGTTCTGGAGGTTGAGGCAGCAAATTTTGGATAGCGATAGGATGTGGGGCCGAGAGGTTAGTTCAGAGTCCAGGATTACACCTGGGGTAACAAGTTGATAGTTGAGCCGTTGACATTGACAGAGAAATCAGGGCAAGTGGCACCTGAGGGAGGAAATATCATGAGATCGGTTTTGGATAGGTTGAGTTTGAGGAAGTCATGTGACATCCAGGCTGATATGTCTGCTAGTAAGTTGGTGATGCGTGAGGAGACAGATGGAGAGAGCTGGGGGGTGGAGAGATAGATTTGGGTATCATCAGCGTGGAGATGATTTTGAAAGCCGTGGGAGGCAATCAACTGACTCAGGGAGGTGGTGTAGATTGAGAAAAGGAGAGGTCCAAGAACAGAACCTTGGGGGATCCCAATGGAGAAAGGAAGAGAAGAGGAGGAAGTAGAGTTGTAAGTGACACTGAAGGAGCGGTGGGATAGGTAGGATGAGAACCAGCGAAGAGTACAGTCACGGAGACCAAAGGAGCGGAGTTTATTGAGGAAGAGGGGGTGGTCCACTGTGTCAAAGGCAGCAGAGAGATCCAGCAGAAGTAGTACAGAATAGTGTCCGCTGGTTTTAGCTGTTAGTAAGGTATTTGAGAGTTTAAGGAGAGCAGTTTACGTGGAGTGTTGAGAGTGAAATCCAGACTGAAGGGGATCAAAAAGTTTGTTCATGGTCAGATGGTCGCTCAGTCGGTTGTAGACCAGTCTTTCAAGAAGGTTGGAGGAGAAGGCAAGTAAGGAGATGGGACGTAGGTTGTTAGGATTGGTGGGATCCAGTGAGGGCTTTTTAAGTATGGGGGTGACTAGCGCATGTTTTAGAGAGTTTGGGAAGATGCCACAAGAGAGGGAGAGGCTAAAATTGTGAGTTAGAGTGTAGAATCGAGTCAGAGGGTGAGCGTAGCATTTGCGAGGGAGCAGGATCCAGGGGGCAGGTGGTTAGATGAGTGTTAGATAAAAGTTTAGCAACCTCATTAATACTAGCAGGGTTGAATGAGGGAAGTAATGATTGATTCTGTGGACATGGGGTGTTGCGTGGGGGAGGTTTCTGCACGTTGGAGATCTCCTCATGAATTGTATTAATCTTATTATTCAAGTGATTGGCGATCTCCTCAGCAGTGAGTTAGAGGGTGGAGGCACTGGAGGACAGAGTAGAGTGTTGAAGGTAGAGAAGAGTTGCCATGGACTGGATGAGAAGGTGTTAATGAGTGTGATAAAGTAGGTCTGCTTGGCAGTATGGAGGCAGGAATAGTATTTTAGGAGGGCAGATTTATATTGTGTGAAGTCTTCCTGGAACTTAGTCTTATGCCACAGACGCTCAAGAGCGCGGGTACGTTTTCTGAGACTTCTGGTGTCGTCTGTTTGCCAGGGTTGTAGCAGTCGGGGCCTAATTCTGCGTGTAGTGAGGGGGGCAAGCTTGTCTAGGGAGGAAGACAGTGAGCTGTTGTAGATGAAAGTGGCTAGGTTGGGGCAGGACAACATATATACATATAGTAGAGCAGTAAAGTGACAGGGGTAGGAAACAGATATTCACCATGTTGGTGCTTATGGGTCAGTGCCTGGGGCAGCAGGTATGGGGAAAGCACTAAAATACTAAAAATAATACAGTTAAGTATGCCAAAATAGTGTATTAAATTAAGCTACTTATTTAAAGCGTTTGTAAAGGCAATTTTTTTTATTTTTTTAAACTAACATGTTATACTGTATTTGCCTGCTCTGTGCAATGGTTTTGCACAGAGCAACCCAGATCCTCCTTTTCTCGGGTCCCCCGCTGGCGCTTCTGACCCCTTCCCCCTGCTGAGTGCCCCCATAGCTAACTACTTGCTCTGGGGGCACTCGCGCATGCTCGCTCCTGAGTCGCCTCTGTGTGTCTATGTTACACACAGAGCGTGGCTCCGCCCTTCCCTCTGCACCCTCCTCACTGGCTATGATTGACAACAGTGGGAACCAATGAGGAGGGAGACACCCAGGAGAGCTTCTGCTCTCGTGCACATCGCTAAATCGGGATCAGGCTCAGGTGAGTATAAGGAGGGGGGAGCTGCACACTAAAAGTTTTTTACCTTTATTTTTATTATTATATTATAATACCTCCCAACTTTTTGAGATAGTAACAAGGACACCTATTAGCAAAATAGCTACTGGCTTTTGAAATTTACAAATGCAGCAATTTAGAAATTTGCTATAAGCAAACATAGGGGTTGATTTACTAATAGAAAATAGACTGTGCTCTTTGAAAAGTGCAGTTGTGCCAGAGCTTAGTAAATAAGCAGAAGCTCGACTGATTTCCATCATCCAATCATGTGCAAGCAAAAATGCTGTTGTTTTTATTTTCCTTGCACGTGATTGGGTACTCATTGCAAAGTGAAGCCTTACCTCATTTACTAGGCTCTGGAGCAACTGCACTTGCAAAGTCCACAGTCTATTTGCTTTTAGTAAATCAACCCCATAATGTGTAAAAAAAATTCTGGTCACTTCCTCAGAGCAGTACAAGGTTACAATGGTAACATTATATTGCTCTGGTCAAAATGTTTAAAAAAAGAAAAGAAAAACAATGTAATAAAAAAAACTATAACATTTTTTTTTTTTGTACTGTCACCAGTCAATGTCCCTGATCACCACCACTATATGATGACGCTGTAATGCACTGGAGACAGTATGTAAAAAAACAAAACCACCATACCTCCTACTAAATACCTTGGACTGTCTACTTTTAAAAAAAAAGGGTTCATTTGAGGGGTACTTCTACTGTCCTGGCATTTTAGGGCCTCAAGAAATAAGATGGGGAAGGCTGTCAGTACATCAGGTTTGCTAAAGTTTCAAATATATACCATAGTTTGTGGACTATAACTTTCCTACAGACTAAATAATAAACACTGATTTGGGTTATTTTCACCAAAGAAATGTAGCAGAATACACGTTGGGCTCAATTTAGGAAGAACAATTATTTATTTGCAAAATTTTATACCAAAAATGAACAAAACGCATTTTTTTTTCAAAATGTTCAGGAATTTTTTTTTGTTTAATTAGCAAACAATATAAAAAACCCAGTGGTGAATAAATACCACCAAAAGAAAACTATTTGTGTGAATAAAATGATAAAAATTTAGTTTGGGTACAGTGTTGCATGACCGCGCAATTGTCATTCAAAGTGCAGCAGCAATGAAACCTGAAAATTGGCCAGGGCAGGAAGGGGGTGAAAGTGCCCGGTATTGAAGTGGTTGACCATTGAAGTGGTTAAAATTACAAAGATATTCTTTTGCTCATTCAGGACAAAGTGAGAGTTTCTGTGCAAAACCTCCCCCAACCTAATAATACCCCATTCTCCGGAAATACATTGCCCTGCAATTCTGGGTATACAGGAGCACATGAGCCTCATCCATACGACATTGCTCAGGTCTAGCATCCAATCTCTGAACAGCTGTAAATAACTGTCACTTTTTAGAAAATAAAGATTTTTATCTTGAGTTGTATCACCGTGCAATGTAAAAAAGGGGACTTCAATTATTGTTTTCGTTCTGGGGGTCTGCGCAGTAATAACATGGCTGAGCTGCTCCCTGCTGCACCCGACAATTAGATTACAGTTGAGGCCTTGCTAGGGCTCAGTTCTGCCCCTGGCTGATTGATATACCGCTGTGTGACACTCCTTTGTTACCTTCTTCTGTTTACCTGCACCACAGTCTGTAATATTTCATTTTTATTTGTTGACCCATTTATGGTACTGCATAGAGGGAATAAAGCAAAGATCCATTTTAGATTAAAGTGGAAAAGTTAGAAATAACATAAGACCACTACCTTGGCTCAGTCAATAGACTTGAGGTTGAAGCTTTCTAAACGAGTTAAGGGCATAATATTTGATGAAGAAACCTAACGTGTCTTGAACACTTGCTTTTCAAATCTTTTGAACAGCCAGGAGATAGTATCACATTAAAGAATCTTTTCAAGATTCATATTTCAGCTTGTTCTACATGGAGAAAACTTAAATCACCCAACGGCTTCCCACTTCCGTGGATTGCCCTAGAGGTACGATCTCTGAGCTATAGTTCTCACATTTGCACAAAGTGGAAGCGCATAAGGAATTCCAATATTAAAGTGGTTGTAAACCCTTACATATACCCAGTGAAGTGACTAGCCTCAGGTGATGCACAGAGATGAAACAAATCCTCCTGCATATGTTGTACCTGTCTATCTGCAGTCTTCTCTACAACCATTCAAAGTGTCAAATTTATAAAGTTTATCTGCACTGTCAAAAAAAAGGGGGCGATGAGCTGAAGTTACACTCTGTAGAGCTCAGTAAGGAGAGCTCTGAAAGCTGATTGGAGGGAAGAGACACCCCACCCCTTCACAAACCACACAGGATCAGAGCTGAGAATGTCAATCAGCTGGAGATCCCTCCCCTGTCACAATTTTTGTCTCAGTGTCAGCAAAACGTGTCAAAAGTGATTCATGCTAATAGCAGAGGAACAAGACAGCAGACAAAAATTACACTTAGTGCTCTTAATTGAGACAAGTATACACTATAGAGGGATATGCTTTTGTAGCGCTGGGCTCTTTAAAGTTATTGATAAAACTAAAACATTTGTTCTTTGGAGGACCAAAGATTCATTGGTGGGTGGAAAATGTAGCGCTGGGCTCTTTAAATTTTTTCCCACCAGTGCTGACAAAATAAACACAGAAAGGACATTTTTTTCTTCTCTCCTGTGATGGACAGCTACAGGGAGAGAGGGGACTGGACTGTGCCCTGACTGGCTGTTGCTACAGCTGAAGAGGACCTTGCCCCTGGCAACCCTGGAGAAGGAGGACTCCTGATTAGCTGCCTAAGCCAGGCTGGTTCCTGGTTGGCTGTGGGACATTTTCAGCCTCTCAGCACTGAGAGAAGCAAGAGATCCATGTGGGATCTGAGGAGAGGGCTCTGGGACCCATTTTTGAGAGCCCGGGAACCACTTTGGGAACAGGAGTGCCTGGCCAGTACAATATATCCCTGGGAAGTGTTCTGTGAGGAGAGAAACAGAATTGAAAACTTTCTGTGACTGCTATTACAGAGCCTGGGAGCTGAACTGTGCTGTGTGTGCCCAGAAAGTGTTAGCCTGGAAGCTTATGTTACGGGGCTTAGGGCTGCAAGAAGGCACAGGACTGTTGTTGTGACCTGCTGTACACGCGCTGTTGCCAGAGGATCTGTTCTGCCAGGAAAAGTGTGCTGCATCTGAATTACATGCAAAACTGTTGCAGGGACCAGGCTGTGGGCTGCTGCTATGCTGAACACTACTCAATGCAGTGAGGGAGGAGCTTCTATTCCAGTGCATTCCAGTTGCTCCCAGTGACCACGTGTTCCAGCTACCTGTTAAAGCTGCAGACAGCTGGCTCAAGAGGAAGGACCCTTTTACCAGCCACAGAGGAACCCCTCAGGACTTGAACCAGTCATCAATGGTGAGAGGTTTCCAGTCACCATCTTGTTTACTTTAGTGAGTACTCCCACACAAGTGCCCCATCGCCGGCAGACTCTCTACATAGTCCCACTGGCCAGTGGTTAGGCAGGACAACTTTGCACTAGGTAGTAGGCAGGCTGTATTACCTTTGAAAAATGCCATTTGTATTGCTGTACTGTGTTGGATTGTCATTATTCAGAAATTACAAGCCAGTATCACTCACTAGCACCTGCCTAGTGCATGTTTGTGCACCAGGTGCTTCCCAGGCAGATGTGGTGAATGAACAGTGACACCCTGTGTATGGTGTCATTTAACAAGGTGCCTACATTGCTATATTGTAAATGGTCGTTATTTAACCCATTGCTTTCTAGGGCTTTGCCATTAAATAAAGCCCATTTAAACCTTCGAGGTGTGTCAGTGTTCTCGGGTCCAGGAAAGGGACAAGTTATCACAGGTGCAGGGCAGAAGGGACCCAATAAAAATACCAGCGACGCCTGTGGGGGTGGTGCTACACTTTGTTCATATTTCATCTCTGAGGTTTACAACCACTTTAATGTACATTAAATATCACATGAGTAGTGGGAACACTTCAACATGGGCTGGAGAACACATAATGTCAAAGAAGGGGATGAACCGAGCCAGGAACTGACAGGCAGAACTTGCAACTCCATTGGATCCTCTAAAAATACAAGAACAGACATTCAGTCTATCAGATTCCACCTATAACTAAACTATCCCAGTTAGATAAAGTGAAGCCTCAACTCCAATCCCAGATAGCAAGCGATTGTGCTGCAAATTTGAAAATGACTTTCTAAGCTATTGTTAGACTTGCCAGGCTTCACAAGTTTGTTGCACAATTGCAGCAAGTCCACATTGCATGATTCCAGATCAACTTTCTTTGCAAATATTCTGGAGGTCTGTTGCAGTTCTGGTTCAGTTATGTTGTGCAATAGTCATTCCACCACAGGGGTCACTGTGGCTGATTTTGTATGCTGTAAACTTGCAGAGCTCTTGCTGTAGACTCACCACTGCAACTTTGTTCTTGCTGGAGACTTGCCACACAAATCTGCTACAAGTTGGAAAAGTGTCAACTAGAACTTGGGCTTCAAGTGCTCTGCACAACTTGCCAGTGAAAATTTGTAGCAAGTTAACAGACGTACAATTCAACACTGCCACAAAATTGTGGTAAGTTATCCTTGCTATCTGGGATGTTTCTGCTATAATAAATGCCTAAAATGCTGTGGTACAGAATTCTGATGCTGAAATAGGAACCCACTGGCTCTATATAAAATAAATAATACAAATAAAGGGGGAATGGTGGGACACTAAAAAGCTATAAAATGTGAAACAATAACCACTTTGTTTACCACACCCACTTTTTGGACACTACCCCCAATCCTCCCATTTACAGTATCTCACAAAAGTGAGTACACCCCTCACATTTTTCCACCAGCTCTGTTAGGTCGTCATGGAGGAGTGGAAGAGGACTCCAGTGGCAACCTGTGAAACTCTGGTGAACTCCATGCCCAATAGGGTTAAGGCAGTGCTGGAAAATAATGGTGGCCACACAAAATATTGACACTTTGGGCCCAATTTGGACATTTTCACTTGGTGGTGTACTCACTTTTGTTGCCAGTGGTTTAGACATTAATGGCTTTTTGAGGGGACAGCAAATTTACACTGTTATACAAGCTGTACAGTCACTACTTTACATTGTAGCAAAGTGTCATTTCTTTAGCGTTGTCACATGAAAAGGTATAATAAAATATTTACAAAAATGTGAGGGGTGTACTCACTATTGTGAGATACTGTATACCCCCAGCACAGCACCTTTGCTCTTTGATGAGTAAAATCTACTCATAACAGTGTCAGGGTCATAGATGTTCATTCAATTAATGCATGCAGTCATGAGTCACCAAAGATGGGCATGCACTCTTCATCCAACCCTGTGACATACAGGCTGTACACTGTGTCCAAAAAGGGTAAAACAAAGGACTAGTCACCAGTATTGCCTGTAGGCTCCATTCAGCTGTTTACCTTATTACTGATTCACCATGTGTTGTTCCAAACCATATCTTAGTTGGTAAAGAAGCACGGCTTCTCTGCTTCCTCATGTGAGAGCTACCCCCCTGATAACAGGTGATCTGATGGCTGGTGTGGGAATATTCAGCAGGAGAGATGGGGGATATCAAAAGATTAACAGCCCTGTGGAATGCACGTTCTGTCTGCAACAAACTTACCGCCCTCCACGACCTCTTCATCACAAATTCCTTTAACCTACTTGCCATTACTGAAACCTGGCTTCATGAATCGGATACTATTTCTCCTGCTTCCCTCTCCCATGGGGGCCTTCTCTGGACTCACTCCCCCAGACCAAGTGGACGGAAGGGAGGTGGAGTGGGAATCCTTCTAGCCCCATGCAGCACCTATCAGGTTCTTCACCCACCTCCCTCTCTGACACTCTCCTCTTTTGAGGCACACTGCATTCGTCTTTTCTCTCCCATTTCTCTAAGAATTGCTGTCATCTACCGGCCCCCTGGACCGGTATCAGCCTTTCTTGATGACTTCTCTGCTTGGCTACCCTACTTTCTCTCTTCTGAAATCCCCACAATCATTCTTGGGGACTTCAACATCCCTGTCAACACTAACACTACTATTACTTATAAACTTCTCAGTCTAACCTCATCGCTTGACCTGAAGCAATGGATACAGGCTCCTACCCACTCCAATGGCAACACCATTGACCTTGCCTTCTCCTATCTGTGCACTCCGTGCAACCTTTCCAACAATCCACTCCCACTCTCTGATCACCACCTTATTAGTTTTGCTCTCTCCTTGTCTTCCACCTCTTCTCCCTCCAACCGCCTAACAGTTACACGCAGAAACCTTCGCCACCTCAACCCTTCTCTTCTCTACTCTGCTACTGATCACCTCTATGACAAAATCTCCCCCCTGTCCTGCCCCAACCTAGCTACTTTCATTTACAACAGCTCACTGTCTTCCTCCCTAGACAAGCTGGCCCCCCTCACTACACGCAGAATTAGGCCCCGACTGCTACAACCCTGGCAAACAGATGACACCAGAAGTCTCAGAAAACGTAGCCGCGCTCTTGAGCGCCTGTGGCATAAGACTAAGACCCAGGAAGACTTCACACAATATAAATCTGCCCTCCTAAAATACTACTCCTGCCTTCACACTGCCAAACAGACCTACTTTATCACACTCATCAACACCTTCTCATCCAGTCCACGTCAACTCTTCTCTACCTTCAACACTCTACTCTGTCCTCCACTGCCTCCACCCACCAACTCACTCACTGCATTGGCCAGGGCTGTATACATATTTATGCTGTTATCTGCATAGCTCCACACCTATGATCAAGAAAGTTCTCACAGCCAACACTAAATATATCTATTTAATAATAGCACTCACCTAGGAGGGTGCTACACTAGGTTTGGCAGCTCTACTCAAAACAGGGGTCCTCTTGGAGGTGAGGGCCCTGGGGCTTAAGAACTCTAAATAAATAGATGAGCCAGAAGGAGCACCAGGCACACATGTTGAGAGTCTGGAAATGGATTTTTACTGATTCCACATATAGCCAAAAGCCTTAAAAATGTACAATAAAAATCAGAAAGAGGCCCTAGCTCACTCCCCTCGCTATTCAAAACAAAATAAAACGTTTTGGAGTTGGGATTTGATGGCTTTGTCATTTCTAAGATTACAACACGGTTGAATGGTGTGGCCATTCCTTCATACCTAAAATGCTGAGCATATTTCTTCTTCACCCCTTGTTGTTAGGACACCCTGTCTAATAACTATGTAATATGTAACTATATATTTTATATATATATATATATATATATATATGAAATAGAGCTTAAGAAACTCAGAGCTGTGTAAAATAAATGTACAATGACTTTCCATCCTGTTTGTAACTGTTTATTTGCAATAAAAATAAATGTTTTACGAGATGTACTCTCTTTTATATCCAAAACAAAAATGAGATATTTGTGACCCTTTTCAGTTTTCATTCCTAAAGCTGTAAGTCTGGGCTTATCTGAAGTTACGAGTTTTATCGCCGGTCTTATTTCAGCCGTTACTGGCAGTCATTTCTGTTTTCATGGAAAACCTCCATTACTGGAAAGAAAAATCAGCTTGACGCATCCTATTCACATGGCTCCCGAAATACGCTATCTCCCTCTGCAGCCTGCTGGATGACTGTACTACTCAAGGCTGTCAGCTGCCCAGAGCTTTCCTGTCTATAGCTCACAGCATTCTGGGAATCATTCCTGACCCGCTGCCTTTTTTAACAAACCTCATTGAATAATAATCTGACACTGTGTGCTTTCATGCTTAAACTTCTTACAGAGGCTCCAGTATTTGTCTCTTCCAAATTGTATACTGGCCTGTACTGCATGATATAAGAAAATGGGCATGTATTGTCTTCTAAGTTATACAGTGAGGGAAAAATCAACCCCCTCCAAAAAAAAATGCTCCTAGCACTAGCACAAGCCCCCCCCCCCCCCCCAACACCACCACCACCACCACCACATTACCTTTTCTAGCACAAACCCACAAAAATTCCCCCTCCTAGCACAAATCTTCTTTCCCTATCCACACTCCAAACACAAACCCCCTGAAATCACTACTGCTAGCACAACTCCCCAAATTTCCTAGAACAATTCTTATCCCCTGCCCCCCCCCCCCCCCAATTCCCCCTTCCAACACAAATCCCCTCCCCCCAACCTCCTTGTGGTGCCCCTCCACCTCACATGATACCACAGTGCCCAGGGCAGCCGAATCCCCTGCCTACCCCTTGTCCTGGCCCTGTTTTGGTATACAGAGTAAAATAGTTAATATCAATAAACTGTTTTCAATTGTCATACAAATATATTGATTAAAATCAAATCTTTATTATTTTTGGCAATAGTATAGTGTGGGCAGATTTCTGCCAGTCACAGGCTGTGTCAATTGCCTCCGGCCACTGTCTTAGAATAAGAGGGAGATAAAGCCTCTATCAATCTACATGTAATATCCCAACCCCATTGTGTTTAGCTGGTTAGCGGGCATGGAGGAGGAGGGAGGGAGTGGGCTGTCATTTACCACTGTGTATACGCCCACATGTGTGACTCTATAGTCACATGGGCTGCTCAGATGTGAAAGGGAGGAAATTCTCAGCATAGAAACTCACTTAAAACTGAGCATGTGCAGAGCTGGCAACACTGTTCTGCAAAATCTCCAGCTGAATTGGGGACGTTAACAGAAGGCAGAGATAGAGAACAGAAATATTAAGAATATTTTTTGCAGAATACAGAAAACAAAGTCATAGTGACTGAGTGAGTATGATGTGGGTTTAGTGGCACTTTAAGAAGCATAGCCTCTGGCTCTAAACGCGTTAGTCGAAAAAAAAAACACACCCCACCCCTTTGGAATCCATGCGTCCGATGCCTTGCATGTAGATCAGGGTGCCAGATGCATAGACGGGGGGGGGCGCTCCCATGTGCCCCTAATGGACGGGCTGCTACTGAGCTGGAGTGCCAAAAAGAAGAGGCTTCAGCCGACCAGTTACACAGCAAGGTGGAAACGTAGAGTAAGTTAAGTATTACCGCTTGTTTTTCTTTCCCTAAATTTAAGCATTATTCAACTCCTGCTGTGCGGGTGGCAATACTGCAAGGGTATTTTTTTTTATACAAAATCCCAGCTTTCAACAATAAACTGATCTTTTATATAACACTACACAATATGTAGAGGATATACCATAACGTAAATGTCAAGAATTGGAGATTATATTTGGTGGGAAACTGTGTGAGTGGGAATTTCTTCAATTAAATCACTTAGTTAACACATCACCACACCTGTTTAGAGATGGAGAAGGATTAAATCAGTTGGAAAAGGTTTGTATAACATCAACGCCATTGAAAAGAGGCATCTCGAAAGTCTATGAAATTTTGACGGATCTTGAAGGACAAAAAATAGAAAAGTGGGAAAAAGAGTTGGAAATAAATTTAGAAGACCAACAAGTCGATAGAATGATTGAAGCAGGATACAATCAAGCATGGGACATGAACACCATCGAGATGAACTATAAATTTGTGGTCAGGTGGTACATGACCCCAGAGAGACTCCATGAAATTAACCAAGATGGATCACCATGGTGTTGGAGAAACTGTGGACACAAAGCCACAATGCTACACATATGGTGGGACTGCCCGAAAATAGTATTCTGGCAGGAAATAATCAGTTGTATAAAGGAAATAACGGGTGAGAAGATAGATAATAACATACTGACTTGTTTGTTTCACAACTCTAACACTCCTAAAAAGCAAACATGAAAAAAGTAAAGCCAAAACTATTAAATGCTGCAAAGGGATTGATCCCAAAAAATTGGTTAAATAGTGAAAGACCAGACTTAAGAGAATGGTTCAAACAAGTGGATTACTATAGCAAAACTGAACTATTAGGCAAGGACAAAGGGCAATTAGATAAATACAATACTATCTGGGGCGGGTCGGGAAAATATAAAACCTCGGACAATTATTGGCAGAAGATGTTGGAAGGTATAGGGCCTTAAGACAGGAAAATATTGGGAAAGAAAGAAGTAATTTAATGGTGAGAAAGGGGGGGGGGGGGTGGAGAGCTTGGAGGGGGGGGGTAGTGGGTGGGTGAGTGGGGTAAACGGAAAAATGTTGTAGTTTTTGTATAAACATAAATAAATAAATTCTTCCTTTTTAAAGATGCCACAATGATGTGAAATTAAGAAGGGACATAGTTTGAACAGCAAGTTGAAATAAGTCTCTCAAAAGTGATCACTGATGTGGAAGAAAAAAACAAAAAAAAAAAAACAGGATTTTTAATTTTGATATATTGCAATTTATGTTGAAGCTGGACAACTGCGTCAAAGCACAGTCCCTACTCTGCTCTGCAAAATGCAAATGGTCCAGTGAATATAGTGCCAATATGAGGCAGACACAAGCTGTAGGACAACTACAAGGTTCAGGTCTGGTCACAGACCTGCAATGCAAAACAAGTTGAGCACAGGAGCACAGGTATTACTGTATATACTCGAGTATAGGCTGACCCGAATTTAAGCCGAGGCACCTAATTTTACCACAAAAAACTGGGAAAACGTATTGACTCGAGTATAAGCCTGGGGTGGGAAAATGTAGCAGCTAGTGGGTAAACAATGCCCATCTGCAAAAAAAGTAAAGAATTCCCTGTGGGTTTATTTAGCAGCAAATGTAAATCAGAAAAAAGTTTTTGCATAAAAATACATTTTATTGACAATGGAACATGAATTATACAGTACAAAAGTTAAAATATGAGCTCCGGTATAAACAGTACGAGATAATTTGGATTGGATGGTAAATCAAACAGTTGACAATATCATGTAAAGATTATAGGAGGTATACATCCAAAGATGTTACCCACAATATTGGTTATGGTTATACTGTCCAGTGTTGAGAAAAGCCCATCTGCAGCCTCACTTTGCCCATTTGCAGCCTCACTGTGCCCATTTGCAGCCTCATTGTGCTTATTTGTAGCCTCACTGTGCCCATCTGCAGCCTCACTGTGCCCCTCTGCAGCCTCACTGTGCCATTTTCAGCCTCACTGTGCCCATTTGCAGCCTCATTGTGCCCATTTGTAGCCTCACTGTGCCCATCTGCAGCCTCATTGTGCCCATTTACAGCCTCACTGTGCCCATTTTCAGCCTCATTGTGCCCATTTGCAGCCTCATTGTGCCCATCTGCAGCCGTACCTTTGATTATTAAAACAGCGGGTGTCTCTGGCTGTGTTATGCAGTCTGTTTGGCCGTCCATTGTAACAAAGCCCCGCCTTCTTCTCGTCCGTGATAGACGGAACACTGATACAGTTTCTCAGCATTGTATCAGTGTTCCTCTATCACGGGCAAGGAGGAGGCGGGGCTTTGTTACAATGGATGGCCAAACAGACTGCATAACACAGCCAGAGACACCCGCTGTTTTAGTAATCAAAGGTACGGCTGCTGTACAGCTTACTCGAGTATAAGCCAACTGGGGGGGTTTTCAGCCTAAAAAATGGGCTGAAAAAACTCGGCTTATACTCGAGTATATACGTATAAGAGTATATCTTATTTTTAATTGCTCCTAATGGGACCATGCAGGGTAATGTGCTAAACTTGCTGGATGCAGGGTTTTTCCCATAATGCCATGTAAATGTAACAGCAGGTTCTATAGAAAACAATGCACTGCTGTTTCCTTATGCATTTTGCCTGCACAGCAATTTGTGCCTGGTGTGAGCGAGCCCTATGTTGAGGAAGGAGAAGATGTGGTAAATCACAGGAAATGTGGCTCCCTAGCTGTCATTTTCTCTAGATCTCAAGGAAAGCCAGCACACACAGCAAAGCAGATTCAGTCTGTTAACCTGATATTTACCATTTCTCCATGGTCTGACGCTCTCTGTCAGCAGAGATGTCAAATTAGCAGCAGTGATACTGCAGCTCTGAGACAAAGGCCCTGTCTAGGGATCCTGCTTGCGGTTTCACATTTTGGCTCGTTGCACATTAGAACAAGATGTAATGTAGATAATACTGTGCTTGGGCTAGGACTCCAATGAAATAAATACATAGCACAGCAGCTCAGCACCCATCAGATCAGATGGAGGTCTAAAGAAACGTGATTTCAAGTAGAACTTCTGTTCCTCTAAAGCTGACCACAGCTGACCACACATGTAACAATCTGATTTTACAATCTTCTTAAAGCAGTATTAAACCCAAAAACAAAAATATAATATATTGCAGCTTAAAGTGTAACTAAAGGCAAAACTTTTTTTTTTTTTTGGATAGAGTGGGGAGGGATTAGAACACCTGTCAATTTGTAATGATGTCTGTGTTCCTTTTATGTAGATTCACCATCTCTGCTTGTCCTGTTTAACATTATGATTGAAAGCAAAAGAAAATCCCAAATTTTGGGTTGACACCACAACAGTAATAGAGGGGAAATCCTACAATGGAGACACTTTGGAGGGATTTCTTCTCATTTCCTGTTTTGGCTATGAGCCAGGAAGTGAAGGGAAATCTCCCCAGCCGGACACAGATGGCAAAAAAAAACAAAAAACAGACAGGGATTATAAATAGGGATGCATTTTTTTTCAACGAGTATGGGTACCGATACTTTTTTTAAGTACTCGCCGATACCAAGCACCAATACCTACCGCAACTGTTTTGTTCAGCTGTCAGCAATGGTACAAAGCATTGAAAAGTTATTTGCAAATTAAATAATACATTTTCTTGTTAATTTTGCGCTTTTTTCAATGTGAAACATGTAAATACATGTTAAAGATGTAAAAATATTAACTAACAAAGCAAATGAAAAAAAAAAAAGTTTTAATTATTAATAGTTTATAAAATAGAGGAAAATAATAATTAAATGGAGATAATTAAATAAGGAATTAATAAGGGCTGATTAGAGCAAATTAAGGGTTAATAAGGGGTTAAACGGGGGGAACATTTGAGAAAAAGCAAAATAAAAAAATGTACTTGACAAGTTGCTTTAACTTACTTCACCTGAAGATTGAAGTTCATCCCTTGATCTATAGATGAATAAACTGAATGATACAAAAAGAAACAATGTTTCTTTTTATATTTCTGTTTCAGGAGTTGAGCAATGTTGTTGATAAACATTGCCCAGCTGGTTTTGTTTTTTTTCTTGACAGCTCCAATTGGGACTTTGTTTATACTTCTGCTGTCAACAGGGGAACCCCCACTGACAGCTGAATGAGTCATCGGTTGTAAAGGACACGGTTGCTCTGCTCCTTAACAACCTATAATTGCCAGTTTTTTTTTTTACATTTCAGCTGTCAGTGGGGGAATCCCACTGACAACTAAAAGAACTGAGCCTGAAAGTATCGGTTTCAGGCATTGGAGCATTTGCACGAGTGCTGATACTCGTGCAAATGTTTAGTATTGGCATGGATACCGATACCAGTATTGGTGCAACCCCAGGTATAACCCTCCTCTATCCAAAATGAAAAGAAAATGCCTTTTGCTCTACTTCTTAGATGTGTTGGCTGTGTTAGTTTTTTTAATCTTCTTTTTTCTTCAACTGTTGATCCAGCCAGTAAATCTGTTATTTTTCAACTTCCTGGCCCAAGTTAACCGGACAAAGTAGCAGTTAGAGGGTTGAAGCAGACCATTTAACACTGGCAGGGGTGCTTACAATGATTAGCTTTTATCCATTTATGTAAACCATTATTGCCAAAGGAAAAAACAGTTGGTGTAACGTTTAAAAATCATTAGCAGGAGTTCAGCCTGAATTTGATAGTCCATCTAAATCTTTTCATATAACACTGCCTTCTCCCCAGACTGACAGTGCTGCTTCTAGGGATGGTCCCGATGTTCACGTGTTTGCTGGGGGCATTTGACGGGTGTTCACCCCAACGAACACCCTGCAATGCACTGAGCGCTGAACAGTGCATTCTGCGCCCTGATTGGGCAAAACTTTGTTAAGGAGAGGGTCAGGAAGCCGGCTGCGGTGTCCTTAACAACCGATCAGTCATCAGCTATCAATGGGTTTCCCCACTGACAGCTGAATAAAAAAAAGTTTCGGCAAAAAAATAAAGAAAAAACGACATGGGGCCCCCCCAGTCCATACCAGGCCCTTCGGGTCAGGTATGGATTTTAAGGTGAACCCCACACCAAAACGGAAAAAAAAAAACGGCGTGGGGTCCCCCCCAAAATGCATACTAGACCCTTATTCGAGTATGCAGCCTGGCAGGTCAGGAAAGGGTAGGGGACAATTGAGCGCTCCCCTGGAACTATACCAGGCCACATGCCCTCAACATGGAGGGGTGCTTTGGGACAGGGGGCTCCGCTCCCCCACCCCAAGGCACCTTGTTGATGGGGATAAGGGCTTCTTCCCGACAACTCTGGGCTGTGGTTGTCAGGGTCTGCTGGTGGGGGGCTTATCGGAATCTGGAAGCCCCCTTTAACAAGGGGGCCAACAGATCCTACCCACACTATGTGAATGGGTATCAGGTACATCGTACCCCTACCCATTCACCAAAAAAGTGTCAAAAAGTAATAAGGACAAGAAACTGTTTTTGACAAGTCCTTTATTAAAAAAATAAATAAATAAATAATGCCCCTTGATGTATATCCATCGTCAATCACGACGCCCGCCGGACCTGAACAATAGAAAATACGTCACCCGTTGGCACCGCCCCCTTCTGACGTCACTTGATGTCATATGGTGTCAAAAGGGGATGGTACCACTGGGTGACCTAGCTAGGTGGCCCGGCCCCTTACTTACATAAGAACTGTCAAACCGCAGAGGAGGCAGATGGCGGGAGGCTTCCCAGGAGGCGGAGCATTTTTTTTTCTATTCTTTGAGTCCGGTGGGAGTCGTGATTGACGACAGATATACATCGAGGGACACTATTTTTTATATTTTTTAATAAAGGACTTGTCAAAAACTGTTTCTTGTCTTGGATTCTTTTTGACACTTTTTTGGTGAATGGGTAGGGGTGCGATGCACCCTATACCCATTCACGGGGGGGGGATCTGGGGGCCCCATTGTTAAATGGGGCTTCCAGATTCCGATAAGCCCCCCCCACCCGAAGACCCTGACAACCAGAGCCCAGGGTTGTCGGGAAGGGGCTCTTGTCCCCATCAACATGGGGGGGGGTGCTTTGGGGCATGGATTTTGGAGGGGACCCGACACCGGGTGCTGGCAATGGTAACCGAGATTCATTTTAAATGGGATTTGACTCGTTTTTTTTTTTCTTTAAAAATTAAATTTTTGCTACAGATGTGCCACTTTACAGGCACATTAAGGGGACCCCCCAGGCACTATATTTAAAGGAATTTTTTATTTTGATTTTTTTTTATCCTTAATTAAAATCACTGCTCCTGAAAAATCTATTGTTTTTAAAAAAATATTTTATTGATACATGTCCCCCAGGGCAGTACCCAGACCCCCATACCCCTTTTATGGCCAATAACTTGCATATAAGCCTGTTCGGCTCCCATAGACTTCAATGGGGTTTGCCGTTCGGGTTAGAACATTTACCCTGCTAGGTAGTTCTGCTGCGAACCGAACAGGGAGGTGTTCGGCCCATCCATGGCTGCTGCCCAAAGGTGTCCATTTTTCCTTCATCCAGAGTGGAGACAGGTTTTCCTTCATCCAGAGTGGAGACAGGAAGAGTGTCACTGGCCAGATCACCAGGTGAAAATAACAATAGGAAAAAGCCTAAAAAGAAAAAAATTATCCACATTTCACATTTCAGGATTGGTAAGCTGCATCACATTGCAGTTTTGGTTTTATTATCACTTTAAAGTGGTGCCACCGCCAGGAAACAAAAGAAAAAAGCCCCCTTGCAGGTTTAAATCATAATGTACTAGTATGCACCGCTGCCATCTTCACCCAGTCTTCCTTCCAGGGTTAAGGGGCTCCGGCCGTGTGAGTGAACAGGACCACGATGACGTCGCTCCCGCACATGCGCGTGTGAGCCCTCAGGTTCAGCACAAAGCTCTAAAGGTTCAGCGCGGTGTGCCATCCCTTCAGAGCGCATGCGCCGGTGACATCACTAGAGGAATGTTGTGTGGATATCTCCTAAACCGTGCAAGTTTAGGAGATATTCACTGTACCTATAGGTAAGCCTTATTATAGGCTTGCCTGTAGGTACAAGTTCAAAAGTGGAGTTTAATTTCATTTTAAGTGTTCGGATTAAGGTTATGTTTTGGGGGGGCTGAGTTTTGGGTTAAGAGTCAAAAGCTAATTTTAGGGCTCAGGGTAAAGTGACTGTATACTGTATATGTGTATATATATATATATATATATATATATATATATATATATATATATATATATATATGTAGCGCTGGTAGATTTTTAATCTACCCCTGATAGGTAAATCTTGTGGGTTACTTGTTAGGTGAAGTTAGATTTGCCTCTGTTCCAGCTTGGCTGAGATGTGTGTAGTTCCACACTGTGCCGGTGGGTGTCGTTGTCACCATGGGCTGGTGTTGGAAAGGCAACGTGTTGAAGTGTATGAGTGCTCCTCTGTCCCGGAGATAACTCGGTGGAGGTGGTCCTCCGAGTTGCATTCTGGGAGAGGGTATTTATGGGACAGACGCCATGTTTAGGGGTTCGTTTTCAGCCACCTGCTGGCCCTCCTGGCCGACAGGTATGCGTTAAGAGTACCACCTTGTGGTCCTCCATTCCGGAGGCCCACGTCGCTGCGGCGTGTGGGTGGGCCCAGAAGCCTGTCTGGGGCCTACCACAGCAGCAGATGAATGGTCCTGAGCTGTCTATCCTGAGTGAAGAAGCTGGACAACCGAGAAGATCCCAGGGGAGGACCCGTCATGGAAGGATCATGCAGAGTGCTGGTCTGGAGAGGGGCCTGGTGACTCGGTTGGAGGAAGCATCCTGAAAGTAATCTTACAGTATAGTACTGCCGGGTTGGCTTAAAGGTTCAAGTACTGTGTCTGACATTCATCGCAAACCAATACATCCTGTGGCAGAGGACCGTACGGGTTTTATTCCAAACAAGTCTGTGGCAGAGAGTTTTGTTCGTGCTACGTACGGGCTGCTAGGCAAGTGAGAGAGGCCTATCCAGGTGGGCAAAGATTGAATCCCACAAGGGGAGTGCATTAAACTACAAGTGTTCAATTCCAAAGAATGTTCTAAAGAATACTAAGGAAAGGAATTTGAGCTTCCCTGCAACTTTCCTTCTGCCTCTTTCCTGCTACTTCCTTTATTACTTGTTCATTAAAGCATTGGAAAATATACTCAAGTCTTTGGTGCTTACATCGTCCTGGGGTAAACTCAACGGAACCCTAGACCCGGTGCTGTTGGGCACCAGGCAGGACCACTTCCTAGAAACAATCTGCCCTTAGCTCAAGCATGCATGCAGGAGAGTAAGTGTGCTTATCCTTGAGAAAACCCCGCCTCCTCTCCTCCCCTCCTGAGGACTCCTGGGATGTATGACATCATTTGCCTAGGCAAGAAACCAGAAAGTAACTGAAGAAATAAAAAAAAAAAAAAAAAAGTTTAAAACAAGTAAACATGATATACTTTCCTATCTATTTACTAATGCTAGCAGCATCAGGATTCAAAATAATCAATGTTGATCGGGAGAGTGAAGTTTCACTTTAAGAAAGATTATAGACTGATCATGTGCATGAAAGATCTTTAAACAATGAACAGCGATCTGTTCTTCTGGAATGTACTGACCATATTTTGTCCAGAAAAAAAATGTTTATTTATGTCTTGAATGAAAAATTTTTCAAGATTTAAGATTTTTGGCAGCAAAACATTTTACTGTTTATGGAATAAGGAAAACATAATTCCTCAGAAAGATTGGAAGTTTGGAAAACATGTCTAGGGCTAGTTGATAAATCAATACAGACAGGAGGGAACATTTCGTGTTTTCTCCCCCAGTGATCAGACTGCAACATTGAATTTGTTTAATAAGTCACAAGATGAGAGGCTGTAGCATGGGCTGACCTGTGTCAGACATTTGCTAACATAGCCAGGAATCAGCACCGGCACCAGGACTATGTCAACTTTAATCTCTTGGTGTCAAGCGCACGCAAATATGTGACCTCTCGGCGGCCGGGCCTTGGCCCCGAGCAGCTGCATATTTGCGTGCAATAGCTTCGACAGTGCTGTGCCGAGAGTGCGCGCCGTGCGCGTTCCCGACACAGTGACTGGTGGCTCACAGGAAGTTCCAATCGTCATTTGCGGGGATCGATACTTTCAAAAAACTATTAGATAAGCACCTGAACGACCACATCATACAGGGATATAAATAGTAATGATGGACTTGTGTCTTTTTTCAACCTCACCTACTATGTAACTATGTGACTGCCATGACAGCCAATTACAGTGGTCATGTGGCTATAAGCCCCGCCTCCTGACACAGCAAACCCTTTAAAAGACTGGCGGCAGCCGGCGCAAAGGGCTTAAGCCAGCATCTCAATCTCAAAAGTGAAGGCTGACCCTGGATGATGCCTGAAGAAAAATAGTTCTGTTCTTCTGGAGAGAAATGCAGAATAAGCCTTTGACAGGCATGAATTCCTTGTAGAGTTACACATTATGTATCTTGTATGCACATTAAAAATGTATGTGATGCTTTCGCCTTCTTTAAACTTATGTTGTTTTTTTTCTGTTATTTTTTGCTTTTTTTTTTCCCCTACTAAGCACTGTATACCTTTACAAATAAACCTTTGAGACAGAGAACAGCAGATCATTTTTAGTTTCATATTGTCTCTTACTGAAATTCTATCTGGAGAAAGGGGAGGATCCACTGCTCTGAGTCATCCACTTGTGTGTGTAAATTTCAGCTTCAGCTACTGAGCTCTGTAAATATTTTATTATTTGATTAAAGTAGCCAAGGCCAGGCTAGAAAACAAATGAAAAGAAGGCTAGAGCTCCACCTGCTGGCTATAGATAACAAATACTGATATTTTGGATGGTCAAGGATTTCTAAACTGCCCAACGGCCCTAAGAAACCTCAAATAGAGACGCAGACACTCCTACACTTTCTGCCATGTAAGAAATAACTGACTCAGAGATTTGCACCAACAGCAGCTGGAAAAGAAAGAGTTATCTTCGATCATTAACATTGCGTCTTGTGATATTATACTCTGCTGAAAGAATCATTTGATGAGCGCAGGAGAAGCGATTTCTTATGACTATCTCCATAGCAAATAAACTTTAAAGGTGCAGCGATTAACATTTCCAGAACGTTATTGGTATGCTTATACATCATACGGCTTATTTTCTCAGCCCTGTCCTTTGTGCGGCGTGTACTTTCAGAGACCACTTAGAATCATTTAAATTCAGATCTGTTTTTATTCCCGACTATTCATTTGCAATGAACATTTCCACCATTATTTATCTAACGTTTGGGTTTCAGTGACCGCAGCGGGCTCCTTGTTTATGTACATTATTTAAAGAAGAAAAAAAAAGAATCAGCATCCAGAGATTCAAGGAGTGCCGAAACAAACAGCTGCAGTCTGCACATCGATTATTTAAAGTGTGTGTGTGTGTGGGGGGGATTGCAGTACCCCCTGCAGGGGTACATGCTCAATCAGTCTAGGGCAGGGGTATCAAACTCAATTTTGTGACGGGCCACATCAGCATTATGGTTGCCCTCAAAGGGCCAGTTTGTATCTGTAAGATTCAATGTCCAGAGCACCCACCCCCACCGTACATCAAATGTCAAGAGCCCCCTCACCATCAGAAGTCAAGAGCCCCCACCCTCTCTTACATCACAGTGCACCCCCTTACCTTGTGCTGCTACCATGAAAAGCTGGAGGCAGAGCTGGGAAGCAAAAAATGCAGAGTCTGGAGGAGGAACAGAGGAGGGCTGGAGTCTTCCGAATGCTGAGACCAGGGGAGACGGAGACGAGGAGGTGCTGTGGCTGCACAGAGAGGTGCAGGGTCTGTAGGAGGAGTTCTGTCCTTGTGTCTGCTGCCAACTGCTGGGATTGGGGGGCAGGGGGACAGAGACAAGCCTCTCTGCAGCTGCATGGAGAAGTGGAGGATCTGGTGGAGGAGTTCTGTCCTCCTCTGTGCTGCCGACTGGAGAGGTGTGAAGGCCACATGAAATGGCTTGGTGGGCCGGATTCGGCCTGCGGGCCTTGTGTTTAACATATGTGATCTAGGGGGTATAGGAATAAGGAGTAATACTTACCTTATTCTTGACTGCAGCAGGCTTCCTCTACCATGTGACCAGTCCAGTACTGCCTCCTCTCTAAGGAGCTCCCAGCCAGGGTTGCATGCTCGCCTCATCCCCATACGATGCAGGAATCATAGCCATGCATTGTACATGATGAGATTGAGGTCCTACCCCCGCCTGGAGCAAAAAGGGGAAGAGGACAGCGCTGAAGCTGATCGGAGTGGAGAGTACGGCAAGTAATTCAGCCTCTTCCAATAACCCTGGAAATAACGAGCATAACATGCGGGAGGACCCCACTGCAGAGTATTTTTTGAAACCGTTAAGGGCAACCACTGCGGAAAACTTTAAATATGTAGCCTTGCAAAGATTAGTTCTCCTTTTGACTCTTTCACATTGAGGTTCTTTACAGGCGCTACAGCATTAAAAATATCGCCTGCAAAGCGCCGCTCCTGTCTCTCCAGTGTGGAAGCCCAAGGGCTTTCACACTGGAGCGGTGAGCTTGCAGAACGTTAAAAAAAACTCCTGCAAGCAGCATCTTTGGAATGAATGGGCAGCGCACCTATACCGCCGGCCCTTTCTCGGCCGCTAGCGTGGGTAAAAGCGCCCCGCTAGTGGCCAAATAGCGCAGCAAAATTGACGGTAAAGCGTCGCTAAAAATAGCAGCGATTTACACTTTGAGTTCTGACTGTCTGGCTTCTATGCTCATCCAATGACTTCAATACACTGACTGTTAACAAGCAGATCAGATGTTTTTACTTCCATCTGGCTGTTCCAGTTCAATGCTTGCTCTGGGTCAGCGACTATTTCTGGTCTTCCAGGTTGATTTAAGCTTGTATAAAATGTTCACTGTGCATCTGACCTCTGCACAATCAGGGTGAAAATGTTCGCTATTATGTGTAATTTCCATAACTTCATTACCACCTAGTGGCCAAAATGAATTTTTTCTTTCCAAAAATACCTCAATCAGGAATCAAAAACATATTGTGGCCACTAGATGGTTCTGATTATATAGGAACCACCAGGGCTTTTTTTTTAGCGGGAATGTGGGGGCACGCAGTTCCGGCACCTCCAGCATTGAATGTATGTAAAAGCATGGGGTGTGGGGTGTACTGGAGGGTCTATTGATGTTGGCTGCTGGGGGATCTATTGTCACTGGTTGGGATCTGATTTTGTGTGAGGGTCTATTGTTGCTGATGGAGAATCTATTGTTGCTGGGGGGGGGGGGGTCTTATGTTGCTGGAAGGGATCTACTGTTGGGGGAGAGGTCTATTTTTACTGGCTGTTGGAGGATCTATTGATGCTGGCTGCTGGGAGATCTGTTGTTGCTGCTGGGGGGGGAGGGTCTAATGTTGCTTGGGTGGATATTTTGTTACTGGGTGTGATATTTTGTTGTGGGTAGTTCACTGTTGGTGCAGGGAATCTACGAAATGATACTTGGTTCTGTATTCTCTAAAATGGGCAGTACTGGTAGGTGGGTAGGGGGTGGAAACAAGGGACTGTGGTCAGAGGTGGGTAGGGGGCGGAGACAAGGGGTGACTCAGACGGGGGGGGGGGGTTCCTGCACCTCTTCTCCGAGAGAAAAAGCCCTGGGAACCACACATAATAGAGGAAGTACAGCAATTTTCCTTCTGATTGTGCAAATGTTTGCCACATCCGCACACAAACCTTTTAAACCAGAAGAATGACATCTTTGGGTAAAGAAGAGGTATTGCAGGGAACAGTTTGGGACTGAAGGTGAGAATTGAGACTAGCAATGCTTTTCTTTTTTTTTAATCGCTGTCTGGAGGATATTTTTTTAGCTCCTGAGGACTTTAGCAACTAATTCATAAGTGAACAGATAAAGATTTTTCCCTTTACTCCGACTTTTCTGATCTCTGTACTTCTACCAGGCCAGCAAAGATATTGAAGTCAGAGAGCAGAATAGTCAAACAACGAGCATTTTCACAAATGGTTCAATAATGACAGTCTACATATTTCTCTTAAGTAAGATTTCCTTTAAGGATTTCAGGATACTTGAAGCTTGATGAATTGAGGAACAATCTGGTTCATTTAAATATTTTTTTATCTTTTGAAAACTATAAATGATATAGTATTTAAATTCATCCTGGTTATGCTAATCGTCACATGCAAAGGTGCGATTGTGGAAAGTTCTGACAATTTCAATTTGAAATGTGCTCGTCTCTTTTTCTGACAGGCTTAAGCTTTCAGTGACATTTTTGAGTCCTAAATTAATACAAATCAAAAGTATTTTGGCATTCTGCCGGGGCTCTGATGAACTCCAAGGTGTTGATAGTGAGCAGATGCAGCATAGCTTGTGAAGATCTTATTGTTGGAATAAACTATTCAAATATTGAGCTAGAATGTTTTTACCGAGCCATTCCAGGCAACAAGCAAGATCAGTCTGAGTGGCTAATCCTATGCAGGAAACCTTGCATCCATGCTAATCTCAAGAAGCCTGTCCAATTTTATATAATTAATTTCAGATTTACCAAAATGATGTAATAGAAAGACCCATCAATCTGTATCCAATCAGCCATTTGTGGGAAGAAGGCAATGTTCTGCTGGGAAACCTTGGGTCCTGTTATTTATGTGGATGTTACACCCACCATATTGTTATGGCTGATCGGTGTAAGTTGTTATAAGAGGGACATCTCACTCATTCTCTTATTTATGTGGATGCTACATGACATGAACCACCTACCTAAACTTTGTTGCTGACCAAGTACACCCTTTCATGGAAACGGTATTCCCTAATGGAAGTGGCACCTATTAGCAGGATAAATAGAGAAAAAGGAGCTCCCCTTGGGGTTTGGACTTTAACGACACTCAGATAAATGTAACAACTTGATGTAGTAGACAAAGTATTCATATATTTTATTACAAATAAATAGATTAAAACATATGTAATGGAGTATACATAACAGCCACTACTGATGATGCAATAGTTACAAATGGATGGTATATAGAGATTATCCTTCACCCGACGCGTTTTCGGAGTCTACTAGAGATACTCCTTCCTCAGGGCTAAATAGGATATGATATTGCAACAGTCAGGTGCTTATAGCACACTTCATTGAATTAAAAACAGAAAGCACAACGTATCCCCGGGAGGCCACCATCACCCTGAAGGAGCCAGCATAGAGTATCGAATTGAAAAAGGTACGCAATGATCGTCCAAGTAAAGTCAGAAGCCCAAACAAGGAAGGCTTCCTACATGTGGGACAAAAAGGGACCCACTGAGGCCCATAAATGGAATCCTGGGTGTATGCTCAAGGGGGAATGGAAAAGATATGATCCTTCTGATTGGAGTCTGGGGGAGGCACTATATCTGACCGCAATATCATAAAAAGCAGGCAGATCACCTGTAATATGATTGGATAGTAAAATATATATATATCTCACTTATTAGCAGGATAATGCACCCTGCCACACTGCAAAAAAATGGTTCAAGAATGGTTTGAGGAACACAACGAATTTGAGGTGTTGATCTCAATCCAATCAAGCATCTGTGGGATGTTCTGGACATCAAATCAGATCCATGGAGGCCCCACCTAGCAACTTACAGCACTTAAAAGATCTTCTACTGATGGCTTGGTGAAAGATATCAAGCACACCTTCAGAGGTCTAGTGGAGACCATGCCTCAAAAGGTCAGGGGTGTTTTGGAGACAAAAGGCGGACCGTCTCAATATTAGGGGGTGACCATAATGTTATGGCTGATCGTTGTAAGTCATTATAAGACGGACATCTCACTTGTCCAGCCAATAAGAGAGCGACACATTCAAGCTGGAGTGTTTCCCCTTCCTGCTCTGTTCTTCACAAAGCACAGTGGCAGGAACGCAAGTGTGACATAATGAAGCTTGGTCAAGAACAAGTGCCTTTCAAAAAACTATTATCTTTACAAAAAGCATAAAGCATCTCAGGGACAACATCATTTTTGTGTGTTTTCTTTAACCCTCTCAATATTTATTGTATCAAGTCAACCATTGACATTATACACCCATTTAGAAAAGTTGATAACGTCATACCATTTAAAACTAATTTCGCCCTTTGTATGGTCAACAAAACATAACCAGCAAATATAAATATATATTTCTTGTACTCCTTTCAGAATAAGAACTTCAAATGGATGGCAATAATGGCATGGTACTCATGTCTCAAATCATTTTCTTGCTATAAGAAAAAGAGGCATTTCAGGTCGCTTGTTCAAGGTGATCCATTCAACATTTATGAAAAGAAACAAGCCAACAATTACAGTGGATGCCCTTGAAATAAACAAAAACAGTAAGAGATTGTTTAGTTCAGAAAATGTTTTGTAAATTAATTTTTTTTGAAAACTGAACTCCAGGCTTTCTCTAAATTGTGTATTTGTAAAAGTGTAATTAAAGGCAAAGCTTTCTTTTTTAGTTTTGGATAGAGTGGAGAATACCTGTCAGTTTGTATTGCTGCCTGTGCCCCGTTAGGGAGTTAACCCTCTCTATTTGTCCTGTTTACCATTATCATTGAAAGTAAAAGAAAATACCAAATTTCGGGTTTTCCCCATAAAAGTAATAGAGGGGAAATCTTCCAATGGGGGGGGGGGGGGGGCACTAATTCTGGTGACCTGGGGGACCCCAAGGAATTCCCTTAAAGTGGTTGTAAAGGTACAAGGTTTTTTACCGTCATGCATCCTATACATAAAGGTAAAAAACCTTCTGTGTGCAGAAGCCCCCTCAGCCCCCCTAATACTTACCTGAGCCCACTCTTGATCCAGCAATGTCCACGAGAACGTTGCCTTTCCGGGGACCCACACTCCTGATTGGCTCCTGCTCTGCCAAAAGCCAATCAGGAGACCGAGGGGGCAGGCCAGAGTAGCAGCTCCATGTGTGAATGAAGCACGCCTGCTTGTGTGCCCCCACAGCAAGCAGCATGCTATGGGGGCACCCAGCAGGAGGGAGGAGCCAAGAGTGCCAGCATGGGACCCGAGAAGAGGAGGAGTCGGACTATTCTGTGCAAAACCACTGCACAGAGCAGGTAAGTACAGTATAAGATGTTTGTTATTTTAAAAAAAGGCTCTAATATCATTAAGACCAGCCATACTTTAGCGATACGGCGCTGCATCATTTTAATTGACAACTGCGCGGTCGTGCAACACTGTAACAAAATACAATTTTATGTCCTTTTTTTCCCACAAATTTCTTTTGGTAGCATTTGATCAATCACTTCTGCGGTCTTTATTTTCTGCGCTATAAACAAAAAAAGACTCAATTTTTTTTTTTTTAATTATATTTTTTACTTTCAGCTATAAAACACACCCAATAAAAAAACATAAAAAATCGAATTTCTTCATCAAGGCCAATATGTATTGCTACATGTTTTTAGTAAAAAAAAATCCCAATAAGCGTATATTGATTGGTTTGCGGAAAAGTTATAGCGTCTACAAACTATGGGATATTTTTATGGATTTTTTTTTTTTTTTTTTACTAGCGATCGGTGACTTATAGTGGGACTGCAACATTGCGGCAGTGGCACTAAGTGACACCAATACAGTGATCAGTGCTAAAAAAATATGCACTGTCACTGTATTAATGACACTGGCAGGGAAAGGGTTAACATCAGGACAATCAAAGGATTAAATGTATGCCTAGGGAGTGCTTGCTAACTGTGGGCAGGATGCTTTAACTGTGGAAAGACAGAAATCCGTGTTCCTGCTTAGCAGAAACATAGGATCTCTGTCTTCCAATGTCACAGATCGACGATCTGCCTTGTGTACGTAGGCAGACCGCCGTTCTGCCTCTGTTGGGAACGATCAGTGGGTCCCGGCGGACATCGGGTCCACCGGACCTGCTGATTGGCACCCGCTGTGTCCAATCATAGTGGGAGCATGTAGCCCGCGGCTCAAACTCGGAAGAGGTAATCACATACAATTACGTGATGGGGCATGGGGCGGTCGACAAGCGGTTAAGTTCTGTGTATTGCCATTATAAGAAATTGTTAAGGCATTTCTGCCTTAAAGTGTAACTAAAGGGAACACTTTTTTTTTAGTGTTAGATAGAGTGGAGATGGATTAGAACACTTGTCAGGCTTTTATTGCAGCCTGTGTTCCCATTAGGGAGATTCACGAAAGTGAATGTAAAAGAAAATCCCAAAATTGGGTTGACATCACAACATTAGCAGAGGGGAAATTTGCAATGGGAACACTAGATCTATCCACCCAGATGACACCCCAGTATTTCCTCGCTTTGAAGGTATTTTCTCTCATTTCCTATTTTGGCTATGGGACAGGTAGTGATGGGAAATCTCCACAATAGGACAGAGATGGAAAAAAATGCTGACGGGGAATATATTCCTCTCTTACTGTATCTAAAATTAAAAAAACATTTTGCCTTTAGCTACACTTTAAAGTGGTTGTAGACTCCCACACATGAATTGTAGCTATAGGTAAGTCTATAATAAGGCTTACCTATGGGTACTGTAAATAACTCCTAAACCTGTGCCGTTTAGGAGATACTTAGGAGATACTTACTGTAAATGCATCCGATTAGGTCATCAGCGCATGCACTCTGAAAAAACGGCCACCAGTGCCATTCCTTCCTGTCCTGTGCCGTAACCGGCTACCCCCCACGCGCAGGCGCGGGAGTGACATCACGCAGCTCCGGCCAATCACACAGCTTGAGTCCGCGGACCCGTAGGGAAGACATCTGAAGATGGATGCAGCCCCGGTGGAGGGCTTTGTTGCAGGTACGTTTCCCTTAATGGGCTAGTATGCGATGCATACTAGTGGGAGAAGAAGTGACCTGGAGTTTACACAGGGTTTTTTGTTTCCAGTGGGTGCATAATGCAAGCGGAGAGCAAAGGGAAAGTAAGTATAAGATAAGTGGAGGCAGATAAGTCAACATTTTGCTTTTTCCTAAATGTGCAAAGCATAGTTTCATTTTAAAGCAGGCCATATACTGCAGCCCCACTACATGAACAAAGTAAAAGTGAACACTTAAAAAAAGATGAACAAATATGTAAAAAATAAATCACCTTGGACCCCAGCCTCCCCACCAGCTTGTTCTTTTTTCCCAGTAAGACCCGCCAGCTTGTTTACCTACACCAGGGTGATGTCATTGGGCCTACTCACAGTATCCTGAGTGCCAGGGTATAAGTTTAGTATTTTTTACATTTTTTCCTACGTTTTATATGTTCCTAGTTTTAATGACCATTTCTAATTTGACGCCTGCAACTTAAAGTGGATGTAAACCCTAATATATACCCAGTGAAGTGAACAGCCTCAGATGATACACAGAAATGAAACAAATCTCCCTACATACGTTTTACCTGTATATCTGCTGTCTTCAGCTTTATGTATTCTTTAGAAAGTTCAGATTGTGTTCAGAGATTTTCTCTTCCTGTTCAGCACTGCAGTGAAGCCTGGGCATACAGCCAAGACAGCTGATTGGAGGAAAGGCACCCCCCCTCTCCTCATAGGTAGAGGCTTTCAGAACTGTTCGTTGAATAGTTCAGCTGTCTGCTAATCTATTTATAGCATCCTCCCCAACACAAAACTCAGGCTACTTTTATCTCAGTTGACGGAGAACTTGTCAGAAGTTATCATGCTGAGTTATCATGCGGAGCAGGGGAAAGCCACAGGAAATAGTGCTTTGAAGAGAGATAAGAAAACACTGCAGATATATACAGTGGGGCAAAAAAGTATTTAGTCAGCCACCAATTGTGCAAGTTCTCCCACTTAAAAAGATGAGAGAGGCCTGTAATTGTCATCATAGGTATACCTCAACTATGAGAGACAAAATGTGAAAACAAATCCAGACAATCACATTGTCTGATTTTTGAAAGAATTTATTTGCAAATTATGGTAGAAAATAAGTATTTAGTCACCTACAAACAAGCAAGATTTCTGGCTCTCACAGACCTGTATCTTCTTCTTTAAGAGGCTCCTCTGTTCTCCACTCATTACCTGTATTAATGGCACCTGTTTGAAGTTAAAAACTTATAAAAGACACCTGTCCACAACCTCAAACAGTCACACTCCAAACTCCACTATGGTGAAGACCAAAGAGCTGTCGAAGGACACCAGAAACAAAATTGTAGACCTGCACCAGGCTGGGAAGACTGAGTTTGCAATAGGCAAGCAGCTTGGTGTGAAGAAATCAACTGTGAGAGCAATTATTAGAAAATGGAAGACATACAAGACCGCTGATAATCTCCCTCCATCTGGGGCTCCACGCAAGATCTCACCCCGTGGGGTCAAAATGATCACAAGAACGGTTAGCAAAAATCCCAGAACCACACGGGGGGACCTAGTGAATGACCTGCAGAGAGCTGGGACCAACGTAACAAAGGCTTCCATCAGTAACACACTACACCGCCAGATCCTGCAGTGCCAGACGTGTCCCCCTGCTTAAGCCAGTACATGTCCGGGCTTGTCTGGGGTTTGCTAGAGAGCATTTGGATGATCCAGAAGAGGATTGGGAGAATGTCATATGGTCAGATGAAACCAAAGTAGAACTGTTTGGTAGAAACACAACTCGTCGTGTTTGGAGTAGGGATGAGCTTCGTGTTCGAGTCGAACATCGTCTGTTCGCCCGTTCGCCGAATTCCGAACGTTATGGGCCGTTCGCGCCAAATTCGTGTGGCGCGTCACGGGCCATAATTCACTGCGGCATCGCAGTGCATTGCTGGCTGATGATTGGCCAAGCATGCACTATGACCCGCATGCTTGGCCAATCACAGCGCCGTCTGAACAGAGAGACGTAATTGGCCAAAGCCAAGGAGGCTTTGGCCAACAATGGCTCAGGGGATTTAGTACACGCCCCACACTATATAAGGCCGCCTGCATGGCGGCCCTGTGTAGTGTGTGTTCCGGCGTTCATTGAGAGAGAGAGAGAGACAGACAGTGACATTTGATTTGAGTTAGATAGATTAGGCAGAACAGTTAGTCAGTTTAGCTGCACTTACAGTGTATTGTGTATTTATATGTATTCCAGGTGTTGCATATATATATATATATATATATATATATATATATATATATACACTGTATTCAGTTTAGCTAGATCCGTTCCTGTTATCTTCCTACTGACAGGCAGGCTTGTCTTGTTACAGTATTTACAGCTACCTGAATAAAATTGCTGGTGTTATTTTGATCCTATTAGTACTACAGTCAGGCAGCTAGACTATTTACAGTTAGTGCAGTGCGTCCTGCTCACAGTGTTCAGCTAAAGCTACAAGTTAGTGCAGTGCGTCCTGCTCACAGTGTTCAGCTAGATCCGTTCCTGTTATCTTCCTACTGACAGGCAGGCTTGTCTTGTTACAGTATTTACAGCTACCTGAAGAAAATTGCTGGTGTTCTTTTGATCCTATTAGTACCACAGTCAGGCAGCTAGACTATTTACAGTTAGTGCAGTGCGTCCTGCTCACAGTGTTCAGCTAAAACTACAAGTTAGTGCTGTGCGTCCTGCTCACAGTGTTCAGCTAAAACTACAAGTTGGTGTAGTGAAACCTCTGCACAGTGTTCATCTAAAGCTACAAGTTAGTGCAGTGCGTCCTGCTCACAGTGTTCAGCTAGATCCGTTCCTGTTATCTTCTTACTGACAGGCAGGCTTGTCTTGTTACAGTATTTACAGCTACCTGAATAAAATTGCTGGTGTTATTTAGATCCTATTAGTACCACAGTCAGGCAGCTAGACTATTTACAGTTAGTGCAGTGCGTCCTGCTCACAGTGTTCAGCTAAAATTACAAGTTAGTGGGGTGCATCCTGCTCACAGTGTTCAGCTAAAACTACAAGTTAGTGTGGTGCGTCCACCTCACAGTGTTCAGCTAAACCTACAAGTCAGTGCGGTGCGTCCTGCTCACAGTGTTCAGCTAAACCTACAAGTTGGTGTAGTGAGACCTCTGCACAGTGTTCATCTAAAGCTACAAGTTAGTGCAGTGCGTCCTGCTCACAGTGTTCAGCTAAAACTACAAGTTAGTGCTGTGCGTCCTGCTCACAGTGTTCAGCTAAAAATACAAGTTAGTGCTGTGCGTCCTGCTCACAGTGTTCAGCTAAACCTACAAGTTGGTGTAGTGAGACCTCTGCACAGTGTTCATCTAAAGCTACAAGTTAGTGCAGTGCGTCCTGCTCACAGTGTTCAGCTAAAACTACAAGTTATTTTTTTGCGAGCTCTGCACAGTGTTCACCTAAAGCTACCTGTAGAAGGGTGGTGGTGTTTTCCTGATCCTATCACTACCGCAGGCAGCTAAAAAAGCTACAAGTTAGTTTTTTGCGAGCTCTGCACAGTGTTCAGCTAAAGCTACCTGTAGAAGGTTGGTGGTGCAGGCAGGCAGTTGATTTTGCTAGCTGCAGTATCAGTATATATATATATATTTATATCCCAGCTTAGTGCAGCTACAGGCCATTAGTATGTCTGGAAGGCCAAGAAGGAGAGGCAGACAGTCACAAGCCAATAAGAGAGGGCAAGCAGGCTCTGTGTCTAGGGCTGGTCGTGGAGACGGTGCATCCTTATCAGCACGTGGCCGTGGAACACGCTTGGGCTTTTTTTCGGCAGCTGGCCGTGTTGAGCCGCAACATGCGGAAGACTTGGTCGAGTGGATGACCAAGCAGTCCTCATCCTCCTCATCCTCTCTCACCCATGCCCAGGGTACTTTGTCTGGCAAAGCAGCGGCCTTTTCCCTCGGCTCAATGTCATCAGTGACTCCTTCCCTAGCCCCACCATGTCCTCCTGAGGAGTCCCTCGAACTGTTTGACCACAGTGTTGGGTACATGCTCCAGGAGGATGCCCAGCGTTTGGAAGGCTCTGATGATGATACTGAGCTCGATGAAGGCAGTAACATGAGCACGGACAGAGGGGGTGCCCAAGAAGGACAGCAATCTGGCAGTCATGCTTCCCCTGCTGCAGCATACTGCCAGGTTTGCTCCAGTGATGAGGAGGGAGGGGATGATGAGGTCACTGACTTAACGTGGGTGCCTGATAGGAGAGAGGAGGAGGAGGAGGCGGCACATCACCAACGAGGCAGGATGCCCTCCAGGGGCCAGCCTAAGGGCAGCACATTGACTGCATCACACCCCAAAGCTCCACATGTGCAGGGCGCTGCAGTCTCTGCGCGTTATTCAAAAAGTTCTTTGGTGTGGGCCTTTTTTGAGACGAGTGCATCAGATCGCACCGCTGCTATTTGCAACATATGTCTCAAGCGTATCTAGCGTGGCCAAAACATCTCCCGCTTGGGTACCACATGCTTGACCAGACATATGTTGACCTGCCATGCAGTTCGTTGGCAAGCGTATCTAAAAGACCCACACCAAAGAACAAAGAGGACCTCTCCTTGCTCCTCATCAGCTGAGATTTCCAACCCCACTATACCTTCAGTCCTCTCTGAGACCTGCACTGAGAGGAATGAAGGTGTAGAATTAGGTGTGTCACAGCCAAGTACTTGTGGGCAATCTGCTTTTGGTACACCGACGTCAGATTGTACCAGGCAAATTTCCCTGCCCCACCTGCTGCACCGCCGAAAGAAGTTTGCTCCCAGCCATCCACATGCCCAGCGGTTGAATGCTAGCTTGGCAAAATTGCTAGCACTTCAACTGCTGCCTTTTCAGTTGGTAGACTCTGCCCCCTTCCGTGAGTTTGTGGAATGTGCTGTTCCTCAGTGGCAGGTACCCAAACGCCACTTTTTCTCACGGAAGGCGATTCCGGCTCTCTACCGGCATGTGAAAGGCAATGTCCAAGCCTCGCTGCACAGGGCGGTCAGCGGTAAGGTGCATATTACCGCTGACTCATGGTCCAGCGGGCATGGACAGGGACGTTACCTAAGTTTCACGGCGCATTGGGTGACTCTGCTGGCAGCTGGGAAGGATGCAGGACAAGGTGCAGTAGTGTTGGAGGTTGTTCCGCCACCACGCCTCCAAAATGCTAATGATTGTGACACACCTCTCTCCTCCACCCCCTCCTCTTCTTCTTCCTCCATGGCCTCTTCCTGTGCTTTGTCCTCGGAACCAGCGGTGCTCCGTAGCCGTTCAAGGGGCTACGCAAGTACGCAGGCCAAAAGATGCCATGCGGTGCTTGAGCTGGTGTGCTTAGGGGACAGGAGCCACACTAGGGCAGAGGTTCTGTCAGCTCTGCAGGGGCAGGTTCAGAGGTGGTTGACGCCACGCCAACTTAAGGCAGGAATGGTGGTTTGCGACAATGGCACCAACCTCCTCTCTGCCCTCCGACAGGGACAAATGACCCATGTGCCCTGCTTGGCTTATGTCCTTAACTTGGTGGTGTAGCGGTTCTTGGGTAGGTACCCGGGCTTACAGGATGTCCTGAGGCAGGCCAGGAAAGTCTGTGTGTATATCCGCCGGTCATATAATGCCAGTGCTCGGTTGACAGACCTCCAAAAGGAGTTTAACCTGCCCAAGAACCGCCTAATCTGTGACATGCCCACCAGGTGGAACTCAACGTTGGCCATGCTGCAGCGGCTGCACACGCAGAAGAGGGCCATCAATAAATACCTGTGCGACTATGGCACCAGGACAGGGTCAGGGGAGCTTGTTTTTTTTCCCCACACCAGTGAGCCATGATCAGGGATGCATGCACTGTCCTGTCACCATTTGATGAGGCCACGAGGATGGTGAGCAGTGACAGTGCATGCATCAGTGACACTGTCCCCCTTATCCACCTGTTGGAGCACACGCTGCGTGGAATAATGGACAGGGCACTTGAGGCAAAACAGAGGCAGGAAGAGGAGGACTTCCTTAGCTCTCAAGGCCCCCTTTATCCAGACAGTGTTCCTGCGTGCCCGCCGATCACACAGGAAGAGGACGAGGAGGAGGAGGAGGAGGAAGATTGTGTCAGTATGGAGGTGGAGCCTGGCACTCAGCATCAGCAGCAGTCTTTAAGGGATCAGTCCCAAGAAACACATGGACTTGTACGTGGCTGGGAGGAGGTGGCTGCGGACCATGTCGTCCTTAGTGACCCAGATGACTCCGGACCGAATGCCTCAGCAAACCTACGCTGCATGGCCTCCCTGATCCTGCAAAGCCTGCGTAAGGATCCTCGTATTCGTGGTATCAAGGAGAAGGACCAATACTGGCTGGCAACCCTCCTTGATCCACGTTACAAGGGTAAGGTTGCGGACCTTATCTTGCCATCGCAGAGGGAGCAGAGGATGAAACATCTTCGGGAGGCCTTGCAGAAAGGTCTGTGCAACGCGTTCCCAGAGACTGGGAGGTTACAAACTCCTGTTACTGGACAACGTGTTGCTGAGGCTTTGGTCAATCAAAGAAGGAGCGGTGGAGAAGGTGGCCGTCTGACCGATGCGTTCAGACAATTTTTTGGTCCGCAGCCCCAAGGTATGATTGGTTCCAGCAACCATCGCCAGCGTCTGTTTTACATGGTGCAGGAATACCTAGGGGCAAGATCTGACTTGGACACCTTTCCCACCGAAAATCCTCTGGGTTACTGGGTCTTGAGGATGGATCACTGGCCAGAGCTTGCACAGTATGCAATTGAGCTACTGGTCTGTCCTGCATCCAGCGTTCTTTCGGAACACACATTCAGTGCTGCTGGAGGCGTGGTAACCGATCACAGGGTGCTTCTGTCCACCGACTCGGTCGATCGACTGACCTTCATAAAAATGAATCAGTCTTGGATCACCACCAGCTACCAAGCACCTGATGCTGATGTAACCGAATAATTTTTTTTGAAATCTCAGATCCCTTCAAAGACTGCCTATGCTGATGCTGAGTGACTATCCCTGAGTAATTATCCTCTTCCTCCTCAATCATCACGCTGATAGCTTGTAAGAACATTTTTGGTTCTGGGCGCAACCACCAGTGCCTAAGGCACAATTTTTCAGCCCCTGTTTAACAGGGGCGTGTAATTACAATTTTTGATGCAATACTTTGCAGCAGGGCTCGTTCCTGCGTTCCAACTAGAGTGTCTGTGAGGGGTTGCAGTGTTGTGGCACCAGCACCACCACCACCACCACCAAAGGCCCAATTTTTCTGCCCCTGTTCAACAGGGGCATGTAATTACAATTCTTGATCTAATATTTCACAGCAGGGCCCATTTCTGCACCCACCAAGAGCGAGTGAGGACTTACAGTGTTGTGGCACCAGCACCACCACCACCACCACCAAAGGCCCAGTTTTTCTGCCCCTGTTCAACAGGGGCATGTAATTACAATTCTTGATCTAATATTTCACAGCAGGGCCCTGTGAGGGCTTACAGTGTTGTGGCCACAACAACACCTAAGGCCCAAATTTCTGCTGAGTATATAGGGCAGGCCCCTACTGTCAAACATCTAACTTACAAAGGACTCCTACTTGCAAACGGAAGGAGACAACAGGAAGTGAGATGAAATCTACCCCTAGGAAGGGAAATTCTCTCCTGTAAGAGTTAATATGGGAAAAACATTTCTCCTTTTCACTGATGCTTTCCAATCCTTGTTCCACAAAAAAACCCAAATTCTCAAAAAGCATTTGTCATTGGGACAAAAAGTGAGGTGAAATCTTCTGAAGAGGAGGACACACAGCAAAACAAATGTCACAGGGGTGATAACCCTTCCCTATGTTTTCCAAAAAGCTTAAAAAAGATTTTTTGGCTGGAGCTAAACACCTTAAAAATGTACCCGTTCAAAATGACAAACAGATTCTACTTAACAACAAACCTACAGTCCCTGTCTTGTTTGCGCCGCCTGTATACTGCTGTTCAGAGTATATAGGGCCCGGTGGCCCCACACCTTTCCTTATTTTAATTTGGGTGCGGGGTTCCCCTTAATATCCATACAAGACCCAAAGGGCCTGGTAATGGACTAGGGGGTACCCATGCCGTTTGTCTCACTGATTTTCATCCATATTGCCAGGACCCAACATTTCATTAAACCCGCAAGCAGTTTTAAATGAGATTTTTTCCTTTAAAAATGACATTTGGTGAAGGGACATTTGGTGAAGGGACTGTTCTAAACACGTTCTAAACACGCATCACTTTACAGGCATACTATAGACACACCCCCCCCCCCCCCGGTACGATATTTAAAGGAATATTTCACTTTTTTTTTTTTTACTTTAAGCATCATTAAAATCACTGCTCCCGAAAAAACGGCCGTTTTTAAAAGTTTTTTTTGCATTGATACATGTCCCCTGGGGTAGGACCCGGGTCCCCAAACCCTTTTTAGGACAATACCATGCAAATTAGCCTTTAAAATGAGCACCTTTGATTTCGAACGTTCGAGTCCCATAGACGTCAATGGGGTTCTAACGTTCGTGCGAACTTTCGGTCCGTTCGCAGGTTCTGGTGCGAACCGAACCGGGGGGTGTTCGGCTCATCCCTAGTTTGGAGCAGAGAGAATGCTGAGTTGCAACCAAAGAACATCATACCTACCGTGAAGCATGGGGGTGGCAACATCATGCTTTGGGGCTGTTTCTCTGCAAAGGGAACAGGACAACTGATCCGTGTACATGAAAGAATGAATGGGGCCATGTATCGTGAGATTTTGAATGCAAACCTCCTCCCATCAGCAAGGGCATTGAAGATGAAACGTGGCTGGGTCTTTCAGCATGACAATGATCCCAAATACACCGCCCGGGCAACGAAGGAGTGGCTTCGTAAGAAGCATTTCCAGGTCCTGGAGTGGCCTAGCCAGTCTCCAGATCTCAACTCCATAGAAAACCTTTGGAGGGAGTTGAAAGTCCGTGTTGCCCAGCGACAGCCCCAAAACATCACTGCTCTAGAGGAGATCTGCATGGAGGAATGGGACAACATACCAGCAACAGTGTGTGACAACCTTGTGAAGACTTACAGAAAACGTTTGACCTCTGTCATTGCCAACAAAGGATATATAACAAAGTATTGAGATGAACTTTTGATATTGACCAAATACTTATTTTCCACCATAATTTGCAAATAAATTCTTTAAAAAATCAGACAATGTGATTGTCTGGATTTGTTTCCACATTTTGTCTCTCATAGTTGAGGTAAACCTATGATGACATTTACAGGCCTCTCTCATCTTTTTAAGTGGGAGAACTTGCACAATTGGTGGCTGAATAAATACTTTTTTGCCCCACTGTATATATCTGCAGTGTTTTCTTATCTCTCTTCAAAGCACTATTTCCTGTGCCCCACTGTATGCCCCAATTTCATTAATCGTGTTTACATCCATTGCAACCGGACCTGAGAATACAACATTGGGACTGCTCAGGCAGATATAGTAAAGACACCAACCCCCCCCCCCCCCCCATCAGTAATGAAACTTTAAATTTGGCGCCTTTAAGTTTTCTGTAAACAGGAAGTGATGTCATGGCATGGCTTCTGGGTTACTAGATCCAAGACCGGATGAAAGCCGATTCCGGCATTGTTCGAGTCTTCGATGTGTCGGTTGGTCGTTTAGGCCTTCTGGTGGGACGGGAGAGCCTGGGAGAGCCGCGGAAAGCAGCAGAAGGAGCCACATCAGTTGTTATCCCAAGAAAGCCAACCACCAGCTTTAAAACAACGGTACCGGGATGATGCTTGCAGCTGCAGACATCACCACGGTACAACCCTGCATATTTGCGTACGGTCGGCGGGAAGGGGTTAAATTGTGAACTGGAGTTTGGCTTAAATTTGTTAGCGTATCTAAATTTGCAAGTACATCTAACATTCCCATCCTTCCAGATTAACAATGCTGCTATTTGCTATGACCCCTGTGCTCCTTCATCTGGGGTGGAGGCGCTCTAATACAGGAGGCGTGTTACTGGCCAGAACACCAGATGAAAACAGAGGGGGGGGAAAAAAAAGAAAAACCAATGCAGCCACCACATCTAATGATTGGTAGGCTGCAATATATTACATTTATAGTTTGGGTTTATTACTACTTTAATAGAACTAGTTTCCCTTTAACAGATTCTGTTTCTCCTACAAATAAAGGCAATTTAAAAACAAGAGAGGAAAACATACAAACCCAGAAAGGAAGCCAGTATGCAGTTCTATCAATTGCTTCCTCTTCTAAACCTCCGAACATATAATTTCACGGTTAATAAAAATCATTCTCCGGGATATGTGATTTAATTACCAGTATACCATGACATGTACTGTATAATTACCTTTCGGGATGAAATACTCATGTTCAGGTTTCACTAGTTATAGAAAAACCATAAACACAAACAATGATCGGTTGATGTTCTCGCAGTATTTGGGATGTAAATGATGACTTTAATTATATTCTGTCTGCCTGGGTGTGATCAGATGCAATACTTGCTATATATGATAATGCTCTGAATGCCGCATTAACTGAAGTTTTATTTCATGCTCTGGAACTTCATTGCAAGTTATCTGTTGGTAAATTCTTATTCTTAACTTATTTGAAACTTTCAATTCAAAGAGAAACAATAATGCCGCGTAAACACGATCGGAATTTCCAACAACAAAGGTTCGATGTGAGCTTGTTGTCGGAAATTCCGACCGTGTGTAGGCTCCATCAGACATTTGCTGTCGGAATTTCCGACAACAAATGTTTGAGATCTGGATCTCAAATTTTTCCACAACAAAATCCGTTGTTGTAAATTCCGAGTGTGAGTAGACAATTCCGACACACAAAATTCCACGCATGTTCTGAATCAAGCAGAAGAGCCGCACTGGCCAGGGGCTTAACTAGAAATCACAGGGCCCCATAGCAAAATGTTGTATGGGCCCCCCCCCAAAAAAATGGCGGAGTTAAATTAAATAGTGGGCATGGCTCAAAGGGGGTGTAGCTCGAGTCTGATATGAATGAGGGATGGAGGAAGGAAGGAAGGAAGGAAAGAAAGAAGGAAAGAAGGAAAGAAAGAATGGACAACAGGCCCAGATCCTACACCACAAAAGCAATATACAGTATGTATTCCAGAAAGTTTAACAATCAACAGATAAAGATACTCCAAACACCTGGTGTTGGCGCTTCAATCACCCTCACCTGTGCCCAATGCAGCGTGACCAGTGCCCAATGTGGCCTGTGTGTTCCCAATGCAGCGTGGCCTGCCAGTGCCCAATACAGTCTAACCTGTGCCCAATACTGCCTCACTTGTGCCCACTTGTTCTGTCTATCAAAGGCGCTGGGCCAAGAGGTGGGGCTATGTGACGTGAGCCCCAGGAACACAGGAAATTCTAATGAAAGCTTTTACAGCTGAGCTCTCTGCTCGTACGGACAGCTTGCCTCTTCCTCTCCTCACTTCCTCTCGCTGGGCGACCGTGCGGGCGGTGCTCGCCCCCCCGCAGTATGCATTCCTCATCCTCCCCACTGACCCCTCTTGGCTGCGGGCCCCATAGCAAGCGTGTGGCTTGCTATGGCGGTAGTTCCACCACTGGCACTGGCTATTGAACTTCATTTTTCTCGGCTCGTCGTACGTGTTGTAAGTCATCGCGTTCTTGGTGATAGGAATTTCCAACAACATTTGTGCGACCATGTGTATGCAAGACAAGTTTGAGCCAACATCCGCCGAATAAAAATCCACGGTTTGGTTGTCGGAAATTCCAATTGTCTGTACGCGGCATTAGGTTTATAGTATGAACATTAGAGACTAGAGTCTGAACATGGCCATTGCATCAGATCTAATTAGGCTCCCACCCTAAACAATGCAAAGACATGACATGAAACAAAACACCCACCAATTGGAGGAAAACCCTAATGCCCCATACACATGATCGGATTTTCCAACAACAAATGTTGGATGTGAGCTTGTTGGCGGAAAGTCTGACCGTGTGTATGCTCCATCGAACATTTGTTGTCGGACTTTCCGCCAACAAATGTTAGCTAGCAGGTTCTCAAATTTTCCGCCAACAAAAGTTTGTTGTCAGACTTTCCGATCGTGTGTACACAAGTCCGTCGGACAAAAGTCCATGCATGCTCGGAATCAAGTACGAGCCGGAGATATAACTAGCGTTTGTAATGGAGATATCACATACGTCTTGTACGTCACTACGTTTGTAATTGTTGGCCAACATTTGTGTGACCGTGTGTATGCAAGGCAAGTTGGAGCCAACATCCTTCGAACAAAAATCCACGGTTTTGTTGTTGGAAAGTCCGATCATGTGTACAGGGCATAAGAATATATTTTACTTTCACTGCCTGGCCAGTAAAAATCTGATTTGTTGCCAAAGTTATTATTATAAAAGAGAACATAAGCCTGGTATTCTTTACTGGTGGCAACCTTGACTTTGACCACATGACAATACATACAGTGCCTTGAAAAAGTATCCCTTGAAATTTTCCATATCTTGTCATGTTACAACCAAAAGCGTAAATGTATTTTATTGGGATTTTATGTGATAGACCAACACAAAGTGGCACATAATTGTGAAGTGGAAGGAAAATGATAAATGGTTTTCAAAATGTTTTACCAATAAATATCTGAAAAGTGTGGCTCCATTTGTATTCAGCCCCCTTTACTCTGATACCCCTAACTAAAATCAAGGGGAACCAATTGCGTTCAGAAGTCACCTAATTAGTAAATAGAGTCCACCTGTGTGAAATTTAATGTCAGCCAGCGGAGGTTTGTTAGAGAACCTTAGTGAACAAACTGCATAATGAAGGCCAAGAAGCACACCAAAAAGGTCAGGGATAAAGTTGTGGAGAGGTTTAAAGCAGGGTTAGGTTAGAAAATAATATCCCAAGCTTTGAACATTTCACGGAGCACTGTTCAATCCATCATCTGAAAATGGAAAGAGTATGGCACAACTGCAAACCTACCAAGACATGGCCGTCCACCTAAACTAACATGCCAGGCAAGGAGAACATTCATCAGAGAAGCAGCCAAGAGGCCCATGGTAACTCTGGAGGAGCTGCAAAGATCCACAGCTCAGGTGGAAGAAAATGTCCACAGGACAACTATTAGTTGTGCACTCCAAAATTTGACCTTTATGTTTGCGAGAAGCCATGTGGGGTCACAGCAAACATGTGGAGGAAGATGCTCTGGTCAGATGAGACCAAAATTGAACTTTTTGGCCTAAAAGCAAAATGTTATGTGTGGTGGAAAACTAACACTGCACATCACCCTGAACACACCATCTCCACCGTGAAACATGGTGGTGGCAGCATCACATTCTGGAGATGCTTTTCTTCAGCAGGGACAGGGAAGCTGGTCAGAGTTGATGGGAAGGTGGATGGAGCCAAACACAGGGCAATCATATGCCACGTAAACACGACCGGTTTAGCCGTCGGAATAAACTCCAACGATTTATCCGACGGAATTCCATTCAAGCGGTCTTGCCTACACACGGTCAACCCAAAGTCCGACTAAAGTCCGACCGTCCAGAACGCGGTGACATACAACACTTACGACGGGACTAGAAAAAGGAAGTTCAATAGCCAGTAGCCAATAGCTTCCGTCTCGTACTTGCTTCAGAGCATGCGTCGTTTTTGGTCCGTAGGAACAGCATACAGACGATCGGTTTTTCTGATAGGAATTGGGTCCATCGGAAATATTTAGAACATGTTCCATTTCTAGGTCTGTCAGACTTTTTGAAAAATGAGGCCTACACACGATCGGTATATACGATGAAAAGCTTCCATCGGAATTTTTCTGTCAGACATTCCGCTCGTGTGTACGCGGCTTTAGAAAGAAAACCTGTTAAGCCGCGTACACACGGTCGGACTTTTCGTCTACAAAAGTCCAACGGACGCTGACGGACTAAAGCTGGCTGGTAATCCGATCGTGTGTGGGCTTCTCCGGACTTTCAACTGACTTTTTTTGCCTCAAATCCGACGTACTTTAGATTTGAAACATGCTTCAAATCTTTCCGACGGACTCGAGTACGGTCGAAAAATCCGCTCGTCTGTATGCTAGTCCGACGGACAAAAACCCACGCTAGGGCAGCTATTGGCTACTGGCTATGAACTTCCTTATTTTAGTCCGGTGTACGTCATCACGTAAGAATTCGACGGACTTTTGTGTGATCGTGTGTAGGCAAGTCTGTTCGTTAGAAAGTCCGCCGCAAGTCCGTCGAAAGTCCGCCAAAAGTCCGTCGAAAGTCTGTCGGACAGGCTGTCGGACTTTTGTAGCTGAAAAGTCCGACCGTGTGTACGCGGCATTAGAGTCTGCAAAAGACTTGAGACTGGAGAGGAGGATCACATTCCAGCAGGACAACAACCCTAAACATACAGCCAGAGCTACAATGGAATGGTTTAGATCAAAGCATATTCAGGTGTTAGAATGGCCCAGTCAAAGTCCAGACCTAAATCCAATTCAGAATCTGTGGCAAGACTTGAAAATTGCTGTTCACAGACGCTCTCCATCCAATCTGACAGAGCTTGAGCTATTTTGCAGAGAAGAATGGGCAAAAATTTCACTCTCTAGATGTGCAAAGCTGGTAGAGACATCCCCAAAAAGACTTGCAGCTGTAATTGCAGCGAAAGGAGGTTCTACAAAGTATTGACTACTTTTCCCATATTTATTTTTAACAAAATTGAAAACCATTTTAATTTTCCTTCCACTACACAATTATGTGCCACTTTCTGTTGGTCTATCACATAAAATCCCAATAAAATACATTTACATTCTTTGGTTGTAACATAACAAAATGTGGAAAATTTCAAGCGGTGTGAATACTTTTTCAAGGCACTGTACATACACAGTTCACAAAGATATGAACCTTTCATAGGTAAGTCTGTATGTTCTGTCTCCTTTGTTGTTTTATGCAAAGAAATACATCCTTAGACCCAGTCTGGACAGTATGGCACCTTGCTGACTCAACAAAATCCACTGGCAGTGTCATCTCACTAATAAGACTGAGGAGTAGAATCCATTGTAGTTTATGTATTTCAGTTTGGTATATTACAGAGAATGTTTTTCCTTGTTTTCTTGTATAGTGAAGTCATTTCTGTCCAAAGCCTTCTTGCATAGCAACAGTGAAACAGAAATGCACCTGGGCATGGAGAGGCTGGGAGTGGGGGGGGGGCTGGTTTAATTAACAACAAAACAAGGAGGGGTGGACAGCAGTGTTCATTTTTCACTAAAACTAAAACAACTGAAATTACTAAAATACGACTAAAACTAAAATGCTATTTTAGTCAAAAGACTAAGACTAAAACTAAATTGAAATTTGACTTCAAAATTAACACTGGTCTGTAGGGCATGTTCACACCTCAATGTAATAATAAATAACATATTAGATTTTTCACTCTAGCAGTATATAATGAGTTTGCAAATTGTAGAGAATTGTTAACTAATGCATTACAATTGAATTACACCCATTAGATTTTAGACGACTAAAATGAGTTTTAGTCGACTAAAATATACTGGAGATTTTAGTCGACTAAAACGTAGGAAAATTTTAGTCGACTAAAATGTACTGGGGATTTAGTCGCCTAAAACAATTGCAGAAGTCTAAAATGGGACTAAGACTAAAATGCCATCTTAGTCCTAAGACTAAAACTAAATGGAAATTTGCTGCCAAAATTAACACTGGTGAACAGCAACATGCCAAATGCTAATCAATCAATAAAATAAGGAGAGTGCTGTGCAAGCACACTGCACATTTATACAAATGTTTGCGTTAAAAAAAGAATGCTATCTACTTTTGTGTCAGGAGCGTGTAGCTCCATACAGAGAGAACTCTATAATCGGAAGATGGTCATATGACTTTAACAGGTCACATAACCAAGTTCTCCTCCTCCCAGCTTTTTTTCTTTTCATTCATTCATTTGAACGGTGCTCTGCTTGTGTTGGAGTCCCAAAGTATAGTGCACAATTGTACAGCACTCCGCAGTGGTATATAAATGTGCATTTTTTTTCTAATCATTTTTAAAGCAGGGGTAAGGCTCCATTCACACTAGCGCATTTTTTGATGCATTTTGCAGAAATGCACGGGAATTTTTTAACATGGGTTCCTATGGAACATGTTCACATCAATGCCTTTTTGTTTGTGTGCATTTTTGGAAAGGGTCAGGGAGTTTTTTTCATGCAAAATGCAGCATTTTACATGTAATAGAATTCAATAGACAAGCATCAAAAACGCAAGTGCACCGTTTTTGAAGCGTTTTTGATGCGTTTTTGGTGCGTTTTTTATGCGTTTTTGCTGTTTTGTTTTTTTTTTTGTTTTTTTTAAAAAAAAATTTAAGACTGTAAAAAGAAAAGTAAAAAAAAACAAAAAAAACGCAAAACGCAAATTGCAGCAAAAACGCGGCAAAAACGCTGCTCAAAAACGTGGCAAGCATAAAAAAAAACCCTCCAAAAACGCTCAAAAGCAACATGCATAGGTGTGAATTGAGCCTAAGGCCATAGAATATTTTTTTTTTATAAATGGGGTCCAAAGTATTATTCATAGTATAGTTTTCTTCTGCTTTAATTGGTTGTGTTAAATGGCTTCAGGAGTTTGGCATGTTTATAATCAGCGTTCCTGCTTTTCTATACCAAGGGAGTTCTTATTGAAATAAACAGATTTTGTGAGGTTACAAAGTTACAGTGTTCAGAACCAGCTCGGGCAATGTGAGCCCTCCTGCATTCAGGCGATATAGCAGTTGTTACAGAAGTGATAAGGTTCTATCTTTAGACCTGAAGCTGGCTCTGAATCATATGTCACTCCAGTATAAAAGCTCCAGGCTATTCCAACTCTTTGCTTTTCATGACTTATAAAGCTATCCAAAAGGAACCTCCGCAGTTTGTTTCCTGTTGCTCCTTCTCTGCTCTGTCCTCCTCAACAAATGGCTATTTTAAATTTTTAGTAACTTCTGCAAAATTACAGCTAACAGCCCAAATAGTGAAAAAGTGTGGTGTGAATCTCGCGCCTATTTAACAAATTTAAAGTGAAGAAGAATAGAAATAAGTTTAATATATATATTGAGCTGCTATCCCCAAACTGAATGATAATATCACTAGTGCAAGTTAAGACAAAATTGGTAGGGAGCACTTACGTGAAAAATAGTGTTCTAATAAAAAAAATGTTAATGGAAAAAATAATAAAAATAAATAATAATAATAATAATAATAATAATAATGTGAAGCACGAGCCTACCTAATTAAAATGTGACAAAAGCTATGGCTGTTAGAATTGACTAAGCGTGATTAGCGCATGCAGCTGGAGGTAGCACAAGCAAGGCATAAGAGTATTGTGGCTCACAGAATTTTTCCAATTATAATTGACCATACAAAAAGCAAAACGTAAGTGCTCCATACCAATTTTTTCTCAACAGCCCAAATAACGAAGTCATTCTAGTTTATTGAACAGGAATGTAGGTGCCCTACAGCAGCAACATGTGGCCAAACCTCCAGCCAGTGGCCCATGGTAATACAGGTCACCACAGGACCAGTTTAGGGCTCAGCAGGTCCACCTGTACACCTGGTGCCCATGGGACATGAGGGCTTAGGTCGCCTGGCTTGTGTTTCATTGAAGAATCCTTCTCTCACTGCCAGAAGGGTGACCTCTTCCCTTAGCCACCACCAGCCAGTCATGTTTGCACTAATTACTTTATGTTACACTCCTCTTGTATTGGTGGCATTTTAGGCCCCATGCACACTGGGCATTCAGAAACCTGTGTTAAGGACATTTGTCCTTGAGAGCATACTGACCTAAATCTTTTTACCCTGAAGTGCATCGTCCATCCACAGCAGCTGTCTGCCTCCCATAGAGTTTCATAGGATGTCGGCAACAGGGTTGGATGATGCACCTACTCTGACAGCTAAACGCCAGAGCCCCATGCACTGCAGCCAAACTCCCATTGTGCATGGAGCCATATAAACTATACTCCTATCTCTTAGGTTGATTGATTACTAGTCTAGCATATTATTAATTTATATTGCCATTATCTGACTGCCTGTAGCCATTGAAATCATACCCACTTTACATGCTAAGACATCAATGCACATTTTGGAGGCTATCCCATGCGTTAGGATGCTTTATTGGAAATAAACATTAGTTGCAAACACATGGCACATCACCTGAACAGCACTTAGCAGGTACAGTCCCAACGACACGACTTAACTTAGTTTTATTCATGTAGCAGGAACATAGTCCCGCGACGTGGTTGGCAGAGTCTAACTGTAAGCGAAAGTGTCTATGATAATAATAGGAGCTGTTCCAAGCATACGATAAAGTGGCAAGCACATACTTGTAAAATGCTTATGATACTGATCCCACTGGAGGTGTCGAAGAAGGGGTGCTACTGGTGCATACCCTGTTTCCCCGAAAATAAGACCTAGGGTGATTGTCAGTAATGGCTGCAATATAAGCCCTACCCCCCAAATAAGCCCTACCCTGAAAAGAAGACCTACAAGGACTTTAACTAGGGCTTATTTGGGGGGTAGGGCTTATATTGCAGCCATCACCGACAATCACGCTAGGTCTTATTTTCAGGGAAACAGGGTAGTAACCGCTAAAACAGGATCTCTGTCCCCACTTTTCCAACAACATGCCCGAGACCTCCATGCTTATCCCAAAGGTAAGCATACACGTGCGTCCTCTGAGTGCTACATCTTATCTCTCCCTCCTTCTCTCAGGTTCCATGCAGAAAAGCCTTTCTAAATAGTTTGGGTGCAGACTAGGGTTGCCACCTCATCCCTTTAAAACCAAACACACATGAATTACACAGGTTCTGTAGCTGATTAAGGTGGTAATTAAACTCACTTAAAGCCTTATCTGCATTAAATCAGCCTCAGAACCTGTGTAATTTATGTGTGTTCGGGTGTAAAGGGATGAGGTGGTAACTCTAGTGCAGACCCTCCTCCCTGGAAAGGGTGGCCACAGGCATTCCTCGATGCTGCTACATGATGTTGCTACCACTCTGGTCTATTCCCCTATGTGAGAACTCCCTATAAAATGGTGGTCACATGATGTACAGTATATTATAGAAATGCAAAAATTGCACACCAGATCTTGCAGGATTGCAGTGCCAATTACAGGCACTCGCTTCCCAAAAAAGGTCGCCTGGAGACAATAATAGGCAACAACATAGTCTCCAATGAGATCCTGCCAGCCTGAGGAAGTGGCACAGCGCCCTTCCCAGGTCGGTGGACATGCTACACCAGTGGTCATCAACCCTGTCCTCAGGGCCCACTAACAGGCCAAGTTTGCAAGATAACTGAAATACATCACAGGTGATATCATTTGCTGCTCAGTGATTGCAGTATTCTAGTCTGCATCTCCCCAAGGTAATACATAAAACCTGGCCTGTTAGTGGGCCCTGAGGATAGGGTTGATGACCACTGTGCTACAGCACTGCATCTGCCTAAAAGAATATCAACAATAAGAGAAATTCAAGTGCAATTGGCACCTGGGGTTATTTTTCTTAAAATAAAGCCCACTGGTCGGGCCTCTCAGTGCTCCGTCAGATAACAGCAGGTGTGAACTGCTTGGGTCTTGTGGTACCAAAGGAGCAAAGTTTCACAGGTAGTCTGATAAAAGCCATCTCCCCACTCCACATGCTCCTCAATGCTTCTTGGAAACTCTAGTGCAAAGGGTCCTTTGGCTCCGTTGTATAGCTGCCGCCTCAAACGACAACTTCCTTGGTTCTCAGCACTCTTCATAGAAGTCTATGGGTTGGCTTGGCTATGGTCCTCCACCTGCTGGCTGAAGGGGATAGTGCAGCCTAACATCAGCATCACAGTGGAAAGTAGAGCAAGGACATTGTCTCCTTCTCCCTGCTGTTGTAGCCCAGCACCTGGCTATATAAACATACAGCATATAGCCAAAAGTATGCAAACTCCTCTCCAAATGAATAAGTACAGGTGCACAAAGCCAGCTCCATAAAGACATGGTGACCTGTATAAGACAGCTTAGAGTGCCGCTTGAAGTGACACTGTAAAGTCCACTGGTGTCTCACACAGCTAATGGGTGCTGGCACCCAAAGAGCTCATCCTAGATTCAGAGAAGGTACAGAGAAGCAACCAATGGGATGATAACAGCCCAAACGCAAGAAGGTAAGATGCAGTTTCAGCATGGCCCCTCCCAGGCCACACCCCTCTTACACAAATTGCCCCACCCACAGGGCTTAGCCATTAGAGGTGGGTGGGATAAAACCCATTAGAGGGGGGTGGCCTTAGAGGAGCAAGGCTGAAGACGCGTTATATTTTCTGTATTTGGGCTGTGTTTCCACACTGGATGAAGTTGCTGAGTTTGGAGAAACTGAAGTGTCCCATACAGAGTCTTGACCTCAACCCAACTGAACATCTTTGAGATGAATGGGAAATCAAGCCTGGTCTTCTTGTCCAACATAGTACCTGACCTCATAAAATGCTCTTTTGCCTGAATTGGCACAGATTTCTGCAGAAACCTTCCAAAATCTTGTGGAAAGAAGAGCAGAGGCTGTTATAGTCATAAAGGGGGATAGCTTTATATTAATGTTTTTTAACTACAGTAAGATCATATATCATATATAACAAGATCATTTACTGTAGGTGTGATGGTCAGGTGTCTACAAACTTTTGGACGTATAGTTTATTTATATTTCACCCACGTATTTAGCTGTTTGCCTGGGGTTTCACTTTGAATATATAAACCCGAACGGAAACTATTGTTCTTTCTCTAAGGCCTGATTTGCAAAGATGCAGCATCACCTGAAATCAGTACAAAGAAATGTAAATTCCACTGCTAAAAATAAATGGCAGCATCCATTTTCATTTAAATGTGCAGCTCCTATGGAAACGTCATATCATGATGGATTGATTCCTGGATAAGCGGTGTTTGCTCTTTGTATTACAGTAACAAGGCAAATGCCTGAGAAAACAAACTCTCCTATTCTCCATAGCCTAGCCTTTGTGTTCTGCTTAATGCAACGATCCCATCTCTAGAAATGTCAAATATCATTCTCTGCAGCTTTCTCCGTCTGAATTCTGACATTTATGAAGAGATTGGACCTCTCTTTCACTAGCAGACCCAGCGGTAATGGGAAAATTGCACTCTATGCTAATGGCAATCATCTTTAGTAGATGAAAGCAGTAACCTACGCTGTCTTATCTGATGGAAGGGCTTCAGGGACTATGTTCACTGGTAGAAGAATGAACGCACCTGAAATGCAGTCTCACTGATGATCTTCATTGTACACATAAGGACAGACACACCAATTGTGCAGACTGTGCAACTGTATAAGACCCTTGGGACTTAGTGGCCCATTTAAGTGATATGTGGGTTTGGTGGATGAGTGCTAGGACCCCTTCCAACTGTCACGCTCTTATTTCTAGCACAGGTGAGCAGCAAGATGCATTCTTCATTATATCCTAACCATTCTCACAATAGGGGGAAGGGTGGGCAAACATGTTTTTGCACTAGAAGTCTGTCATTGCTAGAGGTTAACTGGTAAGCAGTTCTGTACCAGTGTCCTGGAAGAAGCACATATCAACCATCTGCCAAACCCCCCACGCCCCTCAGTCCATCACAAATTGAGGTCAGTGCTCTGTGCAGGCCACTTGAGTTCCTCCATACCACACTCATCCAACCATGTCTATTTGGACCTAGCTTTGTACACAGGGGCATAGTCACGTGAAACAGAAAAAGTGCCTCCCCAAACTCCCCAAGCACATAATTGTCTAAAATATCTTGGTATGGGGTTGTATTAAAAGTTCACTTCACTGAAAAAAACCTGAACTCAATCATTTTGAGGGGTGACCACATACTTTTGGCCATACAATATACAAATTCCATGGAGGTGAGCGGTCCCCAACGGAAAAGTTCAAACAATGAGAGCTTTAAAGGCGTGAGGAGAGAGAAGAAAAAAAAAAAAGGGGGGGGGGGGGAACTTCATTGATCCGTTCACTCCACAGGATGCTCCACTGACTGAGACCAGCAGTGTCTGGTCCCTATAGAAGGAATAGGGAGTCCAGATCTTCCAGTATTTGTAGTCTTGCTTCTTCAGGCTGCATTCACACCTGAGCGTTTTCAGCTCGTAAAACGCCTGAAAAACGCCCACCAAGCAAAATCCCATTCATTTCATTGGCACGTGTTCACATCTGAGCGTTTTTTCACTTGAAGCAAAACGCCCGAAAAACACCTTAGGCCCCTTTCACACTACTGCAACTTTAAAGTCGCGTGATTTTGCTGTCGCACATATATGAATGGTTATCATTGGAAAACATGGGGAACGACTTGATATGCAACTTTGCAGTCCCAAGTGGGAAACGGGCCTTAAGCTCAAAAAAGAACATGAGCTTCTTTGGGGCAGATTACAGGCGTTTTTCTGCTTTTTACATTGGTGACCTGTACAAAATTGCAGCAAAACTGCGGTAATACATAAAACCTGGCCTGTTAGTGGGCCCTGACGACAGGGTTGATGACCACTGCTGTACAGAAACTGAAAGGAGAAGTACAGCCAAAGCTTGTTTAGCTGTATTTTTCCTGTGTGGCCCATTTTAAGTAGACTGGCTGAAGCCCGCTGTCAGCTGACGTCTCAGACCGGGCCAGGCTCGGGTAAGATCGCGACAATGAAGTTGGCATCCGCCCACATGCCTGGACCAACACCCGGCTCATCCTCCCCAGCGAGCCGTCCAGTCCCGCCCCCTCCACAGCCCAGCGCTCCAGTGAGCGAGGGGAGGGCAGAGCAGAGAGCTGCTGACTAACTTTCCAGTTCTGATAACCAAGTGACTGGTGGTGTTTGATCGCTCTGTTCTCAGTGTACAGCTTGTATAACAGTGTAAATTTGTAAAAAAATATAAATGTAAATAATCTCCAGATCCAGGGTGTTATATAAAGGATATAAAAATAAACTAATAAAAAAACCAAAAGATATATAGTAAACAGATGATATATATACTGTATATATATATATATATATATATATATATATATATATATATATATATATATATATTTTTTTTTTTTTTTCCACAAATAAGTAACCCCTATTCACGTGGGTTATAAGGAAGGTTATCACATATGACTAGGAATAAAACATTTCTGATGAAATCAGAGATAGCATATGTTGATCAGATCATCACTATAATCTTGCACATATATTTGCATATTTGTTTTAAGATTAGAAATTAATCACAGAGAAATACATTAAATAACAAAGGAGCACTAATTAACACATTTTCAAAAATCACAGAGAACACCTGTATAACACTCACCTGTGATAGACTTCTTACTTTCCAATTGGGAAGAGTGACCTAATTTGAGGATCGCTCTTCAGGTGACGGAAGTGAATATCACCCTACTGTTGCACATTCACCCGGGAAGAGTGACTCACTGCGGAGGATCACTCTGCGGGTGACGGGCAGCGCCACTGACCCTACATCTGTAATATTCTTTTCTATAAGGGTGCTCCAGTTGGGCCCCCCCTCAAGGGAGGCAGCAGCCCTAGCCCATACCCAAGCGCGGAATATAACAAATTATACAGTCCAAAGCACTTGTATATCAAAGCGAATTTCCACACTCATTTATTCATAGGTCCTTCAGTTTATAGTCCATATAAAAAGATTATAGCAATGTGATAGGTTGTGTAACCATTAAATGTCCATCCACAAATGGAAGCCTCCACAAGGGGATTAGAAGCAAAATCCAGCAGGGGCTACAGAGTATAAAAGAGAAGAGAGGCATCTCTAAGTGTAGCAATATGGTTACATTTAATGAAGGTACAACATTTAGCAACTCACATGGTTGATAATTGAAAGAGGCTGTGAGATTGGGGAAACAAACTCAAGTAGCAGGTGCATTTACAATGAGCTGCACCAGTCCAAACTGTAGTTTTAGGGTGTGGCAGCCTACTTTTAGTGAATAAAGGAAAGCTCACTTATACATCAGTTGCCCACGTAGGGGTTTCTTCCACATAACATGAATTTACGAAAATACCAAGCCACCTGGCTTACGTGTTGGCAGCATGGCTTCTCCTATTACCAGTTCTTTGACTGTGTCATTCAGCTCTCTCAGAACACTTGGCTCTCTAGCCTTCAGTCGCAGTGCCCTGCTGCGTGGCCCACCTCTTGCCTAAGGATTAGAGTTCTCCTGACACCCCTGATAGGAGCCGACCGACTCCTGGGACCGAGACATGCTGTCTCGTGGCTTCTGGATGGGCCCTCTGACCCCTCGATGAGACCTCTGTCTCGTGGCTTCTGGATGGGCCCTCTGACCCCTCGATGAGACCTGTCTCGTGGCTTCTGGCTGGGCCCTGTGACTCCTCGATGAGACCTCTGTCTCGTGGCTTCTGGCTGGGGCCCCCTGACCCTGGGTGAGACCTTCCGTCTCCAAACTGGAAGCCGTCTCCAAAATCAGAGCCTTGAGCAATTCTCAGACCTGACTATATAATGACCCTGTATACCTGTGCAGTGAGCCAGGTTGCAGGCGTCTAGCAAAACCTGGACCCACAATTGAATGTTCTGATTCAGAACTACAGAATCTGGAGAGATGCTAGTTCTGAACCTTGTATTAACCATTAATGAGACTCCTGGATCACCTTTTCCTATAAACTTATAGTGACAGAGCTTCTCTCTGTCACAAGCCACATCTAAGTATGCAGGCATCCGGGGTAAAGTTGTCCGCATAGACCATCCTCCTCACCACCGGCTCTCACCGCGGTAAGTCTGCAATCGTGACCGGGAAGACTACCCTGCAGTAGAGCAATCTGAAAGCGAGGCTGGAAGCGCAGTGTGGAAGGGATGACCTCGATGGCGGTGAGGAGGACGGTCTATGTGGACAGCTTTACCTCGGATGCCTGCATACTTAGATGTGTCTGTTTAATCATCAACCATGTTAGTTGGTAAATGTTGTACCTTCATTAAATGTAACCATATTGCTACACTTAGAGGCGCTTCTCTTCTCTTTTATACTCAGTTGTGATGTGACGCTACTCTTATATCAAGACATCACTTGTATATCAAGTTAAAATCTATTTAAAAATATTGCTTGTCTTGCAAAACACTCTCAGACCAAGTTACTCTTAAACCAAGGTTTTACTGTATTATATAAATAGTCATTAACATACAGCCCTTGTGCCTAACCCTCAACCCTATGGAACAAATTGTGTGACCCTGCGGGGGCCGGGATGACCGACTCTTACATCATCCTGCACCAGCCAATGGAGAGGCCCAAAGAACAGCAGCTAGAAGGAGCTGTGAAGATGCCGATGCTGGTGAGGAACACATCACTGACTTAGGACCATTAAAGAGGAGGTGAGTATAATGACTTTAGTTCCATTTTAAAGAAATATCAAATGAGGCATATTTTTAGGAGACACGAGAACAGTGATTCATTTGTAATGGGCCTGTAATAGTCATAGACTGTAGACACGTTACATGAGAGTGCTAGAGATCTCTGCTGTCTCCTGAAGCATGTCTCCAACAACTCCTGTATCATGTTTGGTCATACATAGTCTCTGGAAATTTCTTGTAGCATGTCCATAGTCTCTAACCATCTCCTGTTGTATGTCTGAAGTCTCTGACAGTTTACTACAGCTTTACATTATGTGCAGCCCTTTGTATCAAGTAATTTGACCACCATAAACTTATTGCACGGTCAAGTAAAATAATAATGATCAAATAATATAAGGTGATTTTGTGTAAATTTTATGCGAAATGTGTTCTAAATAAACACAAACAATATTTTCCCTTTAAGAACTCCCTCCAACATTATAAGCATAAAAGTAATTATATAAAAGCAATTCTATGGAACTTTGCAATAAACTGTAATGTACTTCTACCCATGAACTTTTCCTCCAGCAACCTGCAGCGTTGCAGGTGTTATGCAAATATAATTATACCTTCTACCCGTGCTTCTATTAGCCGATTAATTCTGCATTCTAAAATACATTATTTTCCACTGAAGAATTGTACGAACAGCTAAATCACACATATTTAATGTGTGAAAAGACAATCCGTTCCAAGTGTTGTGATTGCTCATGCAAATGAGCTTTTCTGCCAATGTTTTATTAATGCCATTAAAGCTATTTTATCATTGCTGAATATTTTTTTTAAAACTTACCTTTAATACTGTCGCTGTTGTTATACTGTGCTATTCTCTCTAGGATGGGTCCGACGTTTTGGCTTGTGTGTCCCCAGGGTATTTTTCCAGTTGATGGATCCGAGGTCCAGGCACAGGAATCCACATCAAATGTGCAAGGCAGGATGGTCTCTGTGGAGCAAGCAGAGGTGTCAGTGCATCAGCAAACAGAGATAGTAATAAGAGATTAGTGATAATAAAAAGAACCAGCTAAATCATTTAAGTTTTGGTGGAGTTAAGAGAATATTATGTCAAATATACAGTATATATATATATATATATATATATATATATATATATATATATATATATATATATATATATATACACACATACACAGTATCTCACAAAAGTGAGTACACCCCTCACATTTTTGTAAATATTTTATTCTATCTTTTCATGTGACAACACTGAAGAAATTACACTTTGCTACAATGTAAAGTAGTGAGTGTACAGCTTGTATAACAGTGTAAATTTGCTGTCCCCTCAAAATAACTCAACACACAGCCATTAATGTCTAAACCGCTGGCAACAAAAGTGAGTACACCCCTAAGTGAAAATATCCAAATTGCACCCAAAGTTTCAATATTTTGTGTGGCCACCATTATTTTCCAGCACTGCCTTAACCCTCTTGTACATGGAGTTCACCAGAGCTTCACAGGTTTCCACTGGAGTCCTCTTCCACTCCTCCATGACGACATCACGGAGCTGGTGGATGTTAGAGACCTTGCGCTCCTCCACCTTCCGTTTGAGGATGCCCCACAGATGCTCAATAGGGTTTAGGTCTGGAGACATGCTTGGCCAGTCCATCACCTTTACCCTCAGCTTCATTAGCAAGGCAGTGGTGGTCTTGGAGGTGTGTTCAGGGTCGTTAGTATGTTGGAATACTGCCCCATGGCCCAGTCTCTGAAGGGAGGGGATCATGCTCTGCTTCAGTATGTCACAGTACAGGTTGGCATTCATGGTTCCCTCAATGAACTGTAGCTCCCCAGTACCGGCAGCACTCATGCTGCCCCAGACCATGACATGAAGTATGAGTGGATTTCCTTAAGCTTGGCTGGTATTCTCTTATGCATTTTAACCACGATACTGCACTATTGGAGATTGTTTCCTTTATCCTGAGAGTTCTGTGGACTTATCTCAGCTGGGGAAGTTCCATCATCAGAAGCGGAAGTGAGCAGAGGACCCACTATCTGGTTTGCAGGATTGATTGCCATTATGCTGTGTTGGCCCTTTTGAGGGTCTTGTCCTGAGGTGAGCGAGCATTTCACCTTGTTATATGGTGGAGCACATATTGAAATATGAAGATGCACTAGAGCACTTTATGTGTGGATTGTTGGGACTTTATTTATTTACCTAAAATGTGTTTATGTATTTTTCAATTTATCAATGTTTATAGCAATTTTATAGTAAAGTAGTTTATTATTTGAATGATTGATTGTTCACTATTGGGCAGCGCTATCACAACTTTTTTCTTTACCAATTCCTTTATGGACTCTGGCCAACTCTGCATCCCAAACCATTATCCCCCATTCACATCTGGTGATTTGGGATCGAGGGCGCAATTGACGCTATTCCGCCAAGGATTCCAAAACTGCAATTGTGGCAAAACGCACTTTTAATGGCACCTCAAACATAGTGAGGTTTTGCCACGATTGTCACACAACAGAGTTATGCGGCAATCGCAGCAAACCATATCACGTGAAGCTTGTCATCCAAAAAGAAGCAGGAGCTTCCTTTAGGCAAAAAGCTTCACGCAATGTGGTTTGCCACACCAAACGTGGCAAAACTGCATGATGTTTGAGGTGCCATTAAGAATAAATGGCACCCAAACATGTGTGGAGTGTTGCAGTGAGTTTTGGAATAGCGGGCAGAATCGCAGTGATCTGATGTATGGCCACTGTTCAAGTTCAATTACGTCATCACAAAGGCTCTGCCCATTGCGTTTTGTGCTAATGCACATCCTCAGGGGTCACCTGCTGGTTATCTGTTTTTTTATTTGGATGAATTGGTGGCAGTTTTATTTATATAATTATTGTTTAATTTTATATACATATCTAAATGATTTAGTGGAAGCTATTGTCAAATACTTCATCAAATGTGTTTTTTTATGTATTTATTTACATTTTTACATTGGGATGGATTGTAATTTATTGAATTCGTAGTGGTGATTACATATACAGATCCTTTTAGGGCACTGCATCTATTTTTATGTTTTTTGGATGAGGGTTTTGCATATTGACCTTGTATTGCTAGCAGCCTACTTTTAACACTTCCTCAAAGCGTTGACTTTTTCTTTGCATTTAATGAACAACTCTATGTTTACTGAATGAAAGCAGAGTAATGACAGTAATGATAAAATGACAGAAAAGTATATGTTGAAAAAAGGATAACAGACAATGAGCTATCTCAAAAACTGGGACCACAAGGTGGCAGCCCAATACGGCATAACAGTCCAGTGTGCAGAGAGAAGACAAGAGATGTCTTAAAGTCCAGCATTCCCACTTGGAGATTAACAGTAGTCCCAGTCAGGGCCGGGACAAGGGGTGGGCAGGAGGGGCGGCTGCCCTAGGCACTATGGTATCATGTGAGGTGGGGGTGCCACAAGGAGATTGGGGGAGGGGATTTGTGATGGAAGGGGGAATTTGGGGGGCGTCAGGGGGTAATCTTGTTCTAGCAGGGGAACATTTTTTTTTGAAGGGGGGGGTGTTAAGAGGTGGCTATGTAGTAATTTAGGGGGATTTGTGTTGGGAGGGAGGATAGGGGCAAGATTTGTGCTAGGAGGGAGATTTGGGGGAATTTGTGCTGGGGGGGGGGATTCAAAGTGTGGGGAGAAGATGTGTACTAGGAGGGAAGTTTTAGGGGTAGAGAATTTGTGCTAGGAGTGGTGAATGTTTTTTGTTTGGGGGGTGGATTTGTACTAGGAGGAGGGGGAATTTATGCTTAGGGGGTAAGCATGCAGATTAGTGCTCAGCGTATTTGTGGGGGGAATTCTTGCTGACACATAATGCTCATACATTATGGGGGGGGGGGGGCGCAGTTTGGTATGTTTGCCCTGGGCTCTAGATGACCTTGGACCGCTGGTTCCAATACCTAATATCCTGAAGTCTTCCAGCTTCTTCTGGCTTTCCCCTCAGATGTTAACTATATAGGCCAGGCTTTCTCAACTAATGCCGCGTACACACTCTATCCTAACAGGGGCAAAGCTGGCGCTTAAAGTGATATTAAAGCTGGGTTTAAAAAACAAAAACAAATAAACAAACCTGTTATACTTACCTGCTCTGTGCAGTGGTTTTGCACTGAGCTGCCCCGATCCTCTGCTTTTTGCATCCCTTACCGGCTCTCCTGGCTCCTCCCCCTCGAGCAGTGCCCCCAGAGAAAGCCACTTTCCCGCTCACTCCCGAGCCGCTGCTCTATGCGTCCATAAGACACATATAGAGGTCGGCTTGGCGCCATCCCCTGCTCTCTCCTCCTTGGCTCCCTGGCTGTGATTGACAGTAGTGAGAGCCAATAGGCACCCGCTGCTGTCACAGCCAATGAGTAGAGGGAGTACCGGGACAGTCAAGTCTCTTGTGCACATCGCTGGATCGAGAGGGAGCTCAGGTAAGTATTAGGGGGGCTGTGAGGGGAGCAGCACGAAGAAGGTTTTATTACCTCCATGCATTGAATGCATGGAGGTAATAAAACCTCAGCATTTACAACGACTTTAGCTAAATTTTCTAGCAAGTTCAAAGGCACAGTACAAGTAAATAAAAAATAATTTATTGTTTAAATACAATTGCAATCAGTGTAAATTTCGTCGACTAAAGCCAACTAAAACATTTTAGTCGACTAACCTAATACCATTTTAGTCAGCTAAAATACGACTAAAACTAAAACATTTGAGAAAAATGACTGAAATGACTCAAAAGACTAATGCCCTGTACACACGACCGGTTTTGCCGTCGGAATAAACTCTGAAGGTTTTCACAACAGAGTTCTGACAGGATTCTGCACAAGCTGTCTTGCATACACACGATCACACCAAATTCCGACCGTTCAGAACGCGGTGACGTACAACACGTACGACGGGACTAGAAAACTGAAGTTCAATAGCCAGTAGCCAATAGCTTCCGTCTCATACTTGCTTCAGAGCATGCGTCGTTTTTGGTCCGTCGGAACAGCATACAGATGAGCGTTTTTTTTTCGATAGTAATTTGTTCCATTGGAAAAATATAGAACATGTTCTTTATCTAAGTCCGTCTGAATTTTCGACAGGAAAAAGTCCGATGGGGCATACACACGGTCGGAATATACGATGAAAAGCTCCCATCGGACTCTTTCTGTCGGAAATTACGCTCGTGTGTACGCTGCATAAGCCTAGAACTAAATTGAAATTTGACGTCAAAATTAACACTGGTCTGTAGTGCATGTTCATACCTCAATAACATAAATAATAACACATTAGATTTTTCACTCCAGCAGTATATAATGAGTATAAAGATCTAAAAAGAAAAACTTCTGCGCTACTACCTGAAACTAAGTGAAAAAATGAAATGAAATGATAGTGGTGATGTATTCTTAGTGATGCTGCAAAATCAAATAGTGAACACCTTACACTACTAGTAAACTAAAGAGGGCACAATCGTATTGGACTGTGTAAGTGATTCTGCGCAACACAAAATGAATAAATGCATAAACTACACACCTTAATAATGAAATAACAATCCCCTAATGGGGTAGAGCAATATGTGCAGATTAAAAAACATATAACAGGTGCATCATGGTGAATAAGTGCTAATCAATAAAAGTCACTCAGTAAACGCACAAAACATAAGCTGTGACTGGTGGGTGAACATGCGTTGCTAGGTGATCTGGTGACTGTTCGTGGTAACGGATACCCACTCGGGGCTCCCAGAACTCTCACCTCTATGGCACAATAAATGTGCCTGTGTGCTTCCAATGGGTCTGTGGTCACTCTGGTGCAGTGATGACAATGGCGTCCTACTCCTTCTGGAGGGAGGGGGGCGTCACTTCCTCTACTTGGCAGGGGTAATTCAGGGCCCTGAAGAAGTCACGTGATATGACGCAACGCGTAGGCACGCAACCGGAAATACGTTAGTGCGGACCGGAAGTGACGTAGCGAGTATCGCTATAACGCTGTTCCCATCGCTGTTTTGGCGTTTTTTTTTTCGTTTACGTTTATGTAAGCTGATTTTTTACCTTTAATAAATCCATTGGCTTTAACTTTATTACACTATTGGAGTCTTTTCAATTACCCCTATATGGAGCTTAACAGTCGGAGGAAGTGACGGCCCCCTCCCCCAGAAGGATTAGGATGCCATCACCATCACTGCACGAGAGTGACTACAGACCCATTGGAAGTACATAGGCACCCTTACTGTGGAATAGAGGCCCTGCCAAGTAGAGGAAGTGACGCCCCCCTCCCTCCAGAAGGAGTAGGACGCCATTGTCATCACTGCACCAGAGTGACCACAGACCCATTGGAAGCACACAGGCACTTTTATTGTGCCATAGAGGTGAGAGTTCTGGGAGCCCCGAGTGGGTATCCGTTACCACGAACAGTCACCAGATCACCTAGCAACGCATGTTCACCCACCAGTCACAGCTTATGTTTTGTGCGTTTACTGAGTGACTTTTATTGATTAGCACTTATTCACCATGATGCACCTGTTATATGTTTTTTAATCTGCACATATTGCTCTACCCCATTAGGGGATTGTTATTTCATTATTAAGGTGTGTAGTTTATGCATTTATTCATTTTGTGTTGCGCAGAATCACTTACACAATCCAATACGATTGTGCCCTCTTTAATATAATGAGTATAGAAATTGTAGAGAAATGCTTAAATAATGCATTACAATTTAACTACACCCATTCAATTTTAGATAATTAAAATTAGTTTTAGGCGACTAAAATGATTTTAGTCGACTAAAATGTCATGGAGATTTAGTCGACTGAATACGACTAAAACTAAAACAATTGCACAAAATTAAAATGGGACTAAAACTAAAATACCATTTTATTCCTAAGACTATAACTAAATCGAAATTTGCTGCCAAAATACATGATTGCAATGCTTTGGTTGGTGACAGGGTCTCTTTGAAGTACCTTCGAAGTATGTTACGTCCAACATAAAAAAAGACAGTTGTACAGGAAATTGATAGAAATGGAATTGGATCCAAAAGAGGGACAGTTGTACAGGAAGGAGATAGTGAGGGACTTGGATCCAAAAGAGGGACAGCTGGGAGATAATGATATAGTATCCACTTCTGTTACAAGCATTGGGAATAAACACAGATCGGAGGATAGGAGTGTCATTACTTTGTAACATTGCATGTCAAATGCAATAAATGTCATGAATTCAATTGAATGAAAGTTAATGCAAATAATTAGAAGCCTACTCGTACAACCAATAAAGAATATACATGGATTATATAAATACCAAGGAGGATTATACAGACTGTAATCTAATTGCCAATATGTTCTCACAAAATTTCACTACCTCGAGTGGTGCCTGGGATCGATATTGCTGTAAATATGGATTATTTATCTCAACCAATTAAAAACTCACTCAGGGTAAACCCAATGTTGCCTCTTTAATCTAATCTCCGATGTCAGGCTGGCAGCCATAGACTGGTCAGTGATACTAATTTAACTTTATCAGTTCCAGCTCTTGGGAGAACATAGAAAGCCAAGCTTCACATTATTAGTGAATTAAAAAAAAAAAAAAGGCCACAGAGCCTTAAAGTGGTATTAAACCAAAAAATAAAATGTATTATCCTGTATCCAGAGAGTCCCGGAGCTAAGGAAAGGAGAGAAATGGGCGCAGGGACGGCATGACATTTGCTGGACTGCACAGTTGCCATTTTAAGATTAGTGTTTTCCCCTTTTAGAAAGGGGGAGGGGCTGGGTGAGGGCGGTGCTCAGAGCTGAGGAGAGGAAGAGAGAGGGGGAAGTGACATCAATTGTAGAGCGAAGGAGGAAGCGATTCCCACCCACCCGCCCTGAGTTGGTTAAAAAAGGGGGGAAAGGACAGGTCAGGTTGACCGGCAGTGTTGGGTCGCTGGAGAAGGAGAAGATAGAGGTTACTTGTATGAACATGTTGTACCCATCCATGGGATGGGGGTTGTTTTTATGGTACCCATCCATGGGGATGGGGGTTGTTTTTATGGTACCCATCCATGAAAGGATGGGGGTTGTTTCTGGTACCCATCCATGGGATGGGGGTTGTTTCTGGTACCCATCCATGAAAGGTTGGGAGTTGTTTCTGGTACCCATCCATGAAAGGATGGGGGTTGTTTCTGGTACCCATCCATGAAAGGATGGGGGGTTGTTTCTGGTACCCATCCATGGGATGGGGGTTGGTTATGGTACTTTCCGGTTACGAGGGGTTAACCGGGAAGGGTTAAAAGGGGTAGGTCACTGCGAAGGTTGGGCACCGTCTCCGAGTCAGGGGTTTCCGACTGGAGGCCTAAAGTTTAAAAGAAGTTGTTCGCAGTGACCAATCTATTTGTTTCCCTTTATGACACTAAAAGTATATATATATTAAAGTTGAATGGTTATTTATGAAGATGTTATTTAATTAATGTTATAATTCATTAATAAAAGGCCGTCAAGGCCATTTACTCCAAAAACCTGGTCAAGTCATTTGTGAAGGGTTTGGAGGGGGAGAAGTTTGGTGATAAAAGGTATATCAGGAGACTGGGATTAAGTCCTACATATGTCATGCATATCCTGTATTACCCCTGTCACCCAGCCAGTGTCATTAGTACAGTGTCATTAGTACAGTATTAAAGCCACTAGCGAGGTCAGATAGTGTCTGTTAGAGACAGGCCCCTTTCACACTGGAGCGGGAGGAGCGTTGGCGGTAAAGCGCTGCTATTTTTAGCGGTGCTTTACCGTCGGTATTTGGCCGCTAGAGGGGCGGTTTTACCCCCTGCTAGTGGCCGAGAAAGGGTTAAAAACCACTGCAGAGGCGCTTTGCCGGCGGTATAGCTGCGCTGTCCTATTGATTATAATAGGCAGGAGCGGTGAAGGAGCAGTGTATACACTCGGCTCCTTCACCGCTCCGAAGATGCTGCTAGCAGGACTTTTTTTCCCGTCCCTCGGGGCTTTCACACTGGAGAGACAGCAGCGGCTGTTTCAGGTCGGTTTGCAGGCGCTATTTTTAGCGTAATAACGCCTGCAAACCGCCCCAGTGTGAAAGAGGCCTTAGCATCCCTCCCAGCCAATGTCAGTTAGCACCAGTCCCTAATTGCCCATCACACTATCATGGTCACACTATAAGTCGCTGATCACCGCCATTACTAGTATAGTGTCTGCCCAGGTTTGTATCCTGGTCACGGTCAGAACTATAGAACACAGTCACCTCCAATAATATAGTGTCCCCAAAAACGCAGTGTTAGCAGGATCAGCCCTGATCACTGCCAGCACTTGCGACCATAGCTCCCAACTGTCCCTGATTTTGAGGGACTGTCCCTGATTTAGAGGGACTGTCCCCGATTTGGAACAATGTCCCTCTGTCCCTCATTCCTCCTCATTTGTCCCTCATTTGGTCTTTTTATCTATGAAAAAGTGTTTATTAGCGCTAAACCTTTCATCTGATTTCTAAATTATGCATTTGTAAATTCCAAAAGGAAGAGTAGTGGGAAAAAAAAGCACTTGTGGGTTTAACTAATCTTGTTTTTTGGAACAATTCTCCTTTAAGGGGGCGTGGCAAGGGGTGTGTCCTATGCCTGCATACTTTTGCTGATAGGTGTCCCTCATTCCCATCTCAAAAAGTTGGGAGGTATGCTTGCGACATGTAGCGGAATACATTTTGGCCTACAATTTTGAAGAAATTTGACCTTATCGGATATGTTTTATAACAGAAAGTAAAAAATATCGGGGGGAGGGGGATTCAAAATTTTTGGTCTTTTTTTGCGTTTATGTAATAAAAAATAAAAAAAAACAGTGGTGATCAAATACCAACAAAAGAAAGCACAAAAAATTGTATACATTTCGTTTGCGTACAGCATTGCATGACCGATGAATTGCCAGTTAAAAGTAGCACAAAAGTAGCTGAATAGCAAAAAATGGTCTTGTCATTAAAGCGAACCTTTAGTCATTTTTTTAACTTTCCATCTATTAAATCTTCTGCCCTTGTTGTTTTAACTTTGGATAGTAAAACATTTTTTTCTGCCAGTAAATACCTTATACAACCCACTTCCTGTTTCTTGTCTGGTCATTAGCCTAGGCTTATGACATCATGCACAGCTCTCTCTCTCATTCTCGTGAGAGTTTGCCAGGAAGGGAGGGGGGATGAGTGATAAGGGGGCCAATAATGAGAGCTGCAGAGCTGGAGGTGTGCCTCTGTGTGTCTGTGTAAATCCAGGAAGTGAACAGGCAGCTGATTCAGCTTCCCACAGTTAAAATGGATGCAGCCAGACTCTCTCTATTTGGCAAGTACAGAATCACAGTATATATAAAATAATATGCAAAGTGGTTGGAGGGAAGCTGCAGAATAGAAAAAATGTTTTTATTACAAATTATGTGAGCATACTGCAGTTCCTTTTCAAGAAGAAACTCTAGCAATTTTTTTTTTATATAGTTAGCAAAACAGAATAATAGGAAGCACCCACCATTAGCAGGTATGCATCCTTCACTGAATGAAACGTCATCTATGGCAATGTACTCAGAGAAGACTTCGCTGAAAATAGTTCCTTTGATGGTAACCTGCAGAAATGAAAGTGTGTTATGTTATTAATACATTATCATTATTGTTATGATCATTATTATTATTAGATTGTGATTATTATTATTATTATTATGCAGCACTTACAGGCTGGACCATAATTACACATCAGGCTGCCCTTAAAGCAAAACTAAACTCTCTCAATCTATTAAACTATTTTTAATCCCTAGCATTAGTAAATACATAGGGAGGTATAATATATTTACTTGTTTTAAACTTTTTTTTACATTTCCTTAGTTTCTTCCTGGTTTCTGGCCTAGGCCAAAATTATGTCATACATCCCAGGAGTCTTCATGGCATTTTTTTTTCTTTCACCTAGAGGAGGAGGGACTTTCTCAGCTAAGTACGCCCTCCTGTCTGCATGCCTGAGCCAAGGCTAGATGGATTCCAGGAAGTAAACGCTACATGAATCATCTGCCCTTACTCAACATGGCTGCAGTTAGAGATGCTAGGGGGTGTTTTTCAAAGTGATTTCTCAACAAAATAAAGCATGGAGATATGGGTGGATGGGGAGATTGGTTTGAATATTAAAAATGGATTAAATAGTGTTTTCAGTTTGTGGTGCTCAGATACAGTTAAAGCTGTAGTAAAGCCCGCTTTGTAATTTTTACCTACAGGTAAGCCTATGATAAGGCTTACCTGCAGGTAAAATGAATAGCTCCTAAACATGCACCGTTTAGGAAATAATCACCCTGGATCCAGCCGGAAACCTCGCTGGCACATGCGCTCTGAAGGTCCAGCATACCTTGCCGGATCTTCAGAGCTCTATGTTGAACCGAGGGCTCCCACGCACGTGTGCGGAAGTGACGTCATCGCGGCTCTGGGCAATCACACAGCTGAATCGTGAAAACCCGGAAGAAAAGCCGGGGGGAGATGTCAGCCCTCTCGGCTCATATACAGTTAAAGAGGTTGTAAACCTCTCTGTGAACGTTGTACCTATAGGTTAGCCTATAATAAGGCTTACCTATAGGTACTGTAAATATCTCCTATACTTGCGCTGTTTAGGAGATATTTACTGCGTTTTGCACCAATGATGTAATTGACGCATGCGCTGTGAAGAAACAGCCTCCCCGTGCCGTTTCTTCACGAGCGAATGCCGTGATTGGCGGCTCCCACGTGCATGCGCCCGAGTGACATCATGCGGCTCCGGCCAGTCACAGGGCCGGAGTCCGCGGCAGCGGAAGGAAGAGGCGCAAACATGGATGCGGCCTGCAGCGGGGATGGTGCAGGGCTTCGTTTGCAGGTAAGTGTCACATAATGTGCTAGTATGCGATGCATACTAGCACATTATGCTTTTAGTTTGCAAAGGACGGAAGTAAAACTCATCAGGGTTTACTTCCTCTTTAATTTCCGCTTTATTCACTTCATCTCTCACATCTGCACACCCCCTATATTATATAGCAGAGCAATGTTTACATCTCTGCTATGAGCCTGTTTATTCAGCAATAACCATTGTCATTACTTGAAGTGGAAATTAAAAGCAGAAGTTTACAACCTCTAACCCTCCACTGCCACATTTGGCACTTTTTTTGGGGGGGAGGGAGTGCCTGGTTTTGACAGGTACCCACTCCCACTTCCAGTAAGATCACAGCGGCAATCTGAGTTGAAGTTCGCCCCCTCCTTTCCCCCGCAACCTTCTGGTTCACATCACAATTCCCAGAAGACTGCGGCACCAATTACAAAGCACAGCGAGGCTTGTGCATGCGCAGTAGGAAACCAGCTGTGAAGCTAGAAGACTTCACTGCCGATTTCCCTTAGTTAAAGTGGATGTAAACCTGAATCATGAAATTTGAGCAGGGCACATATATCTGTAGTGTTTACTTATCTCTCTCCAACACACTAAGTCCTGTAGCTTTCTCCTGCTCAGTTCTTCTGTTATCAACATGATAACTCCTGACAAGTTCTCTGTCACATATGATAAAAGCAGCCGGAATTTTGTGTTGGGGAGGATGCTATAAATAGATTAGCAGAGGCCTGAACGATTCAATAAACAGATCTAAAAGTATCTACCTATGAGGAGAGGGGGTGTGTGCCTTTCCTACAATCAGCTGTCTTGGCTGTATGCCCAGGCTTCACTTCAGTGTTAACCGGGAAGAGAAAATCTCTTTCTAAACAGTATATAAAACTGAAGACAGCAGCTATACATGTAACACTTATGTAGGGAGATTTGTTTCATCCCCGTGTATCATCTGGGGCCGTTCACTTCACTGGGTATAGGAGAGGGCTTACATCCACTTTAAGATGCCGGTGCCTGGACCCAAAGTCGATTGAAGAATTGGCTTCGGTGAGGACATTGCTGGATTCCTGGTCAAGCAAGTGTCCTTATAATAAAAGTCAGCAGCTGCAGTATTTAACTTTTTTTTTTAAGTAAACAAAGTATTACATATATAAGATTTTTAGAATAAACAAGACTTTTTTTGGTGAAAGTTTTTAGACTATAAATGTGTCATTTGGACAAAAAAATGTAACACCAAGACCCCTTTCACACTGGGGCACTTTTCAGGCGTCTTAGTGCTAAAAATAGCACCTGTAAAGCGCTTGAAAAGTCACGCCAGTGTGAAAGCCCGAGTGTTTTCTCTCTGGGGCAGTGCGCTTGCAGGACGGGGAAAAAAAAGTCCTGCAAGCAGCATCTTTGGGGCGGTGGAGGAGTGGTGTATACACCGCTCCTCCACCGCCTCTGCCCATTGAAATGAATGGGTAGCGCTGCCAAAGCGTCTGAAAAGCGATTCTGCAGCGCTGCAATGCGGGGGCTTTTAACCCTTTATTTGGCCGATAGCGGGGGTTAAATGTGCCCCACTAGCAGCCGAAAAGCGGCTCTATAACAGTGGTAAAGCGCCGCTAAAACTAGCGGCGCTTTACCGCTAACGCCCGCACCACCCCGGTGTGAAAGGGGTCTAAAAGAAAGCACTTTATTCTACTTTGATCAATGTTAGTTTAAAAAAAATGTTCTTACTGTAGGTTAGAAAAAATGGCCTGTTTAAAATTACAGAAAAATCATAATTCGGTTCGGGTTCACATATGTGCGGCCGCGGTTTTCAGCCCGGGGTCCGGTGCGTTTTTGTTCACCTGTTCAGGTGCGGTTCAGATCCGAATATTTGCCTGAATTCGCACCTGAACCAGACCCAAAAACGCCTAAGACCCTTTTGGAAACTGCACCACGGCTGCCCTGGACCTGTGTGAATCAGCTTCATTGAGAGCCCATCACACTCACATATCATGCAAATTGGATGCGGTAAAAAACGCATCCTACTTGCATATATGTGAACCCAGAGATGAGCTGCTGGTCTGAACCCAGGATTGGTCCAAATTTAGTTTGTTCCTTGGTTTAGCAAACAACCAAATTGATGTTCGGACGGGTCAAGCCTCCGTCGGTAGCGGGAAGTGTACTGCACCAGCTTTTAATTTTTCTGTGTTGTTTTGTACGGCATCAGATTATTACTGTTTGGTACTTTGCTGGCATCTAGTGGAGGTTTTGGGCCGCTGCAACTTGTCTACGGTGTGATTTTGGTTTCTCCCTCTGTCCTGTCCTCCTGTTTAGTGCTAGTTAGTTCCTACCTATAGCCTCCTCATTTCTTCCATGATCCCTCAGTCAGTGTTAATTATTCACAGAGACAGGGCTTAGAAAAGTCATTGTTTTTATACATCCTCTGTACTGCAATTATCTGTAGTAAAATTGCGTTGGATTAAACTTCTGCGTCTTATTGAAGTGTTACGCTGCCTGTGGATGGTGTTAAGTCAGCAGGTGACCATACTGTCCATGCAGACTGGGTGTAAAGAGATATAGCAATGCTTAAAGTTGCATTTGAACCAGAACCAGAAGAGATACATTAAGCAACGGTATTACTACTACTGTTGCAATTGATGGCTTCCCCTCAGGCTTTACAAACAGAAGTAATCGGCAGAGCTGTCATTTGCTGGCAATTTAAAAAGCATTTTTCTTTTCTTTGTAAATATCAGTTTTGCTGCAGTAGGTTGTGTATATACAGATGTGCCACTTCACAGGCAGGTTGAGGGCATCCCCCAGGCACATTATTTAAATGAATTCTGAATTTTTAATGCTGCCCTTTAAGTAGTATTAAAATCACTGCTCCCGGCCAAACATTTGTTTTAAAATCCCTGTCCAAGGAAATGGAAATTACTATTTGTGACATTTACCTCCCATTGATGGTAATGGGGTTCATATTCAGCACCTGAGCTTTGGTCGTGTTCTGCAAAACTTCCTCAGACCAAATCCAGGTAATATTTGGCTCATCTTTAATTATGATTCTGGTACAAAGCACTGCAAAGTTATTGACAAATGAAATAGCGGCGGCCGAGAATCAATCACTAGTCCCTTGCGTTGCGGCCTGTCCTGCAATATGGGAAGATGTGGTGGTGGGTTAGCTGGTGCGGTGGACTTGAAGTTGATGGGCACAGTGACACTGATTGATGGGCACAGTGGCTCTAATTGATGGACACAGTGGCTGTATTTTGATGGGCACAGTGAGGCTGCTTTCTGATGGGCACAGAGAGGCTGCTTTCTGATGGGCATAGTGATGCTGATTGATGGGCACAGTGATGCTGAATGATGGGCACAGTGAGGCTGCATTTTGATGGACACAGTGACGCTGATTGATGGGCTGCATTTGACGGGCACAGTAACAGTGAGGCTGCAATTGTTGGGCGCAGTGAGGCTGCAATTGATGGACACGGTAAGGCTGCATTTGACAGGCACAGTGAGGCTGCAATTGATGGGCACAGTGTGACTACAATTGATGGGCACAGTGAGGTTACAATTGATGGGCACAGTGGCTACAATTGATGGACAAAGTGAGGCTGCAATTGTTGGGCACAGTAAGCCTACAATTTATAGGCACAGTGAGGCTACAATTGATGAGCACGGTGAGGCTGCAATTGATGGGCACAGTGAGGCTGCAGTTGATGGGCACCGTGAGGCTGCAACTGATGGGCACAGTGGCTACAACTGATTGGCACAGTGGCTACAATTGATGGGAACAGTGGCTACAACTAATGGGCACAGTGAGGCTACAATTGATGGGCACAGTGGCTGGAATTGATGGGCACAGTGGCTGGAATTGATGGGCACAGTGGCTGGAATTGATGGGCACAGTGGCTGGAATTGATGAGCACAGTGAGGCTACAAATGATGGGCACAATGAGGCTACAATTGATGGGCACGGTGGCTACAATTGATGGGCACGGTGGCTACAATTGATGGGCACAGTGAGGCTACAATTGATGGGAACAGTGGCTACAATTGATGGGCACAGTGAGGCTACAAATGATGGGCACAGTGGCTGCAATTGATAGGCACAGTGAGGCTACAATTGATGGGAACAGTGAGGCTACAATTGATGGACGCAGTGGCTACAATAGATGAGCACAGTGGCTGCAATTGATGGGCACAGTGAGGCTACAATTGATGGGCACAGTGAGGCTACAATTGATGGGCACAGTGAAGCTACAATTCATGGGCACAGTGAAGCTACAATTGATGGGAACAGGGGCTGCAATGGATGGGCACAGTGGCTGCAATTGATGGGCACAGTGAGGCTACAATTGATGGGCACATTGATGCTGCATTTGATGGTTTTTTTTTTAGTATTTTTCAGAATTTTTCAGTTTGTTTGCCGCCACTGATTGCACTCAAATTAGGAAAATCCCTCAGAGCTTAGTAAATGTGGTAAAGCGCTGCTGATTTCCATCATCTAATCATGTGTAAATAAAAATGTTTTTTTATTTTCCTTGCACCTGATTGGGTATTTTTTTACAAAGTAAGGCCCCTTTCACACGAATGGACCGTATGTCCGTATTTCATCCATCCGTTTTCGGATGAAATACGGACATACACGCATCCCTATGGGATAGCGGGTGTCAGTGGATGTACATCCGCTAACACTCGATATCATCCGGCCCCGCTATTGTCCGATTCTGCAGACAGAAGAAAATCCTATTTTTCTATCCGTCTGCAGAGTGGATCGGATGAACACGGACACACGGTCCGTGTTCATCCGATCCCTCATAGGGGAGAGCGGAGATCTGACAGGGCGGTCCCTGCACAATGTGCAGGGACCGCCCTGTCATCCGCCAGCTCAGCGGGGATCAACGGGGCCATCACCGCTGAGCAAGCGGATGTTCACAGGTCAGATCAATACAGATCTACACGTGTGAAAGGGGCCTAAAGCTTTGAATGCAACTGTAAGTGCACAGACTATTTGCCTTTAGTAAATCCACCCTTTGTATCTCTTTATTTGGTGTCTGAACAGTATTAATAAATGCTGTGTAGGAGCCTATTTTTAGATAGCAACTTCTGCAACTCCTATATTTACACAAGACTCCTGCCTGCCATTTTGACAGCCGGGAATTGATGGAATATGTGGGCAGAAGAGGGGCAGAAATGGAAGTGGTACTCCATCATCCCTGTGTATTTCTATGAGGCTTTTGTGTGTATTAAGCATGTTCAGAATTCTCAACTGGGTAAATAATAATGCCCGGTAGTATAAGCTACACCGCCTTATAATAAATTATATTAGAATTTGCAACAGGAGGTTTCATGGTGTCTGCTTTATATGTAGAGCTATGTTTCACATGAACAGAGAACCAAACAAGAGAAAGGGGAGATGTTTCTTATGTTTTCTGACTCTCAGCATTTCCCTGTACCCCCTTTCCCGCTACAGTTTTCTTGCTGCATTTAGCCAGATAAGAAAGAGGGACATAAAATAGGGAAAACCACATTAGAATAGGAATGTTTGAGGTTTGGTGTTGCTCCCCTTTAAGCCACCACTTTAAGCTCCCACAAACAGTGCCCGTTATGTGCAGGGCACCATCTAGTGGTGAAGGAGAGAAGCATTGGCTAATACTGTTAGAGGAGAGGTCAGAAGAGCAGAGTTTTGTTGATTTTTCTATGATTTGGGCCAAAGGAGGGGGAGAAAACACACATAAATGCTTGATTTTTTTCAAGTTCTCTGTACCACGATTACAGCCATTTACATCAGAAAAGCAGTGTTTTGTGAATTTGCAGTGGGGTTATGAAGATGTACCTAAATAGCCAATGAAGTTGCCATTGCACATTTCCTATTCTGGAAATGTTAGTTGTTGGCTGTCTTGCTGACCCTCTTGTTTTGGGTGTCTGACTTTAATTAGCATTATTTTGATCAAACTTATTCCAGGTTAGTAACTGGGAAAGTTTTGAAGCCACGGGATCAGTATTACAGCCAGGTAACCAGTATTTTTAGATGTGCAATGTCAGCTTTATTTATATTTGGAAATGTTTGCTTTAGATTGACATTTTAGATAGAAATTTTATCTGCTGGAGTACCTCTTTAATGAAAGATCTAAAAGACTTATGCCCCGTACACACGGTTGGACATTGATCGGACATTCCGACAACAAAATTCTAGGATTTTTTCCGACGGATGTTGGCTCAAACTTGTCTTGCATACACACGGTCACACAAAGTTGTCAGGAAATCCGATCATTCTGAACGCGGTGACGTAAAACACGTACGTCGGGACTATAAACGGGGCAGTAGCCAATAGCTTTCATCTCTTTATTTATTCTGAGCATGCGTGGCACTTTGTGCGTTGGATTTGTGTACACACGATCGGAAATTCCAAAAACAGATTTTGTTGTCGGAAAATTTTATAGCCTGCTCTCAAACTTTGTGTGTCGGAAAATCCGATGGAAAATGTGTGATGGAGCCTACACACGGTCAGAAGTTCCGACAACAAGGCCCTATCACACATTTTCCGTTGGAAAATCCGACCGTGTGTACAGGGCATTACTTTGAACTCCCCCCCAAATTGACTCCCTTCTCTCCTTGTAGGCCCTGTCACAGGTATTTTTTTTCTATTTTTTTTTTTTTTTTTACTTACCTTTTTTTCGGATGTCTTCATGGCAGTCACACAACGTCACAGTGTTCTCTTTGCCTTGTATCCAGGCTGGGCGGCCCTCTCTGATACCAAACTGGGAATGAATGGTGCTGAGTGTTATTTAACCTGGAACCCTGAGGACATCTTGTGGCAAAGTAAATGTGCTGCAGATGACAGCTCTGGGTTGAATGTAAATATTGCAGCCCAGGCTGTTTTTTTTCTATCATTGACTTGGGGATCTTTTAAGAAAAAAAAAATAGCCTTAAAAATAGCCTAGAGTTGGCTAACCTATTCAATAGAAAAACTATTCAAGATAACAATGGGTACCTGTGCATACTGCCTTTTTCTTCCTTCTTTCCTACAATCCCCCCAAATCAGGCTGCTTGATTTTCAATGTTGACATGCAGCACCTGAATGTTCCCACTATTTAGTGCCCAAAAGTTCACTTTAAACTCTGGCAGCTGAAGGAGACAGTTCCATTATGCACAGTGCAGCGACTGTTAACTGAACTGCTAATTACTGCAGCTGCTGTATTTCATAGCAGATACTACAAATGTTCTTCTTGCTCCAATTAATTTATTTATGAAGCACAACCTAACACAACCTCCAACTAGACACACAGAACTAGCTTCACTCTAAAATGATTTGCATTTTTCTCAGTTTAAAGACTTCAGTTTGTAAATATTAACTGTGCTGACAGAAATTCATTTAATTCATTTTTATTTTTAATCATTTTGCTGTTTGCTTCTAATACAACATTGCTTTGAAAAAAAAGGCGAAGTTATTTCAGTTTTACATGTTGCTTAGGTCATATTTTCATGACAATAAGTCATTAATCTGTGTGCAACCACCAGAGGGCACACCTGAGAACAGTCAGCATCCATCTATATAAAATGACATTGTTCTCTAAAGGGCTAGTTCACCTATTCACAAAACAGGAAAAGGTGAACTAACTCTCAACACCCTCGCCATACCATCGGTTCTCCCCTTGGATGATTATCTTTCACTGCCCATGCTAGTTGATGTAACGGTCTAGGCATTTGAAAGCCAGACTCTTCTGTACCCTTCCTTCTTCTGGGATGTTGGGACAGCTCTGAGCAATTCTGATCAATGTTCGCGCATCACCATGATGCTACACAGCCTGGAGGCTGCAGTTTTCAGACCACTACACTGGCAGTGTGGGCAACATAAGATAATCAAGGAAGGAAATATGGGCAGTAGGGACCTGGAGTGCGGGGAGGGTAAAGTAAGTTAATTAATCTTTATATTTTTTTTGTAAACCCTAGATGGATGACATTTATTGTATAAATCACTCTCTCTGTTACAGGTGACACCCCTGGCCGGTGACACGGCCTCACTCAAGGCATAGAGGAGCAACTTGGTCTTCATCAGAGCATCCCTCAGGGAGTGATGGACCAGTGACCCTACTGGACTAGACGTGGCCTTCAGGATTACCCCATCAAGGGGTTTTGCTGGAGCAGGAAGGGTACCTTCTGGGGAAAGGGTTCAAATGATGCAATTTCAGGAGGTCAGAGTCCAGGCTGGGGTTAAGGCAGGTGAAAGGCAGAGAATAGTCAACTGTGGAAGCCTTACAAAGAATGCAAGCACAGTAGTGGAAATCAAGCAAAAAACTGAATCTCAGGCACAGGGTGGCACACTGGCCATGGTGAATAAAGGAGTTTAAATGCCTTCTTTGTTATTGAGCCTGCTCAGAGTTGAGGGTGCACACCAATGCATGCCATAGCCAGAAAGGAAATGGTCACGGAATCAGCAGTGTATAGATACTAATCCACAGACCAATTGGCATATACTATAGGTGACCCAAAAACATGCAACATGACATAGTGGTGTTACCCTCTGGCTATACAATGCAGCAATCAGAAGAATGTGTGAATCAGAGGACTGGCTGAGCAGGACTATAAAATATTTGGCTGGAAAACAATTCAATGCTATGTATTTCATCTGTGTATTTAGCGCTTTGTCTGGAGTTCCATTTTAATTATTGTTTATTTGGTTTTCAGTGACAAATTCAGTTTTATAGACTGTCCTGTTCTCCATCCATTTCTGCACTGTGTCTGCTTTGTTAATTTTCAGTTTTCAACTGAAGTGTTCTCATTTTTGTGAGCTATTACCCATCGCCAGGTGCTTGCCAATGTTCCCCAACTATTTATTACAAAATATTTACACTTCTGCCAAAGAAATATACTGTGCGTTGACATTTTTCTGCTAAATTTTATGTCCCAACCAGTCAAGCACATCGAAAAAAAGATTTGTGTTAAGTCAGTACGAGTTTGATGAATACGCTAATGCTGGGAGTTTGCCATTAGGGTGCCATATGCCCCAGTTGAAAGGGAATTTATAGGATTTAATGGTATTTAATGCACTTAAATACAGGATTTAGGATAATATAGGATATTTTTATTATTATTCATAATATATATTATAAAATAATAGAATATAGCATTTAATGTAATTAATGGAAATGTATAAGATTTAATGGGGTTTAATGTACCGGTATTTAAATATTGGATTTAGGACAATGCAGGATACAATATATTTTATTATTATTATCATGATTATTATATAACACGATTTAAAGTATTTAAATGGAATGTTTGAACATAAAATTGATCAATTAGATTTGAATAGCTTTATCAATATATGTTAATGTTTAGATGGAGCCTTCCTAAATCAGAAGAAATCTGCATGTCTCATGTCATCCCAAATCTTAATGATAAGATTACAGGATAGTGGGTGGGTTTATGAAAATCATTTCATCATTGCCCCAGTGCCAACTGTCTGTCCAGAACCACTGGTCTTCTGTATCACTGACCCCCAAAGGAGCTGCTGGTTTAAATTGGGTCTTTGCCGCTAGTCTGCACTGGGCCTCGCGCCCAGCTATATATGCACAAGTCATTTAGTTCTCTTTTTCAATGCTTTTTTTATTGAACAACTTGAGCAGTAGCGGGATGGAGGGTTTAAGGGAAAGTTTAGATACCTTGTGCAGATCACTGAGGAACTTTTGAGATCCCGTAGACAAGTACTCCTTCAGTCAACAGGTCTTGCTCACCCGGATAGGCCTCTCTCACTGGCCTAGCAGCCGGAATGATGCACAGACAAAAGTCTCTGCCACAGACTTGATAGGAACAATAATGGTTGAACAATCCTCTGCCACAGGATTTAGTATTAGTTGGACGATCCTCTGCCACAGGATTTAGTATTCGTTGAACGAACATAGCAACACAGTACCAGAACCTTTAAGCTGACCCGGCAGTACTGTGAGGTAGATTTGGTTAGGATGCATCCTCCAATTGAATCACCAGGTTCCTCTTGAGATACCAGCCTTTTCGCTCGGTCCTCTCCAAGATGAGTCCTCCCTGGATCTTTCAATTGCTCGGCTTCTTCCCGCAGGACAGACAGCACAGGACCACCTCTGAACCAATAGGCCCCAGATAACTTCTGGGCCTACTTGCGGTCACATAGCCTCAGGCCAGCTGGACCCCGAGACAGAAAAGAAGTTGTCACATACCTTAGGCCAGGAGGTGAGAGAGCGAAAAATATGGCATCTGCCCCTTAGGTATCCTTTGCCAGAATGCACAGCAGTGTACCACTCCCACTGGGCTGTTTCTGGGAAAGAAGGACACTCAATACACCGACAGTGTGGAGCTGCACGCAACACAGCCAATGCTGAAACAGTGGCTAATTTAGCCATAACATTGAATCTGAACTGTATACAGAACAGATAACACACTAAATTTACATGAAAGCGCCTGGTCAACAGGAGCAGGGCGCTACATATATATGTGGAAAAAGTACAGGAGCGCTGTTCCCATACATTCCTGCAGGACTCGAGCCCTGCTTAAAAAGTCTTCTAGCGAACCCACCCAGCTGTACCTCAGCAGGAAAGATTCTTTGAGCATAGAGCATATATTCTCTGCCATAGGTTGTTATAGCTTGCTCAGGCAGGGTGTGCTAGAGAGCTATTATTCAATGTTATGAGTGTTTGATAGTCTGGCCAATCAATGGGCTTGGGGAACCTGCTGATGCATGCTGGGAGAACTATTAAATACCTGGGACATTTCCTAAACTGTTTTCCTTCCTGGGCTTCTGCCTAGTGAGGATAGAATACAAAAGTCTCTTCTAGGTCTTGGCCTAGCCATAGAAAGAGGTAAGGATCATCCCTCCTGAGAGGAACTCCTGAAGGTAATGTGTGCTTTAAAAAAGAGCGTAATGCCGCATAGACATGACCGGACTTTCCGTCAGAATAGACTCCAACGGTCTTTCCAACAGAGTTCTGACGGAGTACCGCTGAAATAGACTTGCCTACACACGATCACACCAAAGTCCGATCGTTTGGAACGTGATGACGTACGACGGAACTACAAAAAGGAAGTTCAATAGCCAGTAGCTGCCCTTGCGTCGTTTTTGGTCCGTCGGAATATCATACAGACGAGTGGTTTTCCCAATAGGAACTGATTCCGTCGGAAAGATTTGAAACATGTTCTATTTCTAGGTCCGTCAGAATTTTAGAAAGAAAAAGTCAGATGAAACCCACACACAATCGAAATGTCTGACGGAATGATTCCGTCAGAACTTTTCTGACGGAAAGTCCGGCCGTGTGTATGCGACATAAGGCTTGGAGGAAACAACCTACTTCTGTCCCCCACATATGGGGTGATTGATGACTGGTTGAGTAGCTAGTATACAATGAAACCTTTCTGTGCTTGCCTGTCTTGGAAGATAAATTTTAAAGCAGAGGTAAAGGTTGCCGGCCGTCTTCATTGGCCGGTATGAGATGATGTCACTCCTGCATATACTCAGGTGCCAGTCATCCCAGCACACAGGGATCAGGCAGGCACTGTAAGCTGAACTGCACATGATGAACGTGAGACATGTGGGAAACCTCTGAATAAAGCAGGCTCTACTGTGCTTCACACAAGTTCAATGCAGGGCTTTTTGGTTCATTTTCACATACTTCACCATAACTCTTATGGTTACACTTTTTTTGTTAAAGGATAAGTTCACTTTTTTAGAAAAAACTAACAAATGCATTTTTTTGCAGGTTAAACATTGTGCATTTATTATTATTTTTTTTTGGAGCCTGTAAAGCATTGCACCAGCGATCAGCAGATCTATGGTGCCATACAGGTCTCCTGCAGACCTGTCAGAGTAGCTGTGTGCCCGTACATCCTGTATGGGTAAGCGGATACAATCAAACAGGGAGAATCAGTGAACTACCACGGCGCTCCACAGCGCCATGATAGTACATTCAGAACTGCACGGTGACAGCCGCAAAGGATGTTGGGCTTGTAGTTCATTCACACATAGAGCTGTGCGAATGAATGATGCGGCCATGTATTCCGAAGCCCTGCACAGCCATGCTGTTTTCTAAAAGTGACAGCCAGTACGGGAAATTTCTCCCTATACTGCTGTCTACAAGGAGTGCGGAGATCGGGCAGCAGCTGCAGCGCTGGGACATGTTATATGTTCCACCCTAAAAATGGTTGGAACCTGTAACATGTTCCCAAAGGTGAACTTATCCTTTAGGGCTAGTTTACACTTGCTTCAAAACAAGGCTTTGGACACGCTTTGTTAAAGCTCTCTGAACGCCAGTCAAAGCTCCTGTCACTAAATTAAATGGTTAGCTTACAGTCCTGTTTACACCTGCTTTTTCTTGGTGCTTCGATGAGGCTTCAATGAGGCTTCGGTGGGTCTTTGGTGGGGCTTCGGTGAGGCTTTGTAGGGCTTCGATGAGGCTTCGATGAGGCTTCCGTGGGTCTTTGGTGGGGCTTCGGTGAGGCTTTGTGGGGCTTCCATGAGGCTTCAGTGGGTCTTTGGTGGGGCTTCGGTGAGGCTTTGTGGGGCTTCCATGAGGCTTCGATGAGGCTTCAGTGGGGCTTCAAGCAGGCTTTGTCATAGACTTCTATGGAGGCTTTGAAGACACTTTGAAGCACCACTGAAGCTACATGGGGTATAATTTTTGAAGCGAAGCTGAAGCAAAGCAAAAGCAGGTGTAAACAGGACTGTAAGCTAACCATTTTATTTAGTGACAGGAGCTTTGACTAGTATTCAGAGAGCTTTAACAAAGCCTGTCCGAAGCCTTGTTGAAGCCGAAGCGTAAAGCCGAAGCCCTTAATGCTTTAATAGCCTTGTTTCTCTGCAAAAGGATTTATTTTGTGAACACAGGGCCACTCATTTTGTTCATTGCATGTGCAGATCTTACTTCCTGATTAGCAGTGCTACACAATGGGTATGCTTTACTGCTCCATATCAAAATGCAAGTCAACATGCTCACTGATAACTATGCACTCACAGAGGAATGGATATCAGATCTCAACAAGTTTTGAGAGAGAACGTGCAGGGAGAGCTCCCTCTAGTGGGTAATCCACAACTCTCTGTGTTTAATACAATAAAGTGTAAGAGCCAACATTTAATAAGTCATATAAAATAAAAAAATAAAAAAGGTAAGCAGTGAAAAATTAATTTTAAATGTGCCCCCACTGAAAATACAACATACACTTCTTTCAAATAGAACTGAAATCCCCAAAAACAAATGGGTAGCAGATACAGTTATTTGTCAGAAGATACTTTGTATAAATGTATAAATGTAGGGAACTTCTTTATAAGTCAGCTAACAATTGTCTAAACTGGTATACAGTATGTAAAATGCCAATAGTTTAGCTGAGTGAGGGCATGGTGTTACTTTGGCACGCATGCACCAGAGTTATCTCATCAGTGGCAATGCGATGACCAAAGGCAGAAGACACCAGACCAGAGGATGGATTGGAGAACATGGCAGCAACAACAGGGAGGGCAGATCTTGCATCGCTGGAGAACAGGAAATATATACAGAGAGCAAATACAGCTCTAAAGGAGCAAAGCACAGGAATGACTTGTTATCCAATCAGCCAGCTTGGGGTGGGGACATGACCAGGCTGTGTTGTTTCTCTGTAACAGAGAATTGTAAAGTCACACTCCTGGACGCACTGTACGGCAGAGGTTTGCAAATAAAAATAATGTCTAAATAGAACTGCAAGAAAATAAACAGCTTCACCAAATCAGCCTTCTAGACTAATGTCACGTACACACGGCCGGACTTGCCAATGGGCTAAACTCCGTCGGCATTTCTGATGGAAAGATTTAGAACATGTTCTATATCGGAGTCCGTGGGAAATGCCAACAGAAAGAGTCCGATGGGGGATACACACGGTCTGAATGTCCAACCGAAAGCTCCCATTGGACTTTTTCTGTCGGGAAGTCTGGCCGTGTGTACGTGGCATTAGATATTACAATCTGATAACTGCTACCTTTCTATTTTTTGTACAATACAGCATAAGTTGGTTAGCATAAGTGGAATTCTTCTAAGTGTATATAAAGTCTAGAGTTTATCTTTAATTTGTATATAATAGGTAAGTGTTCAAAACCCCTGACAGTTTATTGTACTATTTAATTTATATTACTAGCGCACGCAGTGGTATTATCAAGTGCAAATTTTCATTAAAAAATACACTAAATTTCATTTTAGGGCATACAGATGCAATAAATTACCTACTTTTTGGGAAAATATAAAAGATAAAGTTCAGCTGAGTAAATAGATACCTAACATATCAAGCCTTAAAATGTTTACGCCTGTGAAACCCTAAATTTTCCATAGGTAATGCTGTAGAAGCCCCTACAGGTCATCAGTTTAGAGGTAACCGTGAAAAATGGGCCTAGAATTATTGCTCTCACTCTGACATGCACAGTGATATGTAAATAGCTTCTTCCCCCGCCACAGCAGCCAGGAAAAGGGATGGCAGGACGGCTAGAAGTGGCATTGTACAATTCGCTTATGGGATCTTACTAGCTAGGGTATATAAGTGAACGGACGTTCACCGGTCTCTCTCCTCTCTACCAGGCAACACCTGCCATGCAGCTCCTGGACCTACAGGTAGGACAGCGGAGACTAGGATGCATGGCAAGGAGGTCGCTGGGAGGAAGGCACACTTCTAGGGGTCTGTGAAAGCGATCAGGTGGCTGTAGAGCCACCTGATCATTTTCACCTGAAAGCCACAGTCCACTTGTGAGATATATACACACCTGGAATGTGTGCAAAACCTCCTGATGCCACCAGCATGTGCCACACATTGGTGGCAGTAAGATGTTTTTTAATTCTCGTCCCAGAGACACAACAGGATATTAAATCCCTAACAAATGATTAGAACTCCCCTCTTAGACAGTTGTTGCCAGAACAGGTATGCCCATTAGAAGAGTTCCCCCCTCCCACCACTTGTTTTGATGATGAACAAGGTTCTTCAGTAGGCCCCCCAGCTAAGCCTAGCTGACACCTTAATATCTTCACTCTGGTTCCTCTAGTTCTCTCTGCCCTTGGGCAGAGCCCCTGAGCAGGGATTTCCTTCTGCAGGAATGAGCCCAGGAACTCTGCTCTCCAGGCCTCAGACTACTTATGGGCTCCCCCTCCACCTTCTGGGCACACCTCCTCAGGGATTGGTTGGAGTCCTATAAATATTCAGTCTGACTGTCCTGCTCCTCCTCTCCTCTCCTCCAGATAGACATGTGCACTGCCAAAAAATGTGTCAGTTTTTGTTTCATTCGTATTTATTTTAGTTTTTCAGGTGATTCGTTATAATCACAATTCGTGAATTTGTAGATTCGAAAATTCATAAATACGTAAATTCAAAAATCCGAAAATAAGAAAGATTTTTATATAGGTATTGGAATTTCCTTTCAAATTTGGCTGTTAATGAATGTAATGAATATGAATTTATCCAAAGTTACGAATTATCCGAAATAACGAATGCAGCATCTAAACAAGTGGAACGGAACATATTAATAATAAATAATAATAATAAATAATAATAATAAAAAAAGTTTTTATTATTATTATTATTCATTTTTTGAAATTCATTACGTTTCATTCATTTAGATACAGCATTCGTTATTTCGGATAATTCGTAACTTCGGATACATTTACATAGTTACATAGTTACATAGTAGGTGAGGTTGAAAAAAGACACAAGTCCATCAAGTCCAACCTATGTGTGTGATTATGTGTCAGTATTTCATTACATATCCCTGTATGTTGCGGTCATTCAGGTGATTATCTAATAGTTTCTTGAAGCTATCAATGCTCCCCGCTGAGACCACCGCCTGTGGAAGGGAATTCCACATCCTTGCCGCTCTTACAGTAAAGAACCCTCTACGTAGTTTAAGGTTAAACCTCTTTTCTTCTAATTGTAATGAGTGGCCACGAGTCTTATTAAACTCTGTTCTGCGAAAAAGTTTTATCCCTATTGTGGGGTCACCAGTACAGTATTTGTAAATTGAAATCATATCCCCTCTCAAGCGTCTCTTCTCCAGAGAGAATAAGTTCAGTGCTCGCAACCTTTCTTCATAACTAAGATCCTCCAGACCCTTTATTAGCTTTGTTGCCCTTTTTTGTACCTGCTCTATTTCCAGTACATCCTTCCTGAGGACTGGTGCCCAGAACTGGACAGCATACTCTAGGTGTGGCCGGACCAGAGTCTTGTAGAATGGGAGAATTATCGTTTATCTCTGAAGTTGATCCCCTTTTTTAGCAGCAGCTTGGCATTGCATGCCATTGCTGAGCCTATCATCTACTAGGACCCCCAGGTCCTTTTCCATCCTAGATTCCCCCAGAGGTTCTCCCCCCAGTGTATAGATTGCATTCATATTTTTGCCACCCAAATGCATTATTTTGCATTTTTCTACATTGAACCTCATTTGCCATGTAGTCGCCCACCCCATTCATTTGTTCAGGTCTTTTTGCAAGATTTCCACATCCTGCGGAGAAGTTATTGCCCTGCTTAGCTTAGTATCATCTGCAAATACAGAGATTGAACTGTTTATCCCATCCTCCAGGTCGTTTATGAACAAATTAAATAGGATTGGTCCCAGCACAGAACCCTGGGGAAGTCCACTACCCACCTCTGACCATTCTGAGTACTCCCCATTTATCACCACCCTCTGAACACGCCCTTGTAGCCAGTTTTCAATCCATGTACTCACCCTATGGTCCATGCCAACGCACCTTATTTTGTACAGTAAACGTTTATGGGGAACTGTGTCAAATGCTTTTGCAAAATCCAGATACACCACGTCTACGGGCCTTTCTTTATCTAGATGGCAACTCACCTCCTCATAGAAGGTTAATAGATTGGTTTGGCAAGAACAATTCTTCATGAATCCATGCTGATTACTGCTAATGATATCATTCTTATTACTAAAATCTTGTATATAGTCCCTTATCCTCCCCTCCAAGAGTTTACATACTATTGATGTTAGGCTAACTGGTCTGTAATTCCCAGGGATGTTTTTTGGGCCCTTTTTAAATATTGGTGCTACATTGGCTTTTCTCCAATCAGCTGGTACCATTCCAGTCAATAGACTGTCTGTAAAAATTAGGAACAACGGTCTGGCAATCACCTGACTGAGTTCCCTAAGTACCCTCGGATGCAAGCCATCTGGTCCCGGTGATTTATTAATGTTAAGTTTCTCAAGTCTAATTTTAATTCCGTCCTCTGTTAACCATGTAGGTGCTTCCTGTGTTGTGTCATGAGGATAAACACTGCAGTTTTGGTTACTGAAGCCCCCCGATTCACTCGTGAAGACTGAGGAGAAGAATAAATTCAATACCTTTGCCATCTCCCCATCCTTTGTAACCAGATGTCCTTCCTCATTCTTTATGGGGCCAATATGGTCTGTCCTCCCTTTTTTACTGTTTACATACTTAAAGAATTTATTGGGATTTTTTTTGCTCTCCTCCGCTATGTGTCTTTCATGTTCTATCTTAGCCGTCCTAATTGCACCCTTACATTTCTTATTGCATTCTTTATAAAGTCTGAATGCTGAGGATGATCCTTCAACCTTGTATTTTTTGAAGGCCTTCTCCTTTGCTTTTATATGCATTTTTACATTGGAGTTAAGCCATCCAGGATTTTTGTTTGCTCTTTTAAATTTATTACCCAATGGGATACATTGGCTAATGCCCTTATTTAATATGCTCTTAAAGCAAACCCATCTCTCCTCCGTATTCTTTGTTCCTAATATTTTATCCCAATTTATGCCTTTTAGCAAGGTTTGTAGTTTAGGGAAGTTGGCTCTTTTGAAATTCAGTGTGTTTGTGTTCCCTTCATGTTTCCTATTTGTGTGATCTATACTGAAACTAATTGACGATTTGTATTCGTTACGTTCACTAACAGCCAAATTTGAAAGGAAATTCCAATACCTATAATTAAATAGTTAGTAATAGTTGAGTTATTATTAGTTAGTTAGTTATTTCATATTTTCAAATTTTCAGGTTTTCGGATTTTCGAATTTAGAATTAACGAATTTACGAATTTTCAAATTTTCAAATTTACGAATTTTCAAATATTTGAATATTTGAATTTACGAATATTTGGAAAAATTTGTTAAAGGGGTTTTCGTTAATTTGGATATTTCTGAATTAACCACTTCAGCCCCTAACTATTTGGCTGCCCAAAGACCAGAGCTTTTTTGCGATTCGGCACTGCGTTACTTTAACTGACAATAGCACGGTCGTGCGACACTGTGCCCAAACAAAATTGACGTCCTTTTTTTCCCACAAATAGAGCTTTCTTTTGTTCGTATTTGATTGCCTCTGTGGTTTTTATTTTTTGCGCTATAAACAAAAAAAGAGCAACAATTTTGAAAAAAAAACGCAGTATTTTTTACTTTTTGCTATAATAAATATCCCCCAAAAATATATAAAAATAACTATTTTTTTACTCAGTTTAGGCCGATATGTATTCTTCTACATATTTTTGGTAAAAAAAACAAAATCGCAATAAGCGTATATTGATTGGTTTGCGCAAAATTTATAGCGTCTACAAAATAGTGGATAGTTTTAGGGCCTTTTTATTTTTAATTATTTTTTTATTAGTAATGGCGGCGATCTGCGATTTTTATCAGGACCGCAACATTATGGTGGATACATCGGACATTTTTGATACATTTTTGGGACCATTGTCATTTATACAGCGATCAGTGCGATTAAAAATTCATTGATTACTGTGTAAATGACACTGGCAGTGAAGGGGTTAACCACTAGGGGCAGTGAAGGTGTTAAGTGTGTCCTAGGGAGTAATTCTAACTTTGAGGGGGCTGGGCTTGAACACACAGGACAATGATCACTGCTCTTGATCAGAGAGAGCAGTAGATCACTGTCCTGTCACTAGGCAGAATGGGGAATGCTTTGTTTACATAAGCATTTCCCCGTTCTTCCTCTCCGTGACACGATTGCGGCCACCTGGCGAACATCGAGTCCGCGGGACCTGCGGTCACAGAGACTGCGGCGGTGCGCCCGCGCTCGCGACTTCGCTTCTTAAAGGGGACCTACCTGTACGCCCTTTTACCTGCCAGTGCCATTCTGCCGATGTACGTCGGCGTGTGCTGGTCAGCAAGCGGTTAACAAATGTGTTGAAAATTTGTTAAAAAACTAATTTGGAACGAAACAAATTGCACATGTGTTGGAATTCATGAGTTAATATCATATTTCTGCAGGTTTACTTCCTGGTTGATACAGCCAGGTGGCCTAAGTTGGAACCAGTTATACATCAAAGCTTTGTAGTATATCAGAATAACAATGACTTGGCTCAAGCCCACCTGCTGTGATATGTGTGATTACAAGCTTCAAAGAGAGCTTGACTGGCAGAGATAATTGATGAGTTGAGATACAGAAAAGCAGCTAAGATTTGACCCAGGTCGGACAGTGGCGATTCATGGACAAGTGCTGTCCCCTAGTGGACAATACAGCATGCTTCCTGGAGAATGGATAGATATTAGGAATACCTCTTGGCAATATCTATGGGGAGGAGGTAAGTGGGGGTGGCTAGGAGTAGGCGTGTATGTTTGCGTAAAAAGAGCATACACAGGCAAATAGCTCTCTCTCGTTCTTCTGATGCTGGCTCTGCCATCTTGAGACCTTGCTCTGAATGCTGGCCTGGGCCTAAGCCATGCGGCACAGAGCTCTTTCTTTCAACATCTTGAGACCAGCCGAGGAGTCTAGCTAGAGGATGTGATAAGTATATTCTTTTATTGTGTTCTGATTGTAAGCTTTGTAACATGGTAATTCCTTTTAATACTTTTATGTTAGTTTCCTAATTCTGCTGTTTAATATATTCCTATTTTGTTGGGAAATAAATGTAACATTGTTTACTAAGCAGATGTGTTTGCTATATCATTGTGCTTATCAGACTCTTATAGACTAGCTAATTTATAGGGATAGGCAATTTAATACATGTATGCAATAGTTCTATAGGATATATTAGATTGTATAATATTGCACAGGTTACATCAACATGTCTAGTAGCAGAACAGCAGCCTGTGAAACACTGAACAGCCCTAAGCAATCAACCCCTGCTCCACTGTTTACAGAGAGCTAAACTAAATGTACCCAGCAGCCTACTCTGTACTAGGAGGGTGATAGATGGACAGCTTAACATATGTTGATCTTCCCATTCATTTTTGTTTCAGAACGGATAGAAATGGTGAATCTGACTAATGAGGGCACAGACAGAAATAAAATATTGACAAGGTCCTTCCCTACTCAATCCGAAGCCAAAAAAAAAAGTTTGGGTTTTACATATACTTTAAACTCTAATGCCCTGTACACACGGTCGGATTTTCCGATGGAAAATGTGTGCTAGGACCTTGTTGTCGGAAATTCCGACCGTGTGTAGGCTCCATCACACATTTTCCATCGGATTTTCCAACCCACAAAGTTTGAGAGCAGGATATAAAATTTTCCGACAACAAAATCCGTTGTCGGAAATTCCGATCGTGTGTACACAAATCCGACGGAGAAAGTGCCACGCATGCTCAGAATAAATAAAGGGATGAAAGCTATTGGCCACTGCCCCGTTTATAGTCCCAACGTACGTGTTTTACGTCACCACGTTCAGAACGATCGGATTTTCCGACAACTTTGTGTGACCGTGTGTATGCAAGACAAGTTTGAGCCAACATCCATCAGAAAAAATCCTAGGATTTTGTTGTCGGAATGTCCGAACAAAGTCCGACCGTGTGTACGGGGCATTAAACCTCTTCAATGTGATATTTTGGCCATCTGGTGAAGTTATTTAGAATTTTGTTGGCTTTCTTGAAAGGAATTTCCCGTACTCTAGCTGGCACATACAGACCATAAAATGTTTACATGATAAAAAAAGCATTAGTAACATTTTCCAAAACAAAAAAAACACAAAAACCTCCTGAGTTCTTTATAAAACATGAAGAATACGATTATTCAAACAACGCTGCATGCGTTAAAAATATGCAATTAATCCGTCTATGAAACCTTTTTTTCTTCCTTTCTGTTTGGTAGTTCTGACAAAACAGAAAAGTTAGACGGTCACATGCATTCCCGTGTGAGTGTCAAGTTTTAATAAACCAAGTCCCCGAAGGAGGCTTTATTGTACATGAACTCAGCTGTATACCAGCACCTGGCTTTCGCTAATGCAAATGATTCCCAAAATGCTCTTCAGATATTTCCAAGTGCAAAGAATTGTTTGGCAGTCGGGGAGCTATTGTTAGAAATCAAATAAATGCCTTAGCGCAGCTTTTTCGCTGAGGTTTATTTCGCTTCCTGTAATTACCTGCTAAATGCCAAAGATTTCAAATGATGAAGTACAAATAAAAAATAGTGTATACCCTACACAAAACATAAAGGTAGAAAGGTTAGGCCAATATTGAGAAAATATTCAGGAAGAAGGATTATGTTTTCTCTTTTTGTCGCATGATCACAAAATAAGCTCTGGATTTCTAGCAACTTGCCAGCACAGGACAGCCTAATATAGTTTTAATGCACTTTTAACACAGTTAAATGCACACATTCCTTACATTTTATGCAACCTGACTGCATAACAATTGTTAAAAAAACCTTAAAGAGAAGAATTGCTCTAACGCCATAGAGCCACTACAGGCTCTGGAAGGATCCCGACAATAATGTTAGGATCCACCCAGCTGCCTAAATGCCAGCTGGCCAGCCCCCTCTCCAAGGCTCTCCAGTCACTGCTCTCTGTTCCTGGAAGATTGGGAACTGAGCGATCAATGGTATTGTGATCGCTCAGTTCTCGGGTTTAGAGCCAGAGGGGACAGTTGCATCACAGCAATGCTGCATCATGGAGGTGAGTGTGTATGTTTGTTTGTTTAGTACTCCAAACTTATGCTTTAACTGGGTTTTTATATTTTAAAGACTTATTTTTTTTCTGTCTTAAAAACTGTAGAAACCCTTTAAAAAAGCATTTCATCCTAAAGTAGAATCTCAGATTGAGGTTCCCTGTCCCTGAGAAAAGGAGAATGTGAAGTAGTTGGGGACCCCTTCGTGTCCATTATTTTTTTTTTTTAAAAAGGAGAAAAGCTTGTGATTACACCCCACGCTGTGCAAATGTTTTGATCCTTTAGGTCAGCAGACAGACCTGTTACAGCAACACTGATATTTACAAAGACAAAATGTCATTTAAATTGCCAGAAAATGATAGCCTCGGCCACTTTACATCTGTTTGTAAATAAATGGCTGGAGATTCCCTTCATCTATACCAGACTCTTTTGCTAGCTGAGGATATAATATAGATGTTGATAGGAGACCCCCACTCAACCACAGCGGCATTGCAGAGGTATAGGAAGTCAAGAGGAACATGATTCCTCAATGCTTTCCTGAGTCAGTGGGGAAGCTATCCAGTTGGATGCTGCCACCCCATGGGACTCTAGCGGCCATCTTGGGTCAGGCAGAGTCTATTTAAGACCCTGGCTCCTGGGCTTGGAGCATGTTTGTAGTGTAGGGACAAGTCATCCGTCTGTCAGGGACAAGGGATAGCAGTAGGGAGAGGTTCCAGACTAGTAGAGAAAGGTGTCAGGGCTGTGCTCAACCCTTCCTTCTCAAAGCTGGCCGCTCAGCTGTCGGATAATTGCCAGCTCCCATCTCTTCACAGTGACTCACCTGTTGATGATATCCTGCTCGTCAGTTCTGCCTACTTAAGCTGTCCAGTCCAGATGATCTCTGCCTTCGCCTTGGTCACATCTGAAGAAACGCTCTCCTGTGTTCCTGTTAAACACTTGCTTGGCTGACATTCCTTCTGGCTCCAGATCCTGCTTGCTGTTCTACTACGCTCCTCTCTGGCTCCCTGACATTTTGGCTTGTCTGACTATCCATTCTGGTTCCTGAACTCTGGCTATGTTTTGACTACTTTTATTCTGTTTAACTTTTTTTATTATTATTAAACAAGTGTGATTTAACTATACTTCTGTCTCACAGTCTGATTCATGGTTTCTGACAGAAGGATAGGGACAAGTCATCCTTTCTGGAAGCCTTCCCATCTGAGCACAGACCAGCCAGGCCGCATTCCGCCCCTCAAGACAGTCGTTGTCGGCACATCCAAGACCTGCTCTGCTACACATCACTGTTACATCCTGTGAGTGTTCGCGGTCAGGTGCCTTCCCGCCAAGCCTGTTGTGGATTGTGAACTTTATCGTTAATACAAGTTCTATTTTGGCAACTGGAGTGTTTACTGAGAAACAGTTTCCTGCTTAGGTAAAAAATGAGGTGCAGACACTGCGAGTCCTTAACAACCAGTAACATCACCGGCCCCATTTGCTTTCATGGCCTGGAATCCCGGTCCATGTAAGCAAAGAAGTGGGGTGATGGTGACATCACTGACCAAAAATGTCCATATTTGGTCAGTGGTGTCCCCACATCCCCACCCCTTTGTACATAAACCTAACTCCAGGGAGCTGTATATGGCTTCACAGTGTGAGGCGAGCAGACGAGTTCGCAAATGAACTGAATTTTGTTTTGTTTTTTAACTTTTTCTGCAAAGGATGTCTCAGAAACTTGTGTGTGTTTATTTGCAACTAACTTTATATTTGTGAATGTGTAGGGGTATTGTGTCCTTCTTACTTATTCGTGTAAAGGGACTCTCTTTATCTTAAAGGGGGCTTCCAGATAAGTCCTACCCCCACCCAGCACCCTCACAATCACTGAGCCAAGGTAGTAGGGAAGGGGCCCTTGTCCTCATCAATACGGGCCCTCCTCCATGTCAAAGACATGTGGCCTGGTATGGTTGATAGAACTCTTCAATGGCCAGCCAGGTTGCATGATCGGATTAATGGTCTGGTATGGTTTTGGGTTGGGACCCTATGCCTTTTTTTTGGCACAGGGTCCTCCTTAATATCTGTATCAGATCCAAAGGGATTGATATTGATTTTAGGGGAAGGGTGTGCTTTTTTTGGGTGAGGGGTTCTTTTTTGCTCTTTCCTGGGGGTGTTCCCCTAAAATACATAACAAATCTAATGTCATTTTTTTTACATATATAACAAAAGTGACATAGAAAAATGATATTAATTTATTTTTCCCTGCAAGCTTTCTTTATTTTGTAAATAATGCTATGGGAACTTCCCTCACAAAATACATACCAAACCCTCATCCTGCTTGAGGAGGATGGTCTAGTATTTTGGGAGATCCCCATTGCATTATTAACAAAAGAAATACTACTATACTACTTTGTTTTTATGGTAGAGATGTATGACTTCACAGACAGGTTTAGGGTACCCCTAAAGCTAATTTTTTTAAAGGAATTTTGCGTTTTTAATGTTGCATTTTAAGCATTAAATTCACTCTCCTTGCAAAACAGGGTTTTTTTTGACAGTTATTGAATGGGTACATATCCCTTGGGACAGTGCCAAGTCCCATTTGTGCTTTTTTTGAGTAATACTAAACACACATTCTTTAATTTACATTGTCCCTTCTTTTTCTGTATATGGATGATAGCACTGTAATTATTTTAATTAAAAAAAACCATCTAAGTACCCTTTTCCTAATTGTTATACAGCTGTTACATGGCCCAGCTCTTTCCCAGCCTGTCTTCAGGGAAACATAGGCAGGAAGAGCTTCTAGTCCTTTGCTGCTGGTCACATGTTCAAAATAAAACAAAAAAACAGCCTTTGGAATACAGAGTAAAAATAAATAATAACTGATTTAAATTGGCTTACAAATATATATTTGAAATTAAATAGTTATTATTTTGTGGAAATAACATGGTGTGGGCTGATTTCTGCCAGTCACAGGCTGTGTCACGCCCCTTCAGCCTGAGTCTTAGACTAAGATAGAGGTGAAGACTCCATTAATCTACATGTAATATCTCACCCCCCATTGTGTTTAGCTGATTAGTGGTCATGGAGGAGGAGGAGGAAGGGAGTGGGCTGTTATTTACCACTGTGTATACACCCACATGTGTGACTCTATAATCATGTAGATTATAGTAAAATAGCAAATACGCTGCTCATATGTGATAGAAAGGAAATGCTCAGCATAGAAACTCACTGCAAACTGAGCACGTGCAGAGTTGCCACCACAGCTGCAAAATCCCTAGCTGAATTGGGGACATGAACAGAAGGTGGAGATAGAGAGCAGCAGGATCAGCTAGGTTTTTTGTAGAATACAGAAAACGAATCTCATGGTGACTGAGTGACTACAGCATGGAATACACCATTTATTGATAGGTTTTTTATGACGTGGGTTTAGTGACACTTTAACCTTAAAAACGGAGAAAATTCATTTAACCAATTCAGCTTCCATTGCCTCAATGGGGCTCAGATTCAGCACCTGAGCCTATAAAATGTTTGGGCAAACCTCATGGCCGCTTCATTCTTAATAGAGTGGCCATTATTTCTGGTCCCCAAGGAGGGTGTTACAGAATTAGTGTACCCAATCCATGGATCTGAGGGGTGTCCCGAAGGGGCTGGAGAGTATTTTATTGTGCAGATACACCATTACTGCCAACTATTCTAAATACTGTACATTGATATTTACATCTGACAAGGTTTCACACCTAAGCTCTGTGAATGTGTCCCAGATGACTTCTAGACCTTGTAGTATAGATAGTGTTTAGTATCTAACTGATTGACGTCTTCCCATACACTAGTGTACCCATTTTTTAAAGGTGACTCCATTAAGAATTGTGAAATACGTACAGAATTTGGCTTTGGTAGTTAAAAAAAAAACTGATTCAGCATGTCTGTTTGGTAAAACCATTCTCCAGACTGTTGTGAACTCTGCTTATAGAGTGTATGACATTTCTTCTTCTTGTTCAGTGAAAGGTGCTGTCTGGGGCTTATCAAACTGTCACCAGCTCCGGCCTCCCCCTATAGTCATGAGAATAAAATCTGACCATCCCTGTTGCAGACTTGCATGTTTCTCATGATTCCCCCATTCGCCCCTGACAGTTTGGGGCTTTTTCATACCTAATTATTATCACAAATCCCTTTAAGTTGGACAACCTATTGTCATCTACAGGACCTTCTAATTTTTACAGCCAATCCTGAGGTCAAATAATGCCAGCTCCACCTAGTGTTATATGCACAGCCAAGCAATGATCCCAGTTCACATAAAAAAAAATGTAGACTTTGTTATTATTTCCCTCTGTAGTGCCCCTTTAACCACTTCAGCCCCAGAAGGATTTACCCCCTTCCTGACCAGAGCACTTTTTGAGATACGGCATTGCGGCGCTTTCACTGACAATTGCGCGGTCGTGCAACGCTGCACCCAAACAAAATTGACATCCTTTTTTTTCCCCACAAATAGAGCTTTCTTTTGGTGGTATTTGATCACCTCTGCAGTTTTTATTTTTTGTGCTATAAACAAAGAGAGTGACAATTTTGAAAAAAAAGCAATATTTTTTACTTTTTGCTATAATAAAAATCCCCCAAAAAATATATAAAAAAACAATTTTTTTCTTAGTTTGGGCCAATATGTATTCTTCTACATATTTTTGTTAAAAAAAAAAAATCGCAATAAGCATATAATGATTGGTTTATGCAAAAGTTATAGTGTCTACAAAATAGGGGATAGATTTATAGCATTTTTGTTAATATTATTTTTTTTTTATTAGTAATGGTGGCGATCTGCGATTTTTATCGTGACTGCGACATTATGGCGGACACATCGGACACTTTTGACACCATTTTTGGACCATTGTCATTTATACAGCGATCAGTGCTATAAAAATTTTACTTTCAAAAACAAAATAATTTTTTAAAGCGGAGCTCCACCCAAAAGGTGAAGTTCCACTTGAAGGCCTCCCCCCGACTCCCGGGTTTGTTAAATGGAGCTTTTAGGGAGTGTGGGGGAGCAGGTACCTGATTTTGACAGGTACCAGCTCCCACTTCCTTAGACCTGCCTTAGGCGATCATAATTGAAAGTTGTCCTCCCCCCCCCCCTCCCTCCTGAAGTTTACTGGGACCTGTCACAGAAGACTTCAGGACCAGTCACAAAGCGCAGCGCCGCTCGCGCATGCACAGTGGGCACCCAGCTATGAAGCCGCAAGCTGGCACAGCCGGGTGCCCATAGTAAATATGCCAAGGGAGGACACAGAGAGAAAACGACTGGAGTGAGGGTACCGCTGGATGGTGGGACAGGTGAGTGGCTCTTTATTAACCCCTTGGCACTGTTCGCAAGCAAATATGCAATATAGAGGCCACATATTTGCGAAAATTGCTGTCACCAGAGCACTGCGCGCTCCCAGCACAGATGCCGGCACCTAACCGAAAGCTCCCAATCGCTGCTTGCGATCGAGGGTTTTTGGATTATGTGACCACCATGTCAGCCAATCACGGCGGTCCCGTGATCTTAACCCCCACCCCGCTTCCTGGCATCATAAACCTCGTAGCCTCCCTGGCGGTTTTCCCGAGTGTGGCTCGGGGTTAAAAATCAGGACCATTAGCGGTAACCCCGAGCCACACTCAGAATTACATCGCAGGATCCTGGTGTGGCTTTACTTACCTTGTCCCCGGGATCCTGCGATGTCCCCCCGCAGTGTCCGCGGGCTGTGTCCTCTGCCCGAAGCCTCTCTGTGCCAGGCTCCGTTCCCTGCGAGCATCGCGACGCACGGGGGCGGAGCCTGGCGGCAAATTCAAAAAAATGTCAAAATCATAACACATACAGTACTGTAATCTTACAGATTACAGTACTGTATGAAATAATTTCACATCCCTTTTGTCCCCAGTGCTTTGGCCAATGCCCTGCATGCAGTTTTATGTGATATATACTGTTCTTTCTGCCTGGAAACTGGAGATTATCCATAGCAACCAAAAAGTGTCCCTTTATGTCAAAAATGGCTTTAGACCAGCTAGAAAACAGCGATAGTAAATTAGAACACTTGCAGAATTGAGCGATAGTGAATCGTGGAGAAATTTATTTTATTACTACCGTATTTATTTTTATTTTTTTTAATTATTTATTTTTATTTATTATATTATAATTTATGTTTTTGTGTTTCAAACTTTATCATACCCGGGATATCTACTAGACTCTTGTTTGGACAGATTTAAGTGTGTTATTGTTAAGAATTACAGACCTACAATATAAAACGCCAAATTTCCATGCAAAATAATTGTACCGCTTTCAGCACCTAAAATCCGAAATAATCATACCACCAGGGAGGTTAAAGGGCCGGGCAAAGAGGTTATAAGCCAGCAGCTACAGTTTTTGTAGCTGCTGACTTTTAATTTTCACTTAAGAGACTGGAGCTCCCCTTTAATGTTTTGCTAGGTCAATCCCCCTTAATTCAAAGCCGTAATAGGCTAAAATCTGGGTAGATTCTTAATAATCTCCTGACAGCAAATGCTTTATTGTTTCATCTCTGCTGAAAAACGACCAGAGGTACGGGAGTTTAAACATATTTAACAACTGGGTCACAAGTTAATATATGTCAGCTCATGAAAAGAAGATCTCACTAACATTCTAAGCAGTCGCAAATGAAGCTTGATATTTTCTAATAGACCTCATGTCACTGGCAACCCGACAAACTGCAGCAAGTCATTTCAATCTCAAAGCTATGCCATCCGATAGGAATCTTTTTAGTAATTGTGGACTGTAACCCTTGACAAGAAAATTTATTGGTAAGTAATTTTGTACTGGGAGATAAAATCCTCCGCTGCTTGGCAATTTTTATAGAAATCCCATACTGCCCAAAAAAAGGAATTATTTAACCGGAGAAAACTGAGGCTGTAGAATACCAATATAATATTCAAAAGAGATCTGCCATCTTTTTATGACATATTCACAAATCAAAAAAGAAACCTCCTTTTCAGGGAAAATTATAGTGGTTTTGGGGTCCTATTATTTTTTTTTTGTCTTTTAAATTTAAAATTCCAATTTTTCTAGCTAAAGACACAATACAGGAGCTGTTTTACCCAATAAAGGATTTATATTTCTGTTTATCCAGTCCTGAGATTTACACAGCTCTGTTACATCACACAGTCCTGTCTGGCAGGACAAGAGATCTGAATTTTCTCTGCTATGGTTAAAGTAGTAATAAATCCTCTGCATTTTTTGCTTAAAGTTGAACTTTTTTTGGGAGGGGGAGGGGGGAGCGGGTACCTGGTTTTAACAGGTACTCACTCCCACTTCAGATCAGATCACTGCAGCAATCTGTGTGGAAGTTCGCCCCCCCCTCCTTCCCCCGCAGTCTTCTGCGATACATCACAGCTCCTAGAAGACTGCAGGACCATTTTACAAAGCGCAGCGCGGCTTGCACATGGAAAACGGCGGTGAAGTAGCATCCAATCGCATAGTTTCCCCAATGACCCAGGATACCATAAAGGAACCATGTTCCCCTTGACCTTCAACTGCAATGCCGCTGTGATCGAGCTTCACCTAAAGTGGGGAAGACAGACTACACCTGCCTACAAGCATTAAAGAAGCGTTCCACCCTGAAATGTTTTTTTTCAGAACTGAACTCCTCCAAACCTATAAAAAAACATTTGGAGGAAAAAACATTTTTATACTTACCAGAATTGCCCTGTTGCTATGTAGTCCTCCTAATCTGCCACTTCCTGGTCCGCGGAGCTCCTTGTCGCTTCCTCCCTCGCCTTGATGACACATCATTTCCCAGGAGTCTGTGGGCAGGACTGTGATGTTGCCATAACAACGGGGCGGGACCTTCCTCCATCGCCGCCCGTTGTAATGGCAACTTTTGAAACTATCGGCGTTATGGCCGGTGAATCGCGCATGCACGAGATCGAGAGGTGCATGCTGGTTACCCAGCATGCACCTCTCCAAAACGAATGCAGGAAGAGATCTCGATTGGGCTTCACATACCCACAATCATGATGGCAAGGGGCACAACAGGAGGCAGCAAATATTCAGTAAGAAATTTATATTTTTGCTAAATACATAATAAACATTGTATATTAGTTTTTGAATTTTATTAGTAATAATGATAGGATCAATTGAAAAAAAAATATATTCGCCGGAACTCCGCTATAAGGCCCCGTTTTAGCGGCGGTATTCAGTCGCTAGCGGGGGTGGTTTTACCCCCCTGCTAGCAGCTGAGAAAGGGTTAAAACCACTGCAAAGCGCTGCTGGCAGTATAGCCGCGCTGCCCCACTGATTTCAATGGGCAAATCACTCCAAAGATGCTCCTTCGCCGCTCCAAAGATGCTGCTACTGTATCAGGACTTTTTTTACCGTCCTGCCAGCACTCCGCTCCAGAGTGAAAGCCCTGGGGGCTTTCACACTGGAGACACAACAGCGGCTCTTTCAGGGCGCTTTGCAGGTGCTATTTTTAGAGCTGTAGCGCCTGAAAAGCGCCCCGTGTGAAAGGGGTCTTAGGTTAATATGTATTTAAAATAGATGTTTTGTATACATGCAAGCTAATGCTTGCCAGTTCACACCACATGCAGTCCAGTGCGTTTTTTTTTTCTGCATCAAAATGCATGGAAAGTAGGTTATATAGCTTTTAATGGCAAAGTTCACACCAGTGCTTGCAATTCCAGTTGATGATAAATTGGAAAAAAATTGGAATCGCGCTGAAAACTGACATGCATGTAAATGATCACTAATCAGCAATAAATCCCTGAATGCATATCATACAAAATGTACAAAGTGAATATAAAAATGTGAAGATATCAAAGTGACATAACACCAAATTGAACGATATAATGAAATGTGAAATAAGTGAAAATAAGATTATTAAATCATATAAATAAGTGAATGCACATGAGTCCCTACACATTTATACATACATTTATGCCACGGTAGCTACGCCCTGGTTGTGCCAATATCCCAAGGCTTTCGGCTCATCGGCTGTGGTCCGGAGGAATTATCCTTTTCAAGCTCTCTCTGATCCTCTGTAGTGGGGGATCAGGAGTCTCTGGTAAGCGGCCATTGTTTACTTGTGGTGGTGGATCGAGCACTATCTCTACATACAGCAGAGATCATATGGCCTGTTATGGACTCTTTACTTACTTATCACATTGGTGATTTAGTCATAAATGTGTATGGACTCATGTGCATTCACTTATTTATATTATTTATTAATCTTATTTTCACTTATTTCACATTTCATTATATCGTTCAATTTGGTGTTATGTCACTTCGATATGTTCATATTTTTGTATTCACTTTGTACATTTTGTATGATATGCATTCAGGGATTTATTGCTGATTAGTGATTATTTACATGCATGTCAGTTTTCAGCGCGATTCCAATTTTTTCCCAATTGATCATCTACTGTGTTTGTGTTGCGTAGAGGAATTGCTGCTTTTCAACTCGCACAACTATATCGTTTTTTTTATTTTGTTATTTGTTTCACCAGAGCGCAGTTTCTTTCCCCCCTTTTTTTCTGCTTGCAGTTCCAGTAAAAAAAAAAGAACGTAGAACGTGCTGCATTTTTTCTGCACTGGACTGTACTGGAACGCTGTATAAGGCATCAAAGATGCACTAGAACACACATGTCCTTATGTAAGGTTAAAGTGGTGTTCCGGACGAAATTATACTTTTTGAATAAAAATACCCCTATAATACACAAGCTTAATGTATTCTAGTAAAGTTAGTCTGTAAACTAAGGTCTGTTTTGTTAGTTTATAGCAGTAATTTGTTATTTTATAAACTTTCAGCAGGCCGTGGCCATCTTAAGTGTGGGCATCTGAAGCCAGACTGTATTTCTTCCTGGATCTCATCCTTGCAGATCTCGCACATGCTTTGTGCAGCACAAGCAGTGTAATAGGTTTCAGGTCAGGTTTCCATAGCAACGGCAGTTTCAGAGGAAGTTGCCGCCCCTTCCCAGAATGCATTGCAAACAGGAAATGATGCGATGGGCCGCGGCCAGGGAGGAGGAAGTGAAAAATGAATACAGCAGATATACAGTAGGTGCTGAGAAAAAAAATAAAAAAAATATCCAATTTGTTTACAGTGCACAGTTTAGTGAGGGATGCTGAAGAGTTGTAAAAGTGGGTGGAACTCCACTTTAAGAAAAAAAGAGGAGGAAAAAATGCACTGGACTGCATCAAAACGCACCAAACAGGAGTCAAAACGCGCATGCAGAAAGTCATCTGGAGCGCATGCAGAGTGCGTTTCTATGGTGTGAACTGGCCCTACAAGTACAGGACATTTAATAAAGGATTCAGAGAGCGGTATGGTTTAGTTAAAAAGCACAGCAGAAGCTACCTGCCTGAAAGTAGAGCTCGTCTGACTGAAACTTTGGACTTGAGCTGTTCAAATGGGTGAAGTTACTGTGACGAGTTTTTTCAGTTCTGTGTGCAAAGTTTGGCTTTAATCAATAAAGTGTTACTGAACCCAGGACCCTGCATTCACTATATCTGGTCTCCCACAGTACACAGAACATGGAAATTAAATTATTTTAGTAAATATAAACTGCTAAATACCTTTTCTCATCAGCAGTATATAGCAGTCTTGTGACTTCTATCAGTGTCTGATTAAAGCTTGTAGGAGGAGTTTTCATCCTACTCTGACTTAACTTTCCTATCAGGCTGCAGGATTCCTGACCCTCTGTTTGGACTGTGCTGATTGCACGCACCCTCCCAAGAAAAACAAAAATATACACACCAAACTGAGCATATGCAGCTTGTCCCCTAGCCCATCAGCAGATAGATTGGGGATGATGGAAGAATGGGAGGAACAGAGAAGACAGGATCAAACAGCCTTTTTACACAATGCAAAGAATTAACCCCTTAGGTTCCACAGTGAGTATAAAAAGCATGCTTTACTACATATACAGACTGATTTTACTGCTGTGGGTTTAGTAACACTTTAACTATGCAAGCAAAGTTTTTTTTGCAACAAAGAAGATACTGACAGGAGAATATACACTATATTACCAAAAGTATTGGGATGCCTGCCTTTACACGCACACAAACTTTAATGGCATCACAGTCTTAGCCTGTAGGGTTCACTAATGAGTTGGCCCACCCTTTGCAGCTATATCAGCTTCAACTCCTCTGGGAAGGCTGTCCACAAGGTTTAGGAGTGTGTCTATGGGAATGTTTGACCATTCTTCCAGAAGCTCATTTGTGAGGTCAGGCACGGATGTGGATGAGAAGGTCTGGTTCGCAGTCTCCGCTCTAATTCATCCCAAAGGTTTTCTATCAGGTTGAGGTCAGGACTCTGTGCAGGCCAGTCAAGTTCCTCCATCCCAATCTCAGTCATCCATGTCTTTATGGACCTTGCTTTGTGCACTGGTCCAAAGCTAGCTGCCATAACCCCGGAATTTTCAGGAATGGTGTGCGTTTCTCTTTAATATAAAAGTGGTCTCCGTGGCGGATTCGCTACAAGATCACTTTTATCGGTGGCGGGAGAGGTGCCCACCCCCCTCTCGCCACGCTCCGGTCGTCTCCGCCGCAGACATGTAAACTAAATGTGTCAGCAGCTCTTGAATTGTGTGAAAAAAAAAAAAACACAATACCAGGCAATCATTTTTACATAAAACTGGGGCAATAACACTCCACTTCAGTGAATGGAGGCCAGAGCCTGACAGCCAATACTAAGAAATATGCAATGACACAAAACTCACCTTAAATGGGAGAGAGCTGAAGATGGGAATAAAAACTCTCCTCCACTCATCTTTATAGCTGGATTCTGTTATCCATATGTCGTTATCTTGAGTCTGCATTTCCAGTCCCACTGTGAGCCTTGCACTCATTTCAGGAAAATAGTAATAAAATCTCAGCTAAGAAAAAAAAAGATGAAAATGGATTTTTTTTAAAAAAGGCTCTGAAAGACTATCAAACCGATATCAAATTAAAAAGAGTCTGTTATTGAAAGTCTGAGTGCCTTGGGAATTTCCATGCACGCTCTGAAAAATTAAAGGACAATCCCAGGGCAGGTTCAGTAATGGTTTATAATAAGAATCTTGTTTCAGATGGAGCCATGTCACATATGCAATCTTGTTCCAATGCAACTCAGTCTCAACGTAATGACGGTAGTAAACCACTGCAGATTAAAAAAAAAAAAAAAACCTGTAAGACAAAGCCATAATGTGCTAGTGTGCATCACATACCAGCACATTATGAAATACTTACCTTAGAACAAAGTCCTTCTGATCACCGCTGAGAGGGCTGACATCTTCCCACGGCCTTTCTTCTGGGTTCACGGGGCTCAGGCGCTGTGAGTGGCCGGAGCCACAACGACATCACTCGGTTCCGGCAAGACGTTCTGAAGGTCCGACACGGTATGCCGGGCCTTCAGAGCGCAAGCGCCGGTGACGTCAGTGGCTGCATGCAGGGCGAATACCTTTTAAATGGTGCACGTTTAGGAGATATTCCTTTTACCTACAAGTAAGCCTTATTACAGGCCTACCTGTAGGTTAAAATACCAAAGCGGTCTTTACTACAGCTTTAATGTGATTGTAAACCCTTGATTTTTTTTTTTAAATAACAAAAATGTTATACCTAATTGCTCTGCGTAATGGTTTTAAAAAGAGCGGCCCTGATCATCCTCTTCTCAGTGTAGAACCACATGAGGCAGTGTGTGAAAAAGTGGTGCACTGCGTTTTAAACATGGTCCATTCCCCTTTTATTGTGTGTTGGTTATTCAAAATAAATGGGCTGCCTAACACAATGCACAAATACTTTCCGTGCCCCCAACAATGTCAGTTGTGACAAAACGCGCAGGGAAGAGCCCATCGCTCGTGACATCACCACGCACTCCAGAACCAGGAAGTTGTTGGTTTGATTCACAGTACTGGTTTTTTTTTTGTTATCAGTGAGTGCTTGTCATATTTTATATTTGTGTGAGTATCTAGTGATTTATTTTAATAAAATTCCTATAATGCGGTTTCACAACATGTGGCTTTCCTGGCCACTTTTTCCCTCATGATTCCACTATGTTTGTCCATGGATATCATAGATGTGAGGTAGCAGCGGAATCAGTTGAGCCTTCTAATCCTGAGCAGGAAATGCACAAATGCATTTTTTTTACTCTTTCTCTTGTAAAAAGTTCAATTGTTCTTTTGTAAGAGTTTTACTGCACCATAGGTGGCGGAGCACATGAGGTATCTCTATTTTCAACTATTATCAACACTTTGGCATCCATTGTTCTGATTCAGTGTAATATTAACCCTTTGGGACTGTTTATGTCACTTGCACATTTACAGTCAGGTCCATAAATATTGGGACATCGACACAATTCTAATCTTTTTGGCTCTATACACAGGGCCGTCTTTAATATTGATTGGACCCTGGGCAAAACTTTTCTGGGGGGCCCCCATGCAGTTTTGCTCTCCACCTGCTCTGAGACATACAATAAATAGCAGTTTACTGAATCAGATCAGACAGCTATTCCGATTGGTTGCCAGAGGTTACAGTGTATCATTACCGCTCACTGACTGGTTGCTAGAGGTTACAGCACACATTACAGCTTACTGATTAGTTGCTAGAGGTTACAGCACATGATTTCCGCTTGTTGATTGGTTGCTAGAGATTACTGTGGATATGACCTCAGGGGGGCATGATGTACAACGCTGCTGCTATTTACATATGAATGCCAGTAATTTACATGTAAACACAGGGTCTGCAGGTGAGTCATCTGTACACAACAATAGGGGAGAGCTGGGCAGCATTAGTAGCAGCACTTCACACTGAGATATTGGGACACAGCACAGGACTAAAACCTCAAGGGATGAGGGAATTTAAACCAGGATAGTTGGCAAGTATGAGGCAGCTGCTTTGGGCCCCACAACAATGACAGGGCCCAGGGCAGCTGCCCCTTTTGCCCTGCCTTAAAAACAGCCCTGTCTATACACCACCACAATGGATTTGAAATGAAACAAACGAGATGTGCTTTAACTGCAGACTTTCAGCTTTAATTTGAGGGTATTTACATCCAAATCAGGTGAACGGTGTAGGAATTACAACAGTTTGTATATGTGCCTCCCACTTTTTAAGGGACCAAAAGTAATGGGACAATTGGCTGCTCAGCTGATCCATGGCCAGCTGTGTGTTATTCCCTCATTATCCCATTTACAAGGAGCAGATAAAAGGTCCAGAGTTCATTTCAAGTGTGCTAATTGCATTTGGAATCTGTTGCTGTCAACTCTCATTCTCAATATGAGATCCAAAGAACTGTCACTATCAGTGAAGCAAGCCATCATTAGGCTGAAAAAACAAAACAAACCCATCAGAGAGATAACAAAAACATTAGGTGTGGCCAAATCAACTGTTTGGAACATCCTTAAAAAGAAAGAACGCACCAGTGAGCTCAGCAACACCAAAAGACCTGGAAGACCACGGAAAACAACTGTGGTGGATGACCGAAGAATTCTTTCCCTGGTGAAGAAAACACCCTTCACAACAGTTTGCCAGATCAAGAACACTCTCCAGGAGGTAGGTGTATGTGTGTCAAAGTCAACAATCAGGGGCGTTGCTAGGGGGTGGCTATTGGGGCTATAGCCCCGAATCTGGGGCCCATAGCCCCGAGTCTCTTGCCGCAGGGTCCCTGCCTAACCAGTGGGTTGCAGCTGCTGCGGCAGGCGGGCTGGCTGCATGAGAGAGGCGGAGGAGAGGAAAGAAGTGAGCTCTTCATAGCCGGGCCTCTTCAAATTGGGAGCGAGGTGCGGCGAGCAGCAGAGAGATGACACAATCTCTCACTGTCCGCCACAAATCGGCGCCCTTCTGCCCTCACAGCACGGTCATCATGGAGCTCCACTTTGCAGCCAGACCCCCTAGCTTCAATGTCGGAGGTGCGGCAGGAAGCAGCGAGGTGACATCATCTCTTACTGCCCACCCCGCATCACCGCTCTCCTGCTCTCACTAAATGGACCAGTGCTGTCAGCCTGCCACCAATGCAGCATCAATGCACATTTGGTGGCACTGGCTGGTATGGCAAGTGACAATCCACATCAGATGGCAAGTGACAACCCACATCTAGTGGCCGGTGACGTGGCAAGTGACAATCTGCAAATGTTGGCAAGAGATGTGGCTAGTGACAATCTCCAAATGGTGGTAGGAGACATAGAAAGTGACAATCCACATCTGCTGCCAGATGAAAGTGGCAAGTGACAATCCACATCTAGTGGCAGGTGACGGTGGCAAGTGACATGCTGCATCTGGTGGCAAGAGATGTGGCAAGTGACACGCCCAGGGCTCCCACTGATTCTGCAGTATGGTGAGTTGAACCACTTCACTATATATTAGAATGTAACAATAGAAATAATGCACTTCAATCACCCTGACACCATATCAACCATTATGCCATAATGATTGAAGCGCCAACACCAGGCATCGCCCGTGAAAAATAGCTTACCACTGGTACCCCCCCCCCCCCCCGTGGGCCTGCAAAAAGGAGCTGCTATGGGCTCTAGCCCCAGATCTTTTGCAGACCTAGCAACTCCCCTGTCAACAATCAAGAAAAGACTTCACCAGAGTGAATACAGAGGGTTCACCACAAGATGTAAACCATTGGTGAGCCTCAAAAACAGGAAGGCCAGATTAGAGTTTGCCAAACAACATCTAAAAAAGCCTTCACAGTTCTGGAACAACATCCTATGGACAGATGAGACCAAGATCAACTTGTACCAGAGTGATGGGAAGAGAAGAGTATGGAGAAGAAAAGGAACTGCTCATGATCCAAAGCATACCACTTCATCAGTGAAACATGGTGGTGGTAGTGTCATGGTGTGGGCATGTATGGCTGCCAATGGAACTGGTTCTCTTGTATTTATTGATGATGTGACTGCTGACAAAAGCAGCAGGATGAATTCTGAAGTGTTTTGGGCAATATTATCTGCTCATATTCAGCAAAATGCTTCAGAACTCATTGGACGGCGCTTCACAGTGCAGATGGACAATGACCCGAAGCATACTGCGAAAACAACCAAAGAGTTTTTTTAAGGGAAAGAAGTGGAATGTTATGCAATGGCCAAGTCAATCACCTGACCTGAATCCGAGTGAGCATGCATTTCACTTGCTGAAGACAAAACTGAAGGGAAAATGCCCCAAGAACAAGCAGGAACTGAAGACAGTTGCAGTAGAGGCCTGGCAGAGCATCACCAGGGATGAAACCCAGCGTCTGGTGATGTCTATGCATTCTAGACTTCAGGCTGTAATTGACTGCAAAGGATTTGCAACCAAGTATTAAAAAGTGAAAGTTTGATGGATGATTGTTAATCTGTCCCATTATTTTTGGTCCCTTAAAAAGTGGGAGGCACATATACAAACTGTCGTAAGTCCTACACCATTCACCTGATTTGGATGTAAATACCCTCAAATTAAAGCTGAAAGTCTGCAGTTAAAGTTCATTTCAAATCCATTGTGGTGTATAGTGCCAAAAAGATTAGAATTGTGTCCATGTCCCAATATTTACGGACCTGACTATATTTGGACTTTTCTTTTTTTCACTTCTTTTTTCTACATGATTATTTATTGTTCATCATTTATTTGTCAATTTTTAGCGCAGCACTTTTTGAGGATTTTAGTGCACAAATACTGCACGTTAAACTTGCGTGCAATAACGCAATGCGCGCCTGGTTAATAAAGATCTCCCAGACCCATTCAGGGTTATGTCCTACCAACCACACGCTTTATTCTTTATATATTCCTTTGGTGTATTCAGCAAGAGGTGGATGACATCACAGGTAGTGAGCTCCCAACTTCATGCAACTTGCAGATCAGAATCAGAGATCTAAACACATGACCAAAAAACTGCTGACTTTTTACTGCTAATTATTTCACAATCACAACATGATTTAAAAAAAATGTTACATATTATGATCTTGCTTCAGACTAGACAGTCTCTTTAAATAAAACCTTACCAGACAGACTGCTCCCGGATCAACTGGGAAAAAAGTTACACTTCTTAGAAGCGCCAGGGTGCCACGTGCATTGTCCACGGAGAGTGCCAGGAAGTGAGCTGTTGAAAGAACAAAACATATATATAGATTTTATTGATTTTATTAAACAAACAGTTGTTCCAGGTCAGTGATCGAGAAATGTACTGAAGCCATTTTTTTGGGGGGCACATATTGTGTATCCATTACTGTAGAGTAGCAATCTCGAAACTGTGGCCTGCAAGCCAAATATGGCCCTTTGCAATGATGGGACACCATTCCTTCCACTGACACCAATGATGAGGCACTATGCCTCCCACTGACACAGATTATGGGGAACTATTCCTAATACTGACACCAATGATAAGGCACTATACCTCCCACTGACACCAATGATGGGGAACTATTCCTAATACTGACACCAATGATGGGGCACTATACCTCCCACTGACACCAATGATGGGGAACTATTCCTCCCACTGATACCAATGATGGAGCAATATTCCTCCTACTGATACCAATGATGGGGCACTATTCCTCCCACTGATGCCAATGATGGGGCAAAATTCCTCCTACTGATACCAATGATGGGGCAATATTCTTCCTACTGATACCAATGATGGGGCACTTTTCATCCTACTGATACTAATGATGGGGCACTATTCCTTCCACTGACACCAATGAAGGGGCACTATTCCTCCCACTGACATCAATGATGGGGCACTTTTCCTCCCACTGACGCCAATGATGGGGAACTATTCCTCCCACTGATACCAATGATGGGGAACTATTCCTCCCACTGGCACCAATGATAGGGCACTATTACTCCCACTGACACCAATGACGGGCACTATTCCTGCCACTGACGCCAATGATAGGGCACTATTCCTCCCACTGACACCAATGATGGGGCACTATTCCTCCCACTGACACCAATGATGGGGCAAAATTCCTCCTACGATACCAATTATGGGGCACTATTCCTCCCACTGGCACCAATGATAGGGCACGATTCCTCCCACTGACACCAATGATCGGGCACTATTCCTCCCACTGACACCAATGCTGGGGCAAAATTCCTCTTACTGATACCAATGATGGGGCACTATTACTCTCACTGACATCAATGATGGGGCACTATTCCTCCCACTGACACCAATGATGGGGAACTATTCCTCCTACTGATACCAGTAGGGCACTATTCTTCCCACTGATATAAACTATTGGGGACTATTCCTCCCACTGACACCAATGATGAGGCACTATTCCTCCCAGTGACACTAATGATAGGGTATTTTTCCTCCTATTGATACCAATGATGGGGCACTAATCCTCTGCCTACTGGGCACGGGCATTATGTAATTTTTTAATCCCACTGACCACCAAGCTTAAGACATAGTCTATTCCCACTAACGCTGGGGCATTTTCTACTCTCACTGGCCAGTCCACCAGAATGACAGTAAACTGGCAATTTATTCAGAAAGTTTGGAAACCCCTGCTGTAGAGTATGTATTAAACTTAACCTGTTCACATCCGCGCTATAGCCGAAAGACGGCTACAGCACGGACCTACATTGCCAGGAGGCTGTCATATGACGTCCTCCCATTTGCACGCTCTCAATGAGAGTCGGCTAACCACAGATCAGAGTAAGGGGCCAATCCCGCCCCTTACCATGTGATCAGCTGTCAGACAACACACTGCTTGCAATTTTGATGTGCTAAAAAGCTAAAAAATAGTTCCCTTTGAATCGTATCTATCTGTTCACATCTCTGTGCTGCATTTTTTTTTTTTAAGTGTGCTTGCTGCATCTTTGATGCCCTGTTTAAAAAAACACAGCAAAAATGCACCTTCTATTACAATCAATGGAAATGCACCATATTTCTTTACGTTTATTTTTTCAGTCATGTGTCAATTTTTTCCCAGGTGACCAGGGATGACAATGCATGCAGAACACATGTAAAACACATATGCATTGCATTAAATTTTAACGCGACGCATTATAAACATGCTAAAAATGAGATATGCGGTTTAAAAAAATGCATATCGCATTTTAAATTGCAGCAGTGTGTACGGGCCCTTATCGGAGATTAAAGCCGTCTGTCGAGAGAGCTTATTCAGCAGGTGACTATATTGCCTGGACAGATCAAGGTCTAAGGCTCCATTCACACTAGCGCGTTTTTTGATGCATTTTGCAGAAATGCATGGGAATTTTTTAACATGGGTTCCTATGGAACATGTTCACATCAATGCCTTTTTGTACCTCTGCGTTTTTAGAAAAGGTAAGGGACTTTTTTTCATGCAAAATGCAGCGTTTTGCATGTAATAGTATTCAATGGACCAGCATCAAAAATGCAAGTGCAGCGTTTTTGCAGCATTTTGCGTTTTTGGCGTTTTTTTGGGGGTTTTTTTAGACTGTATACAGTCTAAAAAAACTTAAAAAAAAAAAACGCAAAACGCCGCAAAAGCGCTGCTCAAAAACGTGGCAAGCATCACAAAAAAAACTCCAGAAACTCTCAAAAGCAACATGCATAGATGTGAATCGAACCTAAGGGAGGTATGTCAATGCATCCAGCTGTGTTTGAAACAGAATTCCATTGGTTCAGAATGACAGCCAGAGATATAGTAATTTCAGATTACTTTGGCAGCCCCCATAGCCCCCCAATACAAATCTCCGTGATTGCTTCTAAGGAAAAACTGTAGATACATTTTGATAGACATTTGGATAACTGCAGATGTATTTACTGCAGCAGTATGGGCTATTCACTTAGCAAAGTGAACTTACACTTCGCTTTGTGAATGAGGAGAAGCTCTGCTGATTTCAATCATTCAATTATGTGCAAGCAAAAATGCCGTTTTGTTTTGGTTTTAATTCTTGCACAAGTCAAAGTGAGCAGATCTTCACCCTATGTACATAGCTAATTGAGAATCCACTTTGTAAAATAAATATGGTTAACATCTTTAACCACTTTAGCACTGGAAGGTTTTATCCCCTTCCTGACCAGGCCATTTTTTGCGATACGGCACAGCGTTACTATAACCGACAATTGCGCAGTCGTGCGATGTTCTACCCAAAAAAAATTGATGTCCTTTTTTCCCACAAATAGAGCTTTCTTTTGGTGGTAGTTGAACACCTTTGCTGTTTTTAATTTTTTGCGCTATAAACAAAAAAAAAATCAACAATTTTGAAAAAAAAAAATTTTTTTTACATTCTGCTATAAAACACATCCAATCAAAAAATGTAAAATATCAAATTTCTTCATCAGTTTAAGCTAATATGTATGCAGCTACATATTTTTGGTAGAAAAAAATCCCAATAAGTGTATATTCATTGGTTTTCGCAAAAGTTATATTGGCTACAAACTATGGAATATATTTATGGAATTTGTATTTATTTTTATTTTTTTACTAGTAATGGCGGGGATCAGTGACTTATAGCAGGACTGCGATATTGTGGCTGACAAATCTGACACTAACTGACACTTTTGACACTTTGTGGGGGCCAGTGACACTAATACAGTGATTAGTGCTAAAAAATATGCACTGTCTCTGTACTAATGACACTGACAGGGAAGGGGTTAACATCAGAGGTGATGAAAGGGTTAAATGTGTCCCTAGGGGGGACTAACTGAGGGGGAGGTGCTTGTACTGTGGGAAGACAGAGATCCGTGTGCCTGCTTATCAGAAACACAGGATCCCTGTCTTTCCTTGTCACAGACCGCCGTTCTGCCTCTGTCGGGAACAATCGGCAGGTCCCAGCAGACATCGGGTCTGCCGGACCCGCTGATTGGCTCCCTCTGTGTCCAAGCACGCCGCAGACCCGGAAGTACAGAATTGTGTAACTGTATGTGATTCTGCCTGTACGAGCCGCCGCCCCGCACTGTATGCACATGGGGCGGTCAGCAAGGGTTAATAAATCACCCCCAATGCAGAGTCAAGCCTCCTACACACGATGAGATTATCGTATGAATGATCGTTCTTTTTTTTTGCATGCAAATCCCAGATCGAATCTGATGAGTTTACTAAAGTCACGAAAATTTCTGTACGACAGAAAAAAAATTTGGAAGTGATGTCATGTGTTGTAATGCATTTGTACTGCATTTTCGAACGATAGCTGTACTGATTAAACGAAAATCGCACGATCTGGCATTGTACAAAAAATTTTTACGTGCATGTCCGATAGAATAATATCAGATGAACTGTCATGATCGGCTCTCAAAAGCTGCGCACTAACGATCTGATTATCGTACGATCGCTTTGAAAGCGGTATTTTCCGTACGATTTTCTGATCGTGTGTACGGGGCATCAGAGTTATGGACAATGCTGTGAGCCTGGACCCCACATTGAATTTTTCCACATGGGTGGGATCAGAATTTCATTTTACATTGGTAACATAAATGTGGACACCGATGGACTCAGAAAAAGCTTTTCCTTCTTGATAGAATCCCTATCAGCAAATTACATTTTCAGGCTGTCTGCCTTTTGTCTGTACTATTGTACTAGTGCTAGTACATACTGTAAAAGGAAAAAAAATCTATGCAAATTACTTAGCCATTTTAAACTGGTATTAAACCCAAAAGCAGGCATTTATTATATTTCAGCTTACTGATTTTTAGATGTGTTGGCTGCATTCGTTTTGGTCAACTTTTTTTTTTTTTACTTTTGTACAACCTTTATCCCAAAAAGAAGAAAACTGTTTGCTGTAACTGCTTTTAAAATGTAAACTGGAGTTTGGCTTCAGTGTGTTAGTGTATTTAAATCTGCCAGTGCATTTAACACTTCCCTCCGCAAGACTGACAATGCTGCTGTCATAATATGCCCCCTGTTCTCAGGGCCGTCTTTAAGGCAGGGCAAAAGGGGCAGCTGCCCTGGGCCCTGTCATTGTTTTGGGGCCCAAAGCAGCTGCCTCATACTTGCCAACTATCCCAGTTTAACTTCCCTTGTCCCTTGAAGCAGTGGCGGAACTATAGGGGTCGCTGCAGTTGCACTTGCGACTGGGCCCTGCCATTCTGCCCCTGTGGGGGGGCCCAAGACCCGGCATCTCCCCCTGCACCGCTGGCTTGCCGTTTAGAATGAAGTGAGAGGAGGTGGGAGGCAGCGATCGGCAGCTCTATTGTGCCTGTGGGCGGTGGGATCTCCCTGGAGCTTGTAGTTCTCTCTTCCCGAGTGTCAGTGTATACAGTGGAGAGAAGAGGGGAGGGGCCTCTGACCCGGGCAGGTATCAGTTTCACTTTCAGTGAGTCGCTCTGCTTGTACACTGCTGCTGATACATGCCCGGGTCAGAGGCCCCTCCCCTCTCCACTGTATACACTCGGGAGAAGAACTACAAACCTCATGGAGATCCCCTGCCTGTGGACACCATAGAGCTGCTGATCGCCGCCTCCCACCTCCATCAGCCAGGTACATGGGTAACCTCTTGAAGGAAGGGGGAGGTCAGCTGTCTGGGGACCCTGATGTAGGGGGGGCTTTCTGGGGACACTAATGTAAGGGGATGCTGTCTGGGGACCCTGATGTAAGGGGAGGCTCTCTGGGGACCCTGATGTAAGGGGAGGCTCTCTGGGGACCCTGATGTAAGGGGAGGCTCTCTGGGGACCCTGATGTAAGGGGAGGCTCTCTGGGGACCCTGATGTAAGGGGAGGCTCTCTGGGGACCCTGATGTAAGGGGAGGCTCTCTGGGGACCCTGATGTAAGGGGAGGCTCTCTGGGGACCCTGATGTAAGGGGGGCTCTCTGGGGACCCTGATGTAAGGGGAGGTTCTCTGAGGACCCTGATGTAAGGGGAGGCTCTCTGGGGACCCTGATATAAGGGGAGGCTCTCTGGGGACCCTGATGTAAGGAGAGGCTCTCTGGGGACCCTGATGTAGGGGGGCTCTCCGGGGACCCTGATGTAAGGAGGGCTCCCTGGGGACCCTGATGTAAGGGGGGTTCTCTGGGGACCCTGATGTAAGGGGAGGATCTCTGGGGACCCTAATGTAGGGGGAGGCTCTCTGGGGACCCTGATGTAAGGAGGGGCTCTCTGGGGACCTTGATGTTAAGGGGAGCTCTCTGGGGACCCTGATGTAATGAGGGGGGCTCTGGGGACCCTAATATAAGTAGGGAGGCTCTCTGGGGACCCTGATGTAAGGGGAGGCTCTCTGGGGACCCTGATGTAAGGGGAGGATCTCTGGGGACCCTAATATAGGGGGAGGCTCTCTAAGGACTCTGATGTAAGGGGAGGCTCTCTGGGGACCCTGATGTAAGGGGAGGCTCTCTGGGGACCCTGATGCAAGGGGAGGCTCTCTGGGGACCCTGATGTAAGGAGAGGTTCTCTGGGGACCCTGATGTAAGGGGGGGTTCTCTGGGGACCCTGATGTAAGGGGAGGCTCTCTGGGGACCCTGATGTAAGGGGAGGCTCTTTAGAGACCCTGATGTAGGGGGGGCTCTCTGGGGACCATGATGTAAGGAGGGGCTCTCTGGGGACCTTGATGTTGAGGTGAGCTCTCTGAGTACCCTGATGTAATGAGGGGGGCTCTGGGGACCCTAATATAAGTAGGGAGGCTCTCTGGGGATCCTAATGTAGGGGGAGGCTCTCTGCGGACCCTGATGTAAGTAGGGAGGCTCTCTGGGTGGGGACCCTGATGTAAGTGGGGGATCCGCATTCAGATATGTAACTATATATATATATATATATTACACATACACACACGTATATATTATATACATGTGTATGCCCGCCAAAGTGTATGTATGACTTTCCTTACTTAGCTGCTATGGGCTCTAGCCCAAGATCTTTTGTAGACCTAGCAACAACCCTGGTGGGGGCCCTTCATGGTTTCTTGCACCGGGGCCCTGAAGATTCTAGAAACGCCTCTGCTTTGAAGTTTTAGTCCTGTGCTAGATCTCAGTGTGAAGTTCTGTTACTAATGCTGCCCAGCTCTGCCCTATTGTTTTGTACAGATGATTTACCTGTAGACCCTGTGTTTACATGTAAATAACAAGCATTGATATGTAAATAGCGGCACCATTAATATGTTAATAGCGTTGGACTGTCTGCATTGATATGTAAATAGAGGCGGCATTCATATGTATATCATGCCTCCCTGAGTACAGTCTAGCAACCAATCAGTGAGCAGTACTAAAGTGCAGTAACCTCTAGCAACCAATCAGTGAGCAGTATTGATGTACAGTAATCTCTAGCAACCAATTAAGAACAAGCAGAAGTCACGTGCTGTGAACTCTAGCAGCCAATGAGCAGTAATGATATGCTGTAACCTCTAGCAACCAATCACAATCACTGCCTGATCTGATTTAGTAAACTGAATTTGAGTCTAGCTGTTATTTATTGTATGTCTCAGAGCAGGTGGAGCACAAAATTTCATGGGGGGGGGCCCAAGAAAATGTCCGCCCAGGGTCCAATCAATAGTAAAGACGGCCCTGCCTGTTCTCCTTCATCCAGAGTGGGGGCACTCTAATACAGGAGGTGTATTACTGGCCAGATTACTAGGTGAAAACAGCAGGAAAAAAGCCTAAATAAAAACAAAAAAACAAATGCAGCCACCACAACTACATTCTTTTTTTGGTTTGGATTTAAAACTGCTTTAAGAAAATTTACTTTAGTTTGATATTACAGATGATGCAATAATAATCAATATTTCTTTAACATTTAATAGAATCAGGCAAAATTCCTTTTTGTAACGTAATTAGGGCTGATGACAAATACTTCAAACAATTCCATTTATCTATAAAGTAAATTACTTGTCGATTATCAAGACAAGTTAATGATTCAGCAGATATTCCCTGTAATGAATTACCTTTTTAAGACTTTGTTCTGGTGTTGAAATTTAGAAGAGAACTAATCAAGATAATGACAAAGGCGTAGAATCCTAATAAATAGAGAACAGACACTTTCTTTTGCATTTATATATCATAATATATTTTGGCCTTTTGGTTTCACATCGTAAAGGGAAAATATTAGGAGATCATTCGTCCAGTGTTCATTGATGGTGCCTTAAATGCACAATTTCTGTCTAAAAGGGTATCAGTCAAGTCAAATTTTTCTCCGTTTTGGCTATGGTTGGGAAGGACAGGAATCTGTGTCAGGTTTTTATTTCTCTCTATGTCTGCAGTGGGAAGATTCACCCTCTATGTGCCCTGGTGACCATTGTCATCAGGACAAAAAGTGGTGTCAAATCCAAAATGTTGAGTTATCACTAAAACAAGAGTATATAGTTACATAGGTACATAGTTAGGTTGAAAAAAGACACAAGTCCATCCAGTTCAACTAAAAAAAAAAATAAAAAAAAAAAAACAATCCCTTATACACAATCCTTCACCCACAGTTGATCCAGAGGAAGGCGAAAACCCCAGCAGAGCATGCTCCAATTTTCTCCATCAGGGGAAAAATTTCCTTCCTGATCCCCCCGAGAGGCAATCGGATATTCTCTGGATCAACTTTACCTATAAATATTAGTACACAGTTATATTATGTACATTGAGGAAAGAATCCAGGCCTTTTTTAAAGCAATCTACTAAGATTGCCAGAACCACCTCTAGTAGTCTATTTCACATTTCCACAGCTCTTACTGTGAAGAAACCTTTCCGTATTTGGAAATCTTTAATCCTCTAGACATAAAGAATGCCCCCTTGTCCTCTGTGATGACCTTAAAGTGGATGTAAACCAGAATTTTTTTTTTTATGTCATAATGTTGTAGAGTATAAGATTTCCTATCATTTGAGCCCAGTCTTGCCACAAAGATTTAATCCATCTCTGAGCAATCCTCTTTTATTGTTCACTGAGATAAAACTTGACAAACAGAGAAAAACTTTGTCAAATCCTCCCCCTTGCTGTGAGTGACAGGTGATTTACATATCTCGTGCACTAGCCTAAGACATGCATTATTTTTTCATTCCCTCCCCCACTTCTTTCTTCAGCAGCTCTGCAAGGATTGGCTGTTCCACACCTCACCATGATTTGGCATGCTGAAGTCATGTGGTTACTTTCCTGTCTTTTCACTGGATGTTACAGATCATAGCAGAAGTTCAGTGTAAGAAATACACAGGAGAAAATGCATATTGACAAGGGGAAGTAGAGGTGGGCGGGGATTCTACTGACATCACGACTCCACCCACCGAGCTCCAGACAACAGACCCACCCACAGAATCTGCAGTTTTTCAGCTCTCATAACAGACAGAGGGGAGACATTTGACAGGTAAAGATACATGCAGGAGGCATGTATATCCTTATAGATAACCCCTGTGGCAGTAGTTTAGAAAGGATAACATTGGGTTTACATCCACTTTAAAGTAAATAACTCAACACCAAGTTCACTATATGGACCACTTATATATGTATACATGTTGATCACATCCCCACTTAATCTTAATCTCCTCTTCTCAAGAGAGAATAAATTCAGTTCCTCTAATCTTTCCCTTTTTCCTGAGCTCCTCCATGCCTCTTATCAGTTTGGTTGCCCTTCTCTGCACTTTCTCCAGTTCCCTGATATCCTTTTTGTGAACTGGTGCCCAAAACGGAACTACATATTCCAAAAGAGGTCTTACTAATGATTTGTACAGGGGCAAAATGATATCTCTCTCTCTGGAGTCCATACCTCTCTTAACCTCCCTGGCGGTTTTCCCGAGTGTGGCTCGGGGTTAAATTTCAGTACCATTAGCGGTAACCCCCGAGCCACACTCGGGATTGCATTGCAGGATCCTGGTGCAGTATACTTACTTTGTCCCCAGGATCCTGTGATGTCCCCCCGCTGTGTCTGCGGGCTGTGACCTCCGCCCGATGCCTCTGTGTGCCGGGCTCCGTTCCCTGTGAGCGTCGCAACGCACGGGGCGGAGCCCGGCGGCAAATTAAAAAATGTAAAAATCATAACACATACACTGCACTGTAATCTTACAGATTACATTAGTGTATGAAATTATTTCACATCCCTTTTGTCCCTAGTGCTTTGTCCAGTGTCCTGCATGCAGTTTGATTTTATATATACGGTACTGTTCTTTCTGCCTGGAAACTGGAGATTGTCAAGAGCAACCAAAAAGTGTCCCTTTACGTCAAAAGTGGTTTTAGACCAGCTAGAAAACAGCGATAGTAAATTAGAACACTTGCAGAATTGAGCGATAGTGAATCGTGGGGAAATTTATTTTATTAATATTATATTATTATTTTTTATAATTATTTATATTTATTTATTATATTATAATTTATGATTTTGTGTTTCAAACTTTATCATACCCGGGATATCTACTAGACTCTTGTTTGGAAGATTTAAGTGTGTTATTGCTAAGAATTACAGGCCTACAATATAAAACGCCAAATTTCTATGCAAAATAATTGTACCGCTTTGAGACGCAAAAATCGGACATAATCATACCGCTATAGAGGTTAAAGTGGAGTTCCACCGTAATTTTTTTTTTTTAAGTCAGCAGTTAAAAATACTGTAGCTGCTGACTTTTAAAATATGGACACTTTCCTGTCCAGGGCGCCCACGATGTCGCCACCTGAAGTCGATCTGTCCCTCGGCTCTCGAGTGCTGCCACCGCCATCTTCAGGGAATCAGGAAGTGAAGCCGCAAGGTTCCCTACTGCGCATGCGCAGCTTGCGCTGCACATTCCCATTGGTCCCTACTGTCTCCTGGGACCTGTGTGTCTCCCAGAAAACAGCGGGGGGGGGGGCGGGGGACAGGAAGTGGTGTAGATGCCCACGGGTGGCGCGGATATCTATACCCGGAAGTGGGAGCAAGATACCTGGATAGTATTTGCTCCCCCCCCCCCCCCGAAAGGTGCCAAATTTGACACCGTAGGGGGGGAGGATTCCGAAAAGCGGAAGTTCCATTTTTGGGTGGAACTCCGCTTTAATACAAGAAAGGACTTTGCTCGCTTTGGAAACCGCAGCTTGGCATTGCATGCTATTTTTGAGCTTATGATCTACCAAAACCCCCAGATCTTTCTCCACCATTGATTTCCCCAGCTGTACTCCCCCTAGTACTGTATGTATGTATGCATATTCTTAGCCCCCAAGGGCATAACTTTACATTTATCAACATTAAACCTCATTTGCCACTTAGTTGCCCAATTAGACAGTGCATTGAGGAATAGAGGCAAAGGGAACACTTGCTCCAATGAGCTGTCCAAAGGGAGTTCCCCTTATTTTTATTTTGGAGAGAATTCCTTTATATATATATATATATATATATATATATATATATATATATATATATATATATATATATATAATATATAAAATCCTTGGGAATTCCAACCAATCATCCCATAATAGGGAGTACTTCATCCCTATTATACTACAAACCACAAATTAATTAACCCAATGGAACTTTCAAAATACAACAACAGTATAGATCACAGAAATGTTGTTAAAATGTTGTTAAAATTCAATATAAAATGTTAAAGGGAACACCTAAAAAGGTGCATTCCATACATATACAGTAGAGTAGTGATGATCCAAATTTCCCTGGGTTCTGTTTGAACAGGGTTCAGCGTACTTCAGTGAAGTTTGAATTAATAACAACTAATAGTGCAGAGCAACCAAAAACCTTGAAGCTGACCTTCAGTAATTTTTTCAACTTTCTATCTATTAAATCTTTTGCCCTTCTTGTTTTAACTTTGGATAGTAAAACATTTTTTTCTGCAAGTAAATACCTTATACAGCTCACTTCCTGTTTCTTGTCTGGTCATTAGTCTAGGCTTAAGACATCATACACAGCTCTCTATCTCACTCTCGTGAGAGTTTGCCAGGAAGGGAGGAGGGATGAGTAATAAGAGGGCCAATGAGAGTGCAGGGCTGCAGAGCTGGAGGTGTGCCTCTGTGTGTCTGTGTAAATCCAGGAAGTGAACAGGCAACAGCTTCAGCTGCCCACGGTTAAAATGGATGCAGCCAGACTTAGTGGAGGGAGATTTCTGCAGCATATTTGGCAAGTACAGAATCACAGTATATATAAAATAATATCTAAAGTGGTTGGAGGGAAGCTGCAGAATGGCAAAGATGTTTTTATTACAAACTATGTGAGTAGACTGCAGTTCCTCTTTAAATACACGTATATCTAAAATAGTGCTGGTGATATATAATAAAAAATCCATATGAAATTAAATAATATACAAAAAACAATAATGGTAATATAATTATATAGACATACGATTCCACATAAACCCCCCACAAATATTGTGATTGAAATCAGTTTTGAAATAGATCAATAATTAAGAAATGCAAAATAAAAGTCCACTATCTGTGTGTATCTATCACACTGAAACAGGCGTGCTTCAATCCAATTTCATGTGCCAATAATCAGTGTTCCACCGCTGTGCTCCACCACCCGTTCAAGCTACCTCTTACCTCATACAGGTGCATCTCAACAAATTTGAATATCAAAAAGTTTATTTATTTCAGTAATTCAAATCAAAAAGTGAAACTCATATATTATATAGATTCATTACACACAGGGTGATATATTTCAAGCATTTTTTCTGTCTAATTTTGATGATGATGGCTTGCACTTACAGCTAGCGAGAACCCCAAATTCAGTATCTCAGAAAATTAGAATAGTGTGAAAAAGTTAAATATTGTAGACTCATGGTGTCACTCTAATCAGCTAATTAACTGAATACACCTGTAATGGTTTCCTGAGCCTTTATTTAAATGGTCTCTCAGCCTGGTTCAGTAGGTTACACAATCATTGGGAAGACTGCTTACTTGACAGTTGTCCAGAAGACAGTCATCGACACCCTCCACAAGGAGGGTAAGCCACAAAAGGTCATTGCTAAAGAAGCTGGTTGTTCACAGAGTGCTGTATCCAAGCTTATTAATGGAAAGTTAAGCGGAAGGAAAGAGTGTGCACAAGCAACAGGGATAACTGCAGCATTGAGAGGATTGTGAAGCAAAGGCCATTCGAGAATTTGGGGGAGATTTACAAGGAGTGGACTATGGCTGGTGTCAGTGCTTCAAGGGCCACCACACACAGACGTATCCAGGACATGGGCTACAACTGTTGCATTCCTTGTGCCAAGCCACTCCTGAACCAGAGACAATGTCAGAAGTGTCTTACCAGGGCTAAGGAAAAAGACTAGACTGTTGCTCAGTAGTCCAAAGTCCTCTTTTCAGATGAAAGTAAATTTTGCATTTCATTTGGAAATCAAGGTACCAGAGTCTGGAGGAAGAGTGGAGAGGCACAGAATCCAAGTTGCATGAGGTCCAGTGTGAAGTTTTCGCAGTCAGTGATGATTTGGGGAGCCATGTCATCTGCTGGTGTTGGTCCACTGTGTTTTATCAATTCCAAATCCAGCGCAGCCCTCTACCAGGAAATTCTAGAGCACTTCATGCTTCCCTCTGCAGACCAGCTTTATGGAGATGCTGATTTCATTTTCCAGCAGGATTTGGCACCTGTCCACACTGCCAAAAGTACCAATACCTGGTTTAATGATGATGGCATCACTGTGCTTGATTGACCAGCAAACTAAAATGACCTAAACCCTATAGAAAATCTGTGGGGTATTGTCAAGAGGAAGTTGAGAAACACCAGACCCAACAATGCAGGTGAGCTGAAGGCCGCTATCAAAGCAACCTGGGCTTCCATAACACCTCAGCAGTGCCACTGGCTGATCGCCTCCATGCTATGTCGCATTATTGCAGTAATTCATTCAAAAGGAGCCCCACCCAAGTATTGAGTGCATACTGTACTGTACATGTTCATCATTTTAAGTTAGCCAACATTTCTGTATTAAAAAAAAAACTTTTTTTTATTGGTCTTATGTAATATTCTAGTTTTTTGAGACACTGAAATTTGGGTTTTCACTAGCTGTAAGCCATAATGATCAAAATTAATAGAAAGAAATGCTTGAAATACATCACTCTGTGTGTAATTAATTTATAAAAATATGTATTATTACTGAAACAAATTAACTTTTTGATGATATTCTAATTTTTTGAGATGCACCTGTATAAAGACCCCCATAAAGGTAAGGTCAGACAAAGCCTTCCCAGATCTCTGGTATAAACACTGCAGGAGTACTCCAAAAGATACTTCACAGGTTACAGGATAAGGTTACACAGTACTTCTCAGTGTCATTGCTTTCCAACTCTGCCAAAAATAAATCAAATAAAGACTCTCATAGTGTAGTATATAAAACCATTTGGCTGTTTCGTTAATAAAATAAATATGTACTCACAAGAGGAGTGCACTTTTCGATCTAGTGCACTGAATACAGATGCCTTTTTTTAATAGCATGGATAATTCCCCTCTCAAGCTTGGACATCCATAGACCAGAATAGTTGAAATGGCCGCTTGCTGACTTCCGGGCATGATGATGTCATGTGGCTCTGTCCTGGTGCGTTTTGTCACGTGCTACAGTGACTTCCACCCTGGATGGATGGATGGACAGCCAAACGGTTTTATATACTACATTATGAGAGTCTTTATTAGATTTATTTTTTATTTTTGACACATGAAATTTGATTGAAGCATGCCTGTTTCAGTGTGGTGGATACACACAAATAGTGGACTTTTATTTAGCATTTCTTATTTATTGATATATTTCAAAACTGATTTCAATCACAATATTGTGGGGGTTTATATAGAATAGTTTGGCTATATAATTATTTTCCCATTATTGTTTGTTATTATTGCTATATTATTGTATATTATTTCATTTCATATGGATTTTATATTTATACAGAATCTCACAAAAGTGAGCAAACCCCTCACATTTTTGTAAACATTTTATTATAACTTTTCATGTGACAACACTGAAGAAATGACACTTTGCTACAATGTAAAGTAGTGAGTGTACAGCTTGTATAACAGTGTAAATTTGTTGTCCCTTCAAAATAACTCAAAAGACAACCATTAATGTCTAAACCCAGTGGGGGCGAGGCGCAAACAAATTATACATTTCTGAAAAAACCCTATCAATTGCAGCCTCACTGTACCATCAATCGCAGCCACTGTGCCCATCAATTGCCGCCACTGTGCCATCAAATGCAGCGACTGTGCCATCAAACGCAGCCACTGTGCCTATTAATTGCTGCCACCGTACCCATGAAATGCATCCACTGTGCCATCAAATGCAATCACTTTGCCCATCAATTGCCGCCTCTGTGCCATCAAATGCAGCGACTGTGCCATCAAGCGCAGCCACTGTGCCTATTAATTGTCGCCACTGTGCCCATCAAATGCAGCCACTGTGCCATCAAATGCAGCCACTTTGCCCATCAATTGCCGCCACTGTGCCATCAAATGCAGCGACTGTGCCATCACACGCAGCCACTGTGCCTATTAATTGCTGCCACCGTACCCATGAAATGCATCCACTGTGCCATCAAATGCAATCACTTTGCCCATCAATTGCCGCCACTGTGCCATCAAATGCAGCGACTGTGCCATCAAACGCAGCCACTGTGCCTATTAATTGTCGCCACTGTGCCCATCAAATGCAGCCACTGTGCCATCAAATGCAGCCACTTTGCCCATCAATTGCCGCCACTGTGCCATCAAACGCAGCCACTGTGCCCATCAATTGCAGTCACTGTTCCATAAAACGCAGCCACTGTGCCCATCAATTGCCACCACTGTCCCACCAAATGCAGTCACTGTGCCCATCATTAGCCACCACTGTGCCATCAAATGCAGGAACTGTGCCCCATAAAATGTAGCCACTGTGCCCATCAATTGGCGCCACTGTGCCATCAAACACAGCCACTGTGGCCATCAATTGCCGCCACTGTACCCCTCAAACGCAGCCAATGCGCCATATCAAATGCTGCCAGTGTACCCCCGCCAGCCCGCCGTCTGCACTTACCTGTCTCAGTGGGACAACTCCTCGATGTCTTCTCCTCTCTTCCTGTCCTCTGCTATGATTGGACGCCTGGCGTCCAATCACAGCGCCTGTCGTTTCAGCCAATCAGGTGACGGGTAACAGATCCGAGCACCTGATTGGTGGAGAGGCCGTTTATTGTTAGGAAAGTGAATATTTATTTACTTTTCTAACACAGCTGAGTGGCCTGCGGGCGCCCAGCATGGCGCTCGCAGGTCACCTTTTTTGACTCCTTTTACAGCCTATGGCTCTAATCAGGTGCTTCAAAAACACCCCCTGCCGCTGTTTTCAGGCCCCCTGCGCCCGAAAAGGGGCCGGTCACCTGAATGGGGGTGGCAGCGGCGGCCATAAATAGATTCATGCAATCCATGAATCTATCTATTGGTGCTAGAGGGGGTGGCAGGATAGAGGGGGTGGCTCCTGTGCACCCTTATGGATGCACTGCCATTGTCTAAACCGCTGGCAAAGAAAGTGAGTACACCCCTAAGTGAAAATGTCCAAATTGGGCACAATTAGCCGTTTTCCCTTCACGCTGTCATGTGACTCATTAGTGTTACAAGGTCTCAGGTGTGAATGGGGAGCAAGTATGTTAAATTTGGTGTTATCACTCTCACTCACTCTCATACTGGTCACTGGAAGTTCAACATGGCACTTCATGGCAAATAACTCTCTGAGGATCTGAAAAAAAGAATTGTTGCTCTACATGAAGATTGTATTGGCTATAAAAAGATTGCCAAGACCCTGAAACTGAGCTGCAGCACGGTGATCAAGACCATACAGTGGTTTAACAGGACAGGTTCCACTCAGAACAGGCCTCGACATGGTCGACCAAAGAAGTTGAGTGCACATGCTCAGTGTCATATCCAGAGGTTGTCTTTGTGAAATACACATATGAGTGCTGCCAGCATTGCTGCAGCAGTTAAAGGGGTGGGAGGTCAGCCTGTCAGGGCTCAGACCATATGCCGCACACTGCATCAAATTGGTATGCATGGCTGTCATCCCAGAAGGAAGCCTCTTCTAAAGATGATGCACAAGAAAGCCTGCAAACAGTTTGCTGAAGACAAGCAGACTAAGGACATGGATTACTGGAACCATGTCCTGTGGTCTGATAAGACCAAGATAAACTTATTTGGTTCAGATGGTGTCAAGTGTGTGTGGCGGCAACCAGGTGAGGAGTACAAAGACAAGTGTGTCTTGCCTACAGTCAAGAATGGTGGTGGGAGTGTCATGGTCTGGGGCTGCATGAGTGCTGCCGGCACTGGGGAGCTACAGTTCATTAAGGGAACCATGAATGCCAACATGTACTGTGACATACTGAAGCAGAGCATGATCCCCTCCCTCCGGAGACTGGGCCTCAGGGCAGTATTCCAGGACCTAAACCCTATTGAGCATCTGTGGGGCATCCTCAAAGGAAAGTGGAGGAGTGCAAGGTCTCTAACATCCACCAGCTCTGTGATGTCGTCATGGAGGAGTGGAAGAGAACTCCAGTGGCAACCTCTGAAGCTCTGGTGAACTCAATGCCCAAGAGGGTTAGGGCAGTGCTGGAAAATAATGGTGGCCACACAAAATATTGACACTTTGGGCCCAATTTGGACATTTTCACTTAGGGGTGTACTAACGTTTGTTGCCAGCGGTTTAGACATTAATGGCTGTGTGTTGAGTTATTTTGAGGGGACATATCACATCACATATTTAATTGTACACACATTTTTGGTAATGTATAATTATGGCTAGCGCCGTATTTTTTAGTTTTTTTATGCCGAACCTGCACGCCACTGAAATCAATTAGAACCAAATCTGTTAAATAAAAAAATTACCATTTTCTGGGCTAAGTAAGTGTCAAAAAATAGTGCAGGGTTGGAGGTGGGGGTAGGTTCTGAAACATGTATCAATGCAAAAAAAAAGATACATTTAAAGAAAAAATCTATTTGGCCACCAACAATGATTTTTTAAAAGTTTAAAGTGAATTGTTAAAAATGTCCAATTGTCTCGCCTCTCATTGTATGGGACGCAATGAAGGCTTATCTAAAAGGAATATTGATTAAGGAGATTAGCTCCACATTATCAGTCGTCTATAAAGAAATGTTTAAGAAAAGTCCTGGGGCATTGTCAAAGTGTAGACAACGTTGGGAGGTGGAGGTCCCTGACATAGATGGGGAGTATTGGGATGATATGTGGAACTGCCCCTTCAAACATTTGGTCTCGGCAAGGGATAAACTAATACATTTCAAATTTTTACACGGAATCTATTTTACTCCTGCCAGACTAGCAACAATATACCCTGCAATCTCTTCAGAGTGTTGGAGATGTGGTTTTTCACCGGATGGAGCAGAGCACATCTTCTGGGAATGCTCTCACATTAAACCCTTCTGGAAGGGGATAGTCTCGTGCATCTCAGATCTCCTGAGGATTCCTATCCCAAACTCTATTAAAGTTTGTCTATTGGGTCTGGTTGAAGAGGTGGTTCCCTCAATGGCTCTTAGAATGCTATTAATCATACTATTTTTCTACGGGAGAAAGGCTATTCTATTGAAATGGAGGTCCTCTACACCTCCAGGTATACCCTTTTGGAAGGGATTAGTCAATTCCATGTTACCTTACTATAAAGCAACATACCCTTTCAGGGGGTGTGAGAAAAAGTTTAAAAAAGTGTGGCAAGCGTAGTTTAATTCAGATACTACTGCTGGATAAATTTGTTTAATGTATTGTTCCATGTAATCCAACGCTAAAATAATTATTATTGCTTGACAATATATATGACCTTCCATTTTTGTCAAGGGGGTTGACAATGTTTTGGTAAATATGTTCTTTAGGATTATTAATATTTGAGGGTTAAATAGTTGTGCAATACCTGGGTAATGCTTTAAAACAATTGGTTATATCCACTGGGTGTATCACGAGTTGTACCTTTGTGATAAAAGGGAAATGTCCTGTCCGAAGGTGGGGGTGAACCGAGCTACAGGTTGTTGGGGGGAGGGAGTGGGAAGGATATGCACTTAGTTAGGTGCTTATGTTAGGTTTATAAGTATGACCGGTTGGTCATTGAGTAAACTGGCAATGTGCTAGGGTCACTCTTTTGTTAACTTGTATGTCTGTTTGCTTATAAAGGGAAAAATTTCAATAAAAAGAATTTTATTTAAAAAAAAGGGTATTAGCTCCTATAAGAAATCCACTGAGGAGTGGGAGAGCTTCTTGCCTGACAAAGTACGTAGAATGGAGGAGCAATATTTAATTGCCCTCTCACCTCAGACCGTTGCATCCTGAAAAAAAGCTCAGCTAGTTTATAGACAAAAACTTTATGCAAAAGCAAACTATTCTTTACTCACTGTCGGTATGTTGCTGACAGTGAAAACACTGGGCACCTACTTGCTGTAATTACAAACCCCTTCAAATTATATTGCTTCTATTGAGATCCCTCAGAGACGCTGAAAGTCTTTCAACAGTATTTTAGTGAACTTTACTGCAGCAAAGTACAGCATCTTCCACGTCAGCTATCTAGTTTCTTACTTCCTCTAAAATTGTCATGTCTATCTTTGGATGATGGGAAGCTCTTGAACTGTCCCTTAACAATAGAGGAATTGAAGCAGAGTTCTACCCAAAAATGGAACTTCCGCTTTAAGTGTTGGTGACCCCCTGACATGTCACATTTGGCGTGTCATTTTTTTTGGGGGGGAGCGGGTACCCTGTTTTTATAGGCACCCAGCTCCCACTTCCTCCAGGTGCACCGTGGCGCCTGAAGGAAGTTCACTTCTCCCCCCTCCCTCTCGACAATCATCTGGGACACGTCCCAGAAGATTACCCAGCCATTCACAGCACACATCGCGGCTCGCGCATGCGCAGTGCGCGACAGGCTGTGAAGCCACAGCCAGGCGCCCACAGTTACAATGCTGGCAGCGGGGAGAGGAGCGGGGCTTCGAATGCCCGCATCGCTGGACCATGGGACAGGTAAGTGTCCCTGTTTTTATAGGCACCCAGCTCCCATTTCCTCCCCTGGCACCGCGGCGCCGGAAGGAATATTACCTCTCCCCCCTTCCTCCCTGCAATTTCCTGAGACACGTCACAGGTCCCAGAAGATTGCCCAGCCATTCACAGCACACAGCGCGGCTCGCGCATGCGCAGTGTGCACCCGGCTGTGGAGCCACAGCTGGGCGCCCACAGTTAAAATGCCGGCGCCGGGGAGAGGAGCGGGGCTTCGAATGCTCGCATCGCTGAACCATGGGACAGGCAAGTGTCTGATTATTATAAGTCAGCAGCTACACTTTTTGTAGCTGCTGACTTTTAAATGGGTGGAACTCCGCTTTAAGCAAGGCTGCGGATGAGACCCCTAACAATAAAGCTCTAGGAATAAGTGGCCTTCCAGCCAAAATGTATAAACTGTATGGTGAAATATTACTACCGAAGCTGTTGGAGGTTCTGAACGCGACTCTTGCACTGAGTCAACTCCTGGACTTCATGAATATAGCTAGTATTTTATATATTTTTTTTATTATATATATATATATATATATATATATATATATATATATATATATATATATATATATAGCTAGTTTTGACTAAACCAGGGAAGGACAGTCTTTACCCTCATTCATACAGCCCCATCTCATTATTAAACTCAGACGTCAAGCTGTTGGCAAAAATTTTAGCAACTAGACTTAGCAAAGTTATGCAGCATAAAGTTATGCAGCGTTTAAATTTGGATCAGTCAAGTTTCATACCCACCAGTTTGTCAGCAATCATCCACAGGTTTTTCCTTAATCAACAGCTACCATGAGAAAATATAGGAGATAGGGCCATTCTCTCTCAAAGTGTTTGATAGATTGGAGTGGCCCGACTTTTGGGAGGTATTGAAACTCTTTGGCCTAGGGAATCGTTTTATAGGCTGGAAAAAAAAATTATTGTACTCTGCCCTTGGGGCTACCATGCTAGTTAATGAATCCCACTTTGGCTATTTCCTACTTTATAGAGGGACCTTGACAGGGGTGTACACTTTCCCCCCTTCCTCCTTGCATTGGGGATTGAACCTCTTACAGCGGCCATCTGAAGATAAAATATCCCTCTATGCTGATGATACACTGCTATTTTTAGGGGACACTAACAGCTCTTTATCCTCCATTGAGCCTATTATAATTTATAATATTAAAATTTAGCTCCTTTTCCAGGTTCGTTATCAATTGGGACAAATCTGTTCTTCTGCCCCCAGACTCAAAACAACTGTCATTCCTACAATGTGCACGACAGATAAAAGTAGTGACCTCTTTTAAATACCTCGGGATCTTAAAGTAGGAGATTATTTTAAATATAATTTGTTACCACTACTGGACAAGTTTAAGCTTAAGAGCAAATCCTGATGTAAATTACCTTTGTGGTGGGGCGTGCAAACCTTCTGAAACTGATTTTTGGCGCCACATCAATTATACGTAATGCATAATTCACTGGTGGTTCAAGCAGATAGACACTATCTTTAGAATACTTATTTAGAAAGGTGGCACTCCTAGAATTCATTTATCTACCTTGCAATTACCAAAAGATGAAGGAGGATTAGCTATACCTCATGCAAGAATGTATTCCTTGGCCGCACAACGGCATTTTACTGGATGGGGTGCTATAACTGTGACTGACTCCAATCAGGCCCACCTATTACGGGCCCCTTCATATCACCTAGTGGCTCAGCTGAAGTCTGATGGGCTCAAAAACACCTCCCGAAGCCCTACAATAGTGTTAATGCACAAAGTGTGGAATGAGATGAAGAGGATCAAGAAGTACGATGGGTTTTCTAAATACACACCCATCTGGAGAGGCGGGCATTAAAAAGAGCTAGGCAAATTACAGGGGTCTGATTCTTGGTACTCCAGTGGGATCCAGTTCCTCCATCAATTCCTCAATCAATTATAGGACCAATTAAAATCCTTTCAGGACCTACAGCAGGAGTTTGGCATTCCATCACTCAGGTTTTTTCAGTACCTACAGATCTTACATGCACTCTCAGTTCAGGCCAAAAAGTCTAATTTAGGAGTTATCTTCACCACCCCGCTCATGGATCTGTTACAGACAAGAAAGGACTTATCTCCTATCTTTATAAACTACTGTGGATGGATTTCTAGGCAATCTTTCTCCACCTGACAGGAAAGGATGGGAAAAGGATACTGAGACGTTCGATGAGGAGACCTGGCAGGCCGTCTTAGAACAGGTTTTAATGGTGTTCCTTTCACCTTCGCAATAATTATCCCAGCTATTTGTCACACAAAGGGTGTAAAGAACCCCCCGTAAAAGCTTTTTCAGTGGAACCGCAGGTAGAGCCCAGACTGTCAGAGATGTAGTGAGAGACCTTCTACATATGCTTTGGAAACCTTTACTCTGCAGGTTAGGACTTCCATTACTAGATTATTATTTTTGTCACGTAAATGTATCACATTGAATGGCTCTTTTATCTCTCCCCTTCATTTGAGGATTGGCCGCGGGGAGCCACACCAAGGACCTGTAGCTAGGGGTACCACAGTTTGTTAAATTTGTATGGGGTGCCCTGTTGTTGTAAAATGTTTCTATCTTTGAGCAGAGTGGAGGTAATCTGCTTACGCCAATCATTGGCATATGCAGATTAACTCCACTCTGCCCAAAGATAGAAACATTTTACAACAGCAGGGCACCCCATACAAATTTACCAAACTGTGGGACCCCTACCTACAGGTCCTTGGTCTGGCTCCCCTAGCTCTAGTTTCAGTGCAGATACAGTACTTCAATTTTCGCACTCCTTGTTAATTATTTTGAATCTCTAGCTGGAGATATATGCGTGTACTTGTGAGCTAACTGGAATACATGGATGGCTGGTGTATAAAGCTGTGGCACGCTGTTCCAGGGCACACTTTAGTTGGGTTCTATTTCCTTTCTAATCTGGGTAGGGCAGTGGCAATATTCCCATGAATACTTTTAGTAAATTTAAGATAGAGCTATATTATTCCCCTTTTTTCTCAACTGAGTGGTTAGAATTCCTTGCTTTAAGGGGAAATAAAATCTTTTACTTCCCCGCTGACAGGACAAGGCTCTTATTTAGATAGTCCTGTGTAAATTGATGATGATCGCCAGGTGCCGGCCGTAATTCATTGGCCGGCACACAGTGATCAACATCTGCTGTGTATAATCACAGCACAGCCGGGTCGCTGGCGGCACGCGCCCCCTACCCGGGAGTGTCAGATCACGAACTAGGTATGAGACCTGGCACATCAGAGCCACCTTGCCACCATATATCTAGGTTATACGGTCGGCAAGCGAGTAAAGTGTATTTAAGTGTATTTAAATGTATTTAAAGTGTATTTTAGCAACGAAGGTCTCTTATTTGGCATTCTTTATTAAACATACCATTGAAATGTTGTGTTATGTCATTTAGATAAGTCAAAAGAATATCTAACAAAAAATTTTGCTGGAAATCTTTAGCTAATAACTGCCAATGCTCTCTGACTGTGTTCACTGTTATCAATTGGATTGTTCTCTGAGGACTACAGACCCATGCTCCTCTACTATATGTTAATGACAATGGGAAATGGACAGTGTTCTGTGGGCCTATCTTGTTTCTGTTGTCCTGATATAAAAAGGAGAGGGACTGCTTTCATCCTAGGAATGGATGCGATTTACTGGCAAAATCAGCAAGTGGAAATAAAGGGAAAAAATTCTGAAAAAAAAGAAAAGTAATGCAGCCTCCACATCTAAGTACTGGTAAACTGCAATGTATGAATTTTTTTTTCTGGGGGAAAGGTTTAGATACGTGTTAAGATGCTAAAGGACCCAAAAAATTAAACATAACTATATAATGATAATATCATTAGCAATTATACTGGGTCCCTCTTAGACAGATTTACTCTAATTTGTGACAAAGCTAATAATCAATCCTGAATTGTCAGTTGTACAGATGTCACAATCATGAACACTGGTTAAAGCATTACCTGTGCTACTGTTTTTGCGGTCAGACCATGGTCTTGTGTTTGCTAGTCCACTGGTTCTAGTCCATCCGTTATTTGACATGCCACATAAATCGGTCTCAAAATCACACCTTTCATAATTTGTGCCTGTTGAAACATAAAATGTCAGATGGTAAGCTCTGTACAGAAAAACAGTCTAAAACAATAGCAATAAGGCGGAATTAAAGTGGTTGTAACCCCTTATATATACCCAGTGATTTATATATTCCCAGTGAAGTGACTAGCCTCAGATGATATACAGAGTTGAAACAAATCCACTTACATAAGTTGTACTTGTTTATCTGCAGCCTTCCTAAAACACACATTTAAAGCAGAAGTAAACCCATCCATAAAACAGTTTTAATTTCGAGCAGGAAATGTAACACTCCCATTGGTTGTGCTCTCAACCAAACTGTTAAACTATCCAATGGCTGGTGTCATAACTGATCACATGTGCAGCATCATGGCAGTTGTAGATTACACAGAGGAAAAGATGGTAGCTTCCTTGGCTGAAAACGATAGGGGGGTTTATTTACATTTTAACACAGTTTTTCTGAGCTCTAGCAGGCAGGGGGTGGGGAATTGATGTAACACACTGCAGAGCACACAGCAGGGAGCTGACTGTAATGTGAGACCTGAGTGAAGGGAATGGACACCACCCACTCTACAAAGTCTCTTAGAGAAACATGCACAACTGAAGCTGTCAATCACCTGCAGTATCTGTTGAAAGGGAGGTCAGGATCATCCCCCAGGAATCTTTGGTTTTCAAAATAACACGTACCAGTATATCTACTTGTCAATTCAAAGAGCTAACTTATGTGGCTGAAATTGTATACATAAAAAAATGCAAACATGGTCAAGAGGTTCAGTTGTTGTCAACCAAATATTGGAATGGGGAAGACATGATTTAAAGGATTTTAAAGTGAATTGACTGTCGGTGTCAGGTGGGGTGGTTGTAGCATTTTAGAAACTGCCGACTGCCTGGGATTTTAAATGACTACATTTACTTGGTGTAATGTGTGTAAAAGAATGGTGTAAAAAGCAAAAGTAAATTTTTAGTTCTATGGGCAATAATGCCTTGAGATGAAGCTGTCCAGACTTGAACAGGAAGTTCGCAGATCTAAAAACTGTTGTTTTTTTTTTAAATTTAAATAAACCAATGTCAGTTTTTTCACCATCTGGATCCTATTGTGGTAAAGGGGTGATTTCAATTGACTTTCTCTAGTGTAGACACCACAGAAGGTGAGAATAAATATCTCCAAAATTAGGAAAATCCTCTCTTATAGGGCGTACACACGGTCGGACTTTGTTCGGACATTCCGACAACAAAATCCAAGGATTTTTTCTGACGGATGTTGGCTCAAACTTGTTTTGTCTACACACGGTCGCACAAAGTTGTCGGAAAATCCGATCGTTCTAAACGCGGTGACGTAAAACACGTACGTCGGGACTATAAACGGGGCAGTGGCCAATAGCTTTCATCTCTTTATTTATTCTGAGCATGCGTGGCACTTTGTCCGTCGGATTTGTGTACACACGATCGGAATTTCCGACAACGGATTTTGTTGTCGGAAAATTTTATCTCCTGCTCTCCAACTTTGCATGTCGGAAAATCCGATGGAAAATGTCCGATGGAGCCCACACACGGTCGGAATTTCCGACAACACGCTCCGATCGGACATTTTCCATCGGAAAATCCGACCGTGTGTACGGGGCATTAGACAGGTCTTATCAGAAAAATGTTCCTTTTAGAAGATTTCACTTATATACCTGTTCCAGTATCAACTAAAAATGTGTAAATCTCTTTTACCTTTGGGAATACAACTAAGTACAAATAATAAAAACGAGTAATAAAAATATAACACCTCACTACTCCAAAACTAAAAAAAAAATATTTATTTAGATATACTTTAAATATCCATTTGTTGAAACAGTGGTGTGCTGGAGAGCTCTAAATGCACAGCATGTCGACTCGAAGAAGGTGACCTACAAAACCAGATTACCATGCCAGGTTCTTCACAAATCAGCTAAGGAAAATTAGACTACAGCACAAACAAGGCCATCAAAATTGGACAGTTGAAGACTGAAAACTATGCCTTGTCTGAGGAAATTTAATTTCTAATGCAACGTGCAGATGATAGGGTAAGAATTTGGTGTACATAGCATGAAAAGAGGAATAAAATAAAATGGAATGGGATGTCAAAAATATGAATTGTTTAGCACCTTGTTGAACCTATGTCTTGAAGAACCCAAGCTGTTGTGATGGGGTATCTACAAAGTGCTAGATATGTGTACCTATTAAATTGACAAAAGATTGTATAATATAAAGTGTGCAAGTGATGATACACAAGCATAAACTTGAAATGGTGGAGCTTTAGGAAAATAACTAGCATTAGGTGAAATAGGAAATAAGTGAAATTGCAAATAAGTTCATGAAACATTCTTAAAGTCCTACTCTGCAGAAAAACAATCATAGCAATCCTTAGTACACAGTACAGGCAATACATTCAGGCATTATCGAAGACTGTTTCAACTGGCATGCATTGCTAGGACCCTCTCACATCATTTTTCATAGGTGCTTATCAGGTTCATCACCCCTACACATGCACTTTATTCTAATTCTGTCTTGTATTCTCTGCTCCAACCCCAGTTCATGTTGCAAAGGGCAGAGGGGTTGGAAATGCCCCTTTAATGTACAGACAGCATCCATCCCAGATCCCACCATCCCCCTCTTACTGGCTACTGGCTAGGAATCAGTTTAACGCTCAACAGTTCAGGAAAAGTAAAAAACAGGGAGCTTCATATATATCATAAGGTGGATCTTACAGGGAACATCTAGAAATAGTGATTGAGCCGAAGAAGTACTATATGTCTTGAGTTCCCCCTGAAAAAATCAGTGTACTTCCAGACTGTCCCTAGATATTCCTGGGCCTAGACACTCCTGTGCTTTGAACCTAATAGCTGTATATTTGCAATGTGAATTTATGTAAAGCACTGCTGCTAGGAGAGAGAAAACTTGGCTGAGTTTGAGACGGTTTTGCCAAACCTATTGAAAGGTCTGTGAATCCCAAACTTAGCGCCTAACTCCATTGAAGTCAACAGAAGGCAAAAGTTTTTAAAAAGTGCAGCTCAGTGGGGAGAAGGTCTTTTTTGTGGCTTAAAGGGCAAAAATCCTTTACATAACATGCTTTGGAGATATATTAAAGCTGCACGTGGTGTTATGGACCAGTATGATGTTAAACATTAAAATGGTGTAGAGTACCCCACCAGGAATTGATCCACACATATAGCCTGGCTGGCCAGGAAAGGGAGAGAAGAGATTCATACATTGGGGGTACAGTGCACAAAGGGGGTGGGCAAGTCTCCCCCCCCCCCAGTTTCAAGGTACCTTGTTCCAATGTTGAGGGAAAGGGGCCTCTTCACCACATACAGTCCCTGAAAAAGGTTGTAAGGGGTTGCAGATACCCACCCCTCCCAGGGCAAGGAGTACAGAGGTACATCATTACCCTCTACCCACTCCCACAAAGAATTAAAAGTAAATAAAGACACCCATATCATGAAAAAGTCCTTTAATAGGAAAAAGAGTAAAAAGGGTTGTCCAATACAATACCCATCATCAGTCACATTGCCCAGCGATTTAAGTCCATCATCAATCACAATGGCCCACCATTCACTGATGCTTCCTGCTGCCATTGTGCATTAGTGCCACCAAATGACAGATCTTGGGTGCTGCTAAATGCAAACAGGACTGGAGATCCTGGGTTATGTAATTTAACGAATATGGACATAACCATATTTGGTCAATGATGTCTCCCAGGATACCCTGCCTTTTGTTTACATGCAGCTACTGAGGATTTATTCCACAAACTGTGAACAGGCTGGGCTTGGGTAAAACCCACATTTGACCCGAAACTTAATCTCATCCTGCTAATCTCAAGAGATTTGGAGTGAGATTTGGTGATGTCACTGCTGTGCTGCTCTCTGTTCTCCTTGCTGGAAATGAAGATTTACTTAAGAACCCACAGTTCAAGGATCTCCCTGCTTCTGCTTCATTCATTCTTAGCATCTTTGCTTTCTCCACCTCTCTTGCTGCCTATTGAATATTACCCTATCAACTTTGAGAATACCATTCATCAGGGTGGAAGCAAAGTCCTTCCTAACAAGATAGCTGCCTCCACACAAAGACACAGTGGAGAAAAAGTCATAGAAAGTCAGCAATCGGGACTTATGACTTGTCCTTTGTTATCTGCCTACTTTTTTGAGCACAGTTTAGGTCCTCTTCAAATGTACTTTATATTCACACCAATCAGAAAAGACACTTATGTCTGAAACAACCTCTGAAGTGCTCATTGTTCTTTCATTTAAACTAAATTATTTTAAGAGTGCCCTTATCCATCTACAGTACATCAAAGTTCAATTTTTCCATCAACTAATTTACAGAGAGTTTTTGAACAGTATCAGTCCTATTATTTTACGGGAAATTGACCTAATAAATTTGACATCCCAAGGCTAACAGATCACAATGGGAACCATAAGTCCTCTTCACATGTCATGTATTAAGTGTATTAAGGTGTCTTTATCATAATGAGGTTCTTTAGAAGAAGAGCTTGAACTGTGATACCTGTTTCAATAATTTACATTTCATGAAAACAGATACTAGGCAAGGAAAGAGCCCAATGTCCAAAATCATTGACTTTCCCATGGGCAATGTATCACAAAGAGGTCCATTTTTCATCTGGGCCTAAGTCATTACTGGGAAACAATTCATTTGTACTCTAATCTAGTGAAATTTTAATGCAAGCATTATTTTCTTCATGACCTATTCAAATATGACTTTGCCAAACTTTTTGTAACCTTTTATGTTTTCATTATTCATAGCTATAATATTTAAATCAAGTCGTTATGGTTTAAAGTTATAAAAAAAAAAAAAAAATTCTGCAAAGAAAAGTAATTTAATAGTATACTTAATCTTTAAGCTCTAGAAACTTTCTTATTCAGTCAGCCAGAGGAGCATGCATTTATTACAGAAAATCAGTCAGGCATTTTTCAATTTTAAAAAGTGAAAGTCCTGTCTAAGAGCAGACTGCACAAATTGTTTGCTAGTTCCTTTATCACCAGAGATGGCTCTTCTGTGCCTCTCTGAAACTTTTTTTTTTTCAGTAAGAGCTTGACTTATCTTGACTTATATGGCTCTGAGCTAAACTGCATCCTCTCTCTATTGCCCGTGTTGTGTCAGACCACTCCTTTTGGCCACTGGCTGGAGAGCAGTGCAGTAATGAGTGTCTGCAGTCAACAGTAAAGCATGGTGGAGGTTTCTTGCAAGTTTTGGGGCTACATGTCTGCAAATTGAGTTGGAGATCAGGACCAATAGTGTCCTCAATGCTGAGAAACACAGGCAGATACGTATCCATCATGCCATCAACGAGTCGTGTGATCGGCCCAAAATGTATTCTGCAGCCCTAAACATACACTCAATGTCATGAAGAACCATCTTCAGTGTAAAGAAGAAAAAGAAGTCCTGAAATTGATGGTTTGGCCAACACAGAGCCCTGATCTCAGCATCATTGAGTCTGTCTGGGATTACATAAAGAGACAGAGGGATTTGAGGCAGCCTACATCGACAGAAGATCTGTGGTTGGTTCTCCAAGATTTTTGGAACAACCTACTCGCCGAGTTCTTTCAAAAACTGTGTGCAAGTGTACCTAGAAGAATTGATGCTGTTTTGAAGGCAAAGGGTGGTCACACCAAATATTTATTTGATTTGGACTTCTCTTCTGTTCGTTTACTTTCCATTTTGTTACATGATAAAAAAGTAAAGTATTTATCACTTCTGTTTCTGAAAGTATTTCTAATTTACAGCATTTTTCACACCCACCTAAAACTTTTGCACAGTAGTGTACATATTGTATATATTTTTGTTGTAAGGAGCAGGATGGCTTTGCACAAAAAGTCCATAGCATAAAAAAACATCTGCTGGCTCCAACCACTAACTAAATGTGGGTTCTTGACTAACAGGGTGCCCCTTAATGGTTTTTCCAAAGCAAACAGACAGCACATGTACTTTTTGGTGTTCTTTGAGCACTCAGCTTTTTCACCCAGCAGCAGGCTCACTCACTCAGCAGAGAGAGTGAGAGAGAGCCCTGCCGCTGAGCCTCCGTCAGTATAGGACTGGAGGCTATATCCCACCTAAAGCTCTACAAAAGCTCCTGGGCTTCAGGACTCAAATTTTGAACCCACTGAAAACTACTTGAAAGTATTACAATTAAAAAAGGTAGAGTGCTAGAAACACAGCTAGTGCAATATGGAAATAGTTCCAAGGTCCAGGTGTGCCAGTAGGCGAAGTTCATTCACTGCTGAGACCAGACCAGGGTTTAGGGGTTCTGGTCTGTATTATTGTGGACAGCCAGCTGTAGAGAACAGAAGCGACTCTGTGGATATGGGTGAGAGAGAGAGAGAGAGGGAGGAGCAGCGCCACTTTGAGTGCAGTATGTCAGTTAAAATAAAAGTTTAATGTTAAAATAAAGGTAAACTGTTTAATAAAAGTAAGATCAACTCACATTTTGGTGAGATATAATGTGTATGGCATAAGTAGTTTGGACTCCCGTAGTCCAGCTGGGCAGCGATGGTGGTCAGCAGTTCCTGACGGCTCCAGTGGTTCTCGAGGCTGAAGAAGGTCACACAACAAGCACGTCAGCAGGTGATGGATGGGAGGCGTGTTCGAGCTCGCATTCGGAGCATGAGTGCTCCTTCTTCAGGCGTATTGTGACCAGCTGCCCAGCTGGACTACAGGAGCCCAAGCTACTTATGCCATGCACATTATATCTCACCAAAATGAGAGTTGATCTTACTTTTTTTAAACATTGAATTTCAATTGACATACTGCCCTCAGAGTGGCGCCGTTCCTCTCTCTCTCTACTTGAAAGTAATGTAACTGCAACATAGCATACAAAAAACAAATATTCCAGACATGCTTGGGTTTAGAGAACCCCAAGAATGTAACATCTGTAAAGATTCATCTCTTGCACAATGTTGATATTATTTTTCTGAGAACATTGCAGTAGTAGTAATAGAATTCTCTGCTGAGATTGCAGATCTGTTGTTTATGGGTTGTCCTGAACACATACCAGGGCTCAGCTATCTGCCTGACAGCTGGGTCCCACTCTGCTTATCAGTAGTGCCATTAGTGGCTCCTGTATGAACTGTAACACAGTTTGCAGGTTTCATTTCCAATTTTATACATTTTCTGATAGCAGAGCGCCTGTAGAATAAAACGATGGTGGTTGCAAGCTTTATTGTTGCACAATATTTGCACAAACTGTATTTTAAGTACTGTATATACAAAAAATACACCAAAATCAATTTCAATACTTACAAACAAAATACAATTCCCATTTGTTTTGAAAAATTGAAGGAGGAGACTATGTTGAGTAAATAGATATCAAATATGTCAAGCTATAACAAGTTCAACCCTCACACCTGTACACCTACTATAGACCAGAGAAATTTAACATTTCTGCTATAAACCTGTTTCTTGTGCAAAACCTTTGTCGTTACTTAAAGGCGATGTAAACCCGAAAAAAAAATGTTTTGTTTTTTTTTTATCATACTGTAGAGTATAAGATTTGCTATCATTTGAGCCCAGTCTTGCCACACAGAGTTAATCCATCTCTGAGAAATCCTCTTTTATTGTTCAGTGAGACAATTCTTGACAAACTGAGAAAAACGTTGTCAAATCCTCCCCCTTGCTGTGAGTGACAGGTGATTTACATATCTCGTGCACTAGCCTAAGACATGCAGTATTTTTTAATTCCCTCCCCCACTCCTTTCTTCAGCAGCTCTGCAAGGATTGGCTGTTCCACACCTCAGCATGATTTGGCATGCTGAAGTCATGTGGTTACTTTCCTGTCTTTTTACTGGATGTTAGAGATCATAGCAGAAGTTCAGTGTAAGAAATACACAGGAGAAAATGCATATTGACAAGGGGAGTGTAGAGGTGGGCGGGGAGTCTACTGACATCACGACTCCACCCACCGAGCTCCAGACAACAGATCCGCCCACAGAATCTGCAGTTTTTTGGGTCTCATAACTGACAGAGGGGAGACATTTGACAGGTAAAGATACATGCAGGAGGCATATATATCCTTATAGAGAACCCCTATGGCAGTAGTTTAGAAAGGATGACATTGGGTTTACATCCACTTTAAGATAACATAGTGATACATAAAGTTTTTATTGTTATGAAATGATTACATTTCTTAATACAATCCATACTCAAAAATGTAACAAAACTTTTTTTTCTAATTTGATCAATGTTAGTGTTAAAAATAGTGTTACTGTGGATAAAAAGTATAATGTAATTATATATTATATTATATTATCAATTTATTGTTTTCAATCTCTCTTTATTAAATTTTTTAAAAAGAAAAATTAACAGCACATACATTAACATTTATACAACATTCATATTCCTTACAAACATTTAAAAATATCTTAATACAATGATTAATCCTTTATCACTCGCCTTACTAGTTCCATTTACTTCCTTTCGTCCATCCATAATAATGAAAAAAAACCCCCTAAAACTCGTTCCTATTATATGAATTTAAAAAGATCGCCCTGGGACTTTAAGTGAGGTGGGAGAGATTAGGCATACATACATAAAAATGTAATAAAATCATTTTATTAATTACAAAATGCTGTATAACCAAATGGGAATAGCAATAAGTGTGCGTTACCCGGCATAGTGGCCAAGTTATCAGCAAATGTAAAAACAAAACATCAATCATTAGACACGGTACATACAGGGCCAGATTAAGAGCAACATGGGCCTGGTGCTAAGGATTTTGGTGGGCCTTTTTATGAAACTAAATAAAATGAAAACAATTTTTTGTTGAATTAAATTAAAGAGAGAGAGGGGTGTGAGAGAGTGGTTGAGAGAGAGAGAGAGGGGGGTGATAGCGAGATAGGGGGCTGAAAGAGAGGGCATGAGAGGGAGGGGAAAAGAGAGAGAAAGGCGTTGAATGAGAGAGATGGGGACGAGAGAGAGGGGGTGAGAAAAAGGGGAATAGAGAGAGGGTGAAAGAGAGAGAGGGTGGTAGGAAAGAGGGGGTTGAAGGGGGCAAGAGAGAGAGAATGGGGGATGAAGGGGGTGAGAGAGAGAACAGGGTGAAAGAGAGGGGATGAGAGAGAGAGAGGGGGTGAAAGAGAGAGAGAGAGGGGGTGTGAGAGTGAGGGGGTGAGTCTGTGGGGGGCACAGCATAGTACATTACACGGGGGGGGGGAATAGCACAGTACATTACATGGTTGGCACTACACATTACATGGTGGATACATGGATACCGCACATTTAATGGTGGGCGAAGCACAGCACATTACATGGCGGGCACAGCACATTACACTGTTGGCACTGCTCAATACAGCACATTACAAGGTAGGCACAGTACATTATATGGTGGGCACAGCACATGACATGGTTGGTACAGCACAACACAGCACATTGCATGGTGGGCACAACACAGCACATGCACACGATGGGCACAGGACCTTATATGGTGGGCACAGCACATGACATGGTGGGCACAGCTGAGCACATTACATGGTGGGCACTGCACATTACAAGTGGGCACTGCACAGCACATTATATGTTGGGCACAGCATATGATATAGTGGGTACTGCACATGGCATGGTGGGCACTGCACTGCACATGACAAGGTGGGCACTTCATGACACCACATGATATGGTGGGCACTGCATGACACAGCACAGCACATTACATTGTGAGCACAGCACATTAATTGGTGGACACCGCACATGACATGGTGGGCCCTGCATAGCGCATTCCATTGTGGGTACTGCACGGCACATACCATGGTGGACAATGTACAGCACATTACATGCTGGGTACAGCAAATTACATGGTAAGCACTGAATGGCGCAGCACATGACATGGTGGGCACAACACAGCACGACAGGGTGGGCACTGCACAGTAATTTACATGGTGGCCACTGCACATGACACGGTTGGCACTGCATGGCACAGAACATTACATGGTGGGTACAGTGCATTACATGGTGGGCACTGCATGGCACAGCACATGACGTGGTGGGCACAGCGCATTACATGGTGGGCACTGAATGGCACAACACATTACATGGTGGGCACTGCATGGCATAGCACATTTCATGGTGGGCAATGCAACTGCACATTACATGTTAGGAACTGCAAATATGACATGGTGGGCACTGCTGAACAGCCCAGCACATTGCACAGTGGGCACAACACACTACATGCTGGGCACAACACATGGCAGGGTGGGCACAGCACATAACATGGTGGGAACTGCACATGACATGGTGGGCACTGCATGGCACATCACATTACATGGTGCGCACTGTACATTACTTGGTGGGATCACTGCATGGCACAGCACATTACATGGTGGGCACTGCAAATTACATGGTGGGCACTGCAATGTACAACACATGACATGGTGGGCACTGCACATTACATAGTGAGCACTGTAATGCACAGCAAATTACATACTGGGCACAGCACATTACATGGGGGGCACTGCAATGCACATGACATGACATGGTGGGCACATCACATTACATGAGGGGCACTGCAATGCACAGCACATGACATAGTTGGCACAGCACATTACATGGGGGCACTGTAATGCACAGCACATTAAATAGTGGGCACAGCACATTACATGAGGGGCACTGTAATGCACAGTACATGACATAGTGGGCACAGCACATTACATGGGGGGCACTGCAATGCACAGCACATGACATGGTGGGCACAGCACATTACATGGGGGGGCACTGTAATGCACACTACATGACATACTGGGCACAGCACATTACATGGGGGGCACTGCAATGCACAGCGCATGACATAGTTGGCACAGCAAATTACATGGTGGGCACTGCAATGCACAGCACATGACATGACATAGTGGGCACAGCACATTACATGGGGGGCACTGCAATGCACAGCACATGACATAGTGGGCACAGCACATTACATGGTGGGCACTGCAATGCACAGCACATGACATAGTGGGCACAGCACATTACATGGGGGCACTGCAATGCACATGACATGGTGGGCACAGCACATTACATGGGGGCACTGCAAAGCACATGACATGGCATGGTGGGCACAGCACATTACATGGGGGCACTGCAATGCACATGACATGAAATGGTGGGCACAGCACATTACATGGGGGGCACTGCAATGCACATGACATGGTGGGCACAGCACATTACATGGGGGCACTGCAATGCACATTACTTGGGGGGAAGCAGCAGTCTTTCCCCTAGCTCAATAAAACACCTCCCTAACAAATGTACTAACCTTATCTCAACAACAGCATGGGAGATGTCCTTCCTCCCGGGCTCCTGCTGGTTAGAACATCAGCGCCCCTCCCCCAGACAGCTCCCAGACACTGAGGAGGATCAGTGTGAGTGTAACAGACCCTGTGATAGGAGTCAGGCATCGGCAGAGACAGGACTCGGCTGCAGTGACTTGTCTCCTCCATGTGTGCACAGAGGGCTCCTCTTCCTTCAGGAAGGCACACAGATTATCATAAGCCACTGCCATGGGCCTATATTGAAGGAGGGGCCTGGAGCTGCAGCTCCACCAGCCCCTATGTTAATCCGGCCCTGGGTACATATCCATAAGACAACAATACAATACATACACTGTGACATCCTCTGACTCCAGTTGTGGGCTGTGTGGAACATCCCGGAGGCAGAGATGGTGTCTGCCTGCACACGCCTCCCTTGACGGCTGACGTCCCTGACGCCAGTCCGTCGCCTCCGTACATGACGCTGGGGGCGGAGCTTATGCATCCACCGTGGGTTTATCTGGGTGCATGGTACGGCTGCGGTTCGCATTCGATCTTTACTGGGCCGACGTTATGGTTATAGGTCTCGGAGTGCACCATCCAGGTTGGGGTTGCTTCAACTCTCATCAGGTATCATTTTACTTTTCCACACTCATTGTGTGGGTGACATTATTCCCTCACACTATATAGAGTTTGTCTATTCATTTTTTATTACCTACTCCCATACTCTCATTATCCTTTTTCATTTATTTTTAGTTCATTTTTTGTTTTCATTTTTTGTTTTACTCCATAGCCTCCCTACCTAAACCTTTTGCCAATCCTTTTTGGGTATTCACGTTACATACTTTTCAGACCAGTTTACCCCACATATATATATATGTATATGTTTGAGACCTACATATCTCTATATACACCCCACTATATTTTTTAGACACGCTTTTGGGCTACATCGTACATCTTTCACCGCATGCCCCATGCAGTCTGTGCCATGCATCCGGATTCTCCTCATTGTGGTTTCCGTTCGCTGGGCCCCCTCAGCTCCCGAGCTGGACTTCCCTTCATCACCGTCTTGACATCAGCGTTCGGTGACCCAACGTAGTGGAGTGGTAAGTATGAGGTCTCCTTTATCTTTGACCTCTTCTGCCAACTACCACACTCCCCCCACCCTCACTTTCTCATTTATCTACATATACCCATTCACCCTATTATATTTTGTTTCACATATTTTATCCATGCATCTTCCCCTGAAGAGCGAGCAGAGACTCGCGAAACGCGTAGGGCACCATCGATGCTCTTTATATGTTTTTTACTGCTGGGTTGTTGTTGTGCTGTGGGTATTATTACTCACACATTGCTCCATTCATGTATATATAATTATCCATCTCTCACCTTGTACGTTTACCAACTGATGCAGCAATTTACTATGTATTGTATTGTTGTCTTATGGATATGTACCGTGTGTAATGATTGATCTTTTGTTTTTACTTTTGCTGATAACTTGGCCACTATGCCGGGTAATGCACACTTATTGCTATTCCCATTTGGCTATATAGCATTTTGTAATTGATAAAATTATTTTATTACATTTTTATGTATGTGTGCCTAATTTCTGCCACCTCACTGAAAGTCCCAGGGCGATCCCCCCCCCCCCCCTTTTCTGTGCATTCAGGGATGGAGGTGGTTGAGTGGTCACTCCAGACCTTAATCCTCCTTTTTTCCTATTATATGAATTTTAACATTTCTTTTGAGAACCGAAACTCATCCCATTTTTGCCATATTTCTGGCAATTTGTTTATTATATACCCTTCTTCTCTTATCTGTCTTTCCATATACTGAATTTCGTTCATTTCACATATCCATTCTGTAATTGTAGGTCCTTTTTCTCTTTTCCATTTACGAGCTATTAGTGTTCTAGCCGCAGATGTCATGTAATGCAGGATATCTTTTCTAATTTTCTTTATTGAGTCCCGTGTCAGAGAAAATATAGATATTTTTACACTTGGCTTCACTACTTCCCCTGACACTTTCTGATAGATCTCAAAAATTTTGTTCCAGAAGTCCCTCAACCCTTGACATCCAAACCAAATGTGTTCCATTGTCCCTTTCTCCCTCTTACATCTCCAACAAGTCTCAACATTAACCTTGTTCTTTTTATTTAATGCTACTGGGCACCTATACCATCTCAATGTGATCTTGTAATTTCTCTCCTGATATTTATTTGGTATTGTTGTTTTATGTATTATTTCAAAAAATTTTCCCCATTCTTCCTCTTCTAATATGTCGCCCATTTCTTTTTCCCACTTTTTCATTCCTATAAGCTCTCTAAAGGGGCCGGGGGGAGTAGTAAATCATATATCTTTGATAGTTTCTTATTTGGGTTCTTCTCCTCTAAAATTTTTTTCAAATTTAGTTAATGGTCTATTTATCTTGACTTTTTTTATTTTCTCTAAATGATTTTAATTGCTGGTATTGTAGCCATTTGTTTTTATATTCGAATCCTATATCCTGCAATTTTGGCATTTTCCCCTCAACTAGTATCTGTACCATTCTTATATTCTCTTTCCTATACCATTTAAGGTATTTTTTGGCCTCCAAGACTGGCGGGAATTCGGGGTTGAGGAACAAAGGTGTCATGGGTCCTAATGTTGTAGAAAGATTCTCCCCTTTTATTAAGGTATCCCATACTTTTAATGTAGCGTTAACAAAAATTGTTAGTTCATTTTTTTTTTGGTCTTAAATGGGGGTTTATCCATGGGAGAAATCTCAGTTATCTCTTCCTCCAATTTAACCCATTGTTTGGCTTCCTTATTATGATACCAGTCAATAATACTGGTCAGTGATGCAGCCTGTAAATATTTTGCAAAGTCTGGTAGTGCCAAACCTCCATTTTTTTTCCCCTAATTAATATTTCTCTCTTAATACGGGGAGTTTTATGGGCCCATATAAAGCTTACTACAGCTTTTTTTAAGACCAGCATTAGCTTTTTAGGAGGAGCAAGGGGAATTGTTTGAAAAACATATTGTAATTTTGGAGGTATGTCCATTTTAACTATATTAATTCTTGCCGTCCACGAGCGTGCTATTTTATCATATTTTTGTAATATTATTATTTTAAAACTACACTAACATTATGATTCTGATACAAAGCATTGCAAAGTTATTTACAAATGAAATCATTTAACTTTGCACTTTTTTTATGTGAAAAAATAAAGAAAAATAAAGTGGAGAAAATATAAATATAAATTAAAAAATATAAATAAATATTTATATTTATTTATAAATATTAATAAATATTAATTTATATTAATAAATATTTATATAAAAAAATATTTAAATATATATAAAAAAAAAGGAATAAAAAAAATCAGCAGGAAAATAGTTATGGGGAAAAGAGGAATAGATAATGAATTAAAGCTGATTACGGCAAACTAAGAGTTATATGGTGTAGCTACAAATGTTCACTTGTGAGGTTGCCTAAACTGACATCATGTGAAGATCAAAGCTTGTCCCTTTAATCTGCAGATGAATGAAAGACATTAAGGCCCCTTTCTGACAGATGGGTCAATCGGGTCCTTCTGACAGTTTTTCAGGCGGACCAAATGGGACCCTCCATTATCCTCTATGGAGCGGCAGATGTAAATGGACATTCGTCTGTCTACACCCGCTGATATCCAATCCGATCCAATCTGCTAAAAACAGGCGGATGGGGATCAGTTCCCCATCTGCCTCAAATGGCAGTCGGGTGTACGCGGACAGGCGGTCCATTTACATCTGACTGCCTATAGAGGAGAGCGGGCTATGTCTGTGTCCACTCTGCATAAGTGGAGCGGACATGAACCAGCCATTCGCCTGCTCAGTGAGGATCAGCAGACAGATTCCTCGCTGAGCAGACAGCATCCGCCCCATGTGAAAGGGGCCTATGCAAAAGAAGTAACAGTGATACTTTGTATGGGGAATGCAAAATCTGGTGCAGCTGTGCATTGTAGCTAATAAGCTTCTAAATTCAGCTTGTTCAATAAAGCTTTGGCAAACAAAAAACCTGGAAGCTGTTTCTATGCAGAGCTGCACTAGATTTTGCACTCTCTAGCTTTAGTAAATCAACCCCTGTATGTCTCTAATTGGTGTCTGAACAATGTTTATAAACACAGTTTCAGAAAGTCTATTTTTTAAAACAGCGGGTACTAAAGCAATGGTATTTACACAGCAATTCTCTGCTGTGGGAGCCTACTGCTATGTGAAACATTTGAAAAATTACTCATAAGGGCCTATAGGCAGCTAGAAAAAAATTGGACTGAATAGAATATATCAAAAAAAGTTATTTATTACATACAAATATATGAACAAAACACATGAATTAAAAACTGCATGAGCTCTGGTATGCATGGTATCCAAACATGAGCTGTCACTAAATGCTATTGCTCACAGAGGAGCCTCAACGCATTTCGATTGTATATTGTTCTGATCTTCCTCAGGGGGATGAAGACATCTTCAAATTGAAATATCGTGCATGACCAGAATTGATTAAAAACATATAGGCAGGGTAGTTTCCAGGTGGTAATCTGTCCAAGGAGTATGGAATGGGCCCACACCAACCCACAGAAAGTCACACAGACTAAATGTGAGACAAAGGCAAAGGGAGCACAGACATACCCATAAGTGGCCTTAGATGGTAAATAACATTCAATTTGCAGCTGACACTGATGTGAATCCTTTCAACAGTATATTATGCTGCTATGTGAAAAGGCTCACTACCAATGGAACACTAAAAAGGTGTGTCTTTACATACACATTAACTGTAGCTCTTATCTCTTCACCCTACCTATAAAGCATAAGTAAATCCACTACCAGCAAATAAGTAAAAAAAAAACAGGCAAGGCATGTTGCCTTTTTAAGGAAAAAAATAGAAATACTATTGTTATTTCTATTATTATTGATTTTGTTTGCCATCTTTTGATCACTTTCACAGTGCCTCTATACAAAATGCCTGGAGCAGTAGGTGGTGGTGTCACCTCTGGTGATGTCACTTTTTCACCAGTTGAATAGGCATGCCATGCCTGTGGGGTGAGAATCCTACCACTGCTTTTTAAAGCAGTGGCTTACAGAGGCGTATCTAGTGAAAATGGCGCCTATGGCAAGCACTGAAACTGCGCCCCTGTCCAAACATTTGAAACCCATCTTTTAGATAACCTTAACAAAAAAAAAACAGCTAACTAAACTACAAGTCAAACTCTTTAATCTTCCAATTAACAAGTTATGGATTGGCACTACATAAAAATTACACCTGCACCTTCCTTGCTTTCACTGATGCAAACTGGTCTATGATGTGCTCAAAGTCAGTTCACCCATAAATGCAATAACATCAGCACCCATAAATGTGGCCTTACCAGCACCCAAAAATGCAGTAACATCAGCACCCAAAAATGCAGTAACATCAGCACCCATAAATGCAGCCTCACCAGCACCCATAAATGCAGTAACATCAGCACCCATAAATGCAGTAACATCAGCACCCATAAATGCAGTAACATCAGCACCCATAAATGCTGTGCCAGCGCCTCTAACACTGTACAGAGTTAAAGAGGGAGTAGGATTACCAGCGGCAGTGTGCCCTAGGTGGCTGCCTAGTTTGTCTAGTGGTAGCGCCAGCCCCGTCTGCTTGGCACACACGCACAATCCCACATGATGACTTTAAAGCGGAGTTCCACCCAAGAATGGAACTTCCGCTTTAAGTGAAGGTGACCCCCTGACATGCCACATTTGGCATGTCATTTTTTTGAGGGGGGGAGCAGATACCCTCTTTTTAGAGGGATCCAGCTCACACTTTCTCCTGGGGCACCGTGGCGCCAGAAGGAAGTTCACTTCTCCCCCCTTCCTCTCGACAATCATCTGGGACACGTCACAGGTCCCAGATGATTGTCCAGCCAGTCACAGTGCGAAGAGCGGCTCGCGCATGCGCAGTGCGTGCCCGGCTGTGAAGCCACAGCCGGGCGCCCACAGTGATAATGCCGGCATCGCAGAGAGGAGGACCGAGGGACAGGTGAGTGTCCGATTATAAAAAGTCAGCAGCTACACTTTTTAGAGCTGCTGACTTTTATATGGGTGGAACTCCGCTTTAAGTCGTCATCATGTGCGATTATGCGTGTGTGCCAGGCCCAAGCAGAAGCAAGCAGCCAATCAAATATAGTGCTCAATATGGATTAAATAAATATGCTTAGCCATAGATATCATAAATAAAGTGTAACAAAGTGATTTGTTCAACAGCAGGTACTACTTGCACAAATCACTTTATTACACTTTATTTATGATATCTATGGCTAAGCTTATTTATTTAATTCATATTGTTTGAGCACTATGTTTGATTGGCTGCTTGCTTCACTTCTACTTGGCAGTTGGCACTGGTACACATGCACATGATGATGATGATCAAGATCATGATGACTTAAGTACTAGTATCTGCTCGACTGCAGTGCTAATCCTTGCAGTTACTGCTGCCTGGGGGTTCCCCGTCATCCAATTTTTTTTCTATAGTCACTCTCGTCTCCTCTCCAGCCTCCAGGTTCCCCTCCAGAGTCCTCACTGGTCCTCGCGTCGCTGTCATGTCACAGACCCGGGAGACCCCGCTCCGGGGAGAAGATGATGCAGTTGCGCAGAGGACGGTAGGCGGAGCATTAGGATCTGCCTCCGCTAGTTACCCTACCCTACGTAGACCCGGTCTGTCTGGCCAGTCATCGACCGTCATGGGAGGCGACTGTCGCTCCCCTCCCCACTGCCAGTGCCAGGCCAAGTAACTACTTTCAATGCTAGGTAAAGTGCGGTGACGGCGCCATGCTCCAGCAGGCTTGCCACGGCACCGAGGGCTAGATTAGTGCAAGAGGTGGCCGCCAGAGGATGGGTGGAACTTTTTTTGTGCGGGGGCGGCTATTTTGCCGCCCCCCTCCCCCACATGGCGCCCATGGCTTTTGCCATGGCTGCCATACCTTGGATACGCCACTGGTGGTTTAACAATGTCACCCTAAAAAAGAATGTGTCATTATTAAAAGTTTAACGCTAACCGCTTGCCAACCGTATACTGTATATATGGTGACAAGGCGGCTCTGCTGCACATGATCACATACCTAGCACATGATCCAGCACTTCCTGGTCTGGGGCATGCACAACGATGGCGGCCCGCTCCCGCTGTGATTATGGCGGACTCAATGGTACACAGGAAGAACGGCGGTCTGCCTGTGTAAACAAGGCAGATTGCCGATCATCTGTCTTTAGAGAAGGCAAGGATGCTGTGTCTCTGCTAAGCAGGGGCACCGATCCATGCCTTCCCCTAGTACAAGCACCTCCCCCACGGTAGTAAAGCACTGGTCAGGCACACATTTAACCCTTTGATTGCCCCTGATGGTAACCCCTTCCCAGCCAGTGTCATTAGTACAGTGACAGTGCATATTTTTTAGCACTGATCACTGTATTAGTGTCACTGGTCCCCAAAAAGTGTCAAAAGTGTCAGATAGTGTCCCGACTGTCTTTTGCAATATCGCAGTCCCGCTATAAGTCGTTGATCGCCACCATTACAAGAAAACAAAACACATTTTAAAGAATAAAAGATAAAAATATCCCATAGTTTGTAGACGCTATAAATTTTGCGCAAACCAATCAATATACGCTTATTGGGATTTTTTAGCATAAATATGTAGCAGAATACATATTGGCCTAAATTGATGAAGAAATGTGATTTTTTCCCCATTTTTTTATATGTTTTAAAGCAGAAAGAAAAAAAATACTGTTTTTTTTTTTTTTTTCAAAATTGTCAAACTTTTCTGTTTATAGCGTAAAAAATAAAAAACGCAGAGGTAATCAAATACCACCAAAAGAAAGCTCTATTTGTGGGGAAAAAGGGACATAAATTTTGTTTAGGTACAGTGTTGTATGACCGCGAAATTGTCAGGTAAAGTCACGCAGTGCCGTATCGCAAAAGATGTACTGGTCATAAAGGGAGATAAATCTTTTGGAGGTCAAGTGGTTAATAAAGCAAGTGAGAAATGATAAAATTTGAAGCCAACAGGGGTGCATGTCCATCAATACCAGGGGCGGACTGACCATTGAGCCACTCGGGCACTGCCCAAAGGCCCTGGGCCACTAGGGGGCCCCATCAGGGTTGTCAGCCTCAGTAAATCCAGGGACAGTATGGACTAGGGACAGCCAATAGACAGTATGGACCAGGGACACTGTGTATACTGTGTGATTGTATACTGTGTGTGTGTATACTAGGTAGCCCCATAAACTCTGATTGTCTGGGGGCCCCATAATCTCCTATTGCCCGGGGGCCCCATGAGTTGTCAGTCTGCTCCTGATCAATACAAATTTAGATTTTGGTTTTACATGAAATGTTACCCATACACACCTATACTTACCTGTAAGTACCAAGGATGCGTGAGACCCAGCTTGTAGCTGTTAGGAGGATGGTGTGTGCGTTTAACTTATGCCGCGTACACACGAGCGGACTGTCCGGCAGAAAAGGTCTGACGGAACAATTCTGTCGGACATTCCGATCGTGTGTGGGCTTCATCGGATCTTCATCGGATCTTTTCTGTCGAAAATTGAGACGGACCTAGAAATAGAACATGTTTTAAATCTTTCCGACGGACTCGAGTCCAATCGAAAAATCTGTATGCTAGTCCGACGGACCAAAAAGGACGCAAGGGCAGCTATTGGCTACTGGCTATGAACTTCCTCATTCTAGTCCGGTCGTACGTCATCACGTTCGAAACGATCGTACTTTGTTGTGATCATGTGTAGACAAGTCCATTTCGTTGGAACTCCGTCGGAACTCCGTTGAAAAGTCCTTCGGAGTTCAGGCGGACGAGAAGTCCGCTCGTGTGTGCGCGGCATAACTGCATGGTTGTATTCGTGGTCATTTGTACTTGAATATAATAGAAATAATCTTTCTGCTTAAAAAAAAAAAACAATGAGGGCAAAACTCCAAATCCTCTGCCAAAAACTACCCATTCCAACCTTCTGATGCCAAAAACAACTGAATCATCCCTTTGCTGGGCTAAAATATAAAGAAATGTAAACTCAGTTGGAGGTTTTGGCCCTGAAAAATGGCCTCCTGACATGTATATAAACCCAATAAACGGACTCTGGTGGTCTAAAACGTAGTTTCCCATGGCTGAGAAATGGAACTTGTTGCACAATACATTTATTTCTTTTTTTAACCTATCAGCACTATTTATCATACACTATTAATTCCAGGCTGAGTTCAATACATAGTTTTTTGTTTTGTACTCACATGAACTTTCATCACTTCCATCTTCGCACTGCTCTGTGAAATCGCATACAGTATCCATTGGCAGCCGAGTTCCGTCTTTGCATTGAAATCCATTTCCATGGCTTGTTTTTAAAATATGAAAAGTGACCAATGAGTAAAATAAATAAAAGGCTCTAAGCATTTGTCTATGTCAGGTGAAATAAAAAGAAATGAATGAAAATAAAATAAAAAAATGCTATCTGCTCATTAATGTGGTCACAGAGACGATGACATTGGTGGTGAGATGTCCCTACTCACAATGTGGATGACGTAGCGTCACTGCAAGAAGCGGGTGTATCTCTGGGTAATGGTTAACTGCTGAAATTTTATGGCTGTGTGCTCGGTGCTATTACTCCCATATTATCAATTGTTGCAAGTCTGTAGCCTTCTGCTTTGATTGCTTGTGCCAGGCAGAGAGATCTGATAATCGTTCAAAGATAAAAAAGCCAACGACTTATCTTAATGGCTTTTATTTTCATGTTTTCTTGAAGTAAACTTTCAACTATGCTATGGAACATGACTGTGTTTACAAAACGTGTACATCATTTCATAATTTAAAGGGGTTGTAAAAAAATAACAAACATGTCATACTTACCTCCTCTATGCAAGGGTTTTGCACAGAGCGGTCCCGATCCTTCTCTTCTGGGGTCCCTCAGTGGCGCTCCTGGCTCCCCCTCTTCTCAAGTGTCCACACAGAGGGCTGCTATCCATGGGGGCACCCGTGCGGGGCTCGCTCCCGAGTCCTGCTGCTGCGTCTATTGACACAGACAGCAGGACTCGGCACCCCCTAACTCCTGTGTCACTGGATTTGATTGAGAGCAGTGGGAGCCAATGGCTCCCGCTGCTCTCAATCTATCCAATGAGGACCTGAGACAGTGGCTGGAGCTGCTGGGCTCATCCCCGCCGCTGGAAGGATCGGGTTCAGGTAAGTAAAAGGGGGGCTCTGGGGAGGGCTGCTGCACTACAGAAGGTTTTTAACCTTAATGCATGGGGGGGCATTAAGGTAAAAAACCTCAAGGGTTTACAACTCCTTTAAAGCACAGCCCAGGACGTACATTGTTTCTTTTATTCCAGCAGGTATAAGGACCTAAAAGCTGAATTTAGGCTTGCTGTAGGACCCAGATAGCAAGCAATCGTGCTGCAAGTTTATAAATGACTTGCTTAGCTATTGCTAGACTTGCCAGGCTTCACAAGTTTTTTGCACAATTGCAGCAAGTTCGCATTGCATGACTCCAGATCAACTTTCTTTGCAAAGATTCCGCAAATCTCCTGCAAGTTCTGGTTCAGTTATGTTGTGCAATAGTCCTCCGACCACAGGGGTCACTGTGGCTGAATTTTCATGCTGTACACTTGCAGGGCTCTTGCTGTAGACTCACCACTACAACTTTTCTCTCGCTAGAGACACAAATTTGCTACAAATTGGAAAAGTGTAAACTAGAACTTAGGCATCAAATGCTCTGCAAGTGTACAACTTGCCAGTGAAAATATGCAGCAAGTTAACAGACTTACAATTCAACACTGCCACAAATTTGTAGCAAGTTATCCTTGCTTATCTGGGGAGTGTTTGCTCTATTGATGGGCAGCGTGGGGAGATAATTAGGTGGCCAGGAATGCCAATACATGAAATTAAATACACATATGGTAACTGTATTAGATGAAGGAAGAAATTGGCTGCAGAGGTGGACTAGTTTCGCACAGCTACACTTCATCACCTTGATAAGTAAGCACAATGTAGCGGTGCGAAACTAGTCCACCTCTGTTCCGACCTCTGCAACATTGGTGTGTGTCATTGTTTGCATGGAATATTCAATAAATGGACTTCAATCACGTCGGCGTGCAGCCAATTTCTTCCTTCATTCAGTCTTCTACAGCACCCCTCCTATTAGCATGTTCCTTTTCAACACATTTGTATGCATATGATGCAAATAATGATGCAGCACAACTAAACAGCATCTCCTAAATAGATAAGACCCAAATGATGAAACAAAAAAAGTCCATAAATTTGTATATGTGTTCAACCATCAGTGAAATCCAAATGTTAAAATCTTCCCTTCAACAAATCACCCACATGTCACATGCATAACACACAGTGAACCATATGCACTCACCTCCTGGATTGGACCTTAATCAATAATCAAGGTCAAATGCACATGGACTGGAGCTTCTGTTCAGCCTCCTCTTCTTGATGCTAAATTTGCTCTTGCAAAAAGAGTAAATCCAATAGTGCTCTCAATACGTCTTAAAAGCAAATTAATAAATTCTAAAATGGGACACTCACAAACAAACGCACTCTCCGTGCCATGTTCTGCGCATGGTATAAAAGTAAGCCGCCTTCTCACCGCGGGATCAAACACCGCCTGGTGGTGGCATCAAATGTGCTGACATTACTCTGTTCCTATATGCATTACACCTCAAAAGGCTTCCTCCTCATTTGTATGTGTAGCACTCTCTAGTGCAGGGGTGCCCAACCGCTGGCCTGCAGGCCACATGTGGGCCTGATGTGGCCCACCGCCTCCTGCTCTGGGATGGGGGGTCAGCAAGCCCAGATTGCGGGTTCCCGACCCGCCATCTCCAAGTATCAGTGTGAAGAACAGAGCCGGTGGCACTAGAAGAAGCAGAGCCTATGCTTCCTGTATTACGCCGGTCACAGGCAGTGTGATACCAAATGTACTCCGCATGTGACAGGTGCCAGTGTGATACAGGAAGCATCGGCTCTGCTCTCTACTGCATCCACATGCTTCCTCCAGTGCCGGCTTCTGTCACTCTAATGCCTGGGGATGGCAGGAACCCGTGATCTGGGACAGCAGGGATACCAGCCAGAAGTACCAGCCAGCAGTAGCCACCAGCAGTATCCTCCATAGAGTTGCCACCTCATCCCTTTAAAACCAAACACATTGATTACACAGGTTCTGTGGCTGATTAAGGTGATAATTAAACTCACTTGGTGCCTTATCTGCACTAAATTAGTCTCAGAACCTGTGTAAATCATAAGTGTTTGGGTTTAAAGGGATGAGGTGGCAACCCTAATCCACCAGCAGTACCAGCCAGCAGTACTCATCAGCAGTACCAGCCAGCAGTACCTGTCAGCAGTACCAGCCAGCAGTACCCACCAGCAGTACTCACCAGCAGTTCCTGTCAGCAGTACCAGCCAGCAGTACCCACCACAGTATCCACCAACTGTACCAGCCAGCAGTACTCATCAGCAGTACCAGCCAGCAGTACCTACCAGCAGTACTCACCAGCAGTATCCATCAGCAGTACCAGCCAGCGCTACCTGCCAGCAGTACCTCTCAGCAGTACCAGCCAGCAGTATTTGTCAGCAGTACCAGCCAGCAGTACCTCTCAGCAGTACCAGCCAGCAGTACTTGTCAGCAGTACCAGCCAGCAGTGCCTGTCAGCAGTACCAGCCAGCAGTACCCACCAGCAGTACTCACCAGCAGTACCTGTCAGCAGTACCAGCCAGCAGTACCCACCACAGTATCCACCAACTGTACCAGCCAGCAGTACCTGTCAGCAGTACCAGCCAGCAGTACCCACCACAGTATCCACCAACTGTACCAGCCAGCAGTACTCATCAGCAGTACCAGCCAGCAGTACCTACCAGCAGTACTCACCATCAGTATCCATCAGCAGTACCAGCCAGCGCTACCTGCCAGCAGTACCTCTCAGCAGTACCAGCCAGCAGTACTTGTCAGCAGTACCTGCCAGCAGTACCTCTCAGCAGTACCAGCCAGCAGTACTTGTCAGCAGTACCAGCCAGCAGTGCCTGTCAGCATTACCAGCCAGCAGTACCCACAAGCAGTACCTGCAAACAATACCAGCTAGCAGTACCCACCAGCAGCACCAGCCAGTAGTACCTATCAACAGGACCCACCAGCAGTACCTGTCAGCAGTACCCGCCAGCAGTACCAGCCAGTAGTACCTGCCAGCAATGCCTGTCAGCAGTACCAGCTAGTAGTACCCACCAGCAGTACCAGCCAGCAGTACCCATCGACAGTACCAGCCAGCAGTACCCGGGAAAGCCATAAATAGGCATGAGCCATGCCAGCAGGGGAGTCAGGTGGAAGATGGAGAAGTAGTAGTTCTCGAGTCAGTCAATGGACCTTGAGGCACACCTACCACAGAGGGGTTTTATCTCAGGCTGGAGCTCGGGAAAGCTGGCCTGGAAGGATCACACCACAGGAGGCAACTTAGAGGGATTCATGTGGAGAGGCAGCAGAGAGAGCAAGCAGAGACAGTGAATAGATGAGCATGGTGCAGGGACAGACAAGGGGAGAGGCTGTCAGCTGTAGCAGTGCTCTTTAGAAGACAGCAGTGTGCCACATGTTCATCTGACCTTGTCCCAGGGAATCTACATGTGTGTGTGCCAGTCAGGAGGACTGGGGGAAGTAAGCAGCCAGGTGGGTTGATGGCAGCCAGGCAGGCTGGGAGACTTCTGCAGAGGTAGAACTGGGCTCAGTGTCTACAGGAAAGCAGAAGATGATTCTGTTCACTCCACAATGTATTATAACTTATCCAATCAGGGACAGGATGTTCTTAGCCTGTAATGAGCTGTTGCTGAATTAACAAGACTGTTATTTCCCCTTGAGTGATCAGTGGGTGCTGTAAATAGTTGTAGCACCCTGGTGTTTAGGCAGGGTTGCTAACAAATTTAGTTTGCCAGGTAGTAATTGTCCTGGTTAATTGTTAGTAGATCCACTGATTTCTCTCTAATTTTGGAATTGCTGCACTTCTTCTCTTCTGTCAGTAGGTGGCTCTGTGGCTGGTGACCTTAGATTGGCAAGGGCTTCGCAAGGTCAGTGTGCCGGTGACTGACAGTCCCAGCTCTCTGGTCAGAGTGGAGGGGGAGAACTGAGAAATCAGCGGTGATTGATTGCTCAGTTCTCACTCCAGAGGCAGCGAGGGACAGATACAGGATCGGATCGATGCTGCATCCACCTAGGTGAGTATTATTGTTTGTTTTTTTTTAAACTCCCAAACTCCTCTTTTATCTAACTCTCACTGACCTACCTAGCTGCATGTACCATTAAAGCGGTATTAAACCAAAAACCAAAAATGTAATATATTGCAACTTACCAATCATAAGATGTGGTGGCTGCATTTGCTTTCTTTTTTTAAGCTCTTTACCTGGTGATCTGGCTAGTAACACAGCTCTTGTATTAGCTCAGGTTGAAGGAGCACAGGGGGCACATTTGGACAGCAGCATTGCCAGTCTGGGAGGAGGGGAGTGTTAGATGTACTAGCAGATTTAAGCGCACTAACAAATTGAAGCCAAACTCCAGATAGCACTTTATAAGCAGATACAGCAACAGTTGTTTTTTTTTCTTTTTGGGACAAAGGTTTTGCATAAATAAATAAAAGTTGACCATTCTAAGCACCCTTGTCAGTGGTAAATGGTTTGTCTCAACACTCCAATTGATACAGGAGAGCGAGTCCTGTTAGAGGCAGAGCGAGTTCTGTTGAAAAACAACAGACTTACTGCCAGGATCACCAAGTATGCAACATGCAGCCATCTTATCTAAGAATTGGTAAGCTGCAATATAATAAATGTTTGCTTTTAGGTTTTAAACTGCTAAGGTTAAAGCAGAACTAAGGGCAAAACTTTTTTTTTTCATTTTGGAGTAAAGCTGGTCATACAGTAGTAGAATTTTGTTTGAAACTTTTCATTTTAGGAATGCCAGTTTGATTTTCTAATCATTAGTGGGGGTCAAATCGGCATTTATTTTTAAACACAGTGACAAGAAAATTCAAAGGCGTAAGATGGAAATTTTTTCTCAAAGAAACTTTTAACAGTGAAAGTGGTTTTCGTTTTGGAAAGTTACATTTATTTAATTTATACATTTAAGTTACATTTATTCTAGAATTAAATGTTAAAAGCAAACTAAATTTTGTAGTACTTTTGAACAGCATTCCTGCAGTCATGGAATGTACAAAGAGTTTTCATATAAATGTTCACACAGGTATTTGTACAAATGTTCGAAAATCTACTAGTGAATGACCATCTTAAGAGAGGTTCTAACCCCTGTCACTTTTTTTTTTCTGCCATACCCGTAGTAACTAGTCAGTAAAACATAGTGAAATTTGGTGACCTTCTAAGATATTGGTTTGCCTGGATTTGTTACTATTGCATGTAGTAGAGGCATGACCTTTGTCAAACATGGTGACAAAATTTGACCCTCGTTATGGTTGCAATCATCCTTATGTAGCACCCTCTAGTAGTGTGCTGGAGAGAATAGGTAAATTTAAGCAAGCCTGGCTGGTTGCTAGGCCTGTTTGTTTTAATTCTGGGTGGTGTCATCAGGGCCTCCTATTTCTTTGCAACGGTTTCTAGTGCTTTCTGGAAAGAGAGGCGGCAGGGGAGGTGTAGCCACCTGGGGTGTTTGGGGAGCCCTGACCAATCCCCAATCTGGATTGGCATGGGACAAGCCTCCTTAAATACTCAGGGTCAGCCTGGCTGAGGGGGAGTTGTTGGGTGAAAGAGATGGAGTGAGAGGGTGCAGAGGCTGTCGGGGGCTTTGAGGGAGCTCCCCAGTCTGGGTGGGAGACCTTGGGCCTGGGCTCGGGTGCACCACCTTCAGGAATGCATGAAGAGGTCCTGGACTGGAGGCACAAGAGAGAGCAAGGAAAGGACAGCGGGAGAGACTCTGCTAAGGGACTCCAGAGAGGACAACTGGTCATAGCCAGGAGGGCTGGTGAGTAAGGCATAGTCAAGAGGACTGGGGAGGCACATCTGAGAGGACTGGGAGCTTGCAGTTTGAGATGGGTGCAGAACCAGAAGTGTGGACTGTGGTGGAAGGGGCAGTGGAAAGAGGCTGCTGCAGCCAGAAGGGCTAGCAGGGCCTGAAGAGGGCTAATTGGGATCAGTAACCATAGTTAGGGCAGCTAGCACAAGGACTTTTCTGCTACACTATTGGGGCCATGGTCCCAGCCTGCAAAGGGCATTTGCTAAGGCCTGGCTGAGTCAGTCAACAAATAGTGCTAGCTGTTCCTGGGGAATCAAGTGATGTGCTGGAGGTGACAAGGAGTAACAGTCTGCAGCAAGTGATGTGCTGGTGGAGTTAGGATTGACGAGCTTCAAGCAAGTTTGTGCAGGAGGAAGCTGAAGGAGCAGGGCCGTCTTTAATATTGATTGGACCCCGGGCAAAACTTTTCTTGGGGCCCCCTCATGCAATTTCGCTCTCCACCTGCACTGAGACATACAATAAATAGCAGCTATGCTCAAGATCAGTTTACTGAATCAGATCAGGCAGCTATTGCGATCGATTGCCAGAGGTTACAGTGTATCATTACCGCTCACTGACTGGTTGCTGGAGGTTACAGCACACATTACAGCTCACTGATTAGTTGCTAGAGGTTACAGCACATGATTTCTGCTTGTTGATTGGCTGCTAGAGATTACTGTGGATATGACCTCAGGGGGCATGATATACATATAAATGCCGCCGACCGCCGCCATTTACATATGAATGCCTCCACTATTTACATATGAATGCCGCCGCTATTTACATATGAATGCCGGTAATTTACATGTAAACACAGGGTCTGCAGGTGAGTCAACTGTACACAAAAGGACAGAGCTGGACAGCATTAGTAGCAGTACTTCACATTGAGATATTGGGACACAGCACGGGACTAAAACCTCATGGGACGAGGGAATTTAAACCTGGATAGTTGGCAGGTATTAGGCAGCTGCTTTGGGCCCCCAACAATGACAGGGCCCAGGGCAGCTGCCCCTTTTGCCCTGCCTTAAAAACGTCCCTGTGAAGGAGTATGTACAGGGAGTGTACATAGTTGTCCCAAAAGGAATTGCTGTTTATTTTGGTCCATGCTGGGCATCCCCCCATATCTCTCATCCCCATCCAAGTTACCCCCCCCCCCCAATAAACAAAAAAGAACAAAGTTCATTGACTGCTTTATGTCTTGGAGTGACTGGGAGTGAATGCAGGGCTGGGTAGGGTGACAGACAAACCACAATTCTCAGCAGCCCCTACAGGGGTACCGCTACACATATATAACCTAAAATCTTCATTATTAAAAGCCAGGGGTCTACATTTCCTATCCTCTATTTTTGCAGTGTATCATTGCTTCCTAAACTACAGGTCCTCTTGAATAAAAAGTAAAATCTTTTCCTCAATACTGTCTGGCAATAAAACACTGCTGTTACTGTATAGTGGTATAAATCATCCAGAGTTACTTGCGTGCCCAGCAATGATTAATGGATAATTTAATCATTATATTTACGTGCGATCATGTTTAATCAACACACTCATTACTTTTAACTTACAAGTTCTGTACACTGACATGCTTGTGAAAAATGACTCATCTATTTTCATCATCAAATCCGCCCCCAAATAAATATGCAAATGGATTTAAATACACAACCTTATTACATTAATGTTTTTGCAGCAAACTTTTATATAATCCATATCGTAATAGTTTTGTGGTGTTGGATAGAGCGTTTGTGATATATTACAAATACATTTATGACCCCTTATAGGAAAACTTGAGGAGAGAAAACAAGGGAGGGAGGATGAAAGGCAATAGCAGGTAAAATATATATATATATATATATATATATATATATATATATATATATATATATATATATATATATATATATATAAAAGTAAAGTAGTGAGTGTACAGCTTGTATAACAGTGTAAATTTGCTGTCCCCTCAAAATAACTCAACACACAGTCATTAATGTCTAAACCACTGGCAACAAAAGTGAGTACATTGTAGCAAAGTGTAATTTCTTCAGTGTTGTCACTTGAAAATATATATTAAAATATTTACAAATATTTACATATATAATTTTATAATTTTTGATACACAATTGATACAAGTGCACCATTTATTTATATATTTATCATTAGGTCGCAGTGTTTGAGTTCACTCATCAATGGTTTTGGCTGATCACTGGGAGAATAAGGGCAACTAATTACATAGTAGCGCATGAGGCTTGTAGCTTCCGGTTTCTTAGGCCATAGAGATGATTGGAGCTATTCTGATTTCCGATCAGCTCTATGGTCAGCTGGTGGAACCACCGGCTGCATTCTCGGATTCCCCGGTGGGACAGAAGAGCTTGAGAAAACTGTGGAAGGTGGAGGGGGGTGGTCAAAGAGTTAGGGTACTTTCACACTGGGGCATTGGGGGTGTCGGCAGTAAAGCGCCAATATTTTTAGCGGTGCTTTACGGTCGTTTTAGCTGTGTTTTTTGGCCACTAGCGGGGCGCATTGAACCCCGCTAGCGGGCGAATAAAGGGGACCAGGCATCCATGCAGTGGAGGCGGGGATCGGGCATCCAGGCATCGGCAGGGTCCGGACAGCTCTTCTCCTGTTCGCTTCCGCTGTTCGTCTCCTCCCTTCCTCCTAGGCGTTCAATAGGATCGCCTGTCCTTTCAGCCAATTCGGTGACGGGTATCAGTCCTGCTTCCCGATTGGCCGGGAGGAGGATCAGTGTTACAACAGCGAATATTCATTCACTGTTGCAACACACCTGGGTGGGCTCTAGACGCATACTCATCTTCCCAAGCCCACCCTATTTTGAAGCCTATTAGAGACTATGGCTCTAATCAGGTGCTTAAAAAAAAAACCTGACTGCTGTAATTCATGCACCAGTGATCCGAAAGGGGCCGGATGCATGAATAGGGGGCCGCCACGGTGGCCATGGATAGATTCATGCTATGCATCCATTACCATATAGGGAGTGGCGAGGAGAGAGGGGGCGGCTCCTGGGCGCCCCTAATGGACGGGCCGCCCCTGGGCCCTAACATGCTAAGACATTACATATACCCCCCAAATGACCCCATTTTGGAAAGTAGACAGTCCTATGTATTTAGTAAGAGGCATGGCAAATTTTATGAAGTTGTAATTTTTTCCCACAACTCTTTGGAAAATGAAGAAATTATTATTTTTTTCACTAAAATGTCATATTAACAAGTTATTTCTCACACACAGCATAGACATACTTGCAAATACACCCCAAAACATATTCGGCTACTTCTCCTGAGTATGGCAATACCACATGTGTGAAATTTTTTCACAGCCTAGCCACATAGAGAGGCCCAACATCCAAGGAACACTTCAGGCATTATCCACTTTAAGACCAGACCTGCTTCTGACACTTCTTGTTTACAAGTAAAAAATCAGCATTTTTGCCTGAAAATTACATAGAACCCCCAAACATTATATATTGTTGTAGCAGAGTCCTTAGAGAATAAAATGGTGGGTTTTGCAAATTTTTATGCCACACAGTATTTGTGCAGCAATTTTTCAAACGCAATTACACACTAATGCATAAATACATTTTAGAGAATTTCAATGCACACAAAGACAATATACTACCCACATTTTTGGTAAAATATAAAATATGATGTAAATAGATACCAAATATGGCAGGCTTTAAAATTTCGCAGGCTTGTCAAATGATGCCAAACTTCAGTATTTAGAAATCTCCATAGGCAGCGCTTTATAAGCCTTTATTGATTACCAGTTTAGAAATATTGCTTTCGTTCTGATATTCGCGGTGATATCTCACATGTTTGGTACATACAAGACCAACGTGTGCGTTCGCTTTTGCACGCGAGCCCGGGGGCACTTTACATTTTTTATTTATTTATTGATGGTACACTTACACTGACAGGTGTTTTTGTGTACTTGTACACTATGACAGATGTTGATTGTCCACCGACAGACGCTGACAGATGTTGACATTGCAATAGAACACTATTGCACTATTGCAGATGTAAGGCTGTACTTAAGGCTGTGTTTGGTCACAGCTGTCACGTGATCGGGAGGGCCAATCACAGCGCCCATATCCCGATCTGTGGTGTGCTGTATCCGAAGATCACAGCAATCACAGGATCATGTGGCCACGCACGGGCACCCGTTCTAAGCGACGTACAGGTACGTCCACTCAGAACAGTGAAGCTCCCTGATGGCTGTTTATGTACACTGGCAGGGTGGGAAGCAGTTAAACACACATTGAGGGGGATTTAATAAAACTGGAGCACTCATAATCTGGTGCAGCTGTATATGGTATTCAATCAGCGTCTAACTTCATCTAGTTCAATTAAAGCGGTAGTAAACTTTTTAAAATAAAAAGAAAGTTTTCTCCTGCAAAACAATATAATGTGCTAGTATGTACCGCATACAAGCTCATTATGAAAGACTTCCCTTGAAACGAAGACTGCGGTCGCTTGAATGGCCGAGCCGCGATGATATCACTCCTGTGCACAGGAGTCTCGGCCACGGCACCCAGCTCTGAAGGAATGCCACAGGTATGCCGTTCTTTCAGAGTGTATGCGTCGGGGACATCACTGGCTGCTGCATACTAAGATATTTCCTATACGGTGCACGTTCAGGAGATATGCTTTATTATAAGCTTACCTGTAGGTAGAAATCACAAAGTGGACTTTACTACAAAAAAAACCCTGGAAACTGATTGGTTTCCATGCAGAGCCGCACCAGAATTTGCACATTCCAGTTTTAGTACATTTCTCCCATAGTATACCATTAAAAGTATGTTGTCTTTTCGACAAGTGCAAAAAAACAAAACAAAAATAAAACTGTTCATCATGTTGTCTGAGTCGAGTTGTCCTGGGTCCTATGCTCATTTCTTGTTTTATTTTGTCTCTAGGAGTCTAATTAGCCCTACTAGTTCTTATCCCACAGAATAATGATTTCTTGCATTGTAAAGATAAGAGAGCGGGGGGAGTTTGGTTCGTTTTGTTGGCTCCGTTGCTCGTTTTCTTGTAACAAACCAGTCACTTTATTCAATGCGTAGGCCAACATTTCCTATAACTGTCAGAAATAACAGTAAAGTCTCTGGCTGTGATGAGGTGTGAGCATCCTGCTTCTTTCCCCAGCTCGCTATCTCCCGACAGCTTTACATGGCTGCCTAATCATATTCATACAAGGAATGTTGATAAAATTACATTGCTCAGCACCAGGAAGGCCTTTCACAGGTTGAATTGGAAATCATTGGCGATAATGCTGAGAATTTCTGTCTTAAGTACGAGCTTCTTAAAGTGCAAATTAAACTGCAGAATGGCTCTTCTGCTAAACTTCCCTTTACAGCGGCAGAATCCGTTTCCACACTCGTCAGCAATATAGGCTACCAACCTAAGCAGCATTTTACTAATGATTGCTTGTGTAAAGATATGGAAAAAAATAATTCTATAGGAGGATCAGAATAAATAATACATCATTTGAAATATCTCTGTCCAGTTTGAAAGGGAGAACACCCAATGGCGGCCGCTCATTAGGGGCGCAGGGGCGTGACCCCCCTAAACCAATGCGCCTGGCCCTTATCTACGTGCAGGGCACTGGATGCATGGATTCCAATGGGTTTTTTTTAAGCACATGATTAGAGGCGGAGGCTCTAATTGGCTTAAAAAAAGGGTGGGCTCGGGGCGCAGAGCATTGCGCTCTGAGTCCACCCTGTTGTGTGACATTAGCAAATTAATATTCGCTAATGTCTTCCTGTTTCTCCTCCAGGCCAATAGTGTAAGGGGGAGATTGTAGGGAGGGGGAAGGGAAACCCTCATGGGATATACTGTATATAATTATGTTTGTTATCGTATACAACTTATGTACTGTTGAACCTGGGTTCACCCAAAAAGGAGGAAGGGGGTGCACCCCCGAAACACGTCAGCTTTATACCCTTTCATATAATTCGGCATATATGTATCCCGCATTGCTCAACATTGTGTGTTTTTTTGGCTTATTGATAGATGCCACTTTGTGAGTACCCACTTTTTACTGATTTTATTATTAAATAAATACATTTTGGTAATGCACTAGGTGCGTGCGCCTTCCATTTTGTTTTGTTTTTTTAGTATCAGTCGGATTACCCTATCTGAGGAGGGCAGCATCTGCCTAGTTTTTTTTACCACAGAAGACCTCTTAGCGCTGGAAGTGATTGTTTTTATCTGGCCCTTGGGGCATTATTCCTCCCACTGACAACCACTATTGGGCACTATTCCACCCCCTGCCATCAATGATGGGACACTATTCCTCTCAGTGACTCCAATGATAGGACACCATTCCTCTGAGTGACATCAATAATGGGGCACTATTCCTCCCACTGACACTAATGATGGGAGATTATTCCTCCCACTGACACCAATGATGGGGCACTATTCCTCCTACTGACACCAATGATGGGGAACTATTCCTCCCACTGACACCAATGGTGGGGATCTATTCCTCCCACTGACACCAATGATTGGACACTATTCCTCCCACTGACACCAATGATGGGGCACTATTCCTCCCACTGACACCAATAATGGGACACTATTCCTCCCACTGACACCAATAATGTGACACTATTCCTCCCACTGACACCAATAATGGGGCATTATTCCTCCCACTGACACCAATGATGGGAGACTATTCCTCCCACTGACACCAATGGTGGGGAACTATTCCTCCCACTGACACCAATGATGGGGCACTATTCCTCTATCGAAATCTGGAAGCCCCTTTGTTATCAATGCCAGGACATTTTCTACTTCTACAGTCCGGCCCCACTAAAGCTTGAAGGATAATAAACTGGACCTTTGTTTAGAAAGTTTGGGGACCCTGATATACATGATTTTAGAAAACCTTTTTCATATGTTAACGATCATCTTTGCTTATTAGACATGTGCATTCGTTTTCGTCCGAATGCATTTTCGTCCGAATTTCAGGTATTTTCGTTATCGCTTTAACAAACGATAACGAAAGTGCAGAATCCAAAAAACGAAAGATCCGACATAAACAAATGCTTTATTTTCGTTTTCGTTGCTACAACAGTTCGATATAGATAGGAAATTCGACATGATGATGACAATAACAATCTGTGTCCTTCAAACCTGTGGTCGAATGTGCCTAACCTTAACTCTATTAGTCCAAGATTATTCTACATAGAGAGAAGTGATTTGACGTAGGGGAGAAAAGATTCGACGTAGGGGAGAAAAGATAAATAAAAATAATGATGATGATGAATGTTATTGGCTGATTGTAACCAAAGAGGAGGAGCAGTAAAATAGCTAGAACTAAGTACACACGTACTTTGGCTTATGGTGTCTGTTGAAAGTTCTAAGAAGATGCGACGGAGCAGGTAAACTATACGACGTCATACAGTTTAGTTGCTCCGTCGAATCTTCTTTGAACATTCGACAGACACCATAAGCCTTCAATGACAGATGCAACCTTAATTTGGATTTTCGGACGAATGCAATTTTTAACGAAAAACAAAATAAATAAAAACGATTTTCGGGAGTAACTAAATAAATTTATTTTTCGGACGAAAACGAAATTCCGAAACAAAATATTTCAGTGTGCACATGTCCATTGCTTATATGGTACTAAAGGGAAGTGAATCTATATATGCAGTTATAATATTGTAAATAGACCTCAAATGGTCCCCAATCACTTTGGATGCAGGTTGGCAGAACTGTTCAAACATTTGATGGAAACATAAGGAGAGTATTGCAAAGCAAAATTGTTCAACTTGTGGAATTGGGAACGAGTAACAATAAAATCCCACTTGTGTGAAATGTCTAGAAGAAGGCAAGTGGCTATCTACTACTCACCCATTGTTCTCAGCAACACGCCTGTCTATGTTTGGCCATCTTTAATATAAGTATAAAGTATTTTTTTTTTTGGATATGGAGTAGAAAATAGTTACCCTGACAAGCTTTTTTTTTCATTTTGTGTCCCATTCATGATTTCCCTTCACTTCCTTTCCTAGAGACCCAACAGGAAGTAAAAGGAAATGTTTTCAAAGCGCATTGATATCCCTCTTGGACACTTGTCACCAAAAATTAGTCCCCATTGAAAGATTTTCCCCTACAACTCAAAAAAATATTGATTTCCTTTCCCTTTCTGTGCTGGAAACAATAGTCACTAGAACCAACAGGGAGGGTGAATCTCTCAACAGGGGGAGACAAACAGCAATAAAGACCTGGCAATGTCGCAGCCCGGGTACAAGTCACCGATCGCCACCATTACTAGTAAAAAAAACATAACATATAACATTTGCTTATTGGGATTGCTTCACCAAAAATATGTAACAGAATACATATTGGCCTAAATTGATGAACAAATTAGATTGTTTACATTTTTTTATTAGATGTGTTTTAAAACAGAAAGTAAAAAATATTGTTTTGTCTTTTTTCAAAATTCTCTGTCTTTTTTTGCTTACAATGCAAAAAATAAAAAACGCAGAGGTGATCAAATACCACCAAAAGAAAGCTCTATTTGTGGGAAAGACATTAATTTTATTTGGGTACAGCGTCGCATGCCTGCGCAATTGTCAGTTAAAGTAATGCCGTGCCTGACCATGAAAGGGGGTAAACCTTCCGGAGCTGAAGTGGTTAAAATGGCTGTAAACCCTGTTCAGGCATGTACTGGCCATCGGGACTACCATGAGTTTCCCGGTGGGCCGATGGCTTAGTGGGCCGGTTAAGTGCAGTCCTGGAGCCGCTCCTCTCTGACAGTGAGTGATTGCGATTTCACTCCTGTCAGGAGGAGCAGCTGTCTTCACTTGCTGGAGAGAGGATTAGGCTTTCTGCTCCCTCCAGCCTGCAGGGAGAGATAGACAGCCGGAAAACTTTCCTTCCTCTCTCCCCTTATCACTTGTCACTGATCACATGACTGGAGAGAGGAACGAGATGCTGCCTTCAGAACTGTGAGAACACATGGGAGGGGAAGGAGAGGGAGGACATTCTGATGAAAGGGGGCTGCTGGTAATGGGGACACTCTGATGAAAGGGGGCTGCTATTAATGGGGACACTCTGATGAAAGGGGGCTGCTGGTAATGGGGACACTCTGATGAAAGGGGGCTGCTGGTAATGGGGACACTGATGAAAGGGGGCTGCTGGTAATGGGGACATTCTGATGTAAAGGGGCTGCTGGTAATGGAGACACTCTGATGAAAGGGGGCTGCTGGTAATGGGGACACTCTGATGAAAGGGGGCTGCTTGTAATGGGGACACTCTGATGTAAGGGGGCCGCTGGTGATGGGGACACTCTGATAAAAGGGGCTGCTGGTATTGGGGACACTGTGATGTAAGGGGGCTGCTAGTAATGGGGACACTCTGATGAAAGGGGGCTGCTGGTAATGGGGAGACTCTGATGAAAGGGGGCTGCTGGTAATGGGGACACTCTGATGAAAGGGGGCTGCTGGTAATGGGGACACTCTGATGAAAGGGGGCTGCCGGTATTGGGGACACTCTGATGAAAGGGGGCTGCCGGTATTGGGGACACTCTGATGTAAGGGGGCTGCTGGTAATGGGGACACTCTGATGTAGGGGGGGGTGCTGGTAATGGGGACACTCTGATGTAAGGGGGGTGCTGTTAATGGGGACACTCTGATGTAAGAGGCTGCTGGTGATGGGGACACTCTGATGTAAAGGGGCTGCTGGTAATGGGGACATTCTGATGAAAGGGGGCTGCTGGTAATGGGGACACTCTGATGAAAGGGGGCTGCAGGTAATGGGGACACTCTAATGAAAGGGGACTGCTGATGGGGACTGGAGAGAGGAACGAGATGCTGCCTTCAGAACTGTGAGTACACATGGGAGGGGAAGGAGAGGGAGGACATTCTGATGAAAGGTGGCTGCTGGTAATGGGGACACTCTGATGAAATGGGGCTGCTGGTAATGGGGACACTCTGATGAAAGGGGGCTGCTGGTAATGGGGACAATGATGAAAGGGGGCTGCTGGTAATGGGGACACTCTGATGTAAGGGGGCTGCTGGTAATGGAGATACTCTGATGTAAGGGGGCTGCTGGTAATGGGGACACTCTGATGAAAAGGGGCTGCTGGTAATGGGGACACTCTGATGAAAGGGGGCTGCTGGTAATGGGGACACTCTGATGTAAGGGGGCCGCTGGTGATGGGGACACTCTGATGAAAGGGGCTGCTGGTATTGGGGACACTCTGATGTAAGGGGGCTGCTGGTAATGGGGACACTCTGATGTAAGGGGGCTGCTGGTAATGGGGACACTCTGATGAAAGGGGGCTGCTGGTAATGGGGACACTCTGATGAAAGGGGGCTGCTGGTAATGGGGACACTCTGATGAAAGGTGGCTGCTGGTAATGGGGACACTCTGATGAAAGGGGGCTGCCGCTATTCGGGACACTCTGATGTAAGGGGGCTGCTGGTAATGGGGACACTCTGATGTAAGGGGGCTGCTGGTAATAGGGACACTATGATGTAAGGGGGCTGCTGTTAATGGGGACACTCTGATGTAAGAGGCTGCTGGTGATGGGGACACTCTGATGTAAAGGGGCTGCTGGTAATGGGGACATTCTGATGAAAGGGGGCTGCTGGTAATGGGGACACTCTGATGAAAGAGGGCTGCTGGTAATGGGGACACTCTAATGGAAGGGGACTGCTGATGGGGACACTCAAAATTAAAGTGGGCCGGTCTGGATGAAGTCCAGGGCCAAATTTTTGTCCCAGTCCAGCCCTGACCCTGTTACACCACTTTTACCTACAGGTAAGTCTATAATAAGACTTACCTGTAGGTACCATGAATATCTCCTAAACTTGCAAACTGGCAAAAAACTGCAAAATTTAAAAAAAGAATGGCATAGGGTCCCCTCCAAAATCCATATCAGACCCTTATCCAAGCATGTAGCCAGGTCAGGAAAAGGGCGGAGGGTGAGTGAGCGCCCCCCCTCCTGAACCATACCAGGCCACATGCCCTCAACAAAAAATAAATAAAAATAGTGTCCCTCAATGTAATCCATATGTAATCCATCATGAATCACGTCACCCGCAAAAAAAAAAAAAACAAAAACAGAAATTCTGCCATCTCTTGGGAGGCCTCCAGCCATCTGCCTCCTCTACTTTTACAGTTCTTATATAGGCAAGGGGGGGCCACCCGGCTACGCCACCCAGTGGTACCGCCCCCTTCTGATGTCACGTGACGTCAGATGGGGCGGTGCCACCGGGTGACGTATAAGGGTGGCCCCTCCCCTTGCCTATATTAGAGCTGTCAAAGCAAAAAGGAGGCAGATGGCCGAAGGCCTCCCAAGAGTTGACAGCGTTTTTGTTTTTTTTCTATTTTTGCGGGCAACGTGCTTGACAATGGATTACATCGAGGGACACTATTTTTATTTATTTTTTTATTTTTTAATAAATGATTTGTCAAAAACTGTTTCCTGGGTTTCTTACTTTTTGAAACTTTTTTGATGAATGCGTAGAGGTACGATGTACCCGATACCCATTCACATAGGGGGAGGTCGGGATCTGGGGGCCCCCTTACTGAAGGGGGCTTCCAGATTCCAACAAGCCCCCACCCGCAGACCCCAAAACCACAGCCTAGATTTGTCGGGAAGAGGCCCTTGTCCCCATCAAATTGGGGACAAGATGCTCTTGGGTGGGGGGTACGAAGAGCCCTCCTGCCCCAAAGCACTCACCCCCCCATGTTGAGGGCATGTGGCCTAGTATGGTTCAGGAGGGGGGGCGCTTGCTCATCCTACCCCTTTTCCTGACCTGCCAGGCTACATGCTCGGATAAGGGTCTAGTATGGATTTTGGGGGGGACCCCACGCCATTCTTTTTTTAAAAGTTGCCATTTTTTGCCAGCAATACATTACAGCCGCAAGCAAGTTTAAATTACATCTTTTCTTTGTCATCTTTTAAATGTCATTATTTCTGCGACACTGTTCTACACCTTGCACAGATGCGCCACTTTACAGGCAGACTAAGGGGACCCCCCCAAGCATGATATTTAAAGGAATATTTCATTTTTAGTGTTTCACTTTAAGCATCATTAAAATCACTGCTCATTTAAAAACGATTGTTTTAAAAACTTTGTTTTGCGTTGATACATGTCCCCTGGGGCAGTACCTGGGTCCCCATACACTTTTTATGGCAATAACTTGCATATACGCCTCTAAAATTAGGACTTTTGATTTTTCAAGTTCGTGTCCCAAAGACTTTAATAGGGTTTGCATGTTCGCTAGAACTTTTTCCCTGTTCTGGTGCGAACTGAACCGGGGGTTCGACCCATCCATAGTGAAGATATAAGTGCAATGAAAATGTGAAAGGTGAGCTAAAAAGTTGCCTAAAGGCAGCCATTGATTCCGCATCAACCATCTATGGCTGGCTTAAGCATTTATATGATTAGTACATCTCTAGACATGAAAAGAGCTCTTTTCTTTCCTTTGATGATGGTGTCCCTTTAAGTGTCACACTGTCTGCTCCTGCCAATTCTTTTAATGTCTTCATTACATTAAATCTCTTATTTAAGCAGGCACACTAAACAATGCTAATGATAAAGGTTAATCATGCATACAAAAGGGGAGATGTGATTTTTTTTGGTCTCCCTAACAGCAATTAAAATTCTACTACATTATGGGCTCTAATTACAAAAGTATTGATAATGAAAATGTCATTAACTATGTAACATGTCAGGAAAATTTACATTTCAAGGTTACTGGAAGATCCATTATAAGTGTTGTAAACTCAGCACCAGTCTGTTGGAAAGAGATAGAATAATTACAATAAGACAAATGTTAATCTCTGTCTAGGCATACACAAACTTGTCAGTTGCCTAGAGCACCACCTGTTGAAGAGGGAGCCAAAGTTGGAGTGGCATGAGAAACAAAAATCTTAAAGAATTTGTATCGGCATGATCCAAATTTACCCCCAAATCTCCCATTTCACCCTCTAAGAAAGATAATGCTGGGATATGACAAAGAGACTGGAGCAGGGGTCTCCACATTTTTCGGTACAAGGGCCACATTATATATATATTTCACAGAGTTGTAGGCTGATAAAATATTCATTTTATAGTTGAATAATTAGGCATGTTCCAAGAAATATCACATCAGAAGCCCCCCTACATTGGAATCCCCCCTGTACACTAAGGTCCCTATTAGAGTTTCCCCCATACACCATGGTTCCCATCAGAGTCCCCCCCTTATATCAGGGTCCTCATAAGAGTTCCTCTTTACATCATGGTTCCCACCAGAGTCCCCCCTTGCATCAGAGTCCTCACCTGTGCCCTCCCCTTACACCAGGGTCCCTATAAGAGTCCTTCTTTACACCAGGGTACCCATCATAGCCCCTCTTGCACAGGGTCCTTGTTTGTGCCCTCCACTTACACCAGGGTCCCCAATAGAGTCCCCCCTTACACCATGGTCCCCATCAAAGTCCCCCCCTCCTTACACCAGGGTCCCCATCAGTTTTTGCCAGTGCCTTTTCCCCTTTTTTCAGCAATAATAACCTGATGGAAGTTCCATTTCTTCCCCTCTCTATCCAAAATCAATATGTTTTATCTGGAGTGCCACAATATCATGAAGAAGCTAGCTGTTTGAAGCAGGGTCAGGCTGGGGGGGATTCAGTGTCCTGAAAATCTAGACTTTGTCGTGATTTGACCACTTGCTGTTTAAGGCAATTTTTAAAATTCCTCACACATGTTAACATCAAAAACTGTTTGCTAGAAAATGACTTAGAACTCCCAAACATTATATATTTTCTGAAAGCAGAGGCCCAGGAGAATAAAGTACATGCTTGGTTAGCTCCTTCCCTCGCTGTAACAGCCAGGGAATGACAGCTCTGAAACCGAGAGGGATGAAATCCTTATTGCTTTTGCCTTCATTAATCACAGAGGAGATCGGGGAAGGGTTGTTCCTCCATCTCCTCTGTGTGAAGCCATCCTTGCCTCTAATGCTCTGTACACACGATCGCACATTCCGACAACAAAATCCATTGGATTTTTTCCAACAGGTGTTGGCTCAAACTTGTCTTGTATACACACGGTCACACAAAGTTGGTCGGAAATTCCGAACGTCAAGAACGCGGTGATGTACAACACGTTATGACGAACCGAGAAAAATGAAGTTCAATAGCCAGTGCTGCTCTTCTGCTTGAATTTACGCAAACGGATTTTGTTGTCGGAAAATTTTAGAGCCAGCTCTCAAACTTTGTGTGCCGGAAATTCCGACGGAGCCCACACACGGTCGGAATTTCCAACAACAAGCTCCGATCGCACATGGAAAGTCCGATCATGTGTACAGGTCATTACTGTGGTCCAGGGCTCCGCCAAGGAACGAGAGAGCCTGGGAACCACCTAAAGTGGCAACAGGAAGGGGTGTGGCCATTCACAGCACTGTAAAAGTGATCTGATGGCTGTAAAGCCACCCAGATCACTGTTAGAAAACAGGCCGATCGCTAGCTAAAAAAATGGTACCAAGATCATGGCTGTAGCTGCAGGCATAACCTTGTAATAACCATTGTATGGGAGTTGGGCTTTAACCACATGCTGACCAAAATACGTATATAAACGTCCCACCAGCAAGTGGTTAAAGCCCAACTCCCATACAATGGACTAAGGGGAGTGATGCGAACTGGACAGCCAAGCTTAACATGTGGTGCTGGGTTAGTTGCCCCAGCAGGAGGAAACGGCGTCAGCAAGAGACCTGGATGGAGAGACTCAGGTAAGTTATTACTGGCTTCCTTAGGTAAGGAAAACTCTACACCAGGCAGAAAGGGTTAGAGGGCGATTAGTGGGGGTGGGATGGGGGGATTGACCCAAAAACTGAATTTGCGTGGAGTTGGCTTTTAACAGGGAAAGGCAAAACCAAAGGTGTCATTTTGTCCTCTGTTTTTGGAAAGTTTCACAGTAGGGTCACTTTAAAATAACAGATTAAAAAACGTTTTCCTTTTTTTAATGTCTAGAACGGCCTAAAGTAAATCTTAAAAAGGAAGAATAACCATTTGCAGCTACTTTTCATTCTTGGCATAACTACTTCATTTTCGACAGCACCGAAACTATTCTTACCAATGAATAAAGTTGACATAGCCTGGCCAAAAAAAAAAAAATGCCTCTAACGCTGCAAACATTCTATCTAGCTGCTGTCTCAGACTTCAAGTTGATAGATGGCAGATAACCAAAATAATAAGGATGATTTGACAAGACAGTGCGGGTCAAGTGGGCCAGACTCTGAAAGGTAGACTGGGGATAAAAGTAGCATTTCTGTTCTTCTTAAGGCAAGTAGACAGGAGATTCGTGGCAGTGAATCCTAATGAGTGATTCTCCAGTCTGTAATGTGTAAGTAAAAAAAAAAAAAGAAACTCAATCATTGAAGAGCAGTCAAGCGATTTTATCTGCGGAGGGCGGGTGGGATAAAGAATGAGAGATGTCCGCTAATTAAAGTTGAGAGATAATTAATGCTGTGTGTTTAAGGATAAAGACAGATGGGATTTACCTTTTCATAAATCATTTCAGCTTCAGCACCCCAAGTTTCTAAAACTAGCAGGCCGCTATTAACTTTCCAGCAGACAGTAATGAGTTCTGGGATCTTCTACTTTTGGCCTATTCTCTGATTCTGGTCACACTAGCATGGTGCCCTGGGGAGAAGTCCTCTATGCCACATCTTGGATTGACTGAGCTACATATTTCCATAGGAGGGCAACTATAGTTGTCAATTTTATTCTAATGTTTACATGATTATATATAGTTTAATTTGTTAATTCACATGTGAAAATTAAAACAACTCCAGACAAAGAGCTAAATACAATATATATAGTATAGTATATAACTTCCAACATATTTGTATTTTTGTCTATGTAGTCCTGAGATTTACACAGCTCTGCAACACAGTACAGCCAAGTTTAACATATTTTGCCCCTGCAGTTACATAAGACTTACGGGTCTCTTATGGGATAGGTAAAGGCGGGGCAGCAGACTAATGCGCTTATCTCTCTGTCAATCTGCTGACACTTGTCTTTGTACTCCTCACCTGGTTACCGCCACACACGCTTGACACCATCTGAACCAAAAAAGTTTACCTTGGTCTCATCAGGCCACAGGGCATGGTTCCAGTAATACATGTCCTTAGTCTGCTTGTCTTCAGCAAACTGTTGTGCATCATCTTTAGAAGAGGCTTCCTTCTGGGACGACAGTCATGCAGACCAATTTGATGCAGTGTGCGGTGTATGGTGTGAGCACTGACAGACTGACCCCCACCCCCCCACCCCTTCAACCTCTGCAGCAATGCTGGCAGCACTTATACGTCTATTTCCCAAAGAAAACCTCTAGATATGAAGCTGAGCATGTGCACTCAACAAATATAGTTCCAAAACATCTGGGGTGCCAAGGTTCGCCTTCACTGGAGTAGGCCATCTTTATGTACAGCAGCAATTCTTTTTTTCAGATCCTCAGAGAGTTCTTTGCCATGCGATGCCATGTTGAAGTTCCAGTGACCAGTATGAGAGAGTGAGAGCGATAACACCAAATTTAATACACCTGCTCCCCATTTACACTTGAGACCATGTAACACTAACCAGTCACATGACACCGGGGAGGGAAAATGGCTAATTGGGCCCAATTTGGACATTTTCACTCACTTTTGTTGTCAGTGGTTTAGACATTAATGGCTGTGTGTTGAGTTATTTTGAGAGGACAGCAAATTTACACTGTTATACAAGCTGTACACTCACTGCTTTACATTGTAGCAAAGTGTCATTTCTTCAGTGTTGTCACTTGAAAAGATATAATAAAATATTTACAAAATTGTGAGGGGTACTGTACTGTATATATACTGTATATAGAGTAGCATTTATTTGTGTTTTTAAGTTTGCCTAAAGCCCAGCCCATTCTGTTACTGGGACTGAGGAAACAGAATTACGCTGACTGGTGGAGTGGGTAGAGGCTCAGCCTGTCCCTCCGAATGCAACACATACACCTGTACAAGCATGTAGGATGTTGGACGAAGCAGCTTATGAAGGAACTCTGTATTTTGGTACTACACACTAGTGGCTCATCTCTGAGTTGGATTGCCGCCCTAATATTTGCTTCTTCAAATGACCACAGCTCCACCTGGTCCTGGGCATTGGTAAGCACACCTTTGGGAAAAGCATTAATCCACATGCAAGGTTTAGTAACCTGGTTCATCACCTGCCGTAGCCTAAAGAACCTCTGGGAGTATACAACTCAGATTAGTCGGTATGGGTACCTCGCCGTACTGCTCCGTGACTTTCTCTAAACCACCACAACCCCCCCCCCCCCCCACATGGGGAGCGCTGCTGAGATGGAAGCTGGAGAGACCTGTAATTAAAGTATATAAAGTTTTGAATAGCGTACGAAAGAGTTAAAACCCTTGTCAGTTTATCATTTTCTGTATTTGTTCCTTCTTCAAATATTTCACTCCCTGTCCTGGAACCACAGAGGGAAAGTGAGAGGAAATCTTGACATATAAGAGGTTTAGCCCTCACCCCTGAAGCAGCCACCATGTTGATTGGGTTCTTCTGTACTGCTACCAGAACTTCCCCAAGACTCACCTACACACCTTGTGGGCTTCAATGCGCGTTACTAAAAGGTGACCTGTCTGTGTGGCCACCGTGGCAGATTGACTTGTAGTTCTCAATGGAACACAAATGGGGCGATTACTGTATATATAGTCCATTGACACTTCATTTAGCTTTCTAACTAAAAGCCTGGACCTTGGTACAGAAATAAAGTAAGCGTCTGCAGGAGCCTAGCATTGCACCTGTGATCTACTGATCACCGTTGCAATGGTTTGAAAAATAATAATACATACACTTTTTTTGCTGCAAATATATCCTTTCTTTTTTGTAAAAGGTTGGACTTACCCTTTAAGTATAGAATTGAAAGTGTTTTGCTATATGTGTTTATGAGCTTATAATAACCTCTTTTGCCATCTGCTCACGCTAACTCAGTTACATTGTTTTTAGTTCTCTCTGTGAACTACAGAACACCTTCCTCATGTTATGGAGAAGAGGAGAGAAGGCAGTTATTGTAGCTCCGTCCTATGATGACAACACTGATCCTCTATAGATACAGTACAGTGGGTGAGTATTGTCGGGACAGGAAGTGTGTATTCAATCACTAGGTAAAAACAAAGGAAAAAAGCCTGAAAAAAGAAAACTAATGCAGTCATCACATCTGAAGACTGATAAGGCTGCAATATAATACATTTTTGTTCTTGGGTTTTTATACACTTTAAAGTAGAACTAAATACACACCTTTTTTCCCATTTTGGATAGAGTAGGGGAGGGTTATAACCCCTGTCATTTTTTAGCCATCTGTATCCCATTGGCGAGATTTCCTTTTACTTCCAATCGTATAGCCAAACAGGAAGTGGGAGGAAAGCTCTCCAAAAAGAGGGAATCCAGAACCAGTGACCCCATTGGAAGATTCCCCCTATATTCCTGTTCTGGTGACAACCCGAAATTGGGGATTTTTCTTTTCACCTTTACTCTTGGTGATAATGGTAAATAGGACAAATTGAGAGGGTGAATCTCCCTAAAGGGGGGCACAGACAGCAACAGAAATCCGAGAGGGGTTATAATCTCTCTCTTTTCTATCTAAAAAAAAAAAAGTTTTGCATTTAGTTATACTGTACGTCCTTTTGCTTGACTTGAGTGGCGTAAAGCAAGTAACTTAATTAGCAACTTAATTAGCAAGCCAAGCTAAAACACTGTAAAGCCAATTTAGCCTCCTCCATCCGTAACATTGGCAAGAGTCAGCTTGGCCAACCACCAATTCCCTCCAAAAATAATGGATTAAAATTAATGTTCATGCTATATTTCCCCAAGTCTATGCAATCATTTCTTTCTACAGTGCAACTCAGTCAACTCTCTGTCATCTAAAATAGCCCTTCGGCTTAAAATTGTTGAAGATATTAATATGGTGATGGTCCAATCTTTATTTTTAGTTTACCCCGTGATTTTTATTGACAGTGTACAAACATAGGTACAAAATAGGCACCAACATAAGCACAGACATACTTATAATAATCACAGTGTTCACATACTTTAATATATAGTTGTCTTGCTTGGGGTCTACTTGTATCCCCTATCCCTATATAGCATATTCTGTCGAACATTTTATCATGGACGTACCATAGAGGGGCTCCAATCTACAGCTTACTAGGTGAAGTGCACCCCTCATAAGGGAAAGTGCAAAGGATGCAAGTTAAAAATATAACATAAATGCTTCCTTTGGAGCATTCTCCATAATGAGTATTCCCCACTGTGAATTTTTAATCGTATCGTCAGATCCAATAAACAAATTCACAACATTAATTTATATGTAACAAAGGAAGAAAGCAATAAAAAAAAAAAAGAAGAAAGAAATTAGGATAAGGAGGAAAGTAAGAAAGACAGCTATTTCCAACATGCCCTATGCGTTCAATACATAGAATGTATAGTTCCAATCTTTTATTTCCCTTTGCTATGGAGAGCTCTCTGGCCTACGATTCTACCCCAATCTGATAATTCAACACAACAACCAAGCTGGGATCAGACTGTGTGCGGCTTCCTAAAGAGACATTACAAACTTTCTCATCCTTCTAATTTCCAGCTTGTCAAGAGTGGGTACCGGTAGGGAGGTAGGAGGAACTAGGAGAAGAGGTGTAATATGCAACATTATGGGAACCTTCTTAACAATTAGAATTGTAAGTGTGATTTGTTTTTATCCTTATACATACACTTGTGTGTCCCTGATATCAAACAGCAGTTATGATTAAGAAAACAAAAGTTAATCAGAAGAGCATATGTAAAAAAAAATCCAGTAAAATTAGTTTTATTGGCATGTGTTCAAAGTTAAATGGACCAACAAACTTGCAAACAGGCAGCAATCCATAGGACCAGATGGGCGAAACTGTTGGCAGCTGACAGGCTATACACGTACTTCAAATGCTTTTGTGCAGGGCACCAGTCCAAGAAACAATGCCCAAATGGGCAGTCAATTTGGGATAAAGCGCTAATAGTATGAAAGTGTATGTATGACTGTAAGTCAAATTTGGTTTGCATATAAAGACTATTCATAAATGATTATGCAAGGTTTGACTTATTTTTGTGTTAGTTAATGTATTTGTAGGTTTAAATCTGTCAGCTCTGATATACTTTACCTGACAAAGAGCCTTGTGCACTTTATAAATGGTAGATATATTATAGGTTACAGCACATTGAAGCTCAGAAAATTTGTGCAAGAGTTTGAGAATCTGCGTGTGACTCAATGCTGGAACATTCACATGACATCCCAAGTAGGAGCCCGGGACCTGGCGTATTTCCAGGGGGCCCAGCTACACCCTTCCTGCTCCTGCAGTAAACCAAAGGCAAAGCACAATTGATCAAAGCTGTGTACCTGCCTGTAGCTTCACAGAGGAGGATGGACTCGTAAACAGCTGGTGAATGACGGGAACCATGCCAATACAGACAAGGCACATGAGGTGGCATATCTGTGTCTATTGCAGTGTTTATAAACTTTTTTTTTGACAAGGCACTCTTTAAAAATTATGGAACGTCCCAGTAGGACACCCAACGTAAGAGGTGATTTATTCTTCCAAAGCAAATACACCTTTTGCAAAGTGGTACTGATTAGTATTTCAATGTTTTTCTATCTCCCAGCTAATGTGACCCCCACCGCTGATGGAGAGGGGCATCGGAGGGTCAAACAAGGATGCTATGCAGGCAACTTATCAACTGATGATACCATTGGTTGTTGGGATGCCTGGCAGCTAGAAGGTTGTAATGTGCACAATGAAAACCTGTGACTTAAGCCGCATACACATGATCGGACATGATCCGACGGGAAATGTTCGATGACAGGCTATTGGCGGAAAATCTGACCGTGTGTATGCTCCACTGGGCACTTGTTGTCGGACTTTCCGCGGACAAATGTTGGCTAGTAGGTTTTGAAGTTTTCTGCGGACAAATGTGTGTTGTCGGATTTTCCGAGTGTGGGTACACTAGCCCGTCGGACAAAAATCCGTTCGTATTTGTTGGCCAACAATTGGGTGGCCGTGTGTATGCAAGAGAAGTTTGGGCCAACGCCCTTCGGACAAAAGTCCACGGTTTTGTTGGCCAACAATCTGATCGTGTGTATGAGGCTTACGTGTAACTAAGAGGCAGCCTGCATCCACACGCCAGTGTTCCATCAGATTAAGCGACCCATCAGAATTGGTAACGGAAGTGATGTTCTATCGCCGCCATCTTGCTTCATCCTGCACTCCTACACTGAGAAGGGGGCAAGCGGACATCTTGTTACACCCACCGGAGTTTTGCATTTCACAGTTATTTTTAACAGGAAACGGAGCATATACTGTATGGTGAAATACAGTATTTGGAAATCCATCGGACTGTTTACATGTTGAATTTTTAAAAGCAGTGATGTTCTGTCACATTAGCAAACGATAGGATTTTCTGATGGAAAATGTTCGATGGGAGCTTGTTGTGTGTGTAGGCTCCACACACAACAATTCCGACGCACAAAGTTCCACGCATGCTCGGAATCAAGCCGAAGTGCCGCACTGGCTATTGAACTTAATTTTTCTCGGCTCGTTGTACGTGTTGTATGTCACTGCGTTCTTGACGTTCGGAATTTCCAACAAGATTTGTGTGACCGTGTGTATGCAAGACAAGTTTGAGCCAACATCCGTTGGAAAAAAAACATGGATTTTGTTGTCGGAAAATCCTATTGTGTGTACAGGGCATAAAGAGTCCGTCGGATTTCTAAATACTGTATTTCACGATATAAGCTCCGTTTACTGTTAAAAATAACTGTGAAATGCAAAACTCCGGTGGGTGTAACAAGATGTCCGCTTGCCCCCTTCTCAGTGTATCCTTACTGTGGAGGACTGCGGGGTGTAGCAAGATGGCGGCAACGGAACGTCACTTCCGTTACCAATTCTGATGGGTCGCCATATCTGACGGAACACTGGTTTGTATACAATTTTTGGGCAATTTTTAGACATTTTGCCAAGGCACCCCTGAAGAAACCTCAAGGCACCCCTAGGGTGCCTGGGCAACCTGGTTGGAAAAAGGCTGGTCTATTGCAATCCTTACTGATGTCAGTAGAAGGGCCAGCACTGCTACCTCTCCCCAGGGTCCTATTTCACTTTATTCATTCTCTAGGTTGGCTATTCCTGTTGCATGAGCAAAAGCTAGAGGTGCACCGAATAAAAATGTTGGTGCCGAAACTGAAAATTCAGGATGCACATGGCTGAAGCTGAAACCGAAACCAAAAATTACAGTTTTTGAAAAATATACATATTTTTACATATATAATTGTATTATATTTGACTTTTTAATTAATATCATGAATTTAAATGAATATGAATTTATTGTCAACCATTATCGGCACCTTTAGCGCAAGAAAAGCTTAAGAAAAATGCATCCAAATTCTATGTATGTCTTCACACTAGTCCATTAGTCTTCCGTTGTGGTGTTAAAAATCTTGCTTGCTGCAATTTTGGTCAGTTAAAAAAATCTGCATCAAAAACGCACCTCCCAGTTGAAATACATTGAAAACGCAGCAAGAATGCATCAATAACGCACCCATGTTACGTTTTTTTATGCAGTTTTTTGAGTCACGTGACCTCTGAAAAACACACCATAAGCACAGTAAAATCGCAGCAAAATTGCACAGATTCACTTTAATCCTAATATAATTGTTTTCTGTTCCACATCCAATCCTCTCCCCCCACATTATACTTACCTTTCCAGCAGACTGGGCTTTTTCCAGGTTCTGCCACTGGGATTGAACAACAGGGGGTGGAACCCACATGCAGGCAGGGTCATTGAGTAAGAACCCAGTCAGGAGCACTGCCTGCACACCGATCCTGCTCTGTCCATGCACTAGTACAGTATATTTCAATGCTTTTGCAGTTGTGTTTCTCTCTACTGCGAATCTGACTAGGATTGATTCGTCAAGGGTTTAGAGAATCCTGTTTGGAATTCATCAAACTCAAATCCCACTTAAGTCTATAGCAGGCTATTTTGCTCTCAAATTCAGGCCTTTTGTGGGGCTAATAGGTAAACTATTGCCCAGAATGGCAGGGGAAGCATGGGAAGCTGGGCACTATTTTTAAATATTGTACAGAAGGGAGATGGTCTTTTCATGCTGCTTCATGGGCAACACAAACACCCTCAGAGACAGTGGTGAACCCTTTCAGCACACATCTGGCTGTGGAATTGATTTCTTCTTTTACAGTTAACTTGGCTTACATACAGCAACAGTAATTAGATTTATTTCAGTCTGAAAAATATGTCTCTTTTCAGGTATTTTCAACCGTAGCACATGTTTTTCCATCAAAAGGCAATAGGCCTGCTTTGATTGGGAGGAAGAAAATGGTAAGTAGACCACTGAGGCTACCCATGTTTTTGAAAACTGTCTTTTCGGTGGCTAATTTCTATCAAACTTATTAAGAAATGTAGCACCCTGGTTATACCAGGGTTGCTAACAAATTTAGTTGCTAGGTGGTAGCTAATTGTTTGGGGGATCCACTGACTTTTCTCTAACTCTGGTTTTGACGCACCTCTCTCTTTTGTCACTAGGATTAGAATCACAAGAATCACAAGGGCTTAGTGAATTCAGACTAGGAGCGGATGGGTTGTCTCAGCCAATTGGCAGGGGTTTCTTTGGCCCCTTGGCCTGCTGGGAGAGCCTATTTATTCAGGAGATCGGGGTTCTGTGCCACCTGGACAGCTGTCTGGGTGGACGTGTGTTACAAGGCTCCGGGTTGCTAGGCCAGAAGCCAGAGGCCTATCCCAGGAACACCTGGCTGCTAGGCTGTCTGAGGCCTATCCAGGTTTGAGAGAAGCAGTGTGGGGTTGGGGCTTCAGGCCCGGAAGCCCAACCAAGTTGCAGAAGTTCTGCCGGATGGGGAACCAAATTGTTGCCAGCGGTGAGGGAGAAACAGTTGCCATAAGGGACGTCCACTCCTGTCGCCAAGAGGCAAATGAGGATCAAAGCCAGAGGTAAAGGGTAAGCAGTCACCACCAAGGGACAATGACTCCTGTTATCAGAGGCCAGTGTATGGAAGTCTGAAGAAGTACCAGAGCAGCCTTTTCACCAGCTGGGGATGGTGAAGACGTGGGAAAGCTTCAGCTGAGTGTCAAGCCAGGGACCCAGCAGGTTAGCAGGGGTGAAGCTTGAGGAGTATACAGCGGGTTAGCTGTGGAAGAGCTCTAGTGACACCCTTTGGTTAAACACATCTGCATATCAGTGGATATTTAACCCTGTAAGGGTTGATGCTGTTTTGCCGAGCATGAGAGTGCAAGGCATCCTCATTCGGTGAGTGTTTAACCAAAGGGGACACTGAGTGCACACGGTGTGGTGAAAGTTTTGAAGATTTCACATCAGGATATATTCAGCTTTTCTTGTTTGAGACAATCCAGTCTCATGTATGGACTATTTTTGCACAAACTTTAATATTAATTGTTTATTTATGTATTAGTGTTGATCAGTATCACCTGTCACTGGGTTTATTTATTTATACTGTTTAGCACTACTATTTACTTTAGTTTATACTGTAAATGCTTATTTAATACAAGAACATAATAAAAACCATGAAAATCAATAATCAAGATTGCCGATCTTTGAAGGCACTGAAAAATCAAAACTTGTTTTTGTATCTGTGTAACTCATAAAGGTCCCCAGCCACAACACGACTCACAACAGACAATCCCAGCTCTCCACATTCACCATAGATACCTCCATGTCCCAAATTTCCAGTTAACCCATCATTAACTGTACTTTTACAGAGAACACCCATACCATAGATGGGTCCCCACTATGTGATAGGCCTCCAAAGATTCTACCCGCCACGCCACTATGACACTGAGGCACACAAATCCAAAATTCCGAGGCAGGGGGGTGAGAAGTTCCCGTGGGATTCCGACTTTTGGAAATCTCACCCACCTAGACCACATCAAAGCTCCTCCTAAGCCTTCAAACCCACCAATCCTGGTAGGTAACCTCCTATCTCCTGATAAGCTGTTAACCCCTCCTTTTGCCTGTCTCTCTGTTTACTTAGTCATGTCAGCCCTTTGCTTATTTTTTGATTTTAATTTTTTTTCTTCAGGCTTATTTTTTGTACCATTTACCCCTCCCTTTTGAAATTGTAAGCTCTCAGGAGCAGGCCCCTCCTTACTCTCTTGTCTTGGATTGTATTATAAGTGTACTGTCTCCTATTATTTTGTAAAGAGCTGTTCAAACTGTTGGCACTATAAAAATCCTGAATAGCAAAAATAATAAGCTGTCAGGTTTCTAATGATAACAATTACAGATTTTTTTTTAAATGATCATGTTACTGGATATTATGACATGCGATTCATGTATTCATGCAAACTTGTAAACTTAGTAAAAAGTCCACTTTCTCCCCTCTCTACAATATCCATAATATATGAACGTGATTCTAATATTACTAGGAAAAACAGAAAGAAGGAAACAGATGAAGAAGTGAAGAGAAAAAAAGAGTAAGAAAGGAATAGATATAGGAAGAACGGAGAGAAAGAAGAGGAGAGCACATCTGTAGACTGCACCGTGTCGGTTCAGGGTGTGTGCGGTGTCAATGAGTGATGATACTCATTATCATTATACATGTAGGTAGTGCAGTCTCAGTAAGTAAGGATCAATTGATGAGCTGATGTGACACAGCACGCCTCTGCTGAATCATGCTCCCAGCAATCTCATTCCATCAAATGTCAGAATTCAAGGAGAAAGCCATTCCTCTGAACTTTAATCAAGGACATTGCATTGATGAGGTCGTTCTTTGCATTATGCCAGAACATAACTATTTCCATACCAGCCTCACCTTAGTTGATCGTATAAGTAAACATAAAAATCATAGAATGGTGCTGTAGTCCGAGTACAACATTCAATATAATTATTATCTTTTTTTAAATACAAAATGCATGTTTAGGAGGTTCTATTCTACTTTTGCTACAGTATTCTTCTATAAGCCCAGGAGGAGGGTATTATAATATGGTCAGATGGAATCAGACTTAAAAATTATCATTATTCTCCAAAAATAATCCATACACATCCACTAAAAAACTAAAAAATATTCAGTGCAGCGCTATAAGTGAGACTACCAAAAGCATGAAATCTTGCAACAAACTTCAGCAAACAGATAGAGTGTGCCATAATAAGCCCATAAACAGTCAATGAATAATAAAAAGCCCCATAATAGTGATTTTTCATAGTATCTTGCATCAATGCATATAATAGTATGAGTGATACTCTGTCTTTTAGATTCACCACGTGTCTCCACACAGATAAAAAAAAAGGTGCTCACCCCTCCAAAGGCCTCCACCATATAAGAGGTCTTAAAGTGACATTAAAGGTTTATTTTGGCTGTCTCAATGAGGAATGAGAAACCCGGGAGAAGCTCAGCTCTCATGCACATTACTGTGTCAAAAGGAAGCTCAGGTGTGTATTGGGGGGGCTGGGGGGTTGCTGAACACAGAGGGTTTTATAAAAACCTTGAGCCTTTAAAACCACTTTAAGTACACCAGATGTATAACGCATTTCCATTAATCCAGGGGTTCCCCACCAGAGCAAGTTTCCCTCTGTAGCGGTCCCCCCAACTTCCAAGGGCCGATGGTGACCTCCCCAGAGCCAGGGAGAACTGACATTCCTCCTCAGGGTGCAGGTTACTAGGCATAGTGGGTGTGGTGCAAGGTGAAAAGACGGGGTGCCAGTCCCTTTTTATGTAGCAAAGTCTCTTACCTCTTCCAGTCTAATGAGAACCTTCAAGGCCAAAGACAGCTGACATCCTTAAATATGTAGTGGGTTGTGAGACATAGTGGGTGCAAATATGGTAGAAGTCATTGGGCACCAGACACTTTTTGGACTTCTTTTAACATTCCTTTTAATATTTTGCAAGGGAAAGAGAGTTAGGGCCAGGACACCATTGAGTGGTTACAATTTCAATTTGCAGACTCCGAGACTTCAATAGGAGGACAGCCATACAGGGAAAGGCCCCAGCAAGGTGCCACTTCTGCACGTGCGGGTTTGCTGTCTCCTATGGCAACAGTATCTAACAGTTCCTAACACAAAGTTCAACGTTTTTCTCAGCTTCACTACAATGTCCACTTGTAGCTCTTCAGCCCCTTGATCTCCTAGTCTCTCACTGGACTCTCTGCTTCACTGACTCTGAATCCTGTGAGCTCCTCTAGGCTTTTGCGGTGGTATCTCCCTCAAGCGTCACCCACTGCTGGGTCCCTAGCTTGGCACTCCGGATACCTTTCAAGCTTCACCCCCGCTAACCGGCTCGGCCCCTGGCTTGACACACAAGGCTGCTCTGCAAGCGTCACCTCAGCTGGTTAGGTCCCTGACTTGATCACCGCCTGAAGTTTCCAGATTCTCCATCGTGCCAGTTCGGTGAGAATACTGCTCCGGTACTTGCTTCAGTTACTAACTGTGGTCCCTGGTAAAGGTGGTTGGTCCCTTAGTGGCAGCAGCTTCCCTTCTACCTCCGACCATGGCAGGTTCTCTGGTCGGCAAAACCGTCACTGTTGGTTGGACTGCAATCCGCAGTCCCAACCCTGCACTGCCCTCCTACTTCTGGATAGGCCCTCACACAGTCTGGCAGCCAGATGCCCCCAAGATAGGCCCAATCTCCGACCTAGCAGCCCGGGGCGTAAGACACAGAGCATAGATCCCCTGACTCCACCTGAATATATAGGTTCTCCCAGCAGGCCAAGGGATCCAAGAAAACCCCTGCCCATTGGCTGAGATATGCCATATACCAATAACTTGACCTTAAAATATCCTTCTCACATCTAATGCCACCAGGTGCCCGGCCACCTAGTGGCAGAAGAGAAAAGTACAATCAGGCCAAACTTAGGGAAAAAAAACAGAACGAGGGCCTTTAAGCTGAATGTAGCAATCTGTATCTTGTAGCAACCGCTGTCTCCTATAGCAATGAATTCTCATACAGTATCCTACTGTAGATCTTCCAGTTTAACTCACAGTAACCCACTGTAAATCTTCCAGCTTAACTCACAGTAACCCAGTAGATCTTCCAACTTAACTCACAGTACCCCACCGTAGATCCTTAAGCTCAGCTCGCCTTCTCTCTCACTAGAATTCTTGGACACTCAGCCACCCGCTGGATTCCCCGAGCTTCACCCACAGCTAACCGCTGTACGTTATCTTCAAGCTTTACTTACAGCTACCCGGCATACTTCTTCAAGCTTTACTCACAGCTACCCTTTGCCTTCCTGGATGAGTCTCTACTGAAGCTTTCCCCACCACTTCACTGTCCCCGGCTAGTGAAAAGTCTGCTCTGGTACTCCTTCAGAACTTCATCCTTTCTAAACTTGCCTCCAGTAACAGGAGTGGTCGTCCCTTTGTGGCAACTGCTTCTCCTTTACCTCCGACAACGATCAGGCTCCCCTCAGGCCGAGCCTCTAACACATGCGGTTTCGCCCCAGGCTTCGGGCTTAACCTTGGCTGCTCCTCCTTTTCGGAACCCCGAACAGCTGGATTGGCCTTAAGTGAACCTAGCAGCCAGCCTGCCTCCTGGATAGGCCTTAGGCTTCAGACCTAGCAACCAGGAGCTTCTCAACACACACCCACCCAGGCCGCAGCCTCGGGTGGGAAGAACCCCGATCACCTGACTCCTCCCAAATAAATAGCCTATCCCAGCATCCAAAGCAACAGTGCCACCTATTGACGGAAGAGAGAGACTACCCCAAACTCAGACTTAAGACAGGAATCATTGGATCAGCCTACCAATTAGCCAGGTGTGTTACCACCTAGCACAACTAGATTTATTAGCAGCCCTGTTTAGGACCAGGGTGCTACACCTCCATGGGTCAATATTGCATTTCTTCCCCTCTCCTCCTCTGTCAGAGACAAAAATAAACACTCCTAGTGCTCTCTGCATATTGCTTTATTAAAATATACAGCAACATTGTACTCACATAAAAAGGTGGCATATAGCTTTAAGACAGAATCATACAGTGATCAGTCTGGGTATCCTCCACACTGACTCACACATCGGTTTCCGGGTAGCATGATGACAACATGCGTCTGTCTCCACCTTATGCATTACACCCACAAGACAAGGCTTCTGAGGTCAGAACAGTCCTGAAGTAAGAAGTGAAAGGAGAGATACGATTGAAACTTTTAACTATATTAACATCTAGTTAATGTGTTTCCCTCTGAAGAGGGTATTTGACAGGCGGTGAGGAGGCATTATATCACTTCACCACCCTGAACCAGCGTGCCACAACTGCTTGCATTGCACACGGTTGCAGGGTGCCCCTATTCAGTTTACAAATAGGGATAATTTTTGGCACACCACAAAGAATTGTGACCATGGCATATACTGTATACATACCCCTCCACTGCCTTTGCACCTTCAAAGTGGTTCTATGCATGCATCTTCATGCATCTATGCATGAACGTAAAAAGCCTTCTTTGTGCAGCAGCCCCCCAAAATATTTACCTGAGCCCAGAGATGTAACTAGAACCATGATGGGCCCCCTTGACCCCCCCCCTTACATCCGAGCCTCGGGCTTCTAACTTTGGGAGGGCATCCATGGACATCCTCCCAGAACCCTGCCTCCCCACGTGTCCCCTGGGATCCAGCGCAATCACAGCGGCTCTTTACCATGAGATCAACTGATGACATGTAAACAGACATGATGGTTATCAGAAGTCCTTTCCCCTGACGCTGTGTCTGTGCAAGGAAAGAAGAGGCAACAATGTCAGTAAATTGTTTACACTGATAATTAGTGCCCTAATTATCAGTGCAGCCAATGCCGCCTATTAGTGCCCATCAATGCTGCCTATCAGTACTGCCTATCAGTGCTCATCAATGCCGCCTATTAGTGCTCATCAATGCCGCCTATTAGTGCTCATCAATGCCGCCTATTAGTGCTCATCAATGCCACCCATTAGTACTCATCAATTCCACCTATCAGCAGGGCTGGACTGGGACAAAAATTTGGCCCTGGACTTCATCCAGACCGACCCACTTAAATTTTGCAAACACGCACAAAAAGAGTATATAAACTATACGCAATTGAACAAAAAAATATAAGTAAAAATATTCCACTGTATGTATAACATTTTTTTTTAAAAACTCTTTATTTAGAGAAAAAGATGCATTACAACATTACAGACGCCTTTAGAATGACATGTGTACGTTGTATAAAAGGTATTGGGCATAGGACAGAACATATATCTGTCCTCCAAGTTTTACAACATTTATTTTTCTGTATGAAAATGTGTTAATTGAAAATATACTCTAACTCCTTCCTCACTCACCTCTTTCATTATTTCACTTATTTCTCTTCTGTATTTTTCTCCTCCTTCCTTCTCTCATCACTGCGTGAAGTGGGAGGGATAGCGTCATGCAGGAACATTGCTACAGCCTCATTGGCTGGAATTTCAGAAACCGGCATTGCTGCACAGCCTTTGGCTGCCTTTCAACAATGCAGTGCAGCGGCGCTGAGGCTGATCCGGGTTGGGCACTATGAAAAGAGGTGATGGGCAGTGCGGATGACAGGTCTCTCCCATACCGGACAACCCCCCCCCCCAGCCTGCCAACCCCGTTGGCCACCCAAGCCCCCCCCTTCACTGACCATTAGCTGTTCTACTTTATTTCTCTTATAGGCAGTACAGCGGTGCTCAGGGATAGGTACGGACCAATGCTCTGGCGGACAATTTCCAATATACAGACCTTAGTGAAGGACTCCAAGGTACATTTCAAATTAAAACCATCAAAAAACACTCTGTCTACTCTCTGGCCTAGTTCTACAAGTACAAATAAGTTTAAAATAACATTTATATAAAGATTGCTTGTGGTATATATATATATATGTGTGTAAGTGCCCACAAATACAGCCCCATCAGTGCCCATCAATGCAGCCTTACTGTGCTCATCAAATGCAGCCTCACCAGTGCCCATCAAATGCAGCCTCACCAGTGCCCATCAAATGCAGCCTCACCAGTGCCCATCAAATGCCCATCAAATGCAGCCTTATCAGTGCTCACCAAATGTAGCCTTATCAGTGCCCATTAATTGCAGCCTCACGGTTCCCATCAAATGCAGCCTCACCAGTGCCCATCAAATGCCCATCAAATGCAGCCTTATCAGTGCTCACCAAATGCAGCTTATCAGTGCCCATTAATTGCAGCCTCACGGTTCCCATCAATGAAGCCTCACTGTGGCCATCTAATGTAGCCTCACTGTGCCCATCAATGCAGCCTCACTGTGCCCATCAAATGCAGACTCTCAGTCTGTGCTCATCAATGCAGCCCCTCAGTCTGTGCCCATCAATGCTGAGCCCCTCAGTCTCTGTGCCCATAAATGCTGAGCCCCTCAGTCTGTGCCCAATGCGGACTCACCAGTGCCTAATTCACACAGCGGGTATCTCCCACTGTGTCACGGAGCTTGCGTCTGAATTCTTCAGCGTTGGTGTAACAGGGTCTGTCTCCTACCCTGGCTCCCCCTGTGATAGACGGAACTTCCGTCTATCACAGGAGGAGCCGGTGTAGGAGGCGGGACTCTGTTACAGTGCGCTGCCGAAGAATTAAAACGCAAGCTCCGTTACATGTCTGTTTCATACACAAGAGGAGGAGGAGGGAGGGGACTCAGGGAGGACTCTGCAGTCTGCACTTGGATCGGCCGCAGACACTGCAAGGAGCGTTCACGGACACCAATATCAATGCACGGACACCTTGCTGATCCCTGGCAGTGCTCACCGGCCCACTCAGCCATCAGCCCATCGGGAAACTCCCGGTAGTCCCGATGGCCAGTATATGTCTACCTATCAGTGCCACCTATCATAGCTCATCAATGCTGCCTATCACTGCTCATCAATGCCACCTATCAGTGCCCACCTCAGTGGTGTCTATCAGTGCCACCTATCAGTGCTGCCTATCAGTGCTCAATGCCCATCAGTGCCCCCTATCAGTGTTCATCAATGCCGCCTATCAGTACCTCCTTTCAGTGCTCATCAATGCCGCCTATCAGTGCTCATCAATGCCGCCTATCACTGCTCATCAATGCGGCCTATCAGTGTAGCTTATCAGTGCTGCCTATCAGTGCTCATCAATGCGCCTATCTGTGCCACCCATCATTGCTCATCAATGCCGCCTACCAGTGCAGCTTATCAATGCTGCCTATCAGTGCCCATCAGTGCTGCCTATCAGTGCTCATCAATGCCACCTATCATTGACACCTACCAGTGAAGCTTATCAGTGCTGTATGTCAGTGGCTATCAATGCTGCCTATCAGTGATCAATGCTCATCAGTGCTGCCTATCAGTGCCCATCAGTGCCACTTATCAGTGCTCATCAATCCCACCTATCAGTGCCCATTAGTGCCTCCAATCAGTGCTCATCAGTGCTGCCTAGCAGTGCTCATGAATTCTGCCTGTCTCCTCAGCACAGCTCTGAGCTGGGAGCGTGTCTCTCATACAGCTCAGAGCCAGTGTTCTATCGAATACTGCCTCCTATTCTCGCTCCCCCCTCCGTCCTCTCTTACACTGGATGAGAGAGGAGACAGCCGGTCTGCTCATTCTCCCCCTGACTCTCTCCTACTGTGTGCGCTCTGCAGGAAGTGTGAGCTTGTTAGCTTCACACTTTACTTCACGCAGAGCACACTTAGGAGGAGAAAGTCAGGGGGGAGGGAGTATAGGAGGCAGTATTCGATAGAACACTGGCTCTGAGCTGTAAGAGAGACACGCTCTCAGCTTAGAGCCCTGCGACTAGCAACCCCGCTGGGGCCTGCCGACAGTGGTGGAATGCCAGGGCCGTCACAAGTGCGACTGTTGTGACCTTGGTAGTTCCACCACCTCCTGAGCCCCATCACGATCCAGTGATGTGTACTAGAGCCCCGGCTCTCTGGGGACTCTCCCTTTGCCTTGGGTGAGTCAATCACAGCCAGTGAGACAATGAGGAGAGGGCGAGCCACAGCTCTGTTGTGTGAATGGACAGACCGAGAATCAACCTGGCAGTAAGCCTGCTTGGCAGGAGGGAGGGGCCAGGAGTGTCGGCAGAGGACCCGAGAAGAGGAAGATGCAAACCCACTGCTTATTTGAAAAAACAAAAAAAACAAGCCTTTAAGAAAGAGCAGGGGCAGGGGGTGGTAAAAACACAAGGTTAGGTTGCACCCCTAAGGGTGAAAATAAGTTTCAGGAGGGCAGTTTTCCTTCACTTTAATGTATTAAAGGTAACATGTTGACAGATTTAACCTCACAGTCACTTAAACATAATAATACAGATTAATAGAGGGATTTATGCAGTAGGAGCACATTATGTAAACCTAATCTTGGCTAGTAAGTTAGGAGACATTGATATTGCAGTTTTAAGCTTCACAGCTTACAAAACATATAATCAGATTCACTTTCAGGAGGTAATGTCACAGGAGACCCTGCAGTACTAGAAAAGATTAAACTTTAGTGATCAAAATTGATAATACTATCCCATACAATGGTAAGGCAAAATAGATTTCCACACCTGAGCGATAGTTTGCTTTGTTGACATAAAGATATACAGTGCAAGGCATTTTCAATAGCTTTATGCAAAAGAACTTCCTATAAATCTTTATGAAGGTTTGATTGTATTAGTTGTTGTATATACCAGAATACATACAGTAGGCGTTTGACCGTAGGGCTTGTTCACTAAATATGTTTCATATCTCCTAGGTATGAATATCCCCAAAAACATGAAGGAGGATATTAAGGCAAGCAATTCTAGCAGGAGTAGAGTACCACCGAGACAGTACTTTATAAGAATTTTCAAGGACTTGTTTGTTACAGGAGCATTTAAAGATCTATCTATCTATCTATCTATCTATCTATCTATCTATCTACCTATCTCAGTCCAGTCCTTTGGAAGGATGCTTTTATAAAAGTAAAACTAAATATACTACTTACCTATAAGTAGTATAGGTAAGAGCTATACTTACCTGCTCTGTGTAATGGTTTTGCACAGACCGGACCCCCCGATCCTCCACTTCTCGGGTCCCCCGCCAGTGTTCCCAGGGCCGGGACAAGACGAGGAGTGACGAGGAGGGAGGGGATGATGAGGTCACTGACTCTACTTGGGTGCCTGAGAGAAGAGAGGAGAAGGAGGAGGAGGCACAACTCCAATGAGGCAGGATGTCCTCTAAGGGGCAGCTTAACCACTTGAGCCCCGGACCATTATGCTGCCTAAGGACCAGAGGTCTTTTTCCAATTTGGCACTGCGTCGCTTTAACTGCTAATTGCGCGGTCATGCAATGCTGTACCCAAACGAAATTTGCGTCCTTTTCTTCCCACAAATAGAGCTTTCTTTTGATGGTATTTGATCACCTCTGCGGTTTTTATTTTTTGCGCTATAAACGGAAAAAGACCGAAAATTTTGAAAAAAAATGATATTTTCTACTTTTTGTTATAAAAAAAATCCAATAAACTAAATTTTAGTCATACATTTAGGCCAAAATGTATTCGGCCACATGTCTTTGGTAAAAAAAATGTCAATAAGCGTATATTTATTGGTTTGCGCAAAAGTTATAGCGTCTACAAACTAGGGTACATTTTCTGTAATTTACACAGCTTTTAGTTTATGACTGCCTATGTCATTTCTTGAGGTGCTAAAATGGCAGGGCAGTACAAAACCCCCCCAAATGACCCCATTTTGGAAAGTAGACACCCCAAGGAAATTGCTGAGAGGCATGTTGAACCCATTGAATATTTATTTTTTTTGTCCCAAGTGATTGAAAAATGACAAAAAAAAAAAAATATTTACAAAAAGTTGTCACTAAATGATATATTGCTCACACAGGCCATGGGCCTATGTGGAATTGCACCCCAAAATACATTCAGCTGCTTCTCCTGAGTATGGGGATACCACATGTGTGGGACTTTTTGGGAGCCTAGCCGCGTACGGGGCCCCGAAAACCAATCACCGCCTTCAGGATTTCTAAGGGTGTAAATTTTTGATTTCACTCTTCACTGCCTATCACAGTTTCGGAGGTCATGGAATGCCCAGGTGGCACAAAACCCCCCAAAATGACCCCATTTTGGAAAGTAGACACCCCAAGCTATTTGCTGAGAGGCATATTGAGTTCATGGAATATTTTATATTTTGACACAAGTTGCGGGAAAGTGACACTTTTTATTTTTTATTTTTTTTTTTTATAAAGTTGTCACTAAATGATATATTGCTCACACAGGCCATGGGCATATGTGGAATTGCACCCCAAAATACATTTAGCTGCTTCTCCTGAGTATGGGGATACCACATGTGTGGGACTTTTTGGGAGCCTAGCCGCGTACGGGACCCCGAAAACCAATCACTGCCTTCAGGATTTCTAAGGGTGAAAATTTTTGATTTCACTCTTTACTGCCTATCACAGTTTCGGAGGCCATGGAATGCCCAGGTGGCACAAAACCCCCCCAAATGACCCCATTTTGGAAAGTAGACACCCCAAGCTATTTGCTGAGAGGCATGGTGAGTATTTTGCAGCTCTCATTTGTTTTTGAAAATGAAGAAAGACAAGAAAAAACATTTTTTTTTTCTTTTTTCAATTTTCAAAACTTTGTGACAAAAAGTGAGGTCTGCAAAATACTCACTATACCTCTCAGCAAATAGCTTGGGGTGTCTACTTTCCAAAATGGGGTCATTTGGGGGGGTTTTGTGCCACCTGGGCATTCCATGGCCTCCGAAACTGTGATAGGCAGTGAAGAGTGAAATCAAAAATTCACGCCCTTAGAAAGCCTGAAGGCGGTGCTTGGTTTTCGGGGTCCCGTACGCGGCCAGGCTCCCAAAACGTCTAACACATGTGGTATCCCCGTACTCAGGAGAAGCAGCAGAATGTATTTTGGGGTGTAATTTCACATATGCCCATGGCATGTTTGAGCAATATATCATTTAGTGACAACTTTGTGCAAAAAAAAAAATTTGTCTCTTTCCCGCAACTTGTGTCGCAATATAAAATATTCCATGGACTCGACATGCCTCTCAGCAAATAGCTTGGGGTGTCTACTTTCCAAAATGGGGTCATTTGGGGGGGTTTTGAACTGTCCTGGCATTTTATGCACAACATTTAGAAGCTTATGTCACACATCACCCACTCTTCTAACCACTTGAAGACAAAGCCCTTTCTGACACTTTTTGATTACATGAAAAAGTTATTTTTTTTTGCAAAAAAATTTCTTTGAACCCCCAAACATTATATATTTTTTTAAAGCAAATGCCCTACAGATTAAAATGGTGGGTGTTTCATTTTTTTTTTTCACACAGTAATTGCGCAGCGATTTTTCAAACGCATTTTTTGGGGAAAAAACACACTTTTTTAAATTTTAATGCACTAAAACACACTATATTGCCCAAATGTTTGATGAAATAAAAAAGATGATCTTAGGCCGAGTACATAGATACCAAACATGACATGCTTTAAAATTGCGCACAAACGTGCAGTGGCAACAAAATAAATACATGTTTAAAAGCCTTCAAAAGCCTTTACAGGTTACCACTTTAGATTTACAGAGGAGGTCTACTGGAAAAATTACTGCCCTCGATCTGGCCTTCGCGGTGATACCTCACATGCATGGTGCAATTGCTGTTTACGTTTGACGACAGACCACCGCTTGCGTTCGCCTTAGCGCGAGAGCAGGGGGCGACAGGGGTGCTTTTTTTTTTATTTTTATTTTTTTCTTTATTATTTTTTTGCTTTTTTAATCTTACTTTTAAACTGTTCCTTTCATATTTTTTTTTTAAATCATTTTTATTGTTATCTCGGGGAATGTAAATATCCCCTATGATAGCAATAGGTAGTGACAGGTACTCTTTTTTGAAAAAACTGTGGTCTATTAGACCCTAGATCTCTCCTCTGCCCTCAAAGCATCTGACCACACCAAGATCGGTGTGATAAAATGCTTCCCCAATTTCCCAATGGCGCTATTTACATCCGGCGAAATCTAAGTCATGAAATGCTCGTAGCTTCCGGTTTCTTAGGCCATAGAGATGTTTGGAGCCACTCTGGTCTCTGATCAGCTCTATGGTCAGCTGGCTGAATCACCGGCTGCATTCTCAGGTTCCCTGTTGAGACAGGAGAGCCAGAGAAAAACACGGAAGATGGTGGGGGGGGATTCGCTCCCACGGCTTGTAAAAGCAGTCTAGAGGCTAATTAGCCGCTAGGATTGCTTTTACATGAAAGCCGACCGCTGGCTGAAAAGAATGATACCAAGATGATACCTAAACCTGCAGGCATCATTCTGGTATAACCACTCAAAGTCGTGAATGGCGTACCTGAAGACAAAAAAATGGTTAACAATGGTTAACAATAAAGCACAGTAAACAGTAAAGTATAAATAATTACATACCTGAAAAACAAACATGATAAAACATAATAACAATAACAATAACAATAAAACATTGCAGAATAGAATACAGTAAAAAAGAGCAGAACAATAGAGGGAGAGAATAGAGAGAGAGAACAATAAAACGACAACTATTTTTTTTTATTTCATATATTTTTTTTTTTTTACACTTTTTTTGTAACTAACTTTTATAACTGTAACCAGTTCCAGGTTCGGGTCTCTCAAAATGCGTTGGCATCTTGGGAGACCCTGTGAAAGTGTGCCCTAGTCTGTGGAATACTGTACCCTACGCTAATACTCAACTAGTGCATGGTAGCGTTCAAAACATTCACCAATGCAAAGACCAGGACAGGAGGGACAATAATAGCGGGTGTCACGTCTATATCTGCACTTGCTGCAGACACGACATCTTTTTGGGGGGGTTCGTTGGGTAGGGGTACTCGGGAGGACATAAAAATGCCTCTCATGCAGCTGACTGCATTTGGTTGGGGATGTGAATGGGGGAAGTACGGGCGCTGCAGAAGTGGTGGGTTCCCAATTAGGATTGGCGAATGCAGCAGGAAGGGCACTATGGGCACGACGGGCCTGTGTTTGTCTTCTTGGTGGCAGCGGGACACTGCTTGTGCTTGCCACCTCACCAGCTTGAACTGCACTTATGGGACTCGCCACGTCACCAAGTGTTACTGCAGTGCTGGTTTGACTAGGACCGGGGTGTACTAGGCCGCTGGTGCTTGCCAGTTCCCCAAAACGCTACCAAAAAAACTGTTAGCGATCGCAGGGATCAGGCCTGACTCTGCGAACGCTGCATTTATGCGTTTAGAGTTTTGTAAGTGACAGTGATCGATCGATACCGCACTTGGGTGGGCTGGGCCGGGCGGAGGGGCAAAACGCAGGTGCTAGCAGGTATCTAGGCTGATCCCGCTAACACTGCGTTTTTGGGAACCCTAAACTGCTGGGGACGCTAGTATAGATCTGATCGGATCAGATATTGATGCGATCAGATACTATACCACTAAGGGAGGTGTATGCTGCGTGCGTGGGTGTTAGCGGTACTGGCGCTAACCTGACGCTGCCTGGGGCTGGTGCTTGCCAGTTCACCAAAATGCTACCAAAAAAACTGTTAGCGATCGCAGGGATCAGGCCTGACTCTGTGAACGCTGCAGTTATGCATTTAGTGTTTTGTAAGTGACAGTGATCGATTGATACTGCACTTGGGTGGGCTGGGCTTGCCTGGGCGGAGGGGCAAAACGCAGGTGCTAGCAGGTATCTGGGCTGATCCCGCTAACACTGCGTGTTTGGGAACCCTAAACTGCTGGGGACGCTAGTATAGATCTGATCGGATCAGATATTGATCCGTTCAGATACTATACCACTAAGGGAGGTGTACAGTGCGTGCGTGGGTGTTAGCGGTACTGGCGCTAACCTGACGCTGCCTGGGGCTGGTGCTTGCCAGTTCACCAAAACGCTACCAAAAAAACTGTTAGCAATCGCAGGGATCAGGCCTGACTCTGCGAACGCTGCAGTTATGCGGTTAGTGTTTTGTAAGTGACAGTGATCGATCGATACTGCACTTGGGTGGGCTGGGCGGAGGCGCAAAACGCAGGTGCTAGCAGGTATCTGGGCTGATCCCGCTAACACTGCGTTTTTGGGAACCGTAAACTGCTGGGGACGCTAGTATAGATCTGATCGGATCAGATATTGATCCGTTCAGATACTATACCACTAAGGGAGGCGTATGCTGCGTGCGTGGGTGTTAGCGGTACTGGCGCTAATCTGACGCTGCCTGGGGCGACGCATATCACCGCCGGGCGATCGGGGGGCTAAACCTTTATTCGGTAATAAACGGCGGGTGCCCTGACACTATAAAAAATAAACGAACTAACCAGCGTCACCCGTAACGGTTATACGGTGATCAGTGGTGAAAGGGTTAACTAGGGGGCAATCAAGGGGTTAAAACATTTATTAGGTAGTATACGGGGGTCCCTGACGCTATAAAACGCTGACGGCGAACCTAAATATTTACCTCACTAACTACCGTAGCGTCACCAGCGACACTAATACAGCGATCAGAAAAATGATCGCTTAGCGACACTGGTGACAGGGGGTGATCAAGGGGTTAAAACTTTATTAGGGGGGGTTAGGGGGGTACCCTAGACCTACAGGGGGGTAACAGTAACTGTGCTAACACAGTAACTGTCACAAACTGACACCATGCAGTAATAGAAAAAAAAAAAAAAAAACTGCTGGTGTCAGTTTGTGACGGGGGGGGGGGGGTGATTGGGGGGGGATCGGGGGGCGATCGGGGGGGGGGTTCGGGGTGTTTTGTATGCCTTGCATGTTCTACTGTGTGTGTAGTGTTGGTGCACTCACATACCAGTCTTCTCTCCTCGGGCCGGAACGAAAACTACCGACCCGAGGGGAGATGACATCACTTCCTTTGCTGCTGTTTAGCATACAGCAGCAAAGGAGTGTTCCCATTGGCCGGCGGCGATCGCGAGGGGGGGGCCACGAACGGATGGCCTCCCCCTCGTCTCTGATCGCCGGGGGACAGAACGGGACCGCCTCGGGCGGCGGGGGGGGTCTGATCGGACCCCCCACCCGCGGGAGGCAAATCACGTACATGTACGTGATTTTGCCTGCCCGTGCCGCCTTGCCGACGTACATCGGCGTGAGGCGGTCCTTAAGTGGTTAAGGGCAGCCACCCTATTGCATGACACCGCAGAGCTCCGCAGGTGCAGGGCGCTGCTGACTCCCCGCTGACTTTTAAAAGTTTCTTGGTGTGGGCCTTTTTCGACACGTGTGCAGCAGATCACACAGTTGCTGTTTGCAACCTATGTCTGAAGCGGATCAAGCGTGGCCAGAACAGCAGCCACTTGGGCACCACATGCTTGACCAGACATATGACGACCTGCCATGCAGTACATTGGCAACAGCATTTGAAAGACCCACATCAAAGAAAAAGGCAGACTTCTCCTTGCTCCTCATTTGGGATCTCCAACCTTACTATACCTCTAGTACTCTCAAAAACATGCATTGAGAGGAATGAAGGTATAGCAATAGGTGTCCCAAGTACTTGCAGCCAATCTGCTAGCAGTACATCACCAATTGATTTTAGCAGGCAAATTTCCCTACCCCAGTTGCTGAACCGTAAAAAGAAATTCAGTCCCAGCCATCCACATGCTCAGTGTCTAAATGCTAGCTTGGCCAAATTGCTAGCACTGCAACTGCTGCCTTTTCAGCTGGTAGACTCTGCCCCCTTTCATGAATTTGTGGAATGTGCTGTACCTCAGTGGCAGGTTCAAAAACGCTATTTCTTTTCACGGAAGGCCATTCCGGCTCTCTACCTACATGTGGAACGCAATGTTTTGGCGGTCACCAGTAAGGTTCATTATAATGCAGGCATTGGCAGGGACGTTACCTTTCCTTCACAGCGCACTGAGTAACTCTGCTGGCAGCTGGGAAGGATGTAGGACAGGGTTCAGTGTTGTTGGAGTTTGTTCCACCACCACGCCTCCAAAATGCTAGTGGTGATTCTGCCACAGCTTTCTCTTCCACCCCCTCCTCTTCTTCCTCTATGGCCTCTTCTGCAGATTTGTCCTCTGAACCAGTGGTGCTCCACAAGCGTTCAAGAGGCTATACAAGCAGTCAGGCTAAAAGATGCCATGCAGTGCTTGAGTTGCTCTGCCTAGGGGACATGAGCCACACTGGGGCAGAGATTCTGTCAGCTCTGCAGGGGCAGGACTCAGAGGTGGTTGACGCCATGCCAGCTTCAGCCAGGAATGGTTGTATGCGACAATGGCACCAACCTTCTCTCCGCCCTCCGACAGGGACTCTTGACCCATGTTCCATGTTTAGCACACGTCCTGAATTTGGTGGTGCAGCAGTTCTCAAGCAGGTACCCAGACTTACAAAGTCTGTGGTCATTTCCGCCAGTCATACAATACCAGTGCTTGGCTGGCTGACATTCGAAGGGAATGCAACCTGCCCACCAACCGCCTCATTTGTGACATGCCCATCAGGTGAAACTCAATGATGGCAATGCTGCAGCGGCTGCACACACAGCAGAGGGCCATCAATGAGTACCTGTGCGAGTATGGGACCAGGACAGGGTCAGGGGAGCTTGGCTTCTTTTCACCATGCCAGTGGCTACTGATCAAGGATGCATGCACTGTCCTGTCACCATTCCAGGAGGCCACAAGGATGATGAGCAGTGACAATGCATGCATCGGTGACACTGTCCCTCTAGTCTTCCTGCTGGAGCACACGCTTCGTGGAATCATGGACGGGGGGACACTTGAGGCAGAACAGCGGGAGGAAGAGGAGGACTTCCTTTCCTCTCAAGGCCCCCTTTATGCAGATAGCATTCCTGCGGGCCCGCCAAACACACAGGAAGAAGAGGAGGATTGTGTCAACATGGATGTAGAGGATAACACTCAACAGCAGTCTTCCAGGTGATGGTTTTCAGTCCCCAGAAACCCAAAGAGTTGTAAGTGTCTGGGAGGAGGAAGTTACGCACAATGTGATCCTTAGTGACCCAGAGGACTCAGAATCGAATGCCTCTGCAAACTTACGCTGCGTGGCCTCCCTGATTCTGCAAAGCCTGTGAAAGGACCCTAGGATTCGTTGTATCAAGGAGAGGGATCATTACTGGCTGGCAACCCTTCTTGATCCACGTTACAAGGGTAAGGTTGCAGTACTCATCCTGCCTTCACAGAGGGAGCAGAGGATGAAACATCTTCAGGAGGCCTTGAAGAAAGGTTTGTGTAACGCATTTCCAGACCCTGGGAGGTTACCATTTCCTGGTGCTGGACAACGTGTTACTGAGGTTTCGTTCAGTCAGAGAAAGAGTGGTGGAGAAGGTGGCTGGCTGACCGATGCCTTTAAAAATTTTTCAGTCCTCAGCGCCAAGGTCTGATCGGTTCAAGCAACCATCACCAGCGTCTGCATTATATGGTGCAAGAATATCTAGGGGCAAGAGCAGACTTGGAGACATTTCCAACAGAGCATCCAATAGGTTACTGGGTCTTGAGGATGGACCACTGGCCAGAACTTGCTCAATATGAAAATGAGCTACTGGTCTGTTCTGCGTGCTTTCTGAACAGACATTCAGTGCTGCTGGAGGGTTTGCAATGGATCAAAGAGTACGCCTGGCCACAGACTCCGTTGAAGGCTCACATTCATAAAAATGAATCAGTCTTGGATCAGCAGCTATCAAGCACCTAAAGCTGATGTAACTGATTGAATTTGCTATGGATGTGGGATCCCTTGAAGACTGCCTATGCTGACTATTATATTCCTCCTCAGTCTTGATGATGCTAGCTTCCAACAATATTTTTGGTTTAGGGCACCACCACCCAATTTTTCTGCCCCTGTTTAACAGGGGCATGTAATTACAATTTTTGATCTAACATTTCACAGCAGGGCCCGTTCCTGCGCCCAACAAGAGTATCTGTGAAGGGTTATAGTGTTGTGGCACCACCACCCAAGGCACAATTTTCTGCCAACGTTTAACAGGGGCATGTAATTAAAATTTTTGATACAATATTTCACAGTAGGGCCCGTTCCTGCGCCCAACAAGAGTAACTGTGAGGGCTTACAGTGTTCTGGCACCACCAAAACCAAAGGCCCAATTTTTCTGCCCCTGTTTAACAGGGGCATGTAATTACAATTTTTGATATAATATTTCACAGTAGGGCCCGTTCCTGCGCCCAACAAGAGTAACTGTGAGGGCTTACAGTGTTCTGGTACCGCCAACACCTAAGGCCCAATTTTTCTGCAGAGTATATAAGGCAGGCCATATAGTATACTGCTGTTCAGAGTATTGGGGGCCTGGGGGACCCCCACGCCATTTTTTTAAAAATTTTGGTGTGGGGTTTCCTTTAATATCCATACCAGACCTGAAGGGCCTGGTATGGATTTTGGGGGGCACATCCACGCCATTTTTTGGGGGTATTTTTGGTATTCTTATCTATATTACCGGGATCCAACAATACATTACAGCCGCGAGCAGTTTTGAATTACATTTTTTCCTTTAGAAATGTCATTTTGCTGTGGCACTGTTATAAACATGGGAAAGATGCGCTACTTTACAGGCATACTAAGGACACCCCCAGGCACAATATTTAACCACTTCTGGACAGGCTCACGCCGATATACGTCGGCACTTTAAAGAGGGATAGGTTTGTTATGGCAGCAGCTAGCTGCCATAACCCTGGTATCCTCTTCTTCAGTGAGCGGTCCGGTTTTGCGATAATAGTGGTCTCTGCGACGGATTCACTGCAAAATCACTTTTATCGGCGGCGGGAGAGGTGCCCCCCCTCCCACCACTCTTCAGTGCCCTCTGCCGCTTACCAGAGCCATCGGTAGCGGAGGAGGCGATCGGGTCCTCTCGCTTGTAAGACCTCTGCGCAAATACGGTGTGACAGAAAGTATTGTAACAACCATTTTATTCTCTACAGTGTTAGAAAAAAAATGTATAATGTTTGGGGGTTCTAAGTAATTTTCTAGAAAAAAAAACTGTTTTTAACTTGTAAACAACAAATCTCAGAAAGAGGCTTGGTCCTTAAGTGGTTAAAGGAATATTTCATTTTTATTGTTTCACTTTAAGCATATTAAAATCACTGCTCCCGAAAAAACTGCCCTTTTTCAAACTTTTTTCTGCATTGATACATGTCCCTCGGGGCAGGACCCGGTCCCCAAACACTTTTTATGGTAAAAAATTGCATATAAGCCTTTAAAATGAGCACTTTTGATTTTTCACGTTCACATCCAATAGACTTTAACGGTGTTCGCACAAATTTTTTGCCTGTTTGCATGTTCTGCTGCGAAGCGAACCGGGGTGTTTCGGCTCATCCCTATAGTTTAGTGAGGAAGGTCATTTTAATGGCATGTATATGACCAAGCAAACAGATGTAGGTAATATCCAAGGACACCAATAGGGTTTTAAGAGATTTGATAGGAGGGAAGAACTAGAAGTTAACTCTAAGGGAACTGTAAGCTTCAGTGAGCATGATGCCTAGATACGGAATAGTGTGCATTCATTAAAATTGGAATTGAGCTTGTAAGGATTGCTGTAGCAATTCAGGCAGGGTCACATTGACTGCATACGATTCAGTTTGATTGACATGTAGGCCCTAGATAGATGCAAATCCCGTCAAAAGAGATAATTGGTTAGGAAGAGAAGCGTGGAGGGAAGTAATATATAAATAAAGTAATATCGGCAAACAACCTTATTTGAGGCCCCTGCCAATTTTATACTTCAAACCTTCATGTTAGATCTGATATGTGCAGCCAGGGGTTCAAGTGCCAGGATAAACAGTAATGGTAATCAGGAGTATCCCTGGTAAGTACTGTGAAGTAATGAAAACAAAGAAGACTCTAATCCAAGATATTTAACTGCCGCTGATGGAAAGCTATAACGTGCGTCCACCCATTTCAAAAAGAGGTTGCCCAGCACTCTGAGTTAGAGAAGTACATAAATAGGACCACGATAGATTATTGAATGCGTTGTGTACATCTAGAGAAAGCAACATCATCAAGGATATTTAATTTCCTGCTTGTGTGATTAGTTTACTGATTTTCCCACGCTCTTTAAAACCCATGCCAACACATGATAGATTTTTTTGTCAAACATGAAGAAGACCACTGCTAGCTTTACAAATTCATTTCTATTTTTTATCCTGTGCAGCGCTCCTTATTCTCCCTCTCTCCCCCAGTCTTAGTCCGTAGGGTTCAATATTGAGTTGGCCCACCCTTTGCAGCTATAACAGCTTCAACTCTTCTAGGAAGGCTGTCCACAAGGTTTAGGAGTGTGTCTATGGGAATGTTTGACCATTCTTCCAGAAGCACATTTGTAAGGTCAGGCACTGATGTTGGACGAGAAGACCTGGCTCGCAGGAATTATGCCGCGTACACACGTTTGGACTTTCTGGAAAGCTAGGTCCGACGTACTTGCCGCCAGACTTCCTACGGACTACCGCCGGACTTTCTGAACGGCCGGACTCGCCTACACACGGCCGGACTTTCCGGAATCCGGTCTTCCCGACGGACTTCCGCCGGACTTTCAGATTGAACGGACTTTCCCACACACGGACAAGTCCATTCATTTTGAACGTGACTCGGGTACGACGGGACTAGAAAAGGAAGTCAATCTCGCTGCTTTTATTGGCGAGATTGAAACCTTGCGAGCCCCGTCGCAGGCATCCCAGGCCCTTAGGTCTGGTATGGAACTTTAAGGGGAAACCCCCTACGCCGAAAAACCGGCGTGGGGGTCCCCCCAAAATCTATACCAGACCCCGATCCGAGCACGCAGCCCAGCCGGTCAGGAAAGGGGGTGGGGACGAGCGAGCGCCCCCCCTCCTGAACCGTACCAGGCTGCATGCCCTCAACATGGGGGGGGTGCTTTGGGGGAGGGGGCGCCCTGCGGTGCCCCCCCACCACAAAGCACCTTGTCCCCATGTTGATGAGGACAAGGGCCTCTTCCCGACAACCCTGGGCGTCGGTTGTCGGGGTCTGCGGGCAGGGGGCTTATCGGAATCCGGGAGCCCCCTATAATAAGAGGGCCCCCAGATCCCGGCCCCCCCACCCTATGTGAATGAGTATGGGGTACATGGTACCCCTACCCATTCACCTAGGGAAAAAGTGTCAATAATGAAACACACTACACAGGTTTTTAAAATCATTTATTAAACAGCTCCGGGGGGATCTTCCTCCGGCTTCGGGGGTCTTCTTCCGGCTTCGGGGGTCCCTCCGGTTCATCTTCTCCCGGCGTCCAGTTGGTTCTTCTCCGCTCTCTCCGACCTCTTCTCCCGGTGTTCCAGTTCTTCGGCCGGCCCCACCGCTGTCTTCAGGTAGCTCTATTGCCAGCGGAGGTCCGGACTTCTTGTCTTCTCTTCTCCAGATGTTGACACGACGCTCTCTCCGGCCTCTTCTCCCGGTGTTCCAGTTCTTCGGCCGGCCCCTCCGCTGTCTTCAGGTAGCTCTCTTGCCAGCAGAGGTCCGGACTTCTGGGCTTCTTGTCTTCTCTTCTCTTCCCCAGATGTTGACACGACGCTCTCTCCGGCTGGACTGGTCTCTGAGGGCTCCGTTGTGACTTATATAGGCGGAGACCCCGCCCCCATATGATGTCACAGTCCCTGGGCATGTTGGGACTGTGACATTTTAGGGGGCGTGGTCAACCACGCCCCCTAAAACGTCACAGTCCCAGCATGCCCATGCTCCAAGAGACTTCAGAGACTGCGGGCATGCTCCAAGAGACTTCAGAGACTGTGGACGTGATACAAGAGACATGATACAGGAGATGGTCAAAGACTGTAGATATGCTCCAAGAGACTGTCAGAGACTATGGACATGTTACAGGGGTTGTTGGAGACTGGGGGCATGCTTCAGCAGTCAATCATAGACTGGAGACATGGTACATGACAGATTACAGATAAGTGTCTGCAGGGGATCAATGGGCCACACAAAAAGTGGCAATGGGCTACATGTGGCCCCAGGCACTAAGCATTGTAAGTTTGGAGGAAAGTGCACATGCTTTTTCCAAAACACCAAGAGTTAGCACTTTTCTCCAGCTCTGGCAACACAGCCAGGATGTTGGCTATGATACATAAAATACAATCTATTGCTGAAAATACATGGGCCAGTCTTCACACAGCGACAATTCTACCACTTGGCAAACTTGAAGACTGGTACAACACAACCTGAAACCCCTCAGTACTCTCCTAAAATGTAAAATGCTGTTAAAGTCCATCTGAACTTAAAAATGATTCCTTTCAGTGATGATGTGTCAGCAGTGCAAGGGTTACCTGCATTGTAACTTTTATCTGATCTTCTGCTATCCGATGCCGTTCAGGCAGCGTGGGGAGCCTCCTCCCCCCTGCGGGTTCCTGCACTGTGTGTGTAAGAGGCAGAGGGGAGAGATGCAGCTGCCATGGAAGTGTAGCTCGCTGCATGCGGGAACCATGGCAGCCCGCACACGCCAAGGCCATTCTGGGACTCAGCCCTGATGCGACGGGACTCGGGGAGAGGGTTCAATTTGCGGGACAATGCTGGCGAAGCAGGGATAGTTGAGAGCAAGGGAATACGCATTTCTGATAGGCTGTTTTTAGCAAAGAATCCAAACTTCAGTGTATTTCATAACTCCTGAGCTGATAATAGTAGGACCAGAAAAAATACATATTTACCTAATTAGCAGCTTTTTAATCCTAAACAATACTATATTAGAAGGTACTGAAGGCAAACGTGACATCACATCTCCTAGGTGAAATAGCCTGCCAATACCCATCATATTTGTATTCATTCAAAAGGTAATTTCATGCTGAACAATAATATACAAGTTACCAGAATGAAACCTGCAAGTATTCAAAGATAGTAATACCTGTATAAAACTGTATTTATGGAGTAGCCATTACATGGTCATAAACACAGTGACATCCCATTGGCCACGCCTCATCTGACAGTCAAGTCAGATTGAATGCAATGGCCTATTACAGGCAGGAACCAAAGGCCCCTTGGTTGTGTAGCAAAATTACATTGTGCAGCTTTTGCTACTCTTCCTGTGGCTACTGATCCCAGCACCACCTCTTCAGGCACTGACAATCCACCTGGCTTCCGCTGCCCCTCTCAACAGACCTCCAGGCTAGCCTCTCCATCACAGTGCTCCAGACTGACACTCATCAGCCCACCCGGCTGACTCTCAGGAGATCACCCACCATGCTGACCTGCTCCCTCTGTCCTCTCTCCTTGCTCCTGTACCTTCAGGAAGGGCTTCCTCTGTGTGTTCCTTCCAGCACCCGAGCCCCAGGCCAAGGTCACCTGCCCCCCTGACTAGGGGGCACTCTTGGGGGCCACCGACAGCCTTCTCAGCACTCCATCTTCCACCTGAATGCCCTGCTGACATGGCTCATGCCTATTTATGAGGTAAGCCTAGCCCCCTGCCAGCCCACTACTGGGGATTGGCCCAGTCCCTCATAAATATTCCAAGCAGCTCATCCTAACCTGCACCCACTATGTCTAGAACATGTCCCAGAAAAAAGGGGGAGGGCACCAGAGAGCTGCTTGAATGAGTCACCCAGCCCTGACCCACTTAGCCCTGACCCAGTTTCACAGCTCAGGCTTAGACCTGAGCTGAATAAATTTACCAACATTAACAAACCTACACTACATAAAATACCTACCTTACACTTAGCACACATTAGAAGGTGCTAGATGGATAAATGAAGAATGCAAAAAAAATGGCAGATTTATAGATTTACCTGTTATAATATAAGTCTTGTGATATTTTGCCAATTTATCCCCTTATATTTTGCTCTAGTGAGTGATGGGCATTGTCGGAGATGGTTGAGTTATTTACATCCTGTGTGATTTATTATGACCCACTGAGACAAATTTTGTTGTTTTTACCATGTATTGTATCAGGACTGGCAGTCTTTAGGCCTGGGGGGCAAGTCCAGTCAAGTGGCCCATTGAACCACCAAATCAGCTCATCATCCATGCCCACCTTGTTTTTCAATGCAGTCCGCCAGTGTCCATCAGTGCCGCCTTACCAGTGCCCATCAATGCCGCCTCACCAGTGCCCATCAATGCAGCCTGATCAGTGCCCATCCAATGCAGCCTCACCAGTGCCCATCCAATGCAGCCTCACCAGTGCCCATCCAATGCAGCCTCACCAGTGCCCATCCAATGCAGCCTCACCAGTGCCCATCAGTGCTGCCTGATCAGTGCTCATCAATGCAGCCTTACCAGTGCAGTTCCCATCACTGCAGCGTTACCAGTGCAATGCCCATCAGTGCAGCCTGATTAGTATCCATCAGTGCAGCCTCACCAGTACCCATCAGTGCAGCCTAAGCAGTGCCCATCAGTGCAGCCTCACCAGTGCAGTGACCACCAGTGCAGCTTGATCAGTGCTCATCAATGCCACGTCACCAGTGCCCATCAGTGCGACTCACCAGTGCCCCTCAATGCAGCCTCACCAGTGCCCATCAGCTCAGCCTTACCAGTGCCCATCAATGCAGCCTTACCTGTGCCCATCAATGCAGCCTCACCAGTGCGCATCGATGCAGCCTCACCAGTGCCCATCGATGCGGCCTCACCAGTGCCCATCGATGCGGCCTCACCAGTGCCCATCGATGCGGCCTCACCAGTGCCCATTAATGCGGCCTCACCAGTGCTCTTTAATGCAGCCTCACCAGTGCCCATCCCATCAGCTCAGCCTTACCTGTGCCCATCAATGCAGCCTGATCAGACAGCAGTGCCCATCAGCTCAGCCTCACCACTGCCCATCAGTGCAGCCTTGCAAGTGCATGGGGAGAGAGGAGAGCTGCTGGTTTATACAGAGCAGGGATCTCCCGCTTAGCCAGCATGGCCCTTGTCACACTAAGTCCCGCCTCCTGGACCGGCTCCTATGATGGACGTCACACGTCCCAGCATTGGACCAGTGTGACGTTCATAATAAGAGCAGGTACAGGAGGCGGGCCTTCGTATGTCACACGGCCACGCCAGGTAAGCGGGAGGTGGAGATCCCCACTCTGTAAACCGGCAGCGCTCGCCTCTGCCTGCCTCCTAGACTCCTGAGAGTTGTAGCTTGCTGCGCTGCTCAGTTTCACCCACCGCCACCAGGAAATTGACCACGGTCCAGACTGCAACTCCCAGAATGCAGTGCAGCAGCCAGCCAGATAGTCGGCGGCTGCCGTGGCCGACTTCTACCCTCCACAGGGGGAAAAAAATAGCAGACAGGCAGCATTTTGAATATAAGGTAGGTGGCCTGGGGGGAAATTTTCACCCGGCTTAGCCTGCCCCTGTATTGTATGCATTCTCTTTTTTCTTCACAAAATGGTGATGCCCCAATGGAAAGCGTATGCAGCGCAGTGACATCATGACATTGGGACGCACATGGTGATGTCATCACCCACCCCCCCAGGGGACGGTCCAGCAGTCATCTTGTCTATATATAGGAGAGGCACGTGGCTAATGGCCACCTCGTTGTTTGGCCATGTGGTGACACATATACTTTCAAAATTTCACTGAAACATGTTAGGTCCTTCTTGGGTATGGGTACTTTAAATTATTTTATCTCTTGATAAGTCTTCACGTTTTCTTACACATGGTTGTTTGAATGATATACTGTTTGTCAAGGTAAGTTGGCTTTGAATCTGGTCTACATTATGTAAGCAAATAGTGCATGGATGGACAGAGGCTGGGCTTTAGGGAGCCAGATCAAGCCTTATAGCGTCTACAGTGCCTTGTAATATAGAGTTAAAGCCCTTATACAACGTAAGGGGGACATGTTTGTCCCCAATTTCCACAATCTCATTGCTCCTTCAGATGTGGATATACAGTAAGGGGGGAAAAAGTATTTGACCCCCTGCTTATTTTGTACGTTTGCCCACTGACAAAGAAATGATCAGTCTAGAATTTTAATGGTAGATTTATTTTAACAGTGAGAGACAGAATAACAACAGAAAAACGCATTTCAAAAAAGTTATAAATTGATTGGCATTTTAATAAGTGAAAGAAGTATTTGACCCCTTCGCAAAACATGACTTAGTACTTGGTGGCAAAACCCTTGATGGCAATCACAGAGGTCAGACGTTTCTTGTAGATGGCCACCAAGTTTGCTCATATCTCAGGAGGGATTTTGTCCCACTCCTCTTTGCAGATCCTCTCTAAGTCATAAAGGTTTGGGGGTTGACGTTTGGTAAATTGAACCTTCAGCTCCCTCCACACATTTTCAATGGGATTAAGATCTGGAGACTGGCTAGGCTAGACTGATCATTTCTTTGTCAGTGGGTAAACATACAAAATCAGCAGGGATCAAATACTCTTTCCACTCACTGTATCAAGACCAGTTATATGAGCCAAAGGTGGGATAGCACTATTAGTGGTATCCTTGGGCTGCACAGTTTCTCACTCAATTTGGTGTTTATAGCAAACTATATGGCACTATTTTTGCAATTTTATATTGGTTCAATAAAAAAGTTTTCAGCCCAGTGGTTTTTGGTGTGCTGGTAGGTTCACTCCCGTTCATGTTATTATACAGTTAGTGCCACTGTTGGGCATAATTTGATATAGGACCATAAGTTTTTGTTTATAGTTTTTATATCTGACCTCCAGCCTTCCCTTCGATCTTGCGCCTTTCAGGCTTCTCTTCTGTACTGAAATTATAGCTCTCAACTGTCCCTGATTTCGAGGGACTGTCCCTGATTTAGAGCAATGTCCCTCTGTCTCTCTTTCCTCCTCATTTGTCCCTCATTTTGGTCTGAGCTATATAGATGTAGCACTAACCCCCGAAGGAGCTGCTGATTATTTATTATATCCGTAAATCACGTTTTCCACCTAACCCATCGCAGCCCATAGAAATAGAAACAGTCCATTTTGTACTTTTCTCTTGCTTTATTAATATAACATAAACTGGGATAGGAGAAGGGTTTTCTGAGATGCTCTTTTGTTGCTTCATAATCTTTTCTTTGCTTTCTCATGCAAAGACTTAGAACAATGCGGACTATAAGAAATCACTTGGAATGATTTCTTCAGTGGGGAAGACGGAAGTAGATTTACTAGAGAATATATGGTAAAGAGTCACTCTGAATAACTTCTTCACCTGCAGAACTTTTTAAGAACAGTCTGTATCTCTACTTGTGCTGGGAGCTTTACTGCTGCCTTTTTACCACTACTTCCCATCTGTATGGTACTTCCAAGTTGAGCTAAGGAAGAGATTACTCTGAATAATTCCTCCCGCCTGACTGATTGGAATCCCGGGGCATTGTTGAACCCAAAGTCACAGGCCATCTCCACCTATCTCACTGACTTGCGTACCAACATCCCTCAGCCTCTGGTAGTACCCTTCCCCTGGGCTTTCACTCACTTGATCAACAGTCCACGTGCCACTCATAAACGATCGATCGCCCAGTTGTCTTCCGCTTAGTTACTACTTCTTGAAATGGCTTCTCCATCCCTTCTCTCCAGTCTGGCACGCTCCCTTCCCCGCAGGGGCATCCAGCAACACCAGCGACTACATGCTGTCCGGTGTCATTAACTTCTTCTGCAGGTCCCGGTCCCCCCTCCCTCCCCGTGGGGGGGGGGGGGCTCCGTTTGGCTCCCCGCAGGGGAACCTCTCACCTCTCTGGGCACCAGCCGGGACTACGACGACTCCTCACTGACCATGTGACCCCAGCTTTTATGAGAGTCCCGCCTCCTGCCAAACAAATTAATGATTGGCCAGAACTCACACACAAGCTGCCTGTCACTCAGATCCCAAGTCCAACCTCTCTTCCAGAACCATGTCACTAAAAGCAAGAGGAGGCATCTCTGGGTCCAAGCACAGGTGGCCACACCCTGCACTACACTGACGCTCCCAACATAAACAACCAGGCCTGTTATAATAGTACAAGCCTGCCTAAATTTTACCTGAAACTGTACTTTGTAATTTAAACACAGAAAAGGTCACCTACATGAAAGTAGGTGCCCGCTACATAGATGTATATAAAAAGCACTTTTTATCTATCAAAAAGTGTTTTCCAGCGCTAAACCTTTCAACTGATTTCTAAATTCCAAAAGCCAATATAAAGGAATAGTAGTGGTAAAAAAAAAGCACTTGTGGGTTTTACCAATCTTGTTTTTTTACACAATTCTCCTTTAGAGGGTCGTGGCCAGGGGTGTGTCCTATACCTGCATACTTTTGCTGATAGCTGTCCCTCATTCCCATCTCAAAAAGCTGGGAGGTATGCTGAAACGTCTTGCCCTGATTTCATTGCTCACTGTGAGCTTCTCACCATGTGCATTAGAAGCAGCAGCAAGTCGGATAGATCCTGCCCCATTATGTCCTCCAACATCCAGCATCATCTAGCCCTTGCTTCATCAGTCTGAATGTCCCTGGCTCGTAGCTATCATTCATTGGATTTCAACTCTTTCAATTATGTATTTTCAGCATCACTTGTGGGTGTTACCTAGAGCGCTCTTCATGTAAATATAGCCTGTCTAGGTCTGCCAGCTCCTCCAGACTTACATCCACCTATCAAGATATTTTGATATTTGCATAACTCCTCCCAGCCTACTGCTTGCATTAAAGATGAGAGCTTTATGCCCCGTACACACGGTCAGAAAATCGTACGGAAAATACCGCTTTCGAAGCGATCGTACGATAATCGGATCGTTAATACAGAGCTTTCGAGAGCCAATCAGGACAGTTCATCCAATAGTATTATATCGGACATGCGGGAAAAATGTTTCCGTACGATGCGAGATCGTACCATTTTCGTTTAATCAGTACACCTATTGTTTCGAAAATTCAATACAAATGCATTACAAGACATGACATCACTTCCGAATTTTATTTCTGTCGTGCGGGAATTTTCGTGACTTTAGTAAACTCATCAGATTCGATCTGAGATCAGCATGCAATAAAAAACATTCATCCGATAATCTCATCGTGTGTATGGGGCATTAGAAAGGAATGCTGTGGTAGGTTGCTGTGCTGTTTTTCAGGAAGCTATGTACAACACTCTGCTGGCCCCTCCCACCAGCCATGATCTGCCTGCATTACATAGAAAAGCTTAGATACCGAGTGGTGACATCAATTGTTCTAAAATGAGATATGCAATGAAAACAGAAATGTTTTATTTGTAAAAAAAAATAGCATGTTGATGAGGAGGGAAAGGAGGAACAAGGAAAGGCAAACTATGACCAGATAAAACTTGCTCTCTGAATTAAACACCATAAATATGGGATTGTGTACTAATAAGATATTACAGCAGCTGACATTGACCTAGGAAAACTCGCATTTTTCTACATGCATAAAAGATGTATTTGTGCCATCTGGTGGTTGTTTGTAATTCTGTGTTGTGAACTCAGATTGTATTAAATCTTCAATGTTAGATATGTTTACCTTCATAGGGAGATCACAGAGTGGTATGAGAAGGGATCAGATGGTGACATACAGACCCCCAGGCATTGAAGTGGATGTAAACCCCAACAGGGTGACATTTTGTTTTCTAAAGCACAATCTATCCTCAACAATTGCCATGTTTTCTTCTTTCATAAAATACGTTTATTTATTTTTTCTTCCTTCTTTTCATCTCCTGCAGCCTCTTTCAGCTACATCTTATCTACATGCACTCCCTCCGGCGTTAGCTGTATATTGTTGTTTTGGATTGGCTTCCTAGTGACAGCAGTTGACCATTCCTGTGTAAAGCCTGGTACACGCCAGCAGTTTTATTTTCGGTGGGCTGAATGAAAAAAAAATCTAAAGAGCTCAGGAGGAGCCACTGTACTAACTATGTGATGTTAGTGCATCGATCTCGCCGCCAGAACACACTGGTCAGCGCTCTTAGCCATTGTCTGAAGGCACTGATCGGATGCCAAGCAGCAGACTTTTTTCATACATGCCCCTTTGACAGAAGCCAGACGTTTGGCCGATTTCTTTCGAACCGTCTGCAGTACACACAGGCCGATTGTGGGCTGGTTCAATAGAAACCGGCCCACATTTGTCCCATGAGTACAGAAGCTGGGACGATAGAAACCGGCCGAACATCTGGCCTTTGTCGTCTGGCTGACGGCGGTCAGTAGGCCTATTTCGAGCATGCACCTTTAACAGAAGCCTGGCATTCGGTTGGCTTCTGTCGAACCAGCTGCCGTACGGACGGGCCGATGTGGGCCGTTTCAATAGAAACCAGCTGACATTCGGCCTGTGTGTACGGCAGCCTGGATGGGTCCCTCGCCAGAACACACCAGTCCACCATTGGCTGAGAGTGCTGATCAGATGCCGATCAGCAGACCTTTTTTGGGTAATGCCTCTTCGCCAGAAGACTGACATTTAGCCGACTTCTGTCAGAATGGCTGCCGTACACACAAGCCGAATGTCAGCCGGTTTCTATTGAGCCGGCCAATGCCGCCTGATATTTGGCCCGTGTGTATGGGGCTTTAGGTGTGTCATCACAACCACTTGCAGTCTCCACCAGGGGCACATGTGACTGGGTGACCACAATTGGAAGACAGTTGCCACCCCATACGCAGGAAGTGCCTTAGCAAGAACCTTCGTGGCAGGATCATTACATATTATTTTAATAAAAGCTGCTGATTTAAGAAAAAAAAAATTAGGACAACTTTTGAAATAACATTAAATGTGTTAGTAAAACTGTACATACAATTGCAACTACTTTGTGCATCCAGGTGGATTATACTTTTTTTCAGGACAAACTGTGTTTTTATTTGGTGATAAATGGTAATGGATATCTCCTGATTTTTTTTATTATCAAAGGAAAGCTGGCACAAAATAGTAAAAAAATATTTTTTTTTTTACAATTTTGCTGTATATTTCTAGTTTTTACCATAACCTACCACCAATGAACAACCCATAATAAATTCTTCTTCTCCTGACGGTCGCAGCGATACCACATGTGTATGTTATTGTTTTTAGTGGGGCCAACAAACAATGGTGCGCATTTTGCGTTTTTTTTTTTGTTTCTGCCTAAAACATACTGACACTGATACCAATTTTAAAAATCTTTTTTTTTTTTTTTTTTTAAATCATACCTAAAATACACAAACCCTAACCTCTGACCACGACCTGATCTACTTTTTTTTTAATCTTTTTTTTTTTTCCGTACACATTTGTTCTTGTTTACATTTTTATTTTCTAGCAGGAGAAATAAGATACACTGGGGTTGATTTACTAAAGGCAAATCCACTCTGCACTACACAGTGCACTGCAAGTGCACTTACAGTATAAGCGCAGTCGCTTTAGATCGCTGTAGGTCTCAGGGGAAGCTCTGAAATTAGTGGAAGCTCTGCTGATTTTATCATCCAATCATGTGCAAGTAAAAATGTTGTTTTTTATTTTAATTGTATATCCCCCTCAGATCTACAGCGACTGTACTTCCAAGTGCACTGGTAGCGCAAAGTGGATTTGCCTTTAGTAAATAAACCCCAATGCATCTTTCTGATCACTGTGATAACCAAAGACTATCACACCAATCAGGTGATTGGGAAGCCATGTTTAGTTATCTTAGTGATCAGTCACTGTGCAAGCCCACCTCTGTGGGTGTTTTCTCCTCTTGAATGGAGAAAAAAAAGCTTGTTAGAATGGGACCAGGGACTCTCGGTGAGCTGTGCAGTGTGCTCCCAGCACACAAACAGGTATGCATATATGTGGCCCCACAGAAGAAGTCCTGGTTTTATAAAGCTGCACAAACAGTGCCTTGAAAAAGTATTCATACCCCTTAAAATTGTCCACATTTTGTCAGGTTACAAACAAAAATGTAAATGTATTTTATTGGGATTTTATGCGATAGACCAACACAAAGTAGCACATAATTGTGAATTGGAAGGAAAATGTTAAATGGTTTTACATTTTTTTTACAAATAAACATCTGAAAAGCGTGGCGTGTATTTGTATTCAGCCCCGTTTAACCTGAGACCCCTAGCTAAATCTAGTAGAACCAATTACCTTTAGAAGTCACCTAATTAGTAAATAGAGTCCACCTGTATAATCTCAGTATAAATACAGCTGTTCCGTGAAGCCCTCAGAGGTTTTGTTAGAGAATCTTAGTAAACAAACGGCATCATGAAGGCAAGGAACACACCAGACAAGTCAGGGATAAAGTTTTAGAGAACTTTAAAAAAGCAGGATTAGATTATAAAAAAATATCCCAAGCTTTGAACATCTCACAGAGCTCTGTTCAATCCATCATCCGAAAATGGAAAGAGTATGGCACAACTGCAAACCTACGAAGACATGGCCGTCCACCTAAACTGACAGGCCGGGCAAGGAGAACATTAATCAGAGAAGCAGCCAAGAGGCCCATGGTAACTCTGGAGGAGCTGCAGAGATCCACAGCTCAGGTGGGAGAATCTGTCCACAGGACAACTATTAGTCGTGCTCTCCACAAATTGTGATTTAATGGAAGAGTTTCAAGAAGAAAGCCAATGTTGAAAGAAAGCCATAGGAAGTCACATTTGCAGTTTGCGAAAAGCCATGTGGAGGACACAGCATACATGTGGAAGAAGGTGCTCTGGTCAGATGAGACCAAAATTGAACTTTTTGGCCTAAAAGCAAAACGCTATGTGTGGCGGAAAACTAACACTGCATATCACCCTGAACACACCATCTCCACCGTGAAACATGGTGGTGGCAGCATCATGTTGTGGGGATGCTTTTCTTCAGCAGGGACAGGGAAGCTGGTCAGAGTTGATGGGAAGATGGATGGAGCCAAATACAGGGCAATCTTAGAAGAAAAGCTGTTATAGTCTGCAAAAGACTTGAGACTGGAGAGGAGATTCACCCTCTAGCAGGAAAACAACCCTAAACACACAGCCAGAGCTACAATGGAATGGTTTAGATCAAAGCGTATTCATGTGTTAGAATGGCCCAGTCAAAGTCCAGACCTAAATTCAATTGAGAATCTGTGGCAAGACTTGAAAATTGCTTTTCACAGACGCTCTCCATCCAATCTGACAGAGCTAGAGCTATTTGGCAAAGAAGAATAGGCAAAAAAGTCACTCTCTAGATGTGCAAAGCTGGTAGAGACATCCCCAAAAAGACTTGCAGCTGTAATTGCAGGGAACGGTGGTTCTACAAAGTATTGACTCGGGGGGGCTGAATACAAATGCACGCCACACTTTTCACATATTTATTTGTAAAAAACCTTGAAAAAAAATTATCATTTTCTTTCCACTTCACAATTATGTGCCACAATGTGGTTGATTTACTAAAGTCAAATCCACTTTGCACTACAAGTGCACTTGAAAGTGCAGTCGCTGTAGATCTGAGCGGAGGATCAAAATGGGGGGAAGCTCTGCTGATTTTATCATCCAATCATGTGCAAGCAAAAATGTTGTTTTTTTATTTTCCTTGCATGTCCCCCTCAGATCTACAGCGACTGTACTTCCAAGTGCACTTGTAGTGCAAAGTGGATTTGCCTTTAGTAAGAGCCGGTTCACACAGGGGCGACTTGTCAGGCGACATAGCCGCCTGACAAGTCGCCTCCCGTTCTGTACAATGCAATCATTCTAATCGGAGCGAAAAAGGTTCCTGTACTACTTTGGGGGCGACTTGGGGCGACTTGCATAGACTTCTATACAAAAGTCGTTTTGCAAGTCGCCGTGGCAGTCGTGTGCAGGTCGCCTCGGTGAGGCGACCTGCAAGTCGTGCCGCCCCTAGTGTGAACCGAGCCTAAATAAACCACTTTGTGTTGGTCTATCACAAAAAAATCTCAATAAAATACATTCATGTTTTTGGTTGTAACATGACAAAATGTGGAAACTTTCAAGTGGTCTGAAAACTTCATGTATGTGTACATGCAGTGGGAAGGAAATAATAATTAACGAAACCACCTCATGTCTGCTAAACGGCAGCATTTCTCTGTGTGTCGGGAAAGCGCACAATTTTGTATACATTCCCGACACGCTTAGATATGAACTTAGCCTAACAGAATGCCTAGCTGTAAAGTATTGTACCGTGTTAACAATTTCCACAATTGATGATCAGGGAAGCATTTGCCGTGAAATACAAGCGGTCACTAAAGGGACAAGTCAAAACCTGTATAGTAGTATAAAAATGTAAATATGAAACAGCAATCATGTAAAAATTTGCAGCAAACATTACAATCATTTCTTAAAAGAATGTAATAACAAGGAAGCACACTTTAGGTTCCCTTTAAGGGTTTTTCCATTGTAGTGTTGCTTTACCACCAAACTATTCTGTCGTTTACAGCATTTTATACCCCGCTGCGGACAAGCACGCAGCGTCAGCCTTAAATACATATCCCCATTTCATCCAAAGAGAGATTTCCATCTTTAATTAACTAAGGCAAACATTATGCAGTCAAGAGAGGTAGATAAACTTTTGTTACATAATCCCTTAGTAAAATATATCTGGAAACTGCAATTAGATCTATCTGTTAGAATTTGTTTAATATGCCAAGAAAGAAGATCACATTAGGAATAAGGGAGAACTGTGATGTCATCAGACTGCTGAGGTTTTACAAAACGTGGCTTTAAGGGGCCCCCAACATTTTGAAGGATACAATACTCTACAGAGAAGAGGGTAGTAGAGACAAGTACTCACCTTGTTTTTTAAAAGCTGAACCCCATGCAGATATGGAAGACACAAATTATTACAGCTCTATGATCATTAACCCTTTCGCTACCAGAGCTGTTTTTGTGTGGTTTTATCGGTTTTATTTTATTTTTTTATTTATTCATTTAGGCCTAAAGAGACATAAAAAACCCCACAGTGTCTTAAAAAAGTATTCATACCCCTTAAAATTTTCCACATTTTGTCATGTTACAACCAAAAACGTAATATATTTTATTTGGATTTTATGTGATAGACCAACACAAAGTGGCACATAATTGTAAAGTTGAAAGGAAAATAATATGTGAAAAGTGTGGGGTACATTTGTATTCAGCCCCCTGAGTCAATACTTTCTAGAACCCCCTTTCTCTGCAATTACAGCTGCAAGTCTTTTTGGGGATGTCTCTACCAGCTTTGCACATCTAGAGAGTGACATTTTTTGCTCATTCTTTTTCAAATCTTGCCACAGATTCTCATTTCGATTTAGGTCTGGACTTTGACTGGGCCATTCTAACACGTGAATATGCTTTGATCTAAACCATTCCATTGTAGCTCTGGCTGTATGTTTAGGGTCGCTGTCCTGCTGGAAAGTGAACCTCCGCCTCAGTCTCAAGTCTTTTGCAGACTCTAACATTTTTTCTTCTAAAATTTGTCCTGTATTCGGCTCCATCCATCTTCCCATCAACTCTGACCATCTTCCCTGTCCCTGCTGAAGAAAAGCATCCCCACAACATGATACTGTCACTACCATGTTTCACGGTGGGTATAGTGTGTTCAGGGTGATTTGCGGTGTTTGTTTTCCTGCTACACTTAGCGTTTTGCTTTTAGGCCAAAAAGTTCAATTTTGGTCTCATCTGACCAGAGCACCTTCTTCCACATGTTTGCTGTGTCCCCCACATGGCTTCTCGCAAACTGCAAACAGGACTTCTTATGGCTTTCTTTCAACAATGGCTTTCTTCTTGCCACTCTTCCATAAAGGCCAGATTTGTGGATTTCACGACTAATAGTTGTCCTGTGGACAGATTCTCCCACCTGAGATGTGGATCTCTGCAGCTCCTCCAGAGTTACCATGGGCCTCTTGGCTGCTTCTCTGATTAATGTTCTCCTTACCCAGCCTTTCAGTTTAGGAGGACGGCCATGTCTTTGTAGGTTTGCAGTTGTGCCATACTCTTTCCATTTTTGGATGATGGATTGAACAGTGCTCCATGAGATGTTCAAAGCTTGAGATATTTTTTTATAGCAAAAAAAAGGGGTCCACTACCCCAACCCATGACTGGCCATTGCAGTAAGCAGCATTGGAGGGCAAAAAGATATAAAAAAGGCCCATGATAAATCCAAGGAAAAAAATCCAAGCTTACTTACCGACCAGCCCGCAGACAACCAAATCAACCTGTCTAACAGTATGCAATAAAAACAGGTAGTCTGCACACATATTTTATTTATAACCTAACCATGCTTTAAACATCTCCACAACATTATCCCTGACCTGTCTGGTGTGTACCTTGGCCTTCATGATGCTGTTTGTTCACTAAGGTTCTTTAAAAAACCTCTGAAGGCCTCACAGAACAGCTGTAGTTATACTTTACAATTACACACGGGTGGACTCTATTTACTAATTAGGTGACTTCTGAAGGCAATTGTTCCACTGGATTTTAGTTGGGGGTATCAGAGTAAAGGGGGCTGAATACAAACTTTTCACATATTTTCACATATTTATTTGTAAAATATTTTGAAAACCATTTATCATTTTCCCTCCACTTCACAATTATGTGCCACTTTGTGTTGGACATAAAATCCAAATAAAATACATGTACGCTTTTGGTTGAAACATGATAAAATGTGGACAATTTCAAGGGGTATGAATGTTTTTTCAAGGCACTGTATTATATATTTTTTCTGAAAGCAGACACCCTGCAAAATATAATGGGGGTAGTTCCAATTTTTTATGTTACATGACATTAGCACTGTGGTTTAGGAAATGCAGAATTTCAGTAAAAAAATACAGTTCATTTTAAGGGACACAAACACAATAAACTAACCAATGTTTGGTAAAATAGAAAAGATGAGGTTGTCCTGAGTAAACAGATATAAAAAAAAACCTTAAAATTGCACGCGCCTGTGAAATGGCGACATACTTCAGTACCCTATATTTCCCATAGGCGACACTTTAAAAGCCCCTACAGGTCATCAGTTTAGAATTTCCCAGGAGCTCTGGTGCTAGACCTCATATGTAAAATACTGTAAGTAGGGTAATCAAGGTTTCTGTGCATAGGGGCCCCGACACATGCATTTATGGTAATATGTGCATGTAAGTTGGGTTAGGGGTGCTTCAAAAAAATTTTGGATGGGGGAGATTTTTTTGCCTCAGTTTTTTTTAATCACAAAGGGAATAAAAAGTCCCATATGTGATGATTTTTTGGTGACAGGTTATTTTTAAAGAGGCGCCAGGGGTCTAAAATACCTCTGATGTCTAACCTGTCCTCCATTGAGGCTGATGAAATATAGAGCTTCTGCCCCAGCCATATAGGCTGGGGAAAGTGAAAGGGGTACCTGGGTGTGACGGTTTACACATTTCTTCTGGGTCAGCATGAAGAAGGGGACGAGAGCCAACGGATGCCCCTCTGCTCCCTCCCCTACCTGGCAGCACTCACCATGCGGGTCCTGGGCATGGAGCTCTACACAGCAGGGGGGGCACAAGTGCAAGGGTGGGGGTCGCCCATTACCGAGGGTGTTTGGAAGTAATCTGGCGGCTGTCCAGTGGCTTCTCAGATATACAAACACACACGCTCCCAGTGTGAGTAAAAGCCCCTCTGCTGTCACCTCCATATGACGTATGTCGAAAGGGTATAGCTTTCACTTTAATTTTATTAGAAACCATTAAAAAAAATGGACAGTTACATAGTGTAAAGATACTATGTGATAACATAAACAAATTCAAAAGCAGTTTACCTCTGCAAATATTGGACATTAGGCAATGGTGCAGAAATTAAGGATAACCAACAGTGGCGGCCGCTCCATAAGGGGCGCAGGGTGCGCCCCCATAAATGCGTCCGGCCCCCTAATCTACATGCAGGCTCCCCAATGCATTGATTCCAATGGAAGGGCTGTCTTTTTTTTAACCACGTGATTAGAGCCAGAGGCTCTAATAAGCTTTAAAAAGGGGTGGGCTCTAAGTTTACATGCTCATGTAGCAAGGTCTCCGGCCTCCTTTAGTCTAATGAGAACCTCCAGGGCCAGAGATAGCTGACATCCTTCTGTATATGGTTGTGAGGCAAAGTGGGTGCAAGGTGGATACAGTTATTAGACGCCAGACACTTCTTGAATTACAAACTTTTATGGGGAAAATGGGTTAGGGCCAGAACACCCTTAAGTAGTTGCAAGTTCAATTAGCAGACTCTGAGGCTTCAATAGGAAGACAGCCTTGCAGGGAAAGGCCTTCAGCAAGAGGCCACATCTGCACATGCAGGAATGCTGTCTTGTATGGCAACAGGCTTTAATAGTTCCTAACACAAAGCATAACAGTGCCTTTTCCCTCTCTACAACTTCTCCTTGTAGTTCTTCAGCACACTGAGCTCCCAGTCTCTCACTAGACCCACTGATTCACTGCCACTGAATCCCTTGATCTCCTGCAATATTCACGGTGGTATCTTCCTCAAGTGTCACCCCTGCTTCTCTGAACTCAAGATACCTCTCAACCTTCACCCCTGCTGGTCTGCTCGGTCCCTGGCTTGACACACAAGGCTGCTCTGCAAGCATCACCTCCGTTGGCTGGGTCCCTGGCTTGATACCCACTGAAGTTTCCCGATTCTTTATCGTCCCCGGTTGGTGAGAATACTGCTCCGGTACTTGCTTCAGTTACTCACTGCGGTCCCTGGTAATAAGGTGGTTGGACCCTTAGTGATGACAGCTTCCCCTCTACCCCCGACCAAGACAGGTTCTCTGGCCGAGAGAACCGTCACTTTTGGTTGGATTGCCAGCCGCAATCCCAACCCTGTGCTGCTCTCTTGCTTCTGAATAGGCCTTTAGACAGCCTAGCAGCCAGATGTGCCTGGGATAGGCCCCATCTCCAGCCTAGCAGCCCAGGCAATACGACACACGTCCACCCAGATAGCCATCCAGGTGGCACAGAACAAAGATCACCTGACTTCCCCCAAATATATAGGCGCTCCCAGCAGGCCAAGGGATTCAAGAAAACCACTGCCCATTGGCTGAGATACCCCATATACCCATAAACTGACCTTGCTTTGCCCTTCTCATATCTAGTACCACCAAGTACCCGGCCACCTTGTGGTAGAAGAAAAAAAGATGCAACAAGGCCAAACAAGGAGAAATCAATAGATCTCTATCAATCAACCAGGATAACAACTCCTGGCAAGTACATTTGTGAAAAGCAACCCTGCCTAAACTCCAGGGTGGTACACTCATATGCACCCCCTGCAGTGAAGGAGCCCTAAGAGGGCAATGCTGTGGTTGGTGTGTGGTGCAGTGGGGCCGAGTGAGCACAGTGATAATGCGCTGAGCCTGGCACATTGCACTGGCTTTTTTTTTTTTTATTTAAACAAACTTAATTGAGATGTCACATATCATAAAGTTCAATTTCTGGCTGCACAGTGCAAGGCAGAGTATTGCCTCTCACTGTGCTGCACTGAAAAAAAGTACAGCATGCCATACTTTTTTTCAGTGCACCAAGCCCTCACACCATCGCAACGCAGTTGTTTGAACTTAACACATAGAAAACAAGCAATTTTGCATTGTCCATGTGGTAGGACTGCATTGTAATAGCCACCCAACACAGTCCCACCACATCTGGTGTGAACATACCCTAATTGTATTGCTCACTGAGCAATCTTTTTGATTTTACCATTGCACTTCCAATTGGACACTAAGGGATCACTCTGCATGTTACTGTGTGATTCACAGGCAGTTCTGTACAGCGCGATTTCAGCCCAATCATTTTGAATGGGCTGAAATCGCACCGCATCAAAAGTAGTGTATGCACTTCTTTTGGAAAATCGCAGGTACCATGTGATTCTGTGCAGGCAATGCACTGCATTTGCGACCTGCGTTTAGGGTGTTGTTACCTTTACACTGACACCCACTGCAGATCACAAGGACATTGCAATTCTATGTAGTGTGGGAAACCGTCACGGAACGCGGGTTTCCAGGATGTCATTCTAGTGTGAATGGGTCCTCAATCTCAATGCACTATTTCCAACGCACACATTGTTTTTGTATGTGAGCGCTGAAGCAACCACCAGCTGGTACCGTGTGTAGAGAGAGTAATGTCACCAGCACACCAAGATCTCCAAAAATAAATCCAAAGCTTTTACAGCCTGATTAAGGGGTCCTGCGTGGCTCCAAAACATTGCTTTCTGCTGTAATAATGTGATCACCGATTAAAGCTTTGGACTCATTTTTGGAGATCTTGGTGTGCTGGTGACATTATTCTTTCTGGTCCTCAATTTTTCGCATATGCGATAATATACACATCGTTCCACATGTGGGCACCATTAAGCTTATTTAACAAAAGTAACAGGGGGACTGGTAACTTATTGACAGCTCCTGATTGGAATCACTGTGAGTTTTATGTACACGGGCCAGCTCAGAAAGAGCCATACATCTATTTTACTTGGCATGAAAATAAATATAACGCCAGCAGGCTGCATCAGCAAAAAAGGCTAATGCAATTTAAACATGTTTTCTGTTTCTTCGAATATGTCTTCGAGATCCCCAGAGCCTGGCACATTATTGATGAGCTGTGACTTGCTTTTTAGATGTCTAAGTTGTATTAATTTTCCAAATGAATAAGAAAGTTGGAAAACAAAGGTACAAATGTTATAGAAACAGCAGTACATAGATTTGTCAGGAACTGTGTGTGTAGTCAGTAGGGATGAGCTTGATGTTCGGGTCGAACGTACGTTAGACGCAAACATCGGGTGTTTGCCCATGAGTGAACATTATGGGATTAAGGCAAATTTGGCATTACGGCAAATTCGAGCGCCGCGGAACGCCCCATAATGCACTGTGAGATCGCAGTGCATTGCTGTATGAGGATTGGCCAAAGCATGCACCTGACCTGCATGCTTTGGCCAATCCCAGCACACTCTGCTAAGAGAGCCATAATTGGCCAAAGGCATGGTGCCTTTGGCCAATCATGGCTCAGGGGGACTAAATCCATGCCCCACACTAGATAAGGCCACCTACACAGTGGCCATGTGTACTGTTGGTGTGGACGGAGAGAGATAGTTTAATTTAGATTAAGCAGACAGGTTATTCAGTTAGTGGCAGTGTATTTGAAATATATATATATACAGTCAGTTTAGTGTAGATATACTCTGCATTTAGCATAGACTATATAAATTCAGTGTTTACTCTATATTCAGTCAGTGCAGGTAGTGTGTGTGTGTGTGTATATATGTATATATATATATATATATATATATATATATATATATATATATATATATATATACACACATACATACATATATACAGTCTTGTATATATGTGTATATACACAGTAGGGACAGAAAGTATTCAGATTAATGTACACACAGCACCCCATATTGACAGAAAAACACAGAATTGTTGACATTTTTGCAGATTTATTAAAAAAAGAAAAACTGAAAAATCACATGGTCCTAAGTATTCAGACCCTTTGCTGTGACACTTATATATTTAACTCAGGTGCTGTCCATTTCTTCTGATCATCCTTGAGATGGTTCTACACCTTCATTTGAGTCCAGCTGTGTTTGATTATACTGATTGGACTTGATTAGGAAAGCCACACACCTGTCTATATAATGGTCACAGTGCATGTCAGAGCAAATGAGAATCATGAGGTCAAAGGAACTGCCTGAAGAGCTCAGAGACAGAATTGTCGCAAGGCACAGATCTGGCCAAGGTTACAAATAAAGTATGCTGCACTTAAGGTTCCTAAGAGCATAGTGGCCTCCATAATCCTTAAATGGAAGACGTTTGGGACAATCAGAGCCCTTCCTAGAGCTGGCCGTCCGGCCAAACTGAGCTATCGGGGGAGAAGAGCCTTGGTGAGAGAGGTAAAGAAGAACCCAAAGATCACTGTGGCTGAGCTCCAGAGATGCGGTCGGGAGATGGGAGAAAGTTGTAGAAAGTCAGCTCATCACTTGTCCAATACAGTCCCAACAGTGAAGCATGGTGGTGGCAGCATTATGCTGTGGGGGTGTTTTTCAGCTGCAGGGACAGGACGGCTGGTTGCAATCGAGGGAAAGATGAATGCGGCCAAGTACAGGGATATCCTGGATGAAAACCTTCTCCAGAGTGCTCAGGACCTCAGACTGGGCCGAAGGTTTACCTTCCAACAAGACAATGACCCTAAGCACACAGCTAAAATAACGAAGGAGTGGCTTCACAACAACTCCGTGACTGTTCTTGAATGGCCCAGCCAGAGCCCTGACTTAAACCCAATTGAGCATCTCTGGAGAGACCTAAAAATTGCTGTCCACCAACGTTTACCATCCAACCTGACAGAATTGGAGAGGATCTGCAAGGAGGAATGGCAGAGGATCCCCAAATCCAGGTGTGAAAAACTTGTTGCATCTTTCCCAAAAAGACTCATGGTTGTATTAGATCAAAAGGGTGCTTCTACTAAATACTGAGCAAAGGATCTGAATACTTAAGACCATGTGATAGTTCAGTTTTTCTTTTTTAATAAATCTGCAAAAATGTCAACAATTCTGTGTTTTTCTGTCAATATGGGGTGCTGTGTGTACATTAATGAGGAAAAAAAAATGAACTTAAATGATTTTAGCAAATGGCTGCAATGTAATAAAGAGAGGAAAATTTAAGGGGGTCTGAATACTTTCCGTCCACACTGTGTATCTATATCTACATATATATATATATATATATATATATATATATATATATATATATATATATATATATATATATATATATATATATACTCTGCATTCAGAGTAGCCTATATCTACAGTGCATTCCGTGGTGTACTGTTTATAATACGCTTCAGGCGGTGTCTTAATATAATAAATAAATAATAATAATAAATAATAAATAAAAAAATAATTTATATAGCGCCAACAGTTTACACAGCGCTTTACAATGTAGAGGGGGGACAGCACAATTACAGTACAGTTCAATACAGAAGGGACAGGAGGGCCCTGTTCGTAGAGCTTACATTCTGCACCCAGTGTAGCCTATATCTACAGTGCATTCCGTGGTGTACTGTTTCTAATACACTTCAGGCAGTGTACACAGTATCTAATACAGTGTATACAGTTTCTACTACACTTCTGGTGGTGTACACTAAACAGTGCAGCCGTAGTACAGTTTCTACTTCTTTTCTGGTGGTGTACACAGTATCTAATACAGTGTGTACAGTTTCTACTACACTTCTGGTGGTGTACACAGTATAAAATACAGTGCAGCCGTAGTACAGTTGCTAATACAGTGCAGGCGGTGTACACAGTATCTAATACAGTGTGTACAGTTTCTACTACTTTTCTGTTGGTGTACACAGTATCTAATACAGTGTGTACAGTTTCTACTACACTTCTGGTGGTGTACACAGTATAATATACAGTGCATCCGTAGTACAGTTGCTAATACAGTGCAGACGGTGTACACAGTATCTAATACAGTGTGTACAGTTTTTTTTACTACACTTCTGGTGGTGTACACAGTACACAATACAGTGCAGCCGTAGCACAGTTTCTACTACTTTTCTGGTGGTGAACACCGTATCTAATACAGTGTGTACAGTTTCTACTACACTTCTGATGGTGTACACAGTACCCAATACAGTGCAGACATAGTACAGTTGTTAATACAATGCAGGCGATGTACACAGTATCTAATACAGTGTGTACAGTTTCTACTACACTTCTGGTGGTGTACACGGTATAAAATACAGTGCATCCGTAGTACAGTTGCTAATACAGTGCTGGCGGTGTACACAGTATCTAATACAGTGTGTACAGTTTCTACTACACTTCTGGTGGTGTACACAGTAAAAAATACAGTGCATCCGTAGTACAGTTGCTAATACAGTGCAGGCGGTGTACACAGTATCTAATACAGTGTGTACAGTTTCTACTACACTTCTGGTGGTGTACACAGTACATAATACAGTGCAGCCATAGCACAGTTGCTAATACAGTGAAAGCAGTGTACACAGTATCTAATACAGTGTGTACAGTGTCTACTACACTTCTGGGGGTGTACACAGTACACATTACAGTGCAGCTGTAGTACAGTTGCTAATACGGTGCAGGCAGTGTACACAGTATCTAATACAGTATGTAGAGTTTCTACTACACTTCTGGTGGCGTACACAGTATCTAATACAGTTTAGTGTGGTGTTGCAAAACAAAATATACATCATGTCCGGAAAGCCACCAAGGTGAGGCAGACGCTCACAGGCCATTAAAAGAGGGAAAGCAACCTCTGTGTCTACAGTCAACAGTGCTGGTCGTGGACATGGTGCATCCTCTGCAGGTGGCCGTGGGGCACGCTTGTCCTTTTTTTCTGCTGCTGGCCGTGTTATTGAGCTAGAACATGCAGAACAGTTGGTGGAATGGATAACAAAGCCATCCTCATCCTCCGTCACCCAGGCTCAGAGTAGTTTGTTTTCCAATGCAGCTGCCAAAGCGGCCTATTCCACCGGCTCCTTGTCCACAGTCACTCCTTCCCTAGCCCCACCATCATGCACAGAGGAGTCCCCAGAACTATTCGACCACAGTGTCGGGTACATGCTGCTGGAGGATGCACAGCGATTTGAAGTCTCCAATGTCGGTTCCCAGGGAGTAACATGAGCCTAGAGAGAGGGGGTGCCCAAGAAGGACAAGAAACTGGCAGTGAGATCAGTGACTCTACTTGGGTGCCTGAAAGAAGAGAGGAGGAGGAAGAGGAGGAGAAGGCACAACTCCAATGAGGCAGGATGTCCTATAGGAGGCAGCTTAAGGGCAGCCACCCTATTGCATCACACCACATAGCTCCGCAGGTGCAGGGCGCTGCTGACTCCCCGCTGACTTTTAAAAGTTCCTTGGTGTGGGCCTTTTTCGACACATATGCAGCAGATCGCACCGTTGCTGTTTGCAACCTATGTCTGAAGCGGATCAAGCGTGGCCAGAACAGCGGCCGCTTGGGCACCACATGCTTGACCAGACATATGACGACCTGCCATGCAGTCCGTTGGCAACAGAACTTGAAAGACCCACATCAAAGAAAAAGGCGAACTTCTCCTTGCTCCTCATCTGGGATCTCCAACCCCACTATACCTCCAGTCCTCAAAATCCTGCACTGAGAGGAATGAAGGTATAGCAATAGGTGTCCCAAGTACTTGCAGCCAATCTGCTAGCAGTACACCACCATCTGATTTTAGCAGGCAAATTTCCCTACCCCAGTTGCTGAACCGTAAAAAGAAATTCGGTCCCAGCCATCCATATGCTCAGCGTCTGAATGCTAGCTTGACCAAATTGCTAGCACTGCAACTGCTGCCTTTTCAGCTGGTAGACTCTGCCCCCTTTCGTGAATTTGTGAAATGTGCTGTACCTCAGTGGCAGGTTCCAAAATGCCATTTCTTTTCACGGAAGGCCAATACAGCTCTCTAACAGCATGTGGAAGGCAATGTTCTGGCCTCGTTGGACAGGGTGGTCAGCAGTAAGGTTCATATTACCGCTGACTCATGATGGCGCACTGGGTAACACTGCTGGCAGCTGGGAAGGATGCAGGACAGGGTTCAGTGTTGTTGGAGCTTGTTCCGCCACCACGCCTCCAAAATGCTAGTGGTGATTCTGCCACAGCTCTCTCCTCCACCCCCTCCGCTTCTTCTTCCTCTATGGCCCCTTCTGCATATTTGTCCTCTGAACCAGCGGTGCTTCGTAAGTGTTCAAGGGGCTACGCAAGCAGTCAGGCAAAAAGAGGCCATGCGGTGCTTGAGTTGGTTTGCTTAGGGGACAGGAGCCACACTGGGGCAGAGATTCTGTCAGCTCTGCAGGGGCAGGCTCAGAGGTAGTTGATGCCATGCTACCTTCAGCCAGGAATGGTTGTATGCAACAATGGCACCAACCTTCTCTCCACCCTCCGACAGGGACATTTGACCCATGTTCCATGTTTGGCACACGTCTTAAATTTGGTGGTGCAGCGGTTCTTGAGCAGGTACCCAGCCTTACAGGATCTCCTGAGGCAGGCCAGAAAAGTCTGTGGTTATTTCCGCCGGTCATATGATGCCAGTGCTCGGCTGGCTGACATTCAAAGGAAATGCAACCTGCCCACTAACTGCCTCATTTGTGACATGTCCACCAGGGCCCACCAGAGCAGTGGCTGCACACGCAGCACAGGGCCATCAATGAGTACCTGTGCGAGTATGGCACCAGGACAGGGTCAGGGGAGCTTCTCTTCATTTTGCCACGCCAGTGACTACTGATCAAGGATGCATGCACTGTCCTGTCACCATTTGAGGAGGCCACAAGGATGGTGAGCAGCGACAATGCATGCATCAGTGACTCTGTCCCTCTAGTCTTTCTGTTGGAGCACATGCTTCATGGAATAATGAACAGGGCACTTGAGGCAGAACAGCGGGTGGAAGAGGAGGACTCCCTTACCTCTCAAGGCCCCCTTTATCCAGATAGCATGGACATGGAGGATAACACTCAGCAGCAGTCTTAAAGGGATGGTTTTCAGTCCCCAGAAACCTAAGGAGTTGTTCGTGCCTGGGAGGAGGTTGTTACGGATCATGTGATCCTTAGTGACCCAGAGGACTCAGAATAAAATGCCTCTGCAAACTTGTGCTGCATGGCCTCCTTGATTCTGCAAAGCCTGCGACAGGACCCTAGAATACGTGGTATCAAGGAGAGGGATCATTACTGGCTGGCATCCCTTCTTGATCCACGTTACAAGGGTAAGGTTGCAGAACTCATCCTGCCTTCGCAGAGGGAGCAGAGGATGAAACATCTTCAGGAGAACCTTGAAGAAAGGTTTGTGCAATGCATTTCCAGACCCTGGGAGGTTACAATTTCCTGGTGCTGGACAACGTGTTGCCGAGGCCTCATTCAGTCAGAGGAAGAGCAGTGGAGAAGGTGGCCGGCTGACCGATGTCTTTAAACAATTTTTTAGTCCTCAGCGCCAAGGTCTGATCAGTTCAAGCAACCATCGCCAGCGTCTGCATTACATGGTGCAGGAATATCTAGGGGCAAGAGGAGACTTGGAGACCTTTCCAACAGAGCATCCACTGGGTTACTGGGTCTTGAGGATGGACCACTGGCCAGAATTTGCTCAATATGCAATTGAGCTACTGGCCTGTCCTGCATCCAGCGTTCTTTCTGAACGCACATTTAGTGCTGCTGGAGGGGTTGTAACGGATCATAGAGTGCGCCTTTCCACAGACTCCATTGATAGGCTCACATTCATAAAAATGATTCAGTATTGGATCAGCAGCTATCAAGCACCTGATGCTGATGTAACTGATTTAATTTTCTATGGATGTGGGATCCCTTGAAGACTGCCTATGCTGACTATCCTATTCCTCCTCAATCTTGATAATGCTAGCTTCCAACAATATTTTTGGTTTAGGGCACCACCACCACTACCCAAAGCCCACTTTTTCTGCCCGTTTAACAGGGGCATGTAATTACACATTCCTGCACTCAACAAGAGTATCTGTGAGAGGTTACAGTGTTGTGGCACCACCACCACCACCCAAGGCCCAATTTTTCAGACCCTGTATAACAGGGCATGTAATTACAATTTTTGATATAATATTTCAACGCACAGTTCAGCGATTCATGATCATCTCCATGTATTGTATTGTCCCTTTAGTGCCCAGCACCACTAACTGACATCACGTTTGTGCGTAAAATCAAAAGGAGTGTGGGACTGGTAGTTCCTCAGAATGGCAATTGCCTCGCATGCATATACACCTGGACTACATATCCCAGGGATCTTTTCTTCCATCCGCGAGATTTCTGGGAAGAGCTATAAAAGAGGCCAGAGACCCGCCCCTCGTTCTCCTCCTCCCGGGCCTTGTATGTGACCAACCTCTCCATACAAGGAGAGTGGGGTCACAGCCTACCATGGAGTGTACAACATCCCAACCCTGCCAAGAAGGGCCTAGCACTGCTTGCTGTTCATCAGACATCTATCCAGCACCACCTCGGCAGTCCGACAACCCGCGCTTCGTATCAGACAATTGTCGCAAGTGATCCGCTGCAAGGACGACTCTCTGGGAGCCACTGTCCAGAAGGCAATTACCCACCTTTATAAAAAATATTAACTAATGCGCAAAGAACCACAATAAAGGATACAATGGACAAGGAGCCGCCAACATAAATAGTGTACGAAAGGTACCTACGGTACGAAAAGGCAACATATTCTACGTTGCTGACATCGGAAAAGTGGTGTAGTTCCACCTTCAATCTGTTACCGAAGTCAGGAGGATGGTAGCATCTGGGTATCTTGATTTCCCTTAAAGGTTGCAGACTACTCTTCCAGGCCTCCTACCATGGGCTTAAGAATAGGGGGGACACTAGGGAGAAGAGAATTGCTGCTCACCCCTTAAAAGCTGGAACAGAAAAAGGAAAGTTTCCCCGTAATGGGGTTTTTTGGCAGCACAATAATGGATATAGACTCAGTTATAAGAAAAAAATATTACAATTTTTATTCAGTAATAATAAACCATCAAAGTTAAAAGACAATGAGCTTCAGTGGGATTTGTTATAAAAATGAGCTGAACATACATTAGCAGACATTTGTTCATAATCATAACTTAGAACATGAACATTAGACCTGACGCGTTTCAACCCCTACAATTGGGGTCTTCTTCAGAGGTATAGTCTGCTGGGGAGAACATGAAAATGAAAATGATATACATATATATGTTCCATTAGTAAATATAGTATAAGCTACATTGACTATACGATATTTTAGTACAGTATAGTTACCAGATATAGGTATGTTCAACAAAGAGATGCAGATTCCCACATGAAGATCCCTTTAAAAGAAAGTGAGTCGCTTTGTCCTCTTCTCCAGTGGGGGGCTCCAACCACCCCTAACACCGCCGCGGCCCAGACCAGGATAGCGAGGTACAGCGTGGCTTACGAGAGGTCACACTATTAGGACACCGTCCGTCAGGTGGAAAAACCGGCCGGAGAACACAAAAACACCTGTGGTGAAGGTTTTGCAGGGGATAATAAATAAATAGATAAATAAATGGGGACCCACATGGAAGTGGTCACAACTGATCAGTGGGCCAAAAACGCCACCACAAGATCAGGGGTATTATGAATAGGATGTATAAGGTCCTAGAGCAACAGTTATTCTGTGCCATAGTCCTCTAGTGCATGTTCAAGTAAAAAGAAAATGAGCATGCAGGTGGCAAAACTGCAACGAAATTAAGGAATATAGTGCAAGTGCTAGATAAAGATGGTGATACCAGAGTGGAAGAACGTGGGCTTAATCTCTCAGGAAGTGCTTCATCCCAACTGATGCCCCTGCGACAAAGCTCCTGAAGAATGCACTTGCCACTCAGTATGAAGGGAGCTATGAAGCGTAGAGGATCATAAAGAGAGGCTACGACTGACTGGATACCATGACGAGTTGAGGGTCGATCCTTTATGTCAACACTGAAGCTGAAGGTGTCGTTTTCAATTGACCACTGAATGCCAAGTACTTGTACTTCTAATGTTGAGTCTGGGATAAGTTTGAGAGGTTAACTAGTTGTTACTCTTTCTGACAGAGCTACACAAGACAGGGTGTCCCTTTTATTAGAGTCGAACCTGTGCAGTCTTAAGCCAGCATTTTTACATACACAATCCTTGTGCTTCGAGGATTCGATTTGTAGCTTCACTAACTGTGGAAACATTGGTTAGGCGCTCGTCGACATAAAAGTTCTTCTCAATGAAAGCTGATGCTGAAGGATATTCTGCCTTGTATTGTTGTGCAAGATACTTGAGGTCAAAGTTGGCACATCCTGGAGAGGAACTGGCTTTGAAGAGGTGAACTTCCATTCTGTATTCTTTGGGTTCTGTTTCCAACTGGCTGTTCTCCCACCAAAGGAACCTTAAGTAATTGCACATTTCTGGGGAGATGTAGAACTGGTGGAACATCTTTTCAATGTCGCATATCACAGCAACTGCTTCCTTCCTGAAGCGACAGAGGACTCCCACTAGAGAATTTATCAGTTCGGGACCTGTCAATAAGGTGTCATTTAGGGAAATGCCTTGAAACTTTGCTGAACAATCAAAGATGACTCTTAACTTGTCTGGCTTCTTGGGGTGATGAACCCCGTGATGTGGGATGTACCACACTTTTTCTTCCTCTGATAATGAAGGGGCTGGTTCTGCACCACCTTTTCTGATCGTTTCTTCCATGAATGCAGTGTAGTGTTCATAGTACTGTTTATTGGCCTTTAACCTTTTCTTTAGATGTTAAATTTGAATAATGGCCAGTCTCTTATTGTTTGGTAGTGCCGGTTGACAGTTGTCTTTGAAGGGTAACGGCATCTCATAGTGTCCATCTTTCCTTTTCATTATGGTTACAGAGAGAAACTGCACAAAACGAACATCATCTTGAGACACGTACTTATCTTCATAATTTCTTTCAGAGAAGTCCATTTCTAGAGCCTTTAACACATCAGTGACTGGGGGCACTGGGATTTCTTTTACTGAGACGCTGTGTACGAAGCTCTGGCTACCCTGTCTATCAAGATGTGGATTTGTTGATCATATCATGCCCCAGCCGAGCATAGTTTTTTGAGCAAAGGGTTCATCTTCGGAGCCAGTAACAAGGGAGCCAGTGCTGATGGGCAATCGTAACCGATCAGCAGTCCGACTTCGCAGTCTTGAAGTGGCTGTAACTTGTTTGTCAAATAGTTGAGGTGTGGCTACTGAAGTGCAGTCTCCTTGGTGGGGATGTGAGACTTATCTACTGGAATGATATCTCTCGTATAGGCTTGATGGAGTTGGACTAGAGCTTTAGAGCTGAAACCAGGCACTCGCAGACCGTGAGGAATTTGGCTTGGTATAACTGTATCAATGGCTGTCATGGTGCTGAGCTTTAGCTATAACAGCTTGGTTCTCGCACTTAGCTTAGATACTAGGTCTGCTAAAATAAAGGTTCAATCACTCTGCTTGTCAAGTAAGGCATAAGTGAAGATTTCTCTCTGAGGCTCTGCTGCAGCTGACAACAAAACTGGAATCATACAGGATATGGCAAGAGTATGCCTTGTCAATTTATGGGACATAACCTTGGGAACATTGTTGTTTACCTTATCTCCCGTAGCTACTGAATCATCGTTTGGTGTTTTGACAGGCTCAGTGTTTCTCTGTATGTGCAAACAGGTTGGATGACGTTGACTACATGTGCTACATGTGTGTCTTCCCTTGTAGTTTTTTATAGTGTGGCCCTTTCTTAAGCAACCAAAGCAGAGGTGGTTTTCATAAATGAAGCCCTTCCTTTCATCAATAGTCCTTGCTGCAAAAGTCATACATTTAGCAACACTGTGCGTTTTGTCTTTGCAGACTAGGCAAGGTGGTTTTGGTCTTGAATCTGAGATCTCTGGAACGCTGGAGGTGAAGGGCTTCATTTGAGTGCTGGTGTTGATCTCCTTGGATCGTTTGGGAATTCTCTCATCTGTGGTCTTGGTACTGAGGAGAAAGGGGGAGGCAATGAGGTTGCATGCTATCTTGGCTTCCTTCTGCAGGAGCTCTGTGAAACAAGCAAAAGTTGGGTATTCTGGAGACTTGTCTAATTCATCCACAACGATGTGACTCCATCTGCGCATGACCCATTCAGGCAGTTTCTTGAGAAGCTTGTGGTTTTCTTCACAATCATTTAGAATAGCTAGACCTTTAACATGGGGAATGGCTTCCACACAACCTTGAAGGAAATCCGCCAACTTTCTTAATGCTATAGGGTCTTTTGCTGATATCTTAGGTCATTTAGTCAGCCTTTCTCTGAAAGCTCTTTGCACTATGACTGGACCTCCATACCTGTTCTGTAGGATTCCCCAGGCACCAAGATAAGCATCTTCTGAATTTGGATATGTGACAGACTCATCCAGGACAGAGGCTTCTGGAGGGGACTGAATATGAGCCTCTTGCCTACAGATTATGGGCCCTGGCATTTGGGGTACCCTTGAGGTGTTGTTACTTTGGCTTCGGGTCCTTGTCCCCCAGGACACACAGACTCTGGGGACCCTATATTTGCCATATTAGCAATAGTGACTGAGTCATACTGTTGGGACTCATACTGTGAGGAGATGCTCATATCAACTCCACTCACCTGTCTGATGTCTGCTATAATGTGTTTAATGTAAATGAGTCTAGTCTGGCTTATCACAGGTTCTAAGGGTATTCCACACATTGTTGTTTGTTCTAATTAACCCTATGTTGATGTTTATGGTAATGTGTTTTAAATAGTCAATGAGCTAGGAGACGTAGTCACCTAGTCTGGGTAAATGATTTAGTAAACTAGCTCATGTTAATTAGGTCACAGTTGTATTGTTAGAGTGATATGAGCAGGAGGGGGGAACCTCCTCTAACGGCATATAAAGTCTTGTAATTTTGATTCTAAATAAACAGTCCATGTTAGCAGTGAAACAAGTGTTGCCTTGTTTTGTGCTTATGAGCGGTTGGAATATCTGATATCTGTATCCAGACTGGGAGGAAGTGGTATATGACGGAAGCACTCAAGCGGAGTGTAGGACGTTCCGTTACAGGTTAGAAGAAACCTTCCACTGCCTTATGAGCTTCACCACCGAGATACCTCTTCAAGTACAGCATTTTTTCGCACACAGGGAGTAGTTTTTGATCAATCAGCGCCATAAAGGATATCTTCCAATCTATGAAATTTAAAGGATTACCTGTAAATACAGTTGGTTCAGGTATAGGGAGATGGTTGGAGATGAACAGACTTGCAAGTCCTGGAATTAGGCTACTTTCCTCTTGTGGTCTTGACACCTCAAGTGGTGTATTTGAAGATTGAAATGGCACAGCTTTCGGATTCAATAAGGTTTGTGGTTCATTTTTTTTGTAAAGGTTTTGTACCTTGTAGTCTGCCTCCTGTTCACAATATTAAAAACTATCATAGGCGTTGTAAGCTTTCACTCTTGCTGCAGCTACCTTGACTTCATTTTCTGCTTGTAGCTGTTGCAGTCTTGTCTTTTCCTCATCCTAACTTAAGTTTAATTTCTGCCTCTATTTTGCTCAGCTTAGCTTGTTGCTCACGGACCTGTTGCGTCGCCTTTGCCTGTTCTATCTTGGCTGCAAGGTCGGCTTCTGCGTCTGCGTTTTTGCTAGAAGATCTGGAAGTGGCTCTCAAGCTAGAGCTAGAGTCTGGTAATGATTCTGAGAGGGCAGTTTCTGTTTCTGTGTTTCCAAAGACTGACTCGTACTCTTCTTTATTAAGTATTATCCTCACTCTTTCCTTCTCAAGTTGATCATTAAAGATTTCCTCTACATTCTCTAGTCGTTTGCTGTGAGGTTGCAGATTTCAGCTGTTAACGTGGTGCATGCATCCATTCTTTTAACAACGTATGAGGTAGTCGAATGAATATGGCAAATGGACTCATACTGTTGGTGTACTAACGCTTCTTTGGCTTAAATCGGCTTCATTCTTGTATCAAGGTCTTCGGGTAGGCAGAAGTTCTTTAATTTTGTCCTAATTTCATTTGCTAGCTCTTTCCAAGAGTTGTACGCCCTGTTGAATGCCATTTCATTTTTCTTAACATTTTCTTTGTGCATTTCTTGCCCCTTTTCTGTTAAGCTTCGCTGTCTGGAGCTGGACTGCACTTGTTGTGACTCGGTGGGTTTGTCTGTTTATTTAGTAGGTGACAACATTTTGTTCTAGTGTGCCCTTTGCCTTTCAAGTGTGTGTGTGCCTAAAACCTAATTTGAATGAGAGTTGGCTCAAACTTGCTACCAACGGGCTATAAAAGAAAATAGGCATTTACACATGTAATTTATAAAGATTAGCAAACAATGTATACCATACGACAAAATGTTGTTAAAGCGGAGTTCCACCCAAAACTGGAACTTCCGCTCATCGGATTCCTCCCCCCTCTGGTGTCACAATTGGCACGTTTCAGCGGGGAGGGGGGTGCAGATACCTGTCTAAGACAGGTATCTGCACCCACTTCCGGGAATAGACTCCCGTGGGAGTCACGCCCCCTCCTGCACTCCCCCGCTGTCTCCTGGGAAAGACACAGGTCCCAGGAGATAGCGGGGACCATTGAGAAAGCGCAGCGCGACTTGCACATGCGCAGTAGGGAATCGGGAAGTGAAGTCGCAATGCTTCACTTCCTGATTCCCTCACTGAGAATGGCGGCGGCAGCACCCGAGGATCGAGGGACGGTTCGGTCTCGGGTGCTGACATCGCTGGACCCCGGGACAGGTAAGTGACCCTAATTTAAAAGTCAGCAGCTGCAGTATTTGCAGCTGCTGACATCTAAAAAAAAATTTTGCGCCGGACTCCCACTTTAAGCGATTATACTGCTGATAATTTTTAACCATAGAATTTACCCTTTCCGTAATTAAAAACAGTTTAGTGGATTAGAAACTTAGGAGATATCGTTGTTTACAATTTGACATTAGGCCTTTAAACACTAGGCACTCATATGACGAATATAATAACTTAATCATTGCTTTAGTAAAATATTAATTATTTGGTTCGTATACTAATTAAAGGCGATTTCCAGACTGCGTATAAAGCAGCCAGCTATATTTAAATGTCCACAGGACGCATTTACTTTTTGGCCTATTCTCTGTTGCTAAGATGGCGTCCGCACGTGTATTTGTGAGGTGTTGGTAAGCCTTTACTCACAACTTGATGAAGACAGCGACGCAGCTGGTAATGACAGAGATGCGGCGTCTCCACCGCAGCGACAAGTTTTCACTGTAGCGGCCCCATTGGCTTTGAGTAAATAAGGAGTGGAGAGCTTCTGATGGGTGCAGTACTTTTATTCTTTTGCCTCAAAGGTGTGCAGTAGGGTTGAACACCTTAATCTTTTTTAACCTCTTAAACACCTTAAAGCAGAGTTCCGCTTAAAAAAAAAAAAAATTAAAAGTCAGCAGCTACAAATACTGCAGCTGCTGACTTTTAATAATCAGGCACTTACCTGTCCCAGGTGCGGGTATGCGGGGGAACGAAGCCCCGCTTTTCTCCTCCGCCTCTCTGCGGTGCCCGCATAGTCACTGTGGGCGCCCGGCTGTGGCTTCACAGCCGGGCATGCACTGCGCATGCTCGAGCCGCGCAGCACGCAGTGACTGGCCAGACAATCATCGGGGACCTGTGACATGTCCCAGATGATTGCCGAGAGGTAGGGGGGGAGAGGTGATCTTCCTTCTGGTGCTGCGGTGCTCCGGGAGGAAGTGGGGGCTGGAACCCTCTAAAAAGAGGGTATCCCCTCCCCCCCCCCCCGAAAAATAATGACATGCCAAAAGTGGCATGTCAGGGGGTCACCTTCCCTTAAAGCGCAAGTTCCATTTTTGGGTGGAACTCCGTTTAAGCACTGTGAAAACTATAAAATGACATACAATACATTAGTTTACAGAGATCACCAAAAAGGGGGTTACAACAGAATTACAAATGTGTAGTTCTGTTATCTACACACGTTATCTAAATTAACATTAAACATCTAAGAAAACATGACTATATGTTCAAAGATTTGGGCTGTCTACAGCATATCTTTTAACTAACAGCATGGACTCAATTTATACTTAAAAACATATATACTCTTATAGACAATCCACCTTTACTGCATACCTAGCTCCGCTTGCCAAGGGGTGCAACTTTAAACTTTAGAAAACTTCAATAAACAATCGCTTTCCCACAAGGTACTGTTGGCTTGCTTGCCTCTGAATGCTAAATCAATGGGAACTCCCTTTCTCCAAAACTAGAGGAAGGACGAAGTGTCTGATGATTAAAACATTCCCCAGGGAAACAAGAGGAAGGCATAAAGGTTCCACCTGTCAGTCAGTGCTGACTGGCCATTCCTGACACTAATAAGACAGTTAGGCTATGTTTCCACTAGTGCGTTCCCAAAGTCGCGCGCTTTACACTGCGATTTTGCGATGCGATTTGTGGTGTGCGACTTGGATGTTCTGCGATTTAGTCATAGTGATGTAATTCCTTATCCTGCTTATTTATTTCCCCTTCCTCTTTCGTTGTCACGTGTTGTATGTTTGTTAGCAAGCATGTTGGCTATGCAATATGTTGGGTCAGCAGTCATTTTGGCTGCTGTAGCAGCATTTATAGATAAAGAAGAGGAGGATAACCGGAGGAGGAGAAGGCATAGGTTTTGGACACATCCCATCATCGCCCAAAGGGAAGTGAGAGGCCAGTTTGGGGTCCTTTACAATGACCTCCGGGCTCATGAAGACAAATTCTTCAATTACACAAGGATGTCAATTAGAAGGTGAGAACATTTTTTGATGTCAACTTGCAAATGCTGCCAGATATATTTATGAAAATGTGTATATGCCTGGTCAGTATGACTCTTTTTATTATTTTTAGATTTGAATAGCTAGAAGCGTTAACTATAATCTGATCAAATTGTTAGAAAAATGGAACTCCATTTGTAAATGTTTGATTTTTACATGGTCAGTGTAGATAATACCCATATTTTGTCTCTTTACAGTTTTGATGAATTGTTGGCTTTGCTCTCTAGTTATCTAGAGCGACAAAACACAAGTTTCAGAAGGAGTATTCCAGCTGTTGAAAGACTCATAATAACATTGAGGTAACTTTTCATACCTACTGTTTCTTCTTCTTAACTTCTATGTGGCATTTGGAGATCCACATCATTCTTTCATCATCTTTACATGAAGTCCAAAAATAAATACTAGCATGTAATTGTGCGTAAGCTTGTTTTTACAATCTTAACTCTGCCTCTACATCACCAGTGTCTTTCTCCTGCTCCTCTTCTTCATTCTTCACTTCCTCAGGCACCTCCTTCCTAGCTCTTTTTTTTTTGTTTATTGAAGTAGCTTAGTGTAAATATGTATCATTATCATAAAATGTATGTACTTTTCCATTTTAGGTACCTGGCAACTGGACATTCCTTTTCAAGTTTGCATTATGAGTTTTTGGTTGGCAAAACTACTGTCAGCAATATTGTCCACGATACCTGCCGAGACATCTGGAATGTCCTTAGGGATTTGGTCCTGAAGAAGCCCACTTGCGAAGATTGGTGCAAGAAAGCGGAACTTTTCTGGGATCGTTGCAATTTCCCAAATTGTCTAGGGGCAATTGACGGAAAACATATGAGGGTAGTGATGCCCATTGGCAGTGGAACAAAATACTTTAATTACAAAAAATATTTTTCTTTTGTATTACTAGCAGTGGCTGATGCCAATTATTGTTTTAGCTATATAGACATTGGATCATATGGCAGCAGCTCAGACTCCAGTATTTTCCAAAGATCATCCTTTGGAAGAATGTTGCGGGAAAATGGTCTGGACCTGCCACAGGACTGTCCGTTGCCAGGAACAAATGGGCCGCCAATGCCATTTGTGTTTGTTGGGGATGAGGCCTTTGCTCTCAGTGAGCATCTCTTAAGGCCTTATTCCAATAGGTGTCTGAGTGAAGAGAAGCGAATCTTCAATTACCGGTTAACGAGGGCAAGATGAGTGGTAGAATGTTCTTTTGGCATTTTAGCCAACAAGTGGCGTTTGCCACATACACCGATTAATTTAAAACTGGAGAATGCAATATCTGCAGTAAAAGCAGCATGTGTGCTTCATAATTTTGTTAGAATTCTTGATGGCTATCTTTTTGAAGATTCCCTCATGCACGATCTGGAAGGTGCACAATGGAGTGCCAGTAGGGGCACCACCAATGGTGCCAGTGTGCGTGAGGGATTCTCATCTTATTTTATGTCTGCTGCTGGTTCTGTCCCCTGGCAGCAGGATGCCATAGCATAATGTATGTCATGCATTTTCTTGGAATATTATTTAGATGTATGTTATGTTTCATTGCATCCAAATGCAGAATAACATGTCTTTACCTCAAATTCGAAAAAAGGATAAGCAGAAAATGCACAATGTAACCAAAATAATTTTTATTTTCTTGATTTTTGTGCAGGAAAGCACACAAAAGTTTTTAGTTATGTGTTTTGGTGAACTACACCATTTTTTTTACTTTTTAACAAGCACAACAAATATTAAAATAATAAAATATTTCACTCTGAAAAACACCAAAATAAAAGTCATAAAAAAAATATATATAATCTGAATCTTTTTTACAAGACAACTCTTTTTGCAAGAAGGCAAAAATAAAGAAATACGTTCCATGAACTCAAAAATTCAACAGTTGTTGTTTTGGCCTCCTCAACCAACCAAAAAATATAGAACAAGTCTTAAACCCACATCAAAAATAATAGTAAATTACAATTGCTCGTATGTTTTGTTTTCAGTGGTCCCGGAAACTGAACTATTGGTTGGTCCAGGGAAATCCACTGATGGACCAGGGTAATATTTCCTTTCCAGAAAAGGCAGACATGACTGGGTGTAGGCTGCCTAAGTTGGTGAGTGGTTGGGGGGCCAAGGGTAGAGGTAGTGGGGGCAGGAATTGGATGCAACATGCGTGGCCTTGAGGGATTCAGCATATTACCATACTGGTCACAGTTTGGACGGTTTATTGGTGGAGCATACTGTGTACTTGGAAAGTGAGTGTATTGTTGATAAGGGGTTGATGATACATGCTGAGGATGTTGTTGGCCCCTCACCCACAAATGATTGAGCAGTTGACATTAAAGCCATCCTGAGTGCATATTTTTTCTCAGGGGGTACCTGTTTACATATGCCTAAAATTACAGTGAGAAATGCTGTGTCTTCACACTGGTTTTCAGCCATTTTAGTGGACATCTGACTGACTACATCTAAAATTTTATGCATGGGTTTCACAGGCCGGGCACTGCCCCTTGAAGACCTTCGCAAAGGCCTAGAGACATTGCTAGGTCCTGGTTCTGTATCCTCCTCATTCATTGAGTTTGATGTTGACCTTGATTCATCTACGAACAGTTCCTTGTCAACATTGTCTTGGAATTGTTCTTGCTCCTCCTCCTCCGCAGCTTCCTCTGCCTCATCTTCTGCTGCCAAACCCTGTGTGCTGTCTTCCCAGCTTGCTTGGGTTCTGAAATACAAATCACATATTTTTTAAGTAAGCATTACTATTTGATATGTACAATTCGTAACATATGCCTGCTGATAACTTACTCTCGCATTTCCAACACTGGTTTCAAAAAATCAAGATCCCCGGCATGGGCATATGGGGCTAATCTTTTTGAGCCGGAACCACTCCTTCCTTCTTTTAATTTGCGTAAGTACCGGTTGTAGCAGTCTTTGAGACTTCTCCATCGAGTTTGTAAGGAGTGCACTACAAAATATAAAGCAAATAATAAATTTAAAAAGAAACACTTTAGTAACTGCCTATAGGTCATTCATTTGCTAGGCTGCATAATTGATATGGATGGTGTTAAAACAACCGCTAAATATATTACACATGACACCTACATAATTTGACATGTGCTGGAGGATGTTGACAGGGCCATCTTTAATATTATTTAATATTATTTGGACCCTGGTCAAATATTATTTGCTGGCCCACACACACAGATTTACTTTCCTGCAGCCACAGGTTACAGGAAAGTAACTATATAAATTCCACCATCAACACAGATAGTGTTGACAGGGGATTCCCTCCTGCCAAACCATTGTGATCTCCTGGCAGGAGAAGCGGTCCCCACCAAGAAAACACAGTGCACATTGTTAACACACACTCATTGGTTACAGAAAGTGCTAAGCAGCATATATCAACCACTTACTTTTTGAAGAACGTTCTGTGGCTGATAAAGAGTCCCAGGTCTCATAATATATGCGAGCCACTTCCAACCATGCTCTCTCCTTCTTTGCATGATCTTTGTAACCTGGATCTCTGAGGTCATATATTGACGGACGTTGTCTGACAAGCCGAATAATTTCCTCATTGTCATGCACTTGTCGCTTATTTTTTCTAGCCCTAGGCATGCTTCCTGCTGTCTTCCACACTCACATACATCAATATAGGAAGTGATGTATTTGTGAGGAGCAGAGATCATGTGCTTCCGTAGACTTCCGTGGAAGTCGCAACAAAGTCGCGGTGTCAGACACGTACATACGACTTCATTGCGACTTAATACCTTTCTATGGAGAACAAGTCGCACCGAAGACGGAATAAAGTAGTGCAAGAACCTTTTTTCGAGTCGCTGCGACTTGAGTCGCACCAATTAGAACGGGGACCATTGAAATACATGGGTTTTGACTTGTCATGCGACTTGACATGTGTCAAGTCGCAAAATAAGTCGCACTAGTGGAAACAGAGCCTTAGTGAACTTTGGCCAACCAAACTGATGGCCCAGGTAGCTCAGGCCCCCACCCAGATGTATCATGCTTTAATGCGAGTGATGGAGACCCAAGCAAAGGTTCAAGAACAAGGGGAGCCAAAACTTTCACAAGGGCAAGGAAAGAGATGTTACGGGTGTAGAGAAGGTGGACACTTTCGAGCTGAGTGTACCAAGACTAGCATCAGCCCTCAATTACTCACAGAAGTTCTGAAAGCCTTACAGAAGTTACTCTTCCCAAAGACGGTGGGAAACTGCAGGGGACCTCAGTGAAGGAGCTAATTGAGAGTCCCGGAGGAAAACTGCGCTCCAAGGTCAAGAAAAGATCTAAGAAGAAAAAGGGACACATGTCACCTGTTGTCCCTTCCCCTTCCTTACCAAGGAAAACAAAAGAAACAAAACCCTCAGGGAAAAGGAAAGATGGGGGCAAGAAATCAATGCATACCTTACTGAGCGAGTAGTTAGACCAACTCCATTGCTTTCAAAAAGGTTGATTAGAGCACAAGCTATAGAGTCACCCGCTGGGAACCTGCCAAAGACCTAGTGGGGCCATCCCCTTTAGTCTTGATACAAGTAGAGGGCATCTACACTCAAGCCCTACTAGATACTGGATCCCAGGTTACACTGCTGTACTGAGAATTTTATCACAAGTACCTGAAGCATATCCCTTTGTGCAAACTGGAGAAGTTAGAGATTTCAGGCATAGGGACCCAGAAGTGCCCATACGATGGATACATACCCATCAAGATAATCTTTGATACTGCCCTGGCTGGAAAACCAGAGACCTTTGACACGTTGGCTGTTGTCTGTCCCCGACCCCCTGGGGCAGGCCGAAATTCTTTGTTGATAGGCACCAACACCAATCTTGTGCGAAGGCTACTTACTCCACTGGCCCTGGAGGGTGCTCCAGTAGGGAAGATCCATTCTCAACTGCGACAAGCTTTCCAGCGAGTGTTGCAAGATAAGAAGGCCCCCGCGGAAGGGGGGGAAAGACTGTGGGGGCTGGATACTTATGAAAGCGAGTTGCAGCCGGGTGAGAGGGCCTGTCTGAAGGCCACGGTTAAACTGTTATGGGACCAGCTGGGTCCATATGTGGTGGTGGAAACTGATCCAACAGAGAAGGAGGTTGGAATCAAATTAGTCCCAGAGATCATACCCACTAGGACCTTGCTGAGAAGTGGGGGTGCGAAATCCTGTCAGTGTAAGGAATGTCACTAGTCACCCAATCAGCCTAAACCCCCGGATGGTGATTGGGAAAGTGAGTGCTGCCACCCCAGTGACGGGGGATGAACTAGTCCAGAATGGAGATGGAAAAGAGACTACCGTCCACTGCCCATATCTGCCCTTCGGCTGGGAGGAGAGGATTAAGGCCCAAATGTTCTCCTAGAATGACTTTGATGTGGGCTGTGCCAGGAGTGCTCAACATCGAATTTGGCTAACTGAAGATAAGCCTTTCCATGAAAGAGCCAGGCAAATTCCTTTGTGTGATCTGGAGGATCTTCGAGAACAGCTGGCTGAGTTGAAGAGGTCAGGAGTCATTAAGGAATCCAGGAACCCTTATCCTTCCCCAATTGTGGTAGCAAGAAAAAATAATGGGTCCCTTCGGATGTGTATTGACTACCAAACCTTGAACTGAAGATCAGTACACAACCCCTCACATAGAAGAGGCCTTGCAATGCTTATCAGGGGCTAAATGGTTCAGTGTGCTGGATCTAAAGAGTGGATACTACCAAATACCCATGCATCCGGATGACCGCCTTCATCAGTCCTCTAGGGTTTTTCGAGTTTGACCGAATGCCACAAGGACTAACAGGGGCCCCTGCCACTTTCCAGAGACTGATGGAGAAAACTGTGGGTGATATAAACTTGGTAGAAGTGCTAGTGTGTCTTGATGATATCATCGTGTTCAGCAGAACTTTGGAGGAGCATAAAGCTCGGTTGGAGAAAGTTTTACAAAAATTAGATACAGAGGGGCTAAAGCTGTCGTTAGAGAAGTGTCAGTTCTACCAGACTTCAGTCATGCATCTGGGGCATGTAGTGTCAGTTGAGGGAATAGCTACGGACCCTCAGAAGTTGGAAGCTGTTACTTTCTGGCCTCGTTCAAACACCGTCACGGTCGTTGAGGTCGTTTTTGGGCTTCTGCTCCTACTATAGAAGATTTGTGAAGAGCTTCTCACAGATTGCCTGGCCGCTGAACGAGCTTTTACAGAAACAAATGGAGGGAGATCAGCAAAAAGTTCAGAAGGGAGGCCCTAGGAAGCCCCATGAATCCATTCAAGAGCAATGGACGGCGAGATGCGAAAGAGCTTTTAAACGACTGAAGGGGAGCCTTGTTGAAGCACCAGTGTTGGCCTATACTGACCCATCTAAACCTTATGAATTGCATGTGGATGCCAGCAGAGATGGCCTTGGAGGAGTGTTGTACCAGGAGTCAGAGGGGAGACTCCGCCCGGTTGCAGTCTCACACCACCTGAAAAGAACTATCCTGTACACAAATTGGAGTTCTTGGCCCTTGAAGTGGGCTGAGGTAGATATGCTACATGATTATCTGTACGGGGATATCTTTGTGGTAAAGACTGATAATAACCCCTTGACTTGCCTACTGTCCACGGCTAAGCTGGATGCCACTGGATATCGGTGGTTGGCCACTCTGAATTCCGGTTCAGTTTGAAATACCGACCAGTAGTGGGAAATCAAGACACTGACGCTCTTTCCCCAATGCTGGCCAGAAGAGTTGGGTCCATCTACCCCTGGAAGGAGTATGGGTTGTGTGTCAAGGGAAGAGCATAAACACAGAGGGGCCATAGGGGCCGAAGCTGTGAGAGTCACCCCTGCGGGAGTACCCAGATATTACTGCGATTTGACCCAAGTGCGCAGCCAAGAATTGACTCAGTTGACAAAAGAGGACATGAGAAGGGACCAATGTGAAGATCCTTTGGGGAGTCTTATGGAGAAATCATTATCCGCTCAGGACCCTCAGATACTGTTGAGTAGTGCCATAGAGGGAGCAAAACTAGTCCATAGAGAGTGGAAACAAATGCGGTTGGAAGATGGAGTCATATACTGGAGAGGTCCATCTGATGAACCAGGGGGTGTTAATCAACTGTTCCTCCCTGAGAAACACCGACTAATAGTGTTGACCACTCTTCATGATGATCATGGTCAGATAAAACCTTCAAGATAGTCAGAGATCGATTTTATCGGCCGTCCATGGGAGCTGAGGTGGAAAGCTACTGTCGTTCTTGCATCAGTTGCATTCAGAGAAAGACTTTACCAGGAAGGGCAGCCCCAATGGGCCAGCTTCAAAGTCAGGGACCAATGGAGTTGGTGTGTATTGATTTCTTGTGCTTGGAACCTGACTTGAGTGGACGGTGTAATTTCCTGATTGTGATAGATCATTTTACCCCTCATGCTCAGGCTTTCCCCACTAGGGACCAACAAGCCAGTACTGTAGCAAAAACTCTAGTGGAGAAATTCTTCGTTCATTGCGGGCTGCCACAGTGCCTACATTTGGATCAAGGTAGGGATTTTAAGAGAAAGCTGATCAGAAGATTGTGTGAACTTTTAAGTATAAAGAAATGCAAGACTACTACTTACCACCCTCAAGGAGATCCACAACCTGAGCGCTTTAACTGTACCCTACTGAACATGTTGGGAACCCTTCCTTTGGAGAAGAAACAGCATTGGGGAGACCATATAGCTGCAGTGGTTCATGCTTATAATAGCACTTTGAATGCTTCTACTGGATACTCCCCTACAGATTAATGTTCGGAAGAGAAGCTTGTTTACCAGTGGACCTGGCCTTTAGATCACACCTTTTAGGCTTCCTACCGGGGGTATGTTGACAGACTTCGGAAGTTAAAAGTGGCCTATGAGAAAGCCAAGGAAGCCTCTACCATCAGAGAATAGAGCAACAAGAAAAACTTTATCTCCAGGTTGTAGATCCTGAACCCTCACTCTAAGATCAGAGTGTTGTTGCGCAATCTAGGGGTGCCTGGGAAATATAAGCTGGCTGATCGATGGCACTCTCAACCCTACATTGTCTGTAAACGATTACCTGGGCTCCCTGTGTACCACATTCGGCCTGAAGGGAAGACCGGCCCTCTGAAGACTTGGCATCAAAACCACTTGCTGCCTATATCTGAGGCTGCCCAAGTACCCCCATCCTCTGACCTAGAGACCTATCAGTCTCCTATGCTGAGGCCTAGGGCTGGAAAACCCTGCCCACCCATGCCACCTGAAGAGGAAAGCAATGACGAAGAATTAACGAAGAATAAACTCTTGATTGGTTGTAGGTCTCTCCTTTGGAAGACAATCCCATCACTCCCAGGACTGGGGAGGAAGACAGTCAGGGGACACCCTTTAGGAGGGAGACACGTCTCCCCTTGCCGGAAATTATAAAAAAACACATCTTCACTCACTAAGCCGAGACGAGAAAGTCAAGATGGAATCCAATGAAGCATCTAATGTGTTGGAGACTCCCACTCCTTCTACTAATGAAGCAGAGAGACTGTTCCTGAACCAGAACTTGAACCAGAGCCTGATTCAGAACTTGAGCGTGAATCCGAATGTAGTTTCTGGGGAACAGATAGGGGACCGGAGCCACTGGAAAGTATCTACTCCAGGTTGAGACAGATAATATGCCCTCCAAAAAGACTGACGTACGATACCTTTGGAAAAAACTCTGACGAACTTATCCCTACAGCTCAATGCTCTAGTCAAGCACTTGCCTCCTTTATTGAACCTTTAGTAAAGGATGACCTTGATCCACCTCCTGACACTACTGGGTGGGACACTAACTTGTTCTTGGCCTGTCACACAATTAATATGACTTTGCCTGATAATGTATATAATTTACTGTTAGAAGATCCTTCTTTGGATCAGTTGTTGGTTGTTACAACCTCTGGTTTGTCATATGATTAACCATTTACTTCCTTATGACACAGTAAGGTGATTCCACAGGTTGTGTTCTGTCTTCGGGGACCAAAGACTTTCAAGTGGAGGGAGGATGTAGCAATGTGCACTACAAATTGCACAGTACAGCGATTCCTGATCATCTCCATGTATTGTATTGTCCCTCTAGTGCCCAGCACCACTAATTGTGCGTCAAATCAAAAGGATTGTGGGATTGGTAGTTCCTCAGAATGGCAATTGCCTCGCATGCATATACACCTGGACTACATATCCCAGGGATCTTTGCTACCATCCACGAGATTGCTGGGAAGAGCTATAAAAGTTGCCAGAGACCCACCCCATGCTCTCTTCCTCCCAGGCCTTGTATGTGACGGACCTCTCCGTACAAGGAGAGTGGGGTCGTGGCCTACCACGCAGTGTACAACATCCCAACCCAGCCAAGAAGGGCCTAGCACTGCTTACTGTTCATCAGACATCTATCCAGCACCACCTCGGCAGTCCGACAACCGGCGCTTCGTATCAGACCATTGTCGCAAGTGATCCGCTGCAAGAGTGCTTCTCCAGGAGCCGCTGTCCAGAAGGCATTGTATCAGCCTAGTTGTTGGTAAGAGGGTGATTGCCCACCTTTACAAACCTTCCTTTGTTGCTCTATTGGAACACTTTGTACAGACAGCTTTACCCTAGGGAAACACTTTACTGCACTTCTATTTGAACACTGTACATAGACACCTATAGCATCAATCATTCCAAGGAATATTGTTACTTTGTTACTACACCTTATTGAATACAGTTAATCAGCTCCGACTGCCAGCGAAGACCATCAGGCCTGCAACTGGGATATTGCTGTCATTAGTGCTTAAAGGGCCCTCACACCCACCCCAGCATTATTCCATCCATCATTCATCCTCCAAGTCTCAGTCCAACTATATTCTTTCTGCCAAATATTGAGGCTAGGGTTGTCCCGATACCGATACTAGTATCGGTATCGGCACCGATACCGAGCATTTGCCCAAGTACTTGTACTCGGGCAAATGCTCCCGATGCTTCCCCCGATACCTAGAGGACAGCTGTGATCGGCGCGTGGGGGAGTTACAAGATTCTCCCCCAGCGGCTTTCACCAGCTTTAGTGACATACAGCGGTGATCGCTCACAGCTGACTGTCACTGCATCCTCCTCCATGCCCCCTCCTTTCCTCTGTGCCTCTCCGCTGTCCCCTCCGTTCTGCTCTCCTTATCTGTCCCCTCTGTTCTGCTCTCCTTATCTCTCCCCTGCATTCCTCTCTCCTTATCTGTCCCCTCCGTTCTCCCCCTCCGTTCCTCTGACCCCCTCCTCCTTCCTTTGTGTATGGAGAGAGTCAGCTGACTCTGTCCATTCACATAACTGAAACATTGTAATCTCCTGTGATTACGATGTGTCAGTTTATGAATGGAGAGAAGCTGCTGTCTTCTCTCCATTGATTCTCAGTGCAGCTGACGCTGCAGAGAAAGGGACTGGGGAATCTCTATCCCCTGTCTCTTTCTCTGTCTCAAGGGGGAGATATCAGAGGTCTGTTAAGACCCCTGATATCTCACCAAAGCCCCCCAAAAGGGCTGATTAAAAAAAACAAAAAAAACAAAGAATAAAAAAATATTATTGGAAAAAATAAAAATTGTAAAAAAAAAAAAAAAAAAAAAAAAAACAACACACACACATACAACGTTCACCCCCCCCCCCCCCCCCCAAAAAATAGCAAAAAAAAAAACAGTCACATGACATTAAAAAAAAGTATCGGTAATCGGTATCGGCGAGTACTTGAAAAAAAGTATCGATACTTGTACTCGGTCCTAAAAAAGTGGTATCGGGACAACCCTAATTGAGGCCCAGCCAAAAGTTCAGACTCTTCTACACATAGACCTACACATAGATCTCTGAAGGTTCCTAGTCCAAATATTTCACCACTCCAGCATCCGAGTGTTGCTCTCACAGTAATAACAACCCAGATCATATTCCTCTTGTTCCCGCCACTACTGAACCACCGTCACTCCAGCTCCATAGTACTCATCACACCCCCACATTATATTACAGACATCCTAATACTTCTGATAATATAGTGTATGTTCATGTCGCTTATAACAGACTGATCATTTTCACAAATAAATAATATAAAAGACCTGTACTTTCACTTCTAGAAACAATTGTCCTTATGAACTTAGTGAAGTTGATTGTTCCTATACTATTTATAAAAGACACAACAAAGAAGAGCTGGTTTTGGAAAGTACGCTGAGATTGTGGATAATATTTTGGCAAATTGTCACATTTTTAAAGTGGGGTTATGGCAGGAGAATTAGAGGGTTTGGGCCAACATTCTAGTGGTGAATGTTGTTTGCACTATCAACATTTATCCAGACTTCAGACATAAAAAGAAAATGGACATGTCTATGTAATATGAACCAAAAAAAGTACTGCAAGTAAAATAGAGACTTAAGTGGCTGCCCACTGACTTCAATACTTTAACCTCTTCCGGATCGCCCACTGTAAATATACATCATTACATTGATGTTATATACCGTTGTTATGGCAGCAGCTAGCTGCTATAACCCCGGTATTTTTTTATACAGTGGGCGATTCGGCAACTGATAAAATGGTCTGGGCAGCGGATTCGCCACGGATCGCTTATATAGGCAGTGAGAGATGTGCCCCTCCTCCCGCCGCTTCCCGTCATTTCCCCACTTACCGGAGCCATCCGTAAAGGGGGAAACGATCCGATCCCCTGGAGCGATGGGCAGGAAGTCGAGTGAGGGCAAGATGGCCCCCACTCGATTCTATGCCCTTGGAGGACCAGAGCGACGTCACTCCTGCTTAACATCATTAAAGGGCCATTTTTTTTTCAGTAAATGTAAAATGACAGTTTTTTTTATATATTTTTTTTTTTTTGCTTTTATGTGTAAAAGATCTCGCAATAAAGAGGACCTGTCATGCTTATTTCTATTACAAAGGATGTTTGCATTCCGTGTAATAGTAATCAAAAACAAATGAACTAAGGGGACAGTGTAAAAAATAAAAAATAAAGAGTGAAATAAATAAGATTTTTTTTTTTTTTTTTTTTTTAAAGCGCCTCGTCCCTCCGAACTCGTGCTCAGAAGCAAACGTATACATAAGTGGCACCCGCATATGTAAACGATGTTCAAACCCCACATGTGAGGTATCGCCGTGATCGTTAGAGCGAGATCAATAATTATAGCACTAGATCTCCTCTGTATCTCTAAGCAGGTAACCTGTAAAAAAATGTTAAAGCATTGCCTATGGAGATTTTTAAGTACCGTTGTTTTTTCGCAATTCCACGAGCGTGCGCAATTTTGAAGCATGGCATGTTAGGTATCTATTTACTCGGTGTAACATCGTCTTTCACATTATACATATTTTTTTTAATTCAATAAATTTTATTTACTGCCAAAAAAGTTGCATTTGAAAGACCCATGCGCAAATACTGTGTGACATAAAATATTGTGAAGGGCGCCATATTATTCTCTAGGGTCTCTGTTAAACATATATATATAATCTTTAGGGGTTCTAAGTAATTTTCTATTAAAGTTGCCTATTAAAGTCAACGTTTTATTTTTGTATTTAAGTCATATTGATGAGATTATGAACATTAATTTGATCTCCTAAAGCAAACCTATACCTTCACTCCAGAATTTATTTTCACCCCAAAGTAAAGTTGACAGAAGCTCACAAATACCTCTCTCCTGCAATCCTTATAATTCTTCTGCTCTCTGGCGCCAGTCACATGGTCAGTGCCCAGGCATGGAACACGTGGTCTCAGCAGTAGTGGTTTGTGGAAAGCCCAGATCACACCCCTGATGTAAAAGGATTCTATTGCTAAAAAGTTTTTTAAAAAGCTGCCCTCACTAAAAGAGCTATGCAAAAAGAAAATTTGAGAATGGCTCAGGTTGGAAAACAGCTAAAACTATCATATTATAGGCATGAATGTTTTGGTAGATTTTTATTTTTTAAAGACATAAAGACCTATATAAACTCAAAGTTCATAAGTGTGTATAAAGAAATTTGTGGCAGCTCCTCAGAAAGAGTGAAGTGGTCTCTGTATTATAAACGGGAACAGCAGAGGGCGCCAGCTAATATACTGCATTTAGCTTGTGCCCTCTGCTGTTCCTTTTACTAAGAGAGCTATGGCCTCTTGCAGAAGCTTCTCATTTGACACTTTCAGGTTTATCAGATGCTTGGTCCTCTACTATGAGTTGTGATTTCTCCCATTGATCCCTACTTCATTATTGTGTCTTGTAGTGTAAAGTCAGCAGATTGAAACACAGCAAGCTGTAGGGAACACGAACATCTAACGCACCCAGAATTTCGTCAGATGTAAAGAGTCTGTTGGTAGCCAAAACTTTCAAAGACAGCAAAGTAGGGATTTGTAGCCCCCTGGAGGGTAAATAATAAGTCTTCTTTTGCTCCCACGAGAGATTAGTAAGTATATTGCAAGATAGACAAAGGGGGGTTATTTACTAAAGGCAAATCCACTTTGCACTGCAAGTGCAGTCGCTGTAGATCTGAGGGAGACATGCAAGGAAAATAAAAAACAGCATTTTAGCTTGCACATGATTGGATGATAAAATCAGCAGAGCTTCCCTTCGTTTCAGATCTTCCCCTCAGATCTACAGTAACTGCACTTCCAAGTGCACTTTTAGTGCAAAGTCGATTTGCCTTTAGTAAATCAACCCCAATGACATTTTAATGACGTGTGGAAACCATGGATTGAATTTATCATGAAAAATAAAACCAAAGAATTTCCAAGCTTAAAGCGGAGTTCCACACAAAAATGGAACTACCGCTTTTCGGAACCCTCCCCCCCCTCCGGTGTCACATTTGGCACCTTTCAGGGGGGAGGGGGTGCAGATACCTGTCTAAGACAGGTATTTGGGAGTCTTTGCCTCTTCCCGTCCCTCCGCGCTGTCTCCTGGGAACACACAGCTCCCAGGAGAGAGCGGGGACCACTTACGATGCGCAGCGCGACTCACGCATGCGCAGTAGGGAACCGGGAAGTAAAGCCGCAACGCTTCACTTCCTGATTCCCTCACCTAGGATGGCGGCGGCAGCTGCCGAGAACCGAGCGGGACAGGTAAGTGGCCATGTATTAAAAGTCAGCAGCTGCAGTATTTGTAGCTGCTGGCTTTTAATATTTATTTTTTTTGGCGGTGTGGGTGGACCCCCGCTTTAACTTACCAACCAGCCTGCGACCAACCGAATTAACCTGCCTAACAGTATGCGTTAAATACAGGGGTTTAGTTGCACACATTTGCAAATACATGCATAAGCTGCAGGCCACAGCAAGGCACCCTGTATCCTGCAGACCCTAACTCTAACTTTGAAGAGTCTCCACAGTGGGAGCACATGTATTCTAATGGATAGATGAAGGGCAGATGACTGGAGGGAGCCCAACCCTCCTTAAAGGCGCAGGAGCACCCAGCACATTGTACAATGGCAGCAAAGGTGTCAGCGCGTTGCCTAACCAATATGTCACTAATTCTTGACTTGTATAACATTACTGCTAGTTAGCATCTACTGTATTTCAGGGTAAGGGCGAGACACTGCATATGCTCTATCTTCTTTATCGTTCGTTCTCAGAATAAGTGTTTTATTTAGTTGTAATCATGTCTATTTGTTTGCACTTCTGTATGATATATGCAACCGGGCATGTTATCCTATATATTTCTTTATCTGATTTGTTGATTGATGGAAGTGACTACTTTCTTTTCTATTAGTACTTCCTAAAAAAACTGAAAAAAAAGACATTAAAAGTAAGTTGTTTTTTTTTTTTTTCAGGCCATTTTTTAACATATTTTTAACAATTGCCACCATTTTTAACATATTTTTTTTCAAGGGAGTCACTTTATCATGGATCTTCTGCTGCGGCTGAAACCATGTGACACTAACGATGATAACTGATACATGAAAACACTCCTTTGGTGTTGTCTTCTGTCTGAAAAAAATGTAAGTATGACTACTAGTGTGTGACATAGGTATGTCTTAAAGGGGGAGGTTTAATAAAATTGGAGCACTCAGAATCTGGTGAAGCTGTGCATGGTAACCAATCAGCTTCTAACTTCAGCTTGTTCAATTAAGCTGTGACAATAAAGCATGGAAGCTGATTGGTTACTATGCAGAGCTGCACCAGATTCTGTGTGCACCAATTTTAGTACATTTAATTAAAGTGGCATTAAATTCTTCAGCCCTGAAAGATTTTACCCCCTTCCTGACCAGAGCACTTTTTGCGATTTGGCACTGCGTCGCTTTAACTGACAATTGCGCAGTCGTACGACGCTGTACCCAAGTGAAATTGGCATCCTTTTTTTCCCCACAAATGAGCTTTCTTTTTGTGGTATTCGATCACCTCTGCGATTTTTATTTTTTACGCTATAAACAAAAAAAAGCAACAATTTTGAAAAAAACGCAATATTTTTTACTTTTTGCTATAATAAATATCCCCCAAAAATATATAAAAAAACATTTTTTTTCCTCAGTTTAGGCCGATATGTATTGTTCTACATATTTTTGGTAAAAAAACGCAATAAGCATATTATGATTGGTTTGCGCAAAAGTTATAGCGTCTACAAAATAGGGGATAGTTTATGGCATTTTTATTATCAATTTTTTTTTAATTATTATTAATGGCGGTGAGCTGCGATTTTTATCGTGACTGCAACATTATGGCGGACACATCGAACGTTTGACACTATTTTGGGACCATTGTCATTTATACAGCGATCAGTGCTATAAAAATGCACTGATTACTGTGTAAATTACACTGGCAGGGAAGGGGTTAAACAAGGGGGGGTCAAGGGGTTAAGTGTGTCCTAGGGAGTGATTCTAACTGTGGGGGGGATGGGCTACAACTCACATGACAGCGATCACTGCTCCCGATGACAGGGAGCAGTGATCTCTGTCATGTCACTAGGTAGAACGGGGAAATGACTTGTTTCTCCCCGTTCTGAGGCTCCGTGACACAATTGCTGGGAGACGGACGGACATCGAGTCCGCGGGTCCCACGGGCGCTGTACACGGCGGCACGCGCCTGCTAACTAAAAGGGACTTACAGGTACGCCCATTTGCTCACTGCTGCCATTGTGCCAACGTATATTGGTGTGCAGCGGTCGGCAAGTGGTTAAGTATGTATTCTTATTAGATGAGGTGAAGAGGTGGGGCAGTGACATGACATTATGTCCAATCAGAGGATGCTTTACATTTATTCAGAAAATTCAAAACATTCTCTGAATGGTGTCCATACCAAGCAGCTGTCCACCTGTGTTCAGAATGCAGATAGTGGAGATCATTGGCGTAGCAGTGTGTACTTCAGTGATTTCCAGCTTCCAGGGGCATTGGCCAGGTATTGGAATATATACAAACACACACAGATCCATAGCTCCGCTCCAGACTGACCCCACCTGCACATGGACAAGCCAGGTGCTGCCCATCACAGTCCTTCACTCTTCATGGAAAATAAGAAAAAAAATCAGTGTCACTCCAATTAGCTCTTCTTGCAGTATTTGTAATCAGTGTTGACTCCAACTCAAAACCAGCTTCTTTGACGCATTTCACCAACCCTGGCTTGCTTACAATGATGTGGTGAAATGCGTCAACTGCACACCAGTACTGCTACCAAACATACCCTTAGGTCTTAACAGCCCTTGGATAAAGCTTCTGCTGGCTTAGTTGGGGGCCTTTTTCGTTGGTGCACAAAAAATGGGTGCTGTTGCTTTAAGACACAGAGTCACAGTTCTCTTTGAGAAGGGATGTTGATGTGGCAATTCACTGTAAGATGGCATATTCATGGAGCACTTCACTTTATGATGGCATAATGATGGGGCAGTTCACTTTAAGACATGTGGCCTGTTTTGGGACTTGTAGTTCTACAACAGCAGGAGGACCACAGGTTGAGCACCAACGTAACTATGTAAAAAATGTCCATGGAATACATCTTTCAAAGACTACTTTTGTAATTAGTCCAAAACATTGATGTTTAAAAAAAGTAAAATTATCTAATAGAATTCATACTCACGAAATGGGAAATTTGATAAAGATATTTTGTTTTTCCTTGATTTTTTTTTTTTTTCCAGGACACAGAAAGTTGAAAGCTTTGAATTTGATTTTGTGTATTAAAAACCTTACATTTCATGTAATCTTTTTACAGCCTTTTCTGCATTTCCACTTCGTTTTGTTGAAAACTTTATTTATGCTGTTTTGTAGAGCGCCCAGCAGGCTGCCTTCCAAAGAACGTATTCATGTGACTCAGGTAACATGATAAATAAATGAGATTTTCTAGAGAATATCTGTCATAGCCAGAGCACAGATCCATTTTATCAGGGCCCGATACGGCCACCGAAGCTCCAAGTTTTTGTCATTTTATGCACACGCAGCATAAAAAAAATGGTTTCTGTAAAAGTAGCTTGTAGAAAGAAAACAGAAATTGAAAAGATATATTTAATGAAAAAGCTGTAGGATTTATGACTGAGGAAAGAGAAAAACGAACGTAGATTGTAATAAAGCTGTTTATTTTGCCTCAAGTCTCATATTTTAAGCCAAAATACACAATGTGCAATTCTGAAACTGAAGATTATGGTCGTGTTATATTACACTTCTTCCTTCATGTCAGTGTCCTGCCTATCATTATAGGGAACAGAAGCCAGGTTTGTTGGGAAATCGAGGATCTAAATGTTATTTTTTTACTGCTTATTATGTGCTTCTATGTTTTAGAAAGCCCCTTCTGTATGGAGGCATTTCAAAAAATAATTGTTTGGTTGGTTAACACATATTTACATGCAGTGGATTTCTAAACTGTATGACCCTACGGCATTGGGGTTAGTATAATATTTTGTTAAACTTTAAAGAGAAACTCCAGTCTATATATACTGTGTGCATAACACGCAAACACCGTTAAAGTCTATGGGACTCAAAACGTGAAAAATCAAAAGTGCTAATTTTTAAGGCTAATATGCAAGTTATTGCCATAAAAAGTGTTTGGGGACCCGGGTCCTGCCCCAGGGGACATGTATCAATGCAAAAAAAGTTTTAAAAACTGAAGTTTTTTCGGGAGCAGTGATTTTAATAATGCTTAAAGTGAAACAATAAAAGTGAAATATTCCTTTAAATATCGTGCCTGGGGGGTGACTATAGTATGCCTGTAAAGTGGCACATTTTTCACGTGTTTAGAACGGTCCCTGCACAAAATGACATTTCTAAAGGAATAAAAGTAATTCAAAACTGCTTGTGGCTGTAATGTAATGTTGAGTCCCGGCAATATAGATGAAAATAATTGAGAAAAACGGCATGGGTACCCCCCCCCCCCCCGCCCCAGCCCATTACCAGGCCCTTTGGGTCTGGTATAGATATTAAGGGGAACCCCGCACCCAAATTACAAAAAAAAAGGCGTGGGGCCCCCAGGCCCTATACATTCTGAACAGCAGTATACAGGCAGTCCCCGAGTTACAAACAAGATAGGGACTGTAGGTTTGTTCTTAAGTTGAATCTGTTTGTAATTTGGAACAGGTACATTTTTAAAGTGTAGCTCCAGCCAAAAAATCAATTTTTAAGCTTTTTGGATAATATAGGGAAGGGTTATCACCTCTGTAACATTTATTTTGCTGTCTGTGTCCCTGTTCAGAAGATTTCACCTCACTTTCTGCCCCAATGACAAAAATTTTGGGTTATTAGGGAAACTAGGATTGGTGATAAAGCATCAGTGGAGACACCTTTTTCCCATATTAACTCTTACAGGAGAAACTTTTCCCTTCCTAGGGGTAGATTTCCTCTCACTTCCTGTTGTGTCCCTCCGTTTGTAAGTAGGAGTCGTTTGTGAGTCGGATGTTTGAAAATAGAGGACCGCCTGTATATACTATACGGCCTGCCCTATACACTCTGTGGAAAATTGGGCCTTAGGTGCTGGTGGTATCAGAATACTATAAGCCCTCACAGTTACTCTTGGTGGGCGCTGGAACAGGCCCTGCTGTGAAATATTGTATCAAGATGTGTAATTACATGCACCTGTTAAACGGGCAGATAAATTGGGCTTTGGGCAGTGGTGGTGGCGGTGGCACAACACTGTAAAGCCTCACAGATACTCTTGTTGAGCGCAGGAACGGGCCCTGCTGTGAAACATTAGAGCAAAAATTGTAATTACAGGCCCCTGTTAAACAGGCGCAGAAAAATTGGGCCTTAGGCGATGGTGGTGGTGGTGGTGGCACAACACTGTAAAGCCTCACAGATACTTTTGTTGAGCGCAGGAACGGGCCCTGCTGTGAAATATTAGATAAAAAATTGTAATTACGCTCTCCTGTTAAACAGGGGCAGAAATATTGGGCCTTAGGCAGTGGTGGTGGTGCCACAACATTGTAACCCCTCACAGATACTCTTGTTGAGCACAGGAATGAACCCTGCTGTTAAATATTTGATCAAAAATTGTAATTACATGCCCCTGTTAAACAGGGGCAGAAAAATTGGGCCTTAGGCAGTGGTGGTGGTGCCACAACACTGTAAAGCCTCACAGATAATCTTGTTGAGCGCAGGAATGAGCCCTGCTTTGAAATATTAGATCAAAAATTGTAATTACGCTTCCCTATTAAACAGGGCCAGAAACATTGGGCCTTAGGTGGTGGTGGTGGTGGCACAACACTGTAAAGCCTCACCGATACTTTTGTTGAGCACAGGAACGGGCCCTGTTGTGAAATATTGGATCAAAAATTGTAATTACGCGCCCCTGTTAAACAAGGGCAGAAAATTGGGCCTTAGGCAGTGATGGTGGTGCCACAACACTGTAACCCCTCACAGATTCTCTTGTTGAGCGTAGGAATGGGCCCTGCTGTGAAATATTAGAGCAAAATTTGTAATTACATGCCCCTGTTAAACAGGGAGAGAAAAATTAGGTCTTAGGCGGTGGTGGTGGCACAACACTGTAAAGCCTCACAGATACTCTTGTTGAGGAACGAGCCCTGCTGTTAAATATTTGATCAAAAATTGTAATTACACGCCCCTGTTAAACAGGGGCAGAAAAATTGGGCCTTAGGCAGTGGTGGTGGTGCCCTAAACCAAAAATATTCTTAGAAGCTATCATCATGAAGATTGAGGAGGAATAGGATAGTCACTCAGCATAATAGGATAGTCACTCAGCATATGCAGTCTTCAAGGGATCCCACATCCATAGAAAAATCAATCGGTTACATCAGCATCAGGTGCTTGGTAGCTGGTGATCCAAGACTGATTCATTTTTATGAATGTGAGCTGATCAACAGAGTCTGTGGACAGTCGCACTCTGTGATCGGTTACAAAGCCTCCAGCAGCACTGAATGTGCGTTCAGAAACAACGCTGGATGCAGGACAGGCCAGCAGCTCAATTGCATATTGAGCAAGCTCTGGCCAGTGGTCCATCCTCAAAACCCAGTAACCCAGTGGATGTTCTGGTAGAAAGGTTTCCAAGTTTGATCTTGCCCCTAGATATTCCTGCACCATGTAATTCAGATGCTGGTGATGGTTGCTGGAACCGATCAGACCTTGGTGCTGAGGACTAAAGAATTGTCTGAAGACATCGGTCAGCCGTCCACCTTCTCCACCGCTCTTTCTGTGACTGAACGAAGCCTCAGCAACACGTTGTCCAGCACCAGGAAATTGTAACCTCCGAGGCTCTGGAAACGAATTGCACAAACCTTTCACAAGGCCTCCCGAAGATATTTCATCCTCTGCTCCCTCTGCGAAGGATTGATAAGTTCTGCAACCTTACCCTTGGATCAAGAAGGGTTGCCAGCCAGTAATAATCCCTCTCCTTGATACCACGAATCCTAGGGTCCTTTCGCAGGCTTTGTAGGATCGGGAAGGCCATGCAGCGTAAGTTTGCAGAGGCATTCGATCCTGAGTCCTCTGGGTCACTAAAGATCACATGATCCTTAACCACCTCCTCCCAGCCACGTACAACTCCATGGGTTTCTGGGGACTGCAAACGATCCCTTGAAGACTGCTAATGCTGAGTGTTATCCTCCACCTCCATGCTGACACAAACCTCCTCCTCTTCTTCTTCCTGTGTGATTGGCGGGCCCGCAGGAATACTATCTGGATAAAGGGGGCCTTGAGAGGTTAGTCCTCCTCTTCCTCCCGCTGTTCTGCCTCAAGTGCCCTGTCCATTATTCCATTAAGCGCGTGCTCCAAGAGGGACAGTATCACTGATGCATGCACTGTCACTGCTCACCATCCTCGTGGCCTCCTCAAATGGTGACAGGATAGTGCATGCATCCTTGATCAGTAGCCACTGGTGTGGTGAAAAAAAAGCCAAGCTCCCCGGCCCTGTCCTGGTGTCATACTCACACAGGTATTCATTGATGGCGCTCTGCTGCATGTGCAGCCGCTGCAGCATTGCCAACGTTGAGTTCCACCTGGTGGGCATGTCACAAATGAGGTGGTTCTTGGGCAGGTTGCATTCTCTTTGAATGTCAGCCAGCCGAACACTGGCATTATATGACCGGCGGAAATGACCACAGACTTTCCTGGCCTGCCTCAGGAGATCCTGTAAGCCTGGGTACCTGCCCAAGAACCGCTGCACCACCAAATTCAGGATGTGAGCCAAACAGGGAACATGGGTCAAGTATCCCTGTCGGAGGGCGGAGAGGAGGTTAGTGCCATTGTCACATACAACCATTCCTGGCTGAAGCTGGTGTGGCGTCAACCACCTCTGAGCCTGCCCCTGCAGAGCTGCCAGAATCTCTGCCCCAGTGTGGCTCCTGTCCCCTAAGCAGACCAACTTAAGCACCGCATGGCATCTTTTTGCCTGAGTGCTTGCGTAGCCCCTTGAACACCTACGGAGCACTGCTGGTTCAGAGGACAAATCTGGAGAGGAAAAGGCCATAGAGGAAGAGGAGAGGGTGGAGGAGAGAGCTGTGGCAGAATCACCACTACTAGCATTTTGGAGTCGTGGTGGTGGAACAACCTCCAACAATACTGAACCCTGTCCTGCATCCTTCCCAGCTGCCAGCAGAGTTACCCAGTGTGCTGCAAAAGAAAGGTAACGTCCCTGTCCACGCCTGCTGGACCATGAGTCAGCTGTCCAACGAGGCCAAGACATTACCTTCCACATGCTGGTAGAGAGCCGGAATGGCCTTTCATGAAAAGAAATAGTGTTTGGGAACCTGCCACTGAGGTACCGCAAATTCCACAAATTCACAAAAGGGGGCAAAGTCTACCAGCTGAAAAGGCAGCAATTGCAGTGCTAGCAATTTGGCCAAGCTAGCATTCAGACGCTGAGCATGTGGATGGCTGGGACCGAATTTCTTTTGACGGTTTAGCAACTGGGGTAGGGAAATTTGCCTGCTAAAATCGGATGTTGGTGTACCGCTAGCAGATTGGCCGCAAGTATTTGGGACACTTATTTCTATACCTTCTTTCCTCTCAGTGCAGGTTTCTGAGAGGACTGGAGGTATAGTGGGGTTGGAGATCCCAGCTGATGAGGAGCAAGGAGAGATCCACCTTGTTCTTTGATGTGGGTCTCTTAAGTGTTGTTGCCAACGGACTGCATGGGAGGTCGTCATATGCTGCTGTTTTGGCCACGCTTGATACACTTCAGACATATGTTGCAAACGGCAACAATGCGATCTGCTGCACACGTGTCAAAAAAGCCCACACCAAAGAACTTTTCAAAATATGCAGGGAGTCAGCAGCGCCCTGCACCTGCTTAGCTCTGCGGTGTGATGCAATAGGGTGGCTGCCCTTAAGCTGCCCCCTGGAGGGCATCCTGCCTCGTTGGAGATGTGCCTCCTCCTCCTCCTCCTCTCTTCTACCAGGCACCCAAGTAGAGTCAGTGACCTCATCATCCCCTCCCTCCTCGTCACTGGAGCAAACTTGGCAGTATGCTGCAGCTGGGGGAACATGACTGCCAGTTTCTTGACCTTCTTGGGCACCCCCTCTCTCTAGGCTCATGTTACCCCCTTCCTCAACCCAGGAGCCTTCAAATCGCTGCGCATGCTCCTGCAGCATGTACCCGACACTGTGGTCGAGTAGTTCGGGGGACTCCTCCGTGCATGATGGTGGGGCTAGGGAAGGAGTGATTGTTGACAAGGAGCCGATGGAATAGGCCGCTTTGGCAGCTGCATTGACAGGCAAATTACTCTGAGCCTGGATGACAGAGGATGAGGAGAAAGTGGACGGTTTTGTTATTCATTCCACCAACTCTTCTGCATGTTGTGGCTCAATAACACGGCCAGCTGCAGAAAAAAAGGACAGGCGTGCCCCACGGCCACGTGCTGAGGATGCACCGTGTCCATGACCAGCACTGTCGACTGTAGACACAGAGCCTGCTTGCCCTCTTTTAGTGGCCTGTGAGTGTCTGCCACGGTACTGTGTACACCAACAGAAGTCTAATAGCTACTATGGGTGCACTGTATGTATTGTGTACTGTGTACACCACCAGAAAAGTAGTAGCAACTGCACTATGGGTACACGGTACTGTGTACACCAACAGAAGTGTAATAACAACTATGGGTGCACTGTATGTATTGTGTACACTACCAGAAAAGTAGTAGCAACTGCACTATGGTTGCACGGTACTGTGTACACCAACAGAAGTGTAATAACAACTATGGGTGCTGTGTACACCACCAGAAAAGTAGTAGCAACTGCACTAGGGGTGCACGGTACTGTGTACACAGCCTGAAGTATATTAGAAAAAGTACACCAGGAATGGCCTGCAGTCAGATATAGGCTTGGCTACACTGGATGCAGTGGATAAATATATATATATACGAGACTGACTGTAAATACACTGCAGCTAACTGAATATCCGGCCTGCCTGAAATATATTAGAAAAAGTACACCAGGAATGGCCTGCAGTCAGATATATATATATAACATTTCATGTGACAACACTGAAAAAATGACACTATACTACAATGTAAAGTAGTGAGTGTACAGCTTGTATAACAGTGTATATTTGCTGTCCCCTCAAAATACCTCAGCACACAGCCATTAATGTCTAAACCGCTGGGAACAAAAGTGAGTACACCCCTGAGTAAAAATGTCAAAATTGGGCCCAAAGTGTCAATATTTTTTGTGTCCCCCATTTTTTTACAGCACTGCCTTAACCCTCTTGGACATAGAGTTCACCAGAGCTTCACAGGTTGCCACTGGAGTCCTCTTCCACTCCTCCATGACGACAGGCACCCTGCCTTTGGCCAATTATGGCTCTCTTTGCTGAGAGCGCTGGAATTTGGCCAACATCATACAGCAATGCACTCCTGCAGTGCATTATGGGGCGTTATGCGGGGCTCGAATTTGGCGCAGATACCCCATAATGTTCCGTTTTCGACGAACGGGTGAACAGCCAATGTTCGAGTTGAACTAATGTTCGACCCGATCATAAATCTCATCCCCTACTTAGCAATTAGCAAATAATTCCAAACCCCTCCAACAGCATGTAGTGACAGAAATGTAATCAGTATAATAACTTTATTATCATCAGAATAACTTTTATTTTTGATTTCAGTAGCCGGATAACCTTGATCGATGTCTACAGTGCAAATAATGATTAGTATGACATCCCCTGCAGAATTGTCTGAATTCCACTCTTCAATCTTTCATAGCCAAGCTTTTTTTTATTATATATGTGCTGAGGGCTGCCACTGCTGAACTATTATTGAACATGCTAGTTTCTCTGGTTGTTCTCCTCTTATCTAACTACAAGCACTATTGAAGCCATTGAACTGCCATGACAGCAAAAAGACTACAATTTTTAGTATAGGGCAGCAGTGGCATATTCTATTTTAATATCCGAGAACTCCTCTTAAACCCTAAAACCCAGATCTGGGTAATTATTATTTTTAATTTTTTTAACTGAAATGGCCCCCAGACAGTGTACAAAATACTAAAGCAGCTCAGGCTGCAATACTCACCTTTACTTCGGACCTGCAGTTCATGTATTCTGTCACAAGATGTCTTCAGTCTTTGGGGATGAATGGTGTCACTCAAACTAGAAAATGTAGGGCATTACTGTTACATTATGGGCATCTATAGCTCCCTAAATTCACTGTGTATTGGTGCTAGGGTGACCACATTTCCAAACTTCCATTCAGGAACACCCCCGAAAAGATGATTTTTGACTTTTTTTTGGCAAATTTTTGGGCAGGGGTAGTGGCGTATTATGCAGACAGAGGGCCTGTGCGCAAGATCACAAGTGGGCTCTAGGATCACTTTTCAGAGGGACTACCGCAGGGAGTACAGCAGGTCTATCCCCCCCCCTTACATCCTCCTCCAGGGTGCCCCCTTAGTACTACTATACTAAGGGGCACTTTGAGGGTTGTAAGGGGGCTCTCTGGAGGATGTAAGGGGGCACTCTGGAGGATGTAAGGGGGCACTCTGGAGGATGTAAGGGGGCTCTCTGGAGGATGTAAGGGGGCTCTCTGGAGGATGTAAGGGGGCTCTCTGGAGGATGTAAGGGGGCACTAACTTATCCATAGCCTCCTTACATCCTCCAGAGTGCCCTCTTGACATCCTCCAGAGTGCCCTCTTAGTGCCTCCTTACATCCTCTGGAGTGCCCCTTACATTCTCCTCCAGAGTGCCTTTTTACTACCTTCAGAGTGCCCCCTTACATCCTCCTCCACAGTGCCCCCTTAGTACTACTGTTCATCATTTCTAAAGGATGTCAGTGGGCACTCTGAAAACAGTAAAGGTGCACTCTGAAAAAAGTAAAGGGGCACTCTGGAGGCACCCTGGAGGTTTTAATGGGACACCCTGGAGGATGTAAGGGGACACTCCAGAGGCACTAAGACAGTACCTCCAGAGTGCCCCATTCAGAGAGCCCAGAGGAGCGATAGCCATTAATCATGCCATGTCAATGTTAGGAGCAGAGCACACCGCCGACCTCACGACCACCCTATTCCAGTCCTGCTTGTGCTCTCCCTGCCACAGCCCCATGTTATCTGTACCTGTGACTGCGGCTCCTTGTTGGTGTCACAGACTGGAGTCTGGAAACTTCGTGCACCTCTGGGGTCAGCCTGACAGCCGCTGGCACTCCTGCTTCCTCGTACTGTCATCGCTGGTAACCAGACCCACCGCCTGCCAACCGAGCAGTAGCAGCAGTTGGGCAGGCTGACACAGAGTAGATGGGCTGGTCAGGGACTCGGGAGACACTGTCCTGACTCCCTGCTGCATGCCGCCGGGTGTCGGAGAAGGAGGAGGTGCCGACTGCCGAGGTGGGTGGAGACAGCAGGGCAGCCTCGCTCACTGTCTGTGACGTCACTGGTTACTAGACGCCAGGCGGGGCCGGCCCTAGCAACCAGTTCCACAAATGTAGTTAATAGGGTGGCTGGACTAGCTGTGTCCAGTATTTCATTCCGGGACACTGTATTGTCCCGGAATGAAGGTACCCGGGACCCAGGACAGACATGTCCATTGCGGGACTGTCCCGGGCAATCCGGGACACGTGGTGCACCTAAGTGGTGCAAAGCATGACATATCATATTAGCACCATTTTGCATCGCATCAAAGGACTGCTTCAGCTAAAAAAAAAGAAGCAAAGAGGAAGAAGACCCAGCATGTCATGTGACTGGTTTGGTTGGGGGAGGGGGGCTGGCTGAATTTTGAGTTGTGCAAGTTAGATAGGGCACTCTACTGGCCCTCCCACCATCCATAATCTGCCGTATTTGGTAGAAAAGCACAGAGTTCCAGTGATTACATTACTGACTCTAGAATAAGATATATAAGCACTTGTATACATAGCTGGTCATTGTTTAAAATAGATTTATGGATGCCACTTTGTTTACCAAGGCACTATATTGTAAATAGTTATTTTAGCTTTTTCATGAAATAGTTGTTTTTGCCTTTTTCCCATGTCAGTGCTGCTGATCTCCCCCAGCCTTTTCGGCTCCTTTTATCTACATGCACGTGTTCCAGCATCACTGGCTTCCTAATGGCGAAAGCAGGGACCCACGGCTATGAAATGTGTTTCTGCACAGTTGCTTGTGGTCTCCACCAAGGACGCATGAGACGGAGGACAACAAAGGAGCAAACTTGGGACACAGTTGTCACCTCATAACAGCATACCTCCCAACTTTAGAACTTGAGAATGAAAGACACTTTAGGAAGGTACTAGATGTCCTTCCTTCCAGGCTCTCCCTTATGTCGTGTCAGGAGACCCTTCAGAGTTGAGGAATCGCCTATATGAAGCTTCCCTTGGCTCCTACATTTAATGCTGCTGTAATGTAAGGCTATCGCAGTATCAGAGACTCAAGACATCTGGCTCGGGAACTTAGCCTGGATCTGCAGGATGCCAGGATTTTGCTGAAATAACAGAACTAGAAATGTGAAGTTCTTCTGGGCTCCTGATGACATCAATTTTGATGAAAAGTACATAGGGCGTAACTGGAAGTTGTGACATCACCACGCATGCTCGTTCCCACATTGCATTGTGGGATTCATAGTTGGCTCTTTGAAGTGATGCCGAGAGTGGTGTTGTCTCTACACTCGATGCACTGATTGAAAGTTCACAGATGATCTCCTGTTGTTGTGATGTCTTCATCTTGATTAATTCATATTGGTGTTGGACTTTTTTTTTCTCTTTTGTACTATTCCTTTTGGGAAACTTTCAACTTTCACTTTTATGTTATTTGATTATGTTATCTTTAACTATTTTTTTTGTACTAATCATTATCCCAGATAGCAAAGATAACTTGCCACACATTTGTGGCAGTACTGAATTGTAAGTCTTGTGAACTTGCTGCACATCTTCCTTGGCAAGTTGTACACTTGCAGAGCACTTGAAGTTCTAGTTGACACCAGAGGCGTCGTTAGGGGGTGGCTATTGGGGCTACAGCCCTGAGCCTGGAGCCAATAGCCCCGAGTCTCTTGTCCCGGTCCAGAATGCAGGGGACAGGGGCGGACTGAGCCGTGGTAGCGCTGGCTCCGGCTCTAGCTCCACCCCCGCCTGACTCTACTCTTGGTCACTGGTTGCTATAGCCCCCTAGCGGCTAGCAACCAGTGACGTCACTGCCCACTGTGCCCACACTGCCCAGCATTCAAAGCAGAGGAGGATTGCACTTCCTCCTCCTCCGCGCTAGTGCTCGTGGGGCCTGGCCTGCGAGTTCTGGACTGGAGCGTCCCGCCCCTGGTCCGGTGGCGGCGCGGAGTGCAGAGCAGCAGGGAGGGGGATACCTCGGCAGCTGGGAAGAACCCAGGAGGGAGAGAGAGAGAAGACACCGCCACCACCACCCTGAGCAGCATCCCCAGTGCCTGCACTCCTCCAATCTCAGTCCTCCTCTCCCAACTCGCTGTGAGTGGAACAGGAAGAAGGCTCCAGAAGGCGGGAATTACAAAGGGGCCTGCCGTGCCACATTGATCCCAGCTCGGTGCTCAGCAGGCGGATCTCCTCCTCTCCTCTAGCTGCCTCGCACACCAGCACCACAGCTGAGCTGCTGCTGCAGGACCTGGACACATGAAGTCTGTCTCCTCCTGGTCAGGTAGGTCAGTCAGTGTGTGTATGTCAGGTACCAGGTCAGTGTATGTCTGTCAGGTAGGTCAGTGTAGGTCAGATAGGTCAGTGTATGTCAGGTAGGTCAGTGTGTGTCAGGCAGGTCAGTGTATATATGTCGGGTAGGTCAGTGTATATCAGGTAGGTCAGTGTATGTAGGTCAGTGTATGTCAGGCAAAAAACCCAGCTCCACTAGAGCCCCCCCCCTCCGTGCCGGCCTTGGACTTTGGGCTGAAGCCCCTGGTCTTTTTGCCACCTAGCAACGCCCCTGGTTGACACCCTTCCAATTTGTAGCAAATTTGCGTGGCAAGGCTCTAGCAAGAGCAAAGTTGCAATGGTAAGTCTAGAGAAAGAGCCCTGCTAGTCGATAGCAAGATCTCTGGAAGTCTACAGCACGAGCCCCGCAAGTCTATAGCCAGAGTTATGCAGGTCTCCATTTTTGGCAAGAAAAAAGAAGCAAGCAGCACAAATCTATAATCCCACAATCTGGTGATAGTGAACCCACTGCTATTAACCTAATCCCTTACTGTACACGTGTGAAATACATTCAATCCAACAATCATGTATAATGATAAACTCATTGCATCAAAAATTCATGTTTTTTTTTATTATTATTTCCTTTTTATTGACAAAATTTAAAACACGCACATCATCATGCAGTAATATGTAACACGTAGAGACACATCATACAGAAAAGAACTTTTGATATTTTATATTTTCTTTCCCAGCCCCCCCCCCCTCCCACGACTCCCAGCCCTCAACCACACAACACTGAGACATTAATTATGCAAATCTAATTAACTATTGGGTATAAAAAAAAATAGGGAGGGATAGAGAGGGCAAGGAGAGGGTGCAGGAAAGAGGTCTCAAACAGCAGAATGGTGGAAGGGATGGGAATATGATGGGGAGCCAGAGGTGAATTCTGCCTGGCTCACCACATCCCCTTATAAGGGACATCCCATCTTCTCCAACCAAGGTCTCCATAGTCTCACAAACTTTCTGAGGTTATTTTGCCTAATATAGACCACTCTCTCACTCCAAACCATTGAATTGATAGACTCAATCCAGTTATTCACAATTAGGGGGGCTGTGCCTTCCATTTCGGTGCTATTAATCTCCTCGCTTGGAACAGACATCTCTGCACTGCTATCGTAGTATTGGGTGGAGGCCTAGCTTTCTCCAAGCTCCCTAATAGACATGTGTTGGCCACGGGTTCCAAAGTAGTCCCAAAAATTTGATTTATCCTGTCAACTATCTCCACCCAATATCTATAAAGCTTTGGACACTTCCATACCATGTGGATAAGATCACCTGACATCTTACACCTAGGGCATTCATCATTTGGTTTCCATCCAAGTTTAAACATTTTTTGGGGAGTATGGTAGACTCTATGGATTAAAAATCGGTGGGAGATTTCTGCGAGGGGGAGATCGAGACCAGGGCTACTTGTTCTAAAATCTTATCCCATTGTTCCATAGTTATTGTCCCTATGTCTCTCTCCCACCCTGCTCTACTCTTGAGGGGTCCCACTCCACTCATAATTCTATCCCCTAAGCTGGCATATAACTTGGAGATCAGGCCTTTAGTTGAAACAGGTTTAATTATTTTTAGAAGTACCGGAATCCGGTTCCATTCAATGGTTTGAGATCTGAATTGGGCTTGGATGGTGTGACTAATCTGGAGATATTTATAAAACGCCTTGTTTGAGATGTTAAATTCCCGTCTTAAATCTAGGAATGTCTTCATGACGTTACCCTCGTACAATTGAATTAGTCAGCTAATACCTTGCCTTTCCCATTGCCGGGGTCTCTCTATACTCCTTAATTCGTCCAATTTTTTATTATGATATAGAGGGGTATATTCAGTTACCCCGTTATAAACCATTAATGCCTTTTTTACCTGCCACACTTTATTAACTAGTGTTATCGTCGGGCATCTATGAATAAGAGTCTGCTTCTAATACCTCCACCAATGTACTATGTGGGGCCCCAGCTATCATCATTTTATTGCTGGAGTTCCCACCATCCAGGGCTCCACAGCCCGCTAGGTGTTGAAGCTGGGATGAAGAAGAAGTATAATCTTGGATGTGGGATCGCCATACCCCCTTCTTTAATCGGTAGTTGCATAGTTTGCAGGCCGATCCTAGATTGGCCCTTCTTCCAAATTAATTCCCTGAATAGGGATTCAATTCTCTTAAACCACTTCTGAGCTATCCAGGTCGGAAAATTATGGAGTATATACAATATCTACGGTAGCCATATCATCTTAATAAGATTACAGCACCCTGCAACAGAAGGAAGCGGCACCAAATGTCTCCCGTTTGCTTTAATTTCAGTAACAATGGGACTAAATGATCACTGATATACTGATTTATATAACTAGTGATCCAGACACCCAGGTATTTCAGCTTGGTCACTACTTTCAGGAGGGGAGTTCCCGGCAGTATCTGGTCACCAAGTGGGTCGACTGGTAACAGAGCCGACTTATCTTGGTTAATGATCAGGCCAGAAAGTCTCCCGAACTCCCGGACCATTTGTATCACTGCATTTAGTGAAGGTTCAACATCTCCAAGAAAAAACAAGACTTCATCTGCGAACAGCGCAATCCTGTCCTATTCTAACTGATGCCGGAACCCCTGTATGTCCAATCGCGATCTAGTCATAATTGCAAGGGGTTCCATTGCCAGAGCAAACAATAGGGGAGACGGGGGACAGCCCTGTCTTGTCCCTCTCTCTAGCTGGAGTGCAACTGAGTGCTCATTATTAATCTTGATACTTGCTCTAGGTTCATTGTAGAGTAGTTTCACCCATCGAATGAAAGAGGGGCAAAACCCAAATCACTCTAGCACCTTCCATAGATAGTCCCATTCTAGACTATCGAAGGCCTTAGTGGCATCCAAGGCCAAATGGCCTTGGGACCTAAGTTATCAGTTGGAATCTGCATATTTAAGAAGACTCTTCTGATTTTGGTACTAGTTGATCTACTGGGTAAAAAAACCCGACTGGTCAGGATGTATCAACTTTTGAATACATTTATTTAGACGGGTTGCTAAGACTTTAGCCAAGATTTTTACGTCAGTACATAATAATGAAATTGGCCGATACGAGGAGATGTCTTGTTGATCTTTCCCCTCTATGAGTATTACAATAATAGTGGCTTCTGACATTGAGGTAGGGAGACTACCGTTATCTAGCGCCCATCGCAATGTTTTCAGCAGTTCAGGGAGTAATACCTCACCATAGCGTTTATATACTTCTACCGGGAGCCCATCCGGACCTGGTGATTTTTGGTTAGACATCTCTGCCACTGCCCGTTTTAACTCCTCGAGAGTCACTGGTGCATCTATATCTATTCTATCCTTCTCTGACAAGGTCGGGATTGATATTCGCTGTAAGAAATCATCATTTATTACACCCCCTGCTCTCCTATTAGATTTATACAGAGATTTATAATCGCTAAATGCATGATGATGTCTCCACTTGGTGTTCTAATCACCGGGACAGTGGAGGGGGAGGTATTAGATTTAATCAAGAGGGAGAGCATACGGCCGACCCTCTCCCCCTCGCCAAAATGGCACTGCCGCTGAAATATTCGTCTATTCTTCGTCCTCCTAGTAATGGCCATTTTATAGACTTGTTGCTTATCTAGCCAATCCCTCTGTCTGACAGGGGTTGGATCTTCAACATATCACTTCTCTGCCTGGATCACCTCTTTCCTAATTTTCCTCTCCCACTCTCTTGACTTCTCCTTAGTTCTTGCCACTTGTTGGATTAAGAGGCCTCTGAGATAGGCCTTCAAGGAGTCCCAGACCACTCCAGGCAATGCCGTGCCTGTATTAATTTGTACAAATTCATTTAATCTAGATGCCACCTCACCAGGGTTGCCAATCAACTCCAGCCAACAGGGGCTGATTTTCCATTCTCTAGGATAAACTTTGCCCCCAGTATTTATTGTCAGCACCAGTGGGGAGTGGTCCGAGACTCCTCTTGGGCCATACTCTATATTATTTACCAACGGAAATGCCTCTCTATTACCCAGGGCCATTTCGATTCTAGAGAGAGTGAGATGAGAGCTTGAGAAGCAAGAATACTGCCTTTCTTGTGGATAGCGCATTCGCCACATATCACCCAAACCCATTTCCACCAGGAAACGAGATAGCCGACCCTCGCCTGCCGTGTTGAGTCCAAGAAAGTTACTTGGATTTTTCCTGGGATTACAAAATGGACTGCAAATATTTTCAAACACATATGAATTTTTGATGCATTCAGTTTACTTGTCGGCCACGAGCTGTAGCACCCCCGTTGCACTGCGGGGGTGCCGATGCTCGTGGCCGACGGTCGCAATGACAGTCCGGCAGAGAGCGATCGCGGGCATGAGAGACAGAACAGGGACGTGTGTGTATAAATACACAAATTCCTGTTCTGTTCTGTGAGGAGTGACAGATCGTGAGTTTCTAATAGCTAGGAATCATGATCTGTCATTTACGCTAGGTCAGTCCCCTCCCTCCACAGTTAGAAACACACACAGGTACCATAGTTAACGCCTTGATCGCCCCCTAGTGTTAACCCCTTCCCTGCCAGTGACATTTTTACAGTAATCAGTGCATTTTTATAGCACTGATTGCTGTATAAATGCCAATGGTCCCAAAAATGTGTCAAAAGTGTCTGATGTGTCCACCATAATATTTCACTCCCAATAGAAATCGCAGATCACCGCCATTACTAGTAAAAAAAATAATAATAATAAAAATGTCATGAATCCATCCCCTATTTTGTAGACGCTATAACTTTTGCGCAAACCAATCAATAAATGCTTATTGCGATTTTTATTACCAAAAATATGTAGAAGAATACATATCGGCCTAAACTGAGAAAAAAATAGCTTTTTTTAAAAAAAATGGGGATATTTATTATAGCAAAAAGCACAAAATATTGTGTTTTTTTCAAAACTGTCGCTCTTTTTTTGTTTATAGCGCAAAAAATAAACACAGAGATAATCAAATACCACCAAAAAAGCTCTATTTGTGGGAAAAAAAGGACATCAATTTTGTTTGGGTGCAGCGCCGCACGACCACGCAATTGTCAGTTAAAGCCGAATCAGTCAGAGTGCCGAATTGCAAAAAATGGCCTGGTCACTCAGCAGCCAAATCTTCTGGGGCTGAAGTGGTTAATATATGGATCCTTTATTGAAAATCACATTCCACTCCACTCTCCTAAAGCGCCACTAGACCTGTTGTGGTCTTTGTTTAAGGTGAGCTGCCAGCATATTAACAAGGAAAAATAAAACATTCCAAATTGTGCTCCACCAATGAGATATTATGCTGCGTACACACGATCGGATTTACGGCATACTTGGTCCAGTGTACCGGATTTCGTCGGACAATTCGATCGTGTGTGGGCTCCAGCGGATCTTGTTTTCTCAAAAGTTTGATGGACTTAGATTTGAAACATGTTTCAAATCTATCCGACGGACTCGAGTCCGGTAAAAAAGTCCGCTCGTCTGTATGCTAGTCCAATGGACAAAAACCCAACGCTAGGGCAGCTATTGGCTACTGGCTATGAACTTCATTGTTTTAGTCCGGTCGTACGTCATCACGTATGAATCCGTCGGACTTTGGTTGATCATGTGTAGGCAAGTCCGTTCATTCAGAAAGTCCGTCGAAAAGTTCGCCGGGCAAAGTATGCCGTAAAGTCCGGTCGTGTGTACGCGGCATTAGGGTTAATCTCTCCTTGATTTCTACCTCTCTAAACTCCATATCAGATCTCATGGATACCACTCACCTCTCTGCACACCACACCCCAGCACCAATTAAAGAAAAACCTTACAAACAGCAGGGAACAATGATGAGAATTCAGCCACAGTGGCCCCTGTGGTGGGATAACTATTACACAACATAACTGAACCAGAACTTGCAGCAGACTTGCTGAATGTTTGCAAAGAAAGTTGATCTGGAGTCATGCAATGTGGACTTGCTGCTATTGTGCAACAAGCTTGTGAAGAGCTTAGCAAGTCACTTTCAAGCTTGCAGCACAATTACTTGCTATCTGGGATGCAATCTTGAATCACTTCAGCCCCGGAAGGATTTACCCCTTAATGACCAAGCCATTTTTTGCGATATGGCACTGCATCGCTTTAACTGACAATTGCGCTGTCGTGCGACGTTGTACCCAAACAAAATTGAGGTCCTTTTTTCCCCACAAATAGAGCTTTCTTTTGGTAGTATTTGATCACCACCTCTGCAGTTTTTATTTTTTGCACTATAAACAAAAAAAAGACAGACAATTTTGAAAAAAAAAATATATTTTTTACTTTTTGCTATAATAAATATCCCCAAATTTAAAAAAAAAAAAAAAGAATTTCTTCATCAGTTTAGGCCAATATGTATTCTTCTACATATTTTTGGTTAAAAAAAATGTAATAAGCGTATATTGATTGCTTTGCGCAAAAGTTAGAGCATCTACAAAATATGGGGATATATTTATGGCATTTTTATTATTATTTTTCTTTTTAGTAGTAATGGCGGTGATCATCGATTTTTTGCAGGACTGACATTGCAGCGGACAGATCGGACACTTTTGACACTTTTTTGGGACCAGTGACATTATTACAGTGATCAGAGCTAAAAATAGCCACTAATTACTGTATAAATGTCACTGGCAGGGAAGGGGTTAACACTAGAGTGTGATCAAGGGGTTAAGTGTTCCCTAGGGAGGTGTTTCTAACTGTGGGGGGAGTGGACTGACTGGGATTAAAGAGAGATTGCTGTTCCTGATCGCTAGTAACAGACGATCACTCAGTACTCCCCTGACAGAACGAGGATCTGTTTGTTTACATTGACAGATCTCCGGTTCTGGCTCTCTGTGGAGCGATTGCAGGTGGCTGGCAGACATTGCGGACACCGGCCACGCGCATCGGCTCCGGCGACGTGAAGCCGGCATGCCTGCTATAGCCATTAAAGGTGATATTAAATGTCAACAATGCTGACAAATTGTGACGTAAAATCCACCAAGTGAATAGAAAACATCAATAAACTGACAAAAAAAAAAATATATATATATATATATATATCCACCAATAATGAATAATGATTGGCATAAAAAAATTGACATCTATTCAGACGAAACACGTCGGTTCAAGTGCTGCCATCACTACTGCGCCATTGTATGTTCGATAAGCCTTTGATCGCTTCAACAAATGTGAGTGTTCAATTCTATCTTTTTTAATAAATAATAATAAAATTATTTTAATAAATATTCCTCCAAACGATATCACACTATGTGGAACTTTGTTTTGTTTCTTGGGTTCAACGTGTAGGTATTAGAAACTTCCTTGGTCGTCCCTTTCTTCGTCTGAATTTAATTGCCCGTTTGTGAGAACAACTCGCTGACCAGTGCTGTTCATAAATTCCAATGTGATCGTGGTCATCCGGATCGCTGAGAGTTTCATATTGCATATACAGGGGGTCCCCTACTTACAAACACCCGACTTACAAACGACTCCTACTTACAAACGGAAGGAGACAACAGGAAGTGAGAGGAAATCTACCCCTAGGAAGGGAAATTCACTCCTGTAAGAGTTAACATGGCAAAAAGGTGTCTCCACTGATGCTTTATCACCAATCCTTATTTCCCTAATAACCCCAAATTTTCCAAATCCAATTGTCATTGGGACAGAAAGTGAGATGAAATCCTCTGAACAGGGGCACAGACAGCAAAACAAATGTTACAGGGGTGATAGCCTAGGGAAGGGTTATCTAAAAGACTTAAAAATAGATTTTTTGACTGGAGCTACACTTAAAAAAGAACAAAACTAAAGTCCCTATCTTGTTTGTAACCCGGGGACCTGTTCATCATTACAAGCCTGGTTGATTTAAGTGGTATATGCCTCTTTAAGTCCACTAGTTCCGGTAAGCCATCATGCAATTGGTGGCAGTTTCCTCACAAGATTTCCTTCTACTTTCTTTCAACATGTCTATCTTGAGGATTTTTTAGAAACTTTTTGAAAATTTATAAATGTTGCTCCATTTTTTTGATGGCAATCGTTATTCACATGGTGGACTTTATACATATATTTTCATATTTTTTTGTCAGTTTATTGATGTTTACTATTCACTTGGTGGATTTTATGTCCCAATTTGACAGCATTGTTGACATTTAATATCACTGTTTATACATAATAATTTTAGGCGCTGCTCTTTTCTATTTTTGGTATCTGTGCTGTTTGTCTTCGGCTGTGCTGGCTGCTTTTTATTATATAACACAGCGCTGTATATATTTTTAATCTATAGCCATTAAAGGGACTGCCATACTGGTACAGTGATTATAACTGCAGCGGCTGGTCGGCAAGCTTATATTGTACTTAGCGCAGCATTTTATCTCCATAGTTCATGATATGTGTTTATCCTATACATTCACTACCGCTTTCTCACTATTTGCTTAGTATTGTAGTTTTAAGTCTCACTATTTGCACAGTATTTCCCCCTTTTAATTCGGATGACATAATGCGATAGTTTGGGCCTTTTTTTAATGTTTGAATGGGGGGATTATTAAAATAGATATAAGGCATAACACATTGCAATTTGTGCATACATGGGTGTTCATCAGTTCATATATATATACATACAAAAATAAAAGCATAGATCACACTGAGCACACTGATGTAACCGGTGATGTACGCCAGTAGTATTGAGTATCGTATGGTCAATAAAAACAAAATTGACTATTAAAAGCATGGCTGCATCCAATAGGCTTGATGCATTTCATGGATAAAATCCACTTCCTCAGGAGCGGAAGCAGAACATATCTGAAAAAGACAATGAATACCAATATGGTCTAATGTTTGCCGAAGTAGTGGAAAAAGAGTAAGGGCGAGCGGAAAAGAAATATCCACCCTGATATACTTACATATCGGTTACAGAATAAAAAAATGCAGTACTATAGACACAGGGCTGCTAAAAATTGTTAATGTTTGAAGCATCTGAAATACTGTAACAACATAATGAATGATCCAAAGTGATTCAGATCCAATTAGTTTTTATGTTGCATTAACATTTTCCATTATTATAAAAAAATGCACTACATAAGAAATGGAAACATATTGCAATAAATACAGTAAGGTATAAAAGTGAAATAAGATGAGGATTTCTACTTATTGTGTTTGGGTTGGATGGAGGTGGATCCATCGTAATCTCCAAATCGTAACATAATGAATGAATCCAAAATTCATTCCGTTCGTTACTTTCAAATGCACTCGACTCCAGTTAACCTAGTTAGGAGTACAAAGACAAGTGTGTCTACATTTAAGCATGGTTCTGGGAGTGTCATGGTCTGAGGCTGCATGAGTTCTGTCGGCACTGGGGGGCTACAGTTCATTGAGGGAACCATGAATGCCAACATGTACTGTGACATACTGAAGAAGAGCATGATCCCCTCCCTTCAGAGACTGGGCTGAAGGGCAATATTCCAACATGATAACGACCCCAAACACACCTCCAAGACGACCACTGCATTGCTAAAGAAGCTGAGGGTAAAGGTGATGGACTGACCAAGCTTGTCTCCGGACCTAAACCCTATTGAGCATCTGTGGGGCATCCTCAAACAGAAAGTGGAGGAGCGCAAGGTTTCTAATATCCACCAGCTCTGTGATGTCATCATGGAGGAGTGGAAGAGGACTTCAGTGGCAACCTGTGAAGCTCTGGTGAACTCCATGCCCAAGAGAGTAAAGGAAGTGCTGGAAAATAATGGTGGCCACACAAAATATTGACATTTTGGGCCAAATTTGGACATTTTCATTTAGGGGTGTACTCACTTTTTTTGCCAGCAGGGGACAGCAAATTTACACTGTTATACAAGCTGTACACTCACTACTTTACATTGTGGCAAAATGTAATTTCTTCAGTGTTGTCACATGAAAATATATAATAAAATATTTACAAAAATGTGAGGGGTGTACTCACTTTTGAGAGATACTGTATGTAACAGGAAATGCCTAAACTAGGACCTTCATACCAGGATCACCAGGTTAAGGAGGAATTAGAAAGGTTGATAGCTTTCAAAATCAAATTAAAAGACAAACATTTATCAAGAACTTTCAAAAGATTTCCAGTTGTTTCTTATAGTCTTTTGATGCTGGCAGTTGTTACTATACTATCTGGCTAAACTTTAAAAACATATACAGTACTGTATATTGCAATGGAAAATGTCAAGTGGCTAATCATCATATATTAACATACATAATGTAATTGCATATAGTTGCCTTAATCATTCTGATGGTCTAATAATGGAAAAATTTATATTGTCATTTAGCATGAATCAAATAAATGTAAGTCATGGCACAGCTGGGCCAGTGTGGCAAATCTCCTTTTCATTGTAATACTTTTTTTTCCAGGTGATAGCCTACAGCTCTGTGATCCATAAATACTTTCTCAATGGACTCTGTTGTCACATGGGATATGAAAAGTCCAAAATGAAATACCTGCACACTGTAATTTTTTCAGTGCCAGCTCAATAAAATCTCAGCTTCTGACAGGCACTCGGCACAGTTATGAATAAAAGTCAGGAAGCTTTTATATTATATTGCCAGCTGCACTATCGACAACCCATATCCTCACCGAACCAGAGGAAGGGGGATGATGGCTATAATGAGGAGCGTCAGAGAGTCAAGGTATGCTCATAATTTGCAAAATGTTAACCCAATCACTTGATTGTCAATTAAAAAAATCAATTTTTGTAGAAAAATTCCCACTGAACTAATATCTGCTAAGCCTGCCAGAATAAGCCTTATTCAGGAACTTCCTGTTATAGGATGACAATGCTTTGTCCTTCTCTCTGCTCCTGCGTTATCACCCGATGACACGGGTTTCTGATGAAGACTGCAAATATCCACTGTTGTCCTTATCAGGAAACCCACCCAAAGAAACGTCATGCAGCCATACTGGAATTTGTATTTATTTTTATACTAGTAATGGCGGCAATCAGCGACTTATAGTTGGACTGCGGCGGGCAATCTGACACTGACGCTGGGGGACAACGACTGGCTAACTGACATCTCCAGTGACACTAATACAGTGATAATATTATACACTGTCACTGTACTAACACTGTCTGGGAAGGGGTTAACATCTAGGGCGATCAAGGGGTTAAATGTGTGCCTAACAATGTTTATTGTGTAGTGTTTTACTAAGCAATGTGCCGGTTTTTATTTCCTGCGAGGGAGAAAAAAAACGGTGCATTGCTGCCGTACAAAGGCACAGGGCTCTCTTCTGTCATTCTCTGTCGGAGCCGATCAGCAGGTGCCACCCATTAATCATTGGCCGGGACCTGTTGATCGGTGTGTGCTGCAGCAAAAGGCAGCATAGTCTTCTGGGTCCGCATGTGCATGCTTGAGCTGACTCAGAAGAAAGCCACGACATACAGGTACATGATTGTGCCTATACGAGCCAATCTGCCACAGTAAATGTCCTGCGGCGGGTTGGCAAACAGTAAAAGTGAGAGGAAATAACCTCCTAGTTGACACTGAAGCATGTGCACCCATTGCAAGATTCCCCATTTTTTCCAGTTTAGGGACAATTGGAGACATTTTTCTCATCATTTTCTGTCCTGCTGTGAATAGGCACTAGGATTAATAGAGAGGGTTAAAGTGTAAGTAAACCCTCCTATCGTTTTCAGCCAAGGAAGCTGCCATCTTTGCCTCTGTTTAATCTACAACTTCCATGATGCTCCACATGTGATCAGTTATGACACCAGACATTGGATGGTTTGACAGTTTGGTTGAGAGCACAACCAATGGGAGTGTTACATTTCCGGCACATGCCAGAAATGAAACTGTTTTATGGATGGGTTTACTTCCGCTTTAATCTCCACAACAGGGATACATAAAGCAATAAAAACCTGGCAGGGGTTCTTGCTTTCCATACTATCTAAAGTAAAAATAATTTTTGGGTTTAGGTTTACTTTAACTAGTCTGGAACTATAATGTAGTGTGATGATTCAGTAACAGAACATCATGCTGAACACTGAGATAAGCAAATATTCTCTGAATACAAGAGGCCTGTGTATTGTTACTTAACCCCACATGTGTTGCTTACAAGTTAAAATCCATATTTTTTGTTAGAAAATTACTAACAACCCCCAAACATTATATATAAATATATATATATATATATATATATATATATATATATATATATTAATTAGCAGAGACCCTAGAGAATAAAATTGCAATCGTTACAATATTTTATGTCACACGGTATTTGCGCAGCGGTCTTTCAATTTTTGGGGAAAAAATACACTTTCACGAATTTAAAAAAAAAAAAAAAAAAACAGTAAAGTTAGCCCAATTTTTTTGTATAATGTGAAAGATAATGTTATGCCAAGTAAATATATACCTAACATGTCATTCTTTAAAAATGTGCACACTTGTGGAATGGCGACAAACTACGGTACTTAAAAATCTCCATAGGCAACATTTTTAAGAATTTCTACAGGTTACCAGTTTAGAGTTACAGACGATGTCTTGTGATAGAATTATTGCTCTCGCCCTAACAATCACGGCGATACTTCACGCGTGGTTTGATTGCTGTTTACATTTGCGGTCGCGACTTCCGTATGTGTTCGCTTCTGCACGCAAGCACGGAGGAATGGGGCACTTTAAATTTATTTTCTGATTCACTTTTCCCTTGTGACAGTAATAGGCAGTTACAGGTACTCTTTATGGAGAGATCTGGGATCTATAAGACCCCAAATCCCTCCTTTGCAGTTGGCAGTTTTGAATACTGTCATTTTTTAAAATTTGGCACCTTTAAGTCTTCTGTAAACCAGAAGTGATGTCATGACATCGCTTTCAGGTTACTAGATCTGAGACCCGATCAAAGCCAGTTCCAGCTTTGTTCAGGTCTCGGGCCAGCCGGGGGACGTTCTGGCTGGTAGCTCGGGCCTCCCGGTGGGACGGGAGAGCCAGGGCGAGCCACAGAAGATGGCGGGGGGGGCGTCCCCTCCCGCTACCTGGGATAACAGCTGAGCGGCTTCTTAGCCGCATCGGTTATTATCCCAACCAAGCAAATCGTTGGCTCTAAAAAAAAATAATACTGGGGTGATGCCTGCAACTGCAGGCAGGGCCAGATTAATGTAGGGCAGGGGTGTCCAAACTTTTTTCAAAGAGGGCCAGATTTGATGAAGTGAACATGCGTGAGGGTCGACCATTTTGCCTGAGATTCTTTGAACTATTAAAATTTGGTCTATGTGTGTTCGTCCGAGCACTAATACACTGCCCAACAAGAATTCTCTTGCCTTTGTGGCTGTGTGTGGTGAAGAGATGAGCTTGGGCGTGTTATTTGGATATACCTTATTTATCGGCTTATAACGCGCACCTTCACTTTAAGAGGGAAGTTTCAGGAAAAAAGCTTAAATTTTAAATAAAGAACTGTGAAACAAAATAAGGGTCAGTGCCCATCTGCATCCACTATTGCCAGAAATGCAGCACCCACTATTGCCAGGAATGCAGCACCCACTATTGCCAGGAATGCAGCACCCACCATTGCCAGGAATGCAGCATCCACCATTGCCAGGAATGCAGCATCCACCATTGCCATGAATGCAGCACCCACCATTGCCATGAATGCAGCACCCACCATTGCCAGGAATGCAGCACCCACTATTGCCAGGAATGCAGCACCCACCATTGCCAGGAATGCAGCATCCACCATTGCCATGAATGCAGCACCCACCATTGCCAGGAATGCAGCACCCACCATTGCCAGGAATGCAGCCTGATTGATTGCCATCCATCTGCAGCCTTGGAGGGGACAAGGAGGGGGGAGGGATTATAGATTACGTCCAGGAAAAACTCCTGTTTTCTCGGCGGCCTCTTTAATATAAAGTCTTGCCTCCTTTGATGGACAAAACAGTCGTCCAATGGCAGTGCAGAAGACAGACTTCCTATTACAGAGGCTGCCATGTAAACAGGAAATTCTCCTGTGTGTACGGCACTCGTCCCGCCTCCTCCCTGTCCCCTCCAAGGCAGCCAGCATACATATCTTTTGTGGCCCTGGCGCGGGGAGATCGTTGGGGGCCACAAAAGATATATATGTCAAAATAACCAGGCGGGCCGTTCAGAACCGGAACGCAGGCCACAATTGGCCCGCAGGCTGGACTTTGGACATGCCTGATAGGGGCTATTGGAGCTGCAGCTCCAGGCCCCTACCCTAATATAGGCCCAGCAGGGTTTGACTGACCATTCGGGCACTGCTATTGCCCTATGGACACCATCAACAAAAGCATTTTGAAAAAAAAAATTAATTTGTTAAAAAATAATGAAAAAAAATAAAAATAATAGTATAAAATAATAAAACTTCTCTACTGACTCCATTCATTGCCCTACTGACACCATCCATTGCCCCCCCCCCCCCCTCCCCATAATAAAAGTTAAATTGTAAAATCAAAGTAAAATAATAAAATGAAGAAAAGAAATGTAAAAAATTACAAGAAATATTTTTTTAAAAATTGACATAATGTAAAAAAGTATAAGAAAAATTCCCACGGGTTCTCCTGGGCATACAGTGTGAATGAGTGGTTTATTTAAAATACTTATTTTTGTTTTATTTAAAAAAGTTTGCATTCAATTGCATTTACTAACCATATAAACGGCCCTCCAAGATCTTCAGCACCAGGCCCATGATGCTGTTAATCTGGCCCTGGCTGCAGGCATCACCCTGGTACAACCCCCTTCAAGCCAAGGCTGCATATTTGCGTACGGTCGGCGTGAAGGGGTTAAATCTTGGTGTGCTTTGTGTATTTCATCCAGATCTGTGCAGTGATCAAGTGTGAGCCTTTACTTCTGTGCAGGAGTTTCCTATAATGCAGACCAGTCACTGCTGGTCTTTCTGCTTGTACAGGGTGTCTGGTCTTGTCTCCACCCCTCCTGTAGTTTTGTGCAGGCGAACTGCAGTGGGTGGGGCCTGCTAGCTTGCTCTCACAGGTCTCTCCACCCACAATGTACAGCACAGTGATGATGTCACACTTACAAAGGTAATATCTGCATTTGCAAAGGCATTTTGTGCACACAAAGAAGATTTGGAGCTTTTTTAGCTATTGATGAATGTATTGCAATGAAATATTTGGGGGGAGGAGTTCAGCTTTAAATGCATGCACATCCAAATAAATTGTGTGAAGGCAGCCCAGTCAGTTGATTGGGCTGCCTAACGTACCACAATGGACCTAAAAGAGTACCTGCTGCATTGTTTTGTATCACGGCACAACTCAAAGTATATGCAATATCAAATGTTGGATTTTTAGGTTCCAGATAAGAAATGAAGGAAAATGGGAATATCGCTGGGACTGTTACATTCTATAGACTCATGCAGAAGGTTTTGAAATGCTGTGGACTGTGACAGGAGTCAGAAATTTACATATAAAGCATCAGAGAATTGTCATACTCCAGAAAGATGAATGCTGTGACCTGGTGGGGAACAAACAACTGTTCTAGCAATTTTTAAAAAAAATAAATGTTAGCAGGTCTAAAAATAAGATGTCTTTTATGTGCAAGGAAATGGCTCCACCTAGAGGAGACAATGCTGTATGACCTGTGATTTCTAGAACATTATTCCCTTTCACACTGAAGCGCTGCTAAAACAGCCGCAAAAGCACCGGTCGTTTTTGCGGTGCTTTAGTGGCGCTTTTGCCACGGTTTTCAGACGCTAGTGGGTCGCTTTTTTTAGGTCACTTGACAACGGGACCTTAAAAAAAAAAGACCCTTTTTGCAGTGCTTTCTAATCGCTTTCAAGGCGCTGTGGAAGCGCTGCCCATTCATTTCAATGGGCAGGGGCATTTTTGGAGCGCTATTTACAATGCTTCAAACCCACCCCAAAGATGCGGCTTGCGGGACTTTTTCTACCAGTGCACCGCCCCAGTGTGAAAGCACACATTCAAATGAAAGGGAGACAGTTTTCATGAACTTTTCTGGCGTTATTTTTAGCGCTAAAACGCCTGAAAGCTGCCTCAGTGAAAAAGGGGTCTAGGTTCCCTATTCCTTTTGTGCAGCCATTCTCAGCCAGGGTTCCTCCAGATGCTCCTAGGGGTTCATTGAACAGCAGCAGACTCACCTCCCATCCAATAGTGTCTATAAAGTTCCAGGGCCAACATTTCTTTACAGTGTAAGGGCTAGTTTACACTTGCTTCAAAACTTGGCTTCAGACACGCTTTGTTAAAGCTCTCTGAATGCCAGTCAAAGCTCCTGTCACTAAATAAAATGGTTAGCTTACAGTCCTGTACACCTTGCTTTTGCTTGGTGCTTCGGTGGGGCTTCATTGAGCCTTCAATGGGGCTTCGTTGAGGCTTCGGTGGGGTTTCCATGAGGCTTTGGCGGGGCTTCGGTGGCGCTTTGATGGTGCTTTGATGAGGCTTTGGTTTGGCTTAGATGAGGCTTCGATGATGCTTCAGTGGGGCTTCAAGTGAGCTTTGCCATAGACTTCTATGGAGGCTATGACGATGCTTTGAAGCACCACTAAAGTTACATGGGGTATAATTTTTGAAGCAAAGCAAATCAAAAGCAATGTGTAAACAGGACTGTAAGCTAACCATTTTATTTAGTGACGGGAGCTTTGACTGGCGATCAGAGAGCTTTAATAAAGCTCTCAGCCATTCTCAGCCAGGGTTCCTCCAGATGCTCCTAGGGGTTCATTGAACAGCAGCAGACTCACCTCCCATCCAATAGTATCTACAAAGTTCCAGGGCCAACATTTATTTACAGTGTAAGGGCTTGTTTACACTTGCTTCAAAACATGGCTTCAGACACGCTTTGTGAAAGCTCTTTGAACGGCAGTCAAAGCTCCTGTCACTAAATAAAATAGTTAGCTTACAGTCCTGTTTACACCTTGCTTTTGCTTAGTGCTTCGGTGGGGCTTCGATGAGGCTTCGGTGGGGCTTCGTTGAGGCTTCAATGGGGCTTTGATGAGGCTTCGGTGGGGCTCTGATGAGGCTTCGGTGGGGCTTTGATGAGGCTTCGGTGAGGCTTCAGTGGGGCTTCGATGAGGCTTCAGTGGGGCTTCAAGCGAGCTTTGCCATAGACTTCTATGGAGGCTTTGAAGACGCTTTGAAGCACCACTAAAGTTACATGGGGTATAATTTTTGAAGCAAAGCCAAAGCAAATCAAAAGAAAGGCGTAAACAGGACTGTAAGCTAACAATTTTATTTAGTGACAGGAGCTTTGACTGACGGTCAGAGAGCTTTAATAAAGCCTGTCCGAAGCCTTGTTTTGAAACAAGTGTAAACTAGCCATTAATGTGTGTTGAAGCCGAAGCAAGTGTAAAGTGGCATGCCTCCATCTCTATCTTTTTGGGTGGCATTCTACTCATGACCACCAATATAAGAAGACACTTCTGTGTTTCATTTCTGGTCAATGCTCCTTTTTATAGTGAGGGCACAGTCCATCTTTTGTAAAAAAAAACAAAAAACACACATCAATAAATGAAAAAAAGGTATTAATAAAATGTTTGCATTGAAGCCCACAGAGCTATGTAGAGGGCTCTAGTGTTGCTTACTTTCAGATCCTGTTTCCATACAGAGGTATGGACTTTTTGTTACAGGGCTAAAGGAGGTAAACAACAGACTATAGAGGTGGTGACGTAATGACACCTGTGCTTCATTAAGATCTGTGAGTCCCTTTGCTGAGCTGGCATTTGTAGTGTTTTTATTCACAAATCCATCACATGTTGTGGCTGCAGTTTGTGGTGTTACAGCTGATCGCTTTCCATATATTCATTCACCTAGCTTGTCCCTATTCGCCAAAGGGACAGGACAACTTCCTGTTCTGGGTCACGCAATGTCTAATGCATGTGCCGCCATCCACTCTGCATCACATCACAAATATGAAAGTGCTAATGCTAATAAAAAAAAAATACCTTGCAGATGCATCTGTGAGCTCTCTTTTGTCTGTGAATGCTCTGCCTGCTTTTGTCAGATCCAATTACTGCACCAGCATTAGACTGAGCCCCAGGGCTTGTGGGATATGTAATTTCTTCACAGGAAGTGTCAGTTCTTAGACTATAGACAAAGTTCATGCATTAACCTGTGCAGTGCCATGCCTTATATTTGTAGTGTCAATATTCTCAACATACACTTTCCTAAATAGGGCTTAGGAGTAGCAGATGCTGAAGCAAAACCATCTGGAACTGTAGACATCACAGATCATATGCATATACTGTATTTGCCAGCACACCATGGATGGTCGCACGCTATTCAACGATCTGTGCTGGCAAATATATGCATATGCCTCATATTTGAACACAAGCAAAAGCTTCTGACACAAGAATGTGGAAATGTAATCTACTATAGGATGTGTGTACTGGGCAGCAAATTACATAAGCAATGCACATCTTATGCAGGTAGGAAAGTTTACACCTGAAAGCTATTGGCTTAATACATTCCAGGTGCATCAAAACAGCAGATGTGCAAAGCCTTACATTGCATTTTTTTCTAAAGCAACCACAGCCTGAGTAGAAAACCCAGGTCCCTGCTAGTAGCTATAAAGAAGGACTCTTGCATTCTGTTTGGAAGCAGTAGTCTCTCTGCAGGAGTCCACCATGCCCCCTACTGAGTCAGACCAATATCTGTGTAGTAAAAGCAAAGTATAGCAAAAACTATGTTCCTTGCTGATTGCAGAGCCGGCTTTGACTAAAGCCAAACTCCAGGAATACTATGACTAGTTTGTTTGGCCCAAGCTGGCCCAAACAGACAATATTTTCTTTGGTAATCAATGCAGTGGCTGTCATCGCTGTATAAATTGTATGTAGCATCAGCTACGAGCAGTATACAGTGCTGTGTTCTGGCAACACCATGGGGACTTACCATCCCATCCCGGGAAACAAAATCGAGTTGGGCTGAGTGTGGCTCAGCCATTCCTAGGAAGCCTTGTATTTTTATCAATGAATACAATGCTCCCTCCGATTAACTGCGGTGGAGAAGCGTCACATTAAAAAAATAATGACCAGATGCCCCCTGTGTTGTTTTTTTTATTGTGTAATTTTTTTTGTATTATGTTTGTTAGTAGATGCTTGCAAGCTTCCTAAACGCATCTCAAATGCGCTGTAAACACCAAAGGGGCGTTTGTAGCACGTTAACATTGGCATCAATAGAATCATTTGAAGAGCGGAAAAGCCTGGCAAATGACACTTCAGGTCATTTTTCACATGACGTAACGCTAAAGCAACCGTGTGAGCAACACTGGGTGATGCAATGACACAATCTTAAAAGGCATTCAAGGAGCTTCAAAGATGCTCAGGAAACGTGTGCTTTTGAAGCTAATGTAAATAGTGTAAACTTAGCATTAAAGCAGTACTAAACACAAAAGTATACATTTATTATATTACAACTTACCAATTCTTAGATGTGATGACTGTATTAGTTTTTTATTTTAGGCTTACTTTCTTCTATTTTTATCTGGTAACCCAGCCAGCAAATCTATTGTTTTTCAAAAGCTCACACTCTCCAGCAGAATGTATTAGTTTACATGGATGAGATAACCCACTTAAATTGCTACTAAACCCACAACAGTAAAATCAGTCTGTATATTATTTATTTATTACAGGTACTTCTATAGCGCTGACAATTTTTGCAGCGCTTTACGAATATTATTACACATTCACATCATCCCTGCCCTCAAGGAGCTTACACTCTAAGGTATATATGCAGTAAAGCATGCTTGTTTGCTTGTTATACTCACTGTGAGACCTAAGGGGTTAATCCTTCGCATTGTTTAAAAAGGCTGTTTGATCCTGTCTTCTATAAATCTCCCCTTCTTCTACTGTCTCCAATCCATCTGCTGATAGAACAGAGCCTTGGGGGCACTCTGCACATGCTCAGTTTGGTCTGTATTGCTAGAGAATTTTTTTTTTTTGGGATGGTGCATGTGTTCGGCGAAGAGAAAATCAACACTGTCCAAACAGAGGGTCAGGAGTCCTGCAGCCTCTCAGGACAGTCAGAGGAGAATGAAAACTCCTCCTACAAGCTTTAACCAGACACTGATAGAAGTCACAATATAAACTGCTGATGAGAAAAGTTATTTAGCAGTTTATATTTACTAAAATAGTTGCATTTCCATGTTCTGTGTTTTGTGGTAAACCAGGTATAGCGAATGCAGGCTCCTGGGTTTAGTAGCACTTTAACACTGGAAGGGGTGATTCAATTTATCAGCTTTTATTTATTCACGTAAAACCTTTATACCAAAAGGAATACAATGGTTTGCTGTAACTGATTATAAAGTGTGAGCTGGTGCTTGGTTTCGATTTGTTAGTGGTTCTAAATCTGCTAATACATTTAGCATTCCCCTTCCCCCCGACTAACAATGCTGCTCACTGCTGTGTCTCACTAATTCTGGAGGTGTGTTACTGGCCAGATCACCGGGGAAAAAAAGCCAAAGAAAAGAAAACTGATCCAGCCACCACATCTAATGATTGGTAAGCTGCAATATATTACATATTTGGTCTTGGGTTTAATCTTGCTTATACCGCTTGCCGCCCGCCGGCTGTCATATAACGGCCAGGTGGCGCGGCTCTCGTTCTGGGAGGGCGTCATATGACGCCCTCGCCTTCCCTGCCCACCAGGGGGCGCACGCGCTGCCGGTGGCAATCACGCGCGCCCCCCGTGTCACTGGGCACCTGATGCGCGTGCCCGGCGGCCACGATGTCCGCCGACCACCCGCGATTGCCCGGTAACACAGCAGGACCGTGGATCTTTGTATGTAAACACACAGATCCACGTCCTGTCAGAGAGGAGAGGAGACTGATGTGTGTTCTCAGTATAGAGCAACACTGATCGGTCTCCTCCCCTTTTGAGTCCCCTCCCCCTACAGTTAGAATCACTCGCTGCGCTAAGGTGAAAATATCAATCTGGAGAATATTAATGCCTGCAAGGTATGCTGAAAGTACCGTATAAATGGCCTGTCCAGCCACAGTGAAGGCACAATAAAGAAAATACATAAAACAATGTGTTTTTATAGTGCAATGTGTAAATGGTATGCTGGATGTGTAACATCCAAATAAGAGTAACGATTTTTCAACTGGTGCCAGTATATATAATACAAAGAATAATATAAAAAAACATCTATATTGCATGAGAAGTACCGTGTAAAATAATAAATCACAATAGCATATGATAAGTGCAAAATACAAAAAAGTGCCAAGTGCCACACAATAGGTGTAAATACCAAATTAAAAATATAACACGTGATAATAAGTCCAATTTATAAAAAATGTATGTAAAGTCCATAAAACAGTTCATGAAGAAAAATCCAACGTGCATGCAATGATCGTAGTGCTCAGAATTCCATGCTCAAGTGCCATCCAGTGACCCCCCCCAGGACAGCTGCTCACCTCAGAGCGTGTGACTCAGCTGTGAAACTGAGTCTATATACGCTTAGGAGCCATCCCGAGGCTCAGTGATGGTATCCAGATACACAGTTATTCAGCAGCTCCCCAGTTGGAAATGAAGAAAAAGAAAAGACTGGATAATGTGATACCGTTTATAAAATATTTATTAGAATAAAACTCCCCACATTAGGGTACTCACATTTACAAGGTGCGTAAGTGCACCAATCTAATAACAGTCTCCAAAATCTGTCTGTCAGGAGGGATAAGCTGTGCGTCGCATCAACAATGAAGTGAATAGCTCCGTGCTCCGTCCTGGCCCCTCCCCTACGCGTGTTCGACACAGGGTCACGGGGATTTTTGCAAAATCCCCCTGATGAAGACACGTGACTCTGTGTTGAACACGCGTAGGGGAGGGGCCAGGAAGGAGCACGGAGCTATTCACTTCACTGTTGATGCGACGCACAGCTTATCCCTCCTGACAGACAGATTTTGGAGACTGTTATTAGATTGGTGCACTTACGCACCTTGTAAATGTGAGTACCCTAATGTGGGGAGTTTTATTCTAATAAATATTTTATAAATGGTATCACACTATCAAGTCTTTTCTTTTTCTTCATTTCCAACTGGGGAGCTGCTGAATAACTGTATCTGGATACCATCACTGAGCCGTGGGATGGCTCCTAAGCGTGTATAGACTCAGTTTCACAGCTGAGTCAGAAGCTCTGAGGTGAGCAGCTGTCCCGGGGGGTCACTGGATGGCACTTGAGCATGGAATTCTGAGCACTAAACACTAAGATGCATGCACGTTGGATTTTTCTTCATGAACTGTTTTATGGACTTTACATACATTTTTTTTATAAATTGGACTTATTATCACGTGTTATATTTTTAATTTGGTATTTACACCTATTGTGTGGCACTTAGCACTTTTTTGTATTTTGCACTTATCATATGTTATTGTGATTTATTATTTTACACGGTACTTCTCATGCAATATAGATGTTTTTTTTATTATTCTTTTTATTATATATACTGGCACTGGTTGAATAATTGTTACTCTTATTTGGATGTTACACATCCAGCATACCATTTACACATTGCACTATAAAAACACATTGTTTTATGTATTTTCTTTATTGTGCTTTCACTGTGGCTGGACAGGCCATTTATACGGTACTTTCAGCATACCTTGCAGGCATTAATATTCTCCAGATTGATATTTTCACCTTAGCGCAGCGTATTTCTTGTATACATTGTATTGCACGGCTTATGAAACGTGTTCTGCGCGGGCAGCTGGGTGGTTTCCACATTTGAGGCAATATACCATCGTGGCTTGCAAAGCTTTTTCTTTATTTAGTTAGAATCACTCCCTAGGAACATAATTAAGGCCTCGATCACCCCCTAGTGTTAACCCCTTCCCTGCCAGTCACATTTATACAGTAATCAGTGCATTTTTATAGCACGGATCGCTGTATAAATGTGAATGGTCCCAAAAATGTGTCAAAAGTGTCCGATATGTCCGCCACAATATCGCAGTCACAATAAAAATCGCAGATCGCCGCCATTACTAGTAAAAACAAATAAAAAAATAAAAATGCTATAAATCTATCCCCTATTTTGTAGACGCTATAACTTTTGCGCAAACCAATCAATATACGCTTATTGCGATTTTTTTTTTACCAAAAATATGTAGAAGAATACATATCGGCCTCAACTGAGGAAAAAATTTGTTTAAAAAAAAAAATTGGATATTAATTATAGCAAAAAGTAAAATATATATTTTTTTTCAAACTTATCACTCTTCTTTTGTTTATAGCGCAAAAAATAAAAACTGCAGAGGTGATCAAATACCACTAAAAGAAAGCTCTATTTGTGGGAAAAAAATAATTAAAAAATTTCATTTGGGTACAGCGTCGCATAATCGCGCAATTGTCATTCAAAGTGTGACAGCGCTGAAAGCTGAAAAATGGCCTGGGCAGGAAGGGGGTGAAAGTGCCCAGTATTGAGATGGTTAAGGAAACAGCTTGGTCCAAACAATTTAAAGTCATAGTATTCCTGGAGTCTGGCTTTAAAGAAAACTATAAAACTTTACACTTTTTTTATTGTGATGCACCTGAAATATATTTAGTTTATTAAGTTCAGTTGGGCTTTAATTGCCAATAACCTTAGATTTTATTTTTTTTTTTTTTTAAACTTGCAACAGTGCCAAGTTCCAGTCTAATATCTTTTATCAGAAGACTGTATATAGAGCTTAAGGCTGGGTTCACACTATTGCGAATTGGATGTGGGTTTCCCGGCATCCAATTCTCACAGCAGAAGATTGTGACCGACTCTCTCTACAGAGTCGGTTCACACATCTCCGCAGCGGCTCTGGTGTGATTTGCACTGGAGCCCTGTGCGTCTTTTGATCCGTTTCAGGTCCGAATTCAGCCAAAAATTTGGACCTGAAACGGTGAACGGAGCCACACTAGACTCCTGCTGTGAGCCACTGCATGCTCATATGTGAACCCAGCCTAAAAGAGAAGTATGGTTTCTTTTTTTCTCAGATTCACACTTATTTAGGTGTATGCAGCATCACTCGAAAGCCTCATAGACACGATCGAACTTTGTACAAACTTTCCCGTAGTTTTTGGAAAAAGGGCGTTGGCCGTCAACTTATTAAGCATACACACGGCAGGACTTTTTTTAGCCAACTTTCACCAGATCACGTGGTTTTTTTGCTCTTTACCGCCACCCTTTGGTCAACTTCTGTATTGTTGTCTGATCTTTTTCATTGGTTCTGAGCATGCATGTTTGTACTTTGGACTAAAGTCCTATGGTTTTCTGTAAACACGATCGGACTTTGCTCCATCGAACTTTTGTTCTCGAAAAGTTTGTTTGCAGAGCGAACTTTTGTCCGATTAAAACCAAAAAAGTTTGTCCGATTAAAACCAAAAAAGTTTGTCCGATGGAGCGTACACACGGTCAGATGTTGCCTTAAAACAGCTAATTTGCATGTTTGTTGTCAAAAAGTCTGATCGTGTGTATGGGCCTTTATGCTGCATTTGTCCCCCGGCACCTCTATACTGAGAACCGAGCGATCGAACACCGCCGATGGTTCTCACAGCTCCCCGAGCAGAGAGCTTTAGCCTGTCAGTCCTGCCCCCTCATTACTGGAGCGCTGGGCTGTGGAGGGGGCGGGAGCGGCCGGCTCAGGCTCACAGCGGCTCGCAGAGAGCCTGAGCCGCAGGGCCAGTGCTACCACTAGGCAAACTAGGCAGCCGCCTAGGGTGCACTGCTGCCTAGGGGCACCCGGCTGCTGGTTTCCCTCCACGTCTGAATGTTCTGCAGGCTGCAGCATGTAACTAACTTAGTCCGACCGGTAGTGTAATTAGAGGTGCAGCGCAGCTCTGGAGCCAGCACTAGAGGAAGCAGAGCTGATGCTTCCTGTATAACGGTGCCTTCTGTCACATGGGCAAATGGGGTGGAGTCAATGGGGGCGGCTAAATGAGGTTTCACCTAGGGTGTCAAAAATCCTTGCACCAGCACTGCTGAGCCGTGTGTCGGTCCAGGGATCTGGGCGGATCCTGACTCTTGTCGTGATGACGCCGAGCCTGGACCGGCTCTGTGACGTCAGCAGAGAGTGGACTTCAGCCCGCTCCCTGCTGAAAATGGGTCACAGGGGTGCAGAACGAACTACACTCCTGTGATCCATAGGAGAAGTACAACCAAACAAGCTCTGTCTGTACTCCTTTAACACTAAAAATGCATCCCCAGCCATTCCCTCTATGTGTGTTATCACACCAGCCTTGACTGAAAGAAGAGGAGGGACATCTAGTGGTGGTGAGGACTGCCTTCAGGACCCAGTAACAAATTGAAGGAGAGTAACGTAGCAAAAGGTAAATTTTTATTTCAACAATTTAGCTTGTTCATTTTTATTTTATTTATTTTTTTATTGCCAGTGGGTCGTCCTACTTGCACCACCATGGCTCCTTAAAGTGCAGGTATTGTTTCGCACTTGCCTGCCTTCCTATCCAGCATTATATTGCATTCAGGTTTGAAACCATAAATGACACCTTCTGACTGAGCAAGCCCCAGGCAATGAGTAGGTTGGCCTTGCTGCAAGCGGAGAATTGTCTGCTTTCCTGGAAGCAAGAGGGGAAAAAAAAGAACACTCCGGTAATAGGTTTTTTCCACACTTGCTAAGCGATTCTTCAAAATCTCTCAAAAAAATTGGGTATTACAGCTCCTGAAGCATCAGAAGCTAAAGCACAATCTGTGTTAATTTTTAATTTTATCTGCCAACCTTGGCTCGCTTATAAGCAATAAAACATGTGTGTGGATAGAGGGGGGGAACAGGGCAGCTGCTCCACACAGGACCTGGATATTAGGGGAGATCACTGGAGTAGCGGTGTATACTGCAGTGACTTCCAGGGCAATCGATATGTGTGTGTATATTATATATATATATACACACACGTGCATCTCATAAAATTAGCATATTAGCATAAAAAAATAATTTCAGTAATTCAATTTGAAAAGTGAAACTCATTTTAATAGATGCGTTACACACAGAGTGATATATTTCAAGCATTTCTCTCTTAACCACTATGAAGCGGATGGTGCAAACATAGAAATGTGGGTAGAACTCCGCTTTAACCACTTCAGCCCCGGAAGGATTTACCACCTTTCTGACCAAGCCTTTTTTTGCGATACACGTCGCTTTAACTGACAATTGCACGGTCGTGCGACTTGTACCCTAACAAAATTTAAGTCCTTTTTACCCACAAATAGAGCTTTCTTTTGGTGGTATTTGATCACCTCTGCGGTTTTTATTTTTTGCGCTATAAACAAAAAAAGAACGAACATTTTGAAAAAAAAAGCAATATTTTTTATTTTTCGCTAAAATAAATGTCCCAAAAAATATATAAAAAAACAATATTCTTTCTCAGTTTAGGCCGATATGTATTCTTCTACATATTTTTGGTAAAAAAAAAAAATCGTAATAAGCGTATATTGATTGGTTGGCGCAAAAGTTATCGCATCTACAAAATAGGGGATAGAGCTATGCCATTTTTATTATTAATTTTTTTTATTAGTAATGGCGGCGATCTGTGATTTTTATCGTGACTGCGACATTGCAGAGGACAGATCAGACACTTTTGACACTATTTTGGGATCTCTGGCATTTATACAGCGATCAGTGCTATAAAAATGCACCGATTACTGTGTAAATGTCACTGGCAGGGAAGGGGTTAAACACTAGATGGCAATTAAGGGGTTAAGTGTGTTCCCTGGGCGTGTTCTAACTGTAGGGGGGATGGGCTCACTAGAACATGACAGAGATCACTGGGAGCAGTAGATCCTTGTCATGTTGCTAGGCAGAACAGGGAAATGCCTTGTTTACATAGGCATCTCCTCGGTCTGCCACTCCGTGCCACAATCGCGGGGGCCACCAGCGGACATAGAGTCTGCGGGACCCGCCGGCATGCTCCCGCGGCGATGTACAGGTACATGATTGTGCGCACCCATGCCACTTTGCCGACGTATATCGGCATGAGTCGGCCGGCAAGTGGTCAAAGTGGAGTTCCACTCAAAAGTGGAACATCCACTTATCCGTCTCCTCACCCCCCCCCCCCCCCCCCCATTGCCACATTTGGCACCTTTTGGGGAGAAGGGGGTACACATACTGTTCCCACATACAAGTCAGGCAAGTTTGCTAGCCAGTCAAGCACAGTGATACCATGATCATTAAACCAGGTTTTTTTTTTTATGGTACTTTTGGCAGTGTGGGCATGGGAAGCATGAAGTGCTCTAGAATTTCCTGGTAGAGGGCTACACTGACTTTGGACTTGATAAAACACAGTGGACCAACACCAGCAGATGACATGGCTCCCCAAATCATTACTGACTGTGAAAAATGTTGCATTTCATTTGGAAATCAAGGTCTCAGAGCCTGGAGGAAGAGTGGAGAGGCACAGAATCCAAGTTACATGAGGTCCAGTGTGAAGTTTCCACAGTCAGTGATGATTTAGTACTGGGAAAATACATCATTACTTTGACGTTTAATGGCTGCAGCTAGACCCCAGTATAATTTTTTTTTCCCTCAGGCGCTGGACTATCTTGTAAAAGAGGCCCAAGCGGGGGGTTTCACTGTTGGGTCACTTTTGGAAACAGCAGGAGGGGAAGTCTCCCCCCACCTCTTTCAGGTGGTTCCCAGGCTTACCTGGCCAATCGGTAGCCCGGGGAACCCATCCAGTGCTGGTGCTGGCTAGGCATAGAGATGAGCGAAGGAAAGCTGGCCTCTGCTCATCTCTATGCCCCAGGAGGACTGGAGCGATATCACGATGTCACTTCCGGTCCCATGTAAACAAGGCCATTTTTTTATTTTTACACAAAAGACCAAAAATTTTATTTTTTGCTTTTAAGGGTAGAGAAGATATTTGGGGTCCCCCAGAGACCCCAGATCTCTCTATAAAGAGAGCCTGTCATTCTGTATTATTGTTATCGCAAGGGATGTTTACATTCCTTGCGATAGCAATAAAAGTGATCAAAATATTGTGTGTTACATACTCCTGACTGCTGTATGCTGTGCTGCATGAAGCATTCTGACTGTTGCATTTCTAAAAAAACAGAGTGGTAAGAACTATTTACCCTCAGTGCAGAATTCAGGACTATGTAATAAACTGCCCTGCCTACCGCATACTCATCTAGCACCCGATCATCAGCCACCTCTCCAGCAAACATTTCTAAATTCTCCCCTCTCCTTTCTCATCCAACCAACCCTTCTAAACAAATAACTCCCCCTCCCCATGTCACGCTCACCTGTTTGCTTGCCTGCTTACAAGCAGACAGACACCCTATGCAGAGTGAGCGGAAGACCTCCTAGCCATTCCCTAGCTTTGCATCATGTTACATTAAAGCTAAGGAGAAGCAAGGAAAGCTTCCCTCTTCTCAGGTGTTCTTGAATAGCCATGGGCAAAATGTATTCATTTCAGAGCCGTATAGCGTCGTCAATTTACGCAGTGCTTTATATACATTGTACATTCACATAAGTCCCATGACACAGAAGAGTCTTCTGTATAGTGATAAAAAGAGTGAGTGTGGCTAAATCATTAGACCAAAGAGCAAATTTAAGGAACGACCCAAATGACCAGGCCTAAGTATCCTTCATAGCAGGTTTCCTTTAACTGTGTTGTTTAATGTGAAAAACAGCTTAGGGTAGCCACAGTACATTGAAATATTGGTTTGGGGGCGTGGTTTGGACATGGCAGAGTAGAGACATGTGTCTGTTGAGCTCCCGGGCCTCTACCTGCCTACCCTGCTTTAATCAACTTGATTTTTACCGGAATGCACTCTACAAGGAAAAAGACAGCGAAGGGGAACAAAAAGACAACCCCGGCAGTGAAACCCGCAGGTGAAATACAGCGTTACTTCCAGCGGCCTCCCCGGCAACCAAAATGGTGGCTCCTTGTAACTCCCAGCACGAGGCCCGACAGATCCACGATCCTTCGGCCTCGCCCCCGGCGTCCGGCATCTCGGAAGCTTTTTCTGTCACTCCAGCGGTGTTCCACCCTGACCTGCCGAGCTCCCTCCATCAGCCACTCACCCTGAGAGCAGACCCTGAGAGCAGACGCTACGATCCCTCCTGCAGGCCCCAACCAGAGCTGACATAGAGGCCCTCATAGGCCACCCACAGAAAGAAACTGCAAGCAGTCAAAAAAGACATTAAATCCATCTCGGCTAGACTCCGGAGAGACATCTGTGACGGTGCTGGAGCTGCAGCAGACCATACAGGCAACCACGGCAATGTCCATACAGCTCCACATGAGGGAAATTGAGGACCGCAGCACGCGTAACAACCTTCCAGAGGCCACGGGCACAGAAGATCTGACAGCGACTACACTTGCAATTTTTCGCCAGCTGGCTGGTGAGTCGTTCCAAGACTCCATGGAATTCGACCGCATACACAGAGCACTGGGCCCCCACTCCCCTGACCCAGAGAGGCCTGGGATGTAATCTGCCAGATCCACCGATATTCGCACAAGGAACTTATACTGCGGAAGGCCTGGGACAGGATGTCTCTTGAAGGTCTTAGTGCCCTAATGTTTTATGCCCTTGTATCAGCGGGATCTACATACCCCAGAACTATACACGGTTTATTTCATGCAACATACCTGTTAATTTTACCAGCCGGCTATGTCGATTTGAATTATCTTATCTGACAGTAGATGTTGATATGTACTTGCAACTATGTTACGCAATCCTTGTTTATTATTTCCCTGCACTGTTATAGGCGGACTAAAAACGTGGGGTTTATGTTTTTAGGTGGGCTCCCTCACCACTCAATCTCATCCCCTGCCTGTTTTATAGGGGGGGTACCCCAGGTCAGGTGAAGACATGTGACAATGCACACCGCTGGGGGGACTATAGTAAGCGGACCCTCTGAGATGGCCGTCGGCCGCCTGTGGGTGGCCCTAGGGAGTCAATACCTTGATCACCACTATCACCTGATTCCCATCAAGGGCCAGGCAACGTTCGCTTTTGGAGGGGGTAGTCGGCTCGGCCCCGAGGAATCCATGGCGGTAGGGGGATACGGATGGCCTGGGCTGGGCGGCCTTGAGAACACCCTCTCCCCGGAGAGGATGAGAGGGAGACAGGGCTGTGTATGGCGGATATCAACTCGAGCCAAGCCATATCGCAAGTTTGGTTTTCCACCCTGTACAGTATTCATTATAGATAGCAGGGTGGGTAGGTGGGGCCAGATCAGCTCCTCTTTGGCCTGATCCCACCCCTCCCCCATATAGGTCAAGGCACAGGTTCTCGACGGTTCGACGTGCGCTGTAGCAAATCTTTTTGCCTCACTTAGAGGGGTGCACAGTGACCCACTGTATACCTTTTGATTCTTTAACTAACTTTCTCCTTTGCTTTAAATCTTTCCCCTCTTTTCACACTTCTTCCTATTCCTCCCCCCACCATACCCATTCACCTACCCTTTCCCCACTCCCCATTCCCCCCCAGTTTCTCAGCAGCGATGGCGTCTTAAGATTGTTTCGCTAAATGCGAAGGGCCTGAACACACCCAAATAATGTCGCATACTCTTGAATGACCTTAAAAAATTACACATCCAAGAAACTCATTTTAAGGCGAAGAGAATTACTTTTCTCCAGAACAGATTCTATCCCATATCCTATCATGCACCTAACGCCGCAGCAAAATCCAAAGGGGTCTCGCTGCTCCTCTCAGGTAAAATCCCATGGATCCGTCGTGACACAAGGATAGATCCGGAGGAGCGATTTGTCTTCATCAAAGGTTCAGTAGGTGACACACAGGTGACACTCGCTAATATCTATGCTCCTAACGATTGTCAGGATGTCTTTGTTCATCGTGTTCTAGATGACCTCCTAGAACAGTGATGGCGAACCTTGGCACCCCAGATGTTTTGGAACTAAATTTCCCATGATGCTCATGCACTCTGCAGTGTAGGATATCTGGGGTGCCAAGGTTCACCATCACTGTCCTAGAATTAGCGGAGGGCCAATTGATCCTGGGGGGAGATCTCAATATCCCACTGAACCCATTGGTAGACACCTCCATAGGCCTATCATCTGTCCCCTCTGGAATCCTCTGGCGGATATCAAAACACATACATAGAGCCCAATTGGTGGACGTATGGAGGCTACTACATTCGGGAGAGAGAGACTATATCTATTATTCCTCCCCTCACAAGGTCTACACGAGAATAGATTTCTTTCTAATCCCACATAGTCAACTTCATGCGGTAACTGATTCCTCCATTGGCAATATCACATGGTTGGATCAGGCACCCATCACTTTATAGTACACTCTCTCAGTGGCGCCGTCCAATAGAACACAGTTTTGGAAGCTCAATGAGAGTCTTTTACAGACCCCTGGGGTGTTGGAGGACGTAACCAAAGAGCTGAAATCCTACTTCCACACGAATGATCACCCGGATTGCGACCCTGGGGTTCTGTGGAAGGCCCACAAAGCGGTAATGAGGTGTGCTAATCAAGCATGGTTCACAAATTAAAAGAGCACGAACACCTACTCCTGGCAAAAATTAAAGTTGTGGAATCACAGCACAAGCGAACACTTCCCCCTGCGCTGGAACTTGAACCTATGTCCCTCCGCAAGCAAACGGTAGACCTGTTACAGTATAAAGCCAAAGCAGCACTCCAATTTTGTCGCAAAACTGGTTACATTTCAGATGACAAATGCAGGAGGATGTTGCCTAGATCAATCAGAGGCCATATATTTAACTCGTACATTCCTCATGTAATTTCCCCCAATGGTCGTAAAGTGACACTACCTAAACAGATAACACAGGAATTCAGAGACTTTTACTTCTCTCTATACAATTTATCGCCCGAGAGAGCCACACGGTCTATTGAGAACTATACCTCCTCTTCCTAGATCCCCCAGCTTCCTGCGGAGGTCAGGGAAGAATTAGAGACCCCCAATACCTTAGCGGGCAGTTGGCGGCATGAAACCGGGAAAGGCTCTTGGCCCCGATGGTTTTACCCTCCAATACTATCAGACACTACTGCCGATATAAGGTCCCTGTATAGCAAAATTATTTAACTAGGAAAAAAAACGCTGTAAGGCAAAGGGCATAAATGAGCTAGTATGCAGCGAAGTGAATACCTCCTAAACCGTACAAGTTTAGGAGATATTCATTTTACCTACAGGTAAGCCAGTATACAACCGCTTTATAGTATGACGTGTTAGGTATCCATTTACTTTGTGTGACATCTTTCATACTATACAAAAAACATATTTATTAAAGTTTTTTTTTTTTTACAAGTAAAAATCTAAAGTGTCAGAAAAAAACCAGGTCAGAAAGTGGCTATGTATAAAATAACCATGCATTAAATTCCTCTTTAATCCCCCCCCCCCCCAGCATGACAGCATAGTGGCGAAAACCTTCAGTGAGCTCTAACCAACTTGCCTTTCCCCAAAATGCACCACCAAGGCAGACAAAACGGCACCAATGCAGACTGACATTTTGTCAAAAGGCAGTAGCTATACTGTATTACAAATAGACATGAGCGTTTGTACAGCATGTCAGCAGCAAGAATCAGCCACTGACAACTGCTGTGCAAACACATTTCTAGCAATACTTTTACCCAGATTTAAAAAAAAAAAAACAAAAAAAAAAAAAAAACAAACTTGTTTGTAGCAGGAGTTCAAATCTGAACACAGGTGCATTGTTGTCTATGACAATGGATATAATTGCACAAAGAAAAGTTTACATTTGAGTGCAGTCATTTTGCACACATATGCAAGAATATACTTAACTTTATGAATGTACAGTATATCCAGAGTTTTTTTATGGAACACTTTTATACTCAGGATTTTTCTGCCACCAAGATCCCATGTATAAACATAAATAAGTTCTGTGTGCAAATAGCCTTGCTGTTTTATTTGATCTCCACTAACTTCCAGGACCCATGCTGAGTGGGGCTGACCTTCTGCATTCAGAATACAGTAGGTCGGCCACTCAGCACAGGCTCCAAAGTACTGTAATGTAAACCTGTGGTTTCATTTTTCTGCAGAGGATGGGTGGCACCAGTGTCTCACAGGAAAGTAGCCAGTGGGATGTACAGATGGATCAGTACTGGTGCCAGGCAGAGACGTGGTCAGCAAACAGACAAAGCAGTGTTCCAGGCAGAAGGGGCAGGAACATGATCAATAAATAGGCCAGAGTCAGTACAGGCAGCAGAGACGTGGTCAAAGTATTTTTCCAGGCAGAAACATCAGCCTTAGGGCCTAGGTCAGGTAAGATTGGACAAAGCGGTAGAGGCTTCCAACTACCCCAAGCTCTTCAAAGCCTCTGGACGCCAGACCCTAATCCAGGTTTATGTACTAGACATTGTATCCTGTGTACCACAAAAATCAAATTGTATCAAAAACAGTGTACTGTGATGTCACCACTGTACGAGTCAGGGAATATAGCTTAGTGTAGCAGTACCCACTCCTTTACACCAAGCAAGCCTAGCCTACTGGTATGTGGCTGCAGCATTCGGACTGTGGTAAGCACTCAGGTACAGGCATTGTTTAGAAGTTTGATCGCTGTGATGGGCCACAGTGATCACATGGTAAATACCCCGAGCTGTGATCCTAAAGGGCACACACCAGCAGTGAATGCGAGAGATATTACTATATACACCCTCCCACATCTAGCAAGTTACCATCTGGATGTTTACTTATATTGGTCGGTCAAGAAACAGTTAATGTCCAGTTACAGGGTAGGGAGGAGACTGGTAACTGAAAATTGCAGCAGAAATTTTGGATCCCCTTTAATGCAAGATGGGACTGTGCTATGTAGCTCTGCAAATCTCATAACTAGATACTGATATACAAATTCTTTGGCAGGTAAAACATCTCTCATGTATGCATTTCATCTGTGTATTTAGTGCTGGGTTAAGAAAAAATGCATGGTAAATGTTGCCCATAAGTATAATAGGGACAATGCCTATATTTTTAGCCTAATGCCAGTGTTAGGCACTGGTGCAGTACATGCCTTAAAGTTACAGAGCAGGATATAGGGCCAGGGGCTTCTATATATAGAAAACTCATAGCACCCAAGATCTAGCTTTTTTTTTTTTTTTTTTGCATTGCTTACCTATCCATCGGACAATGATCTGCAGTGAGAGAATGACAATTGTCCAGTGAAGCAGAGGGACACACCTGTAAATAGTGGAGTCACCTGTCTGCCATTGACATGTAATAGATGTATGAAGCCTAGGATTTGCTGATACTCCTCTTCCTCCTACTTAGTCTATTCACATTGTTGCTCTACTGCAGGGGTCTCCAAACTTTCTAAACAAAAGACCAATTTACTGTCTATCAGACTTTAGAGGGGCTGTACTGTGGCCATTGGGAGTAGAAAAGTTGCCGTCAGTAGGAGGAATAGTGCCCCATCATTGGTGTTATTGGGAGAAATTGTGCACCATCATTGGTATTAGTGGAAGAAATTAGAGTTTCATAGTTGGTAAGGTCGAATAAAAAAAACACTAGTCCATCCAGTGGGTGTTCATGTCAATAATTTCCCATATCCTTGTATATTGTGTTCAAAGACATCCAAAAGTCTTTTAAAACTATCAATACTTCCTGCTGACACCACCGATTGTGGAAGAGAGTTTCACATCCTTACCGCCCTGACAGGGAAAAAACACATATCCAGCTTAAAGCAGAGGTCCGCCCATCGCTGCAAAAATTAAAAGCCCCTTCCTTCATGTCTAGTAACTTAAAAAAAACAGTGGGTGAAATGTTACATCTTGATTGACAGATGATCCACCTCCCATAACAGCATGAGGACACAGGCTGTAGTAGAAATCTCCTCCTACCTGAACACTCAGGCAGACCCTGCAGTTTATCATGTATCATGTGAGCACTGGGGGGGGGGGGCAGATTAACTATTTTCCTATTACTGGGTTTAGTAACACTTTAAAAAGGTCAAACCGCTTCTATTCCAGTCTCATCATGTGGCCCTGTGTCTTTCTAACCTCTCCGATTCTGAATAGTTTCCTACCTACGCTGGGATCACCATTGAGATATTTGTATATCGTTATATCTCCTCCAGGGAGAATAAGTTTAGTGCTTGTAGTCGTCCCTCTAAAATTCGGTCCTCCAGTACCCTTACTCATTTTGTTGCCCTTCTCTGGACTCTCCAGTTCAAGCACATCCTTCCTGAGGATTGGTGACTAGAACTGGACGGAAAACTCCAGATGTGGCTTAACCAGAGTTTTATAAAGTGGCAGGATTATCTTTTTCTCTGGAGTAAATTCCCTTTTTATTGCATGCTAATAGTCTGCTGGCTTTGCTTACTGCAGCTTGACATTGCACCCTTCATTGCTATTAGTGGGAGGAATTATGCCCCATTGTTGGCGTCGGTGGGGGGGAGGTTATGCACCCATTGCTGGTGTCAGTGGGTGAAATATTGCCCCAAGGACCAGATAAAAGCAAGCAAAGGGCCGCAGTTTGGAAAACTCTTCTCTATGGTGTAAAGGAAATTTTTAAGTTCTATATATAATTGTATTTTATATGTATTGCACACTGCCCTCACTGTGCACACAGCACTAATGTTTTCATTACATGTTTGCATTCTTTTGAGTCCTGATTAGAATTAGTCTGCCTATGTTACGCCCCTTATTACCATAAACATACAAATGTAATATTAATGTGTTACCTACGTAATCATAGGGCTGGGAAAAAATTCGATTTGAATAGAGTTGAGAGGTCCGCGAGGCCGGACGCGGTGCATGGGTGGGTAGGAGGGGTAGTGGCCGAGGCTTAGATCTGTTGGTGGAGCGCCGCTATGTATGGGATGGCTGTGATGTCAGGAGGAGGAGGGTGGTGGGGGGAATCATAGGGAGAGAGAGAGAGAGCGAGAGCGCGCGAGAGAGCGAGAGCTGTATTGGTGTACTTCATGAGATAGCCACAGAATTTGTTCTCTATGTGATCACTGCAAGAAAATCATCCAGAGGAGTGAAGTCACATCCCATTCCATATATTCACCCTTCTTATATTACATCATTACACAGCACTGTGCTCAATATATATATGACATCACACAGCAATGTGCTCATTGCCTCATTATACATTACATCACCGCCATATGACAGCACAACAAATTTTGTTTGTTGATGCACTTTAATAATAATTTAAAAAAAAAAAAAAAAAAATTGCAGATTTTTTTTTTTTGGGGGGGAATCTCCCAGCCCTACGTAATCATGTGTATAAAAACAATCAATTGTGTCATACTAAAGCAGAACAGTTATTTGGAATGATGCGGAGTGTATCTTGTGTCTGTTCCCTACTGCAGTAGTAATTTGGAACTAATCAATACGAGGATAGGCTTTGCCCATCTATAAATTTCCATGTCAATGGTAACATGCATTGTTGGGCACTTCGACATACATTGAATTAGGGTCTACCATTCAGTTTGGCAAAGAAAAGCCAAACCTTTTCGCTTTCTTCCATTATACCGTCTATAAGCACCCCCAGTTTTTTTTTTTACCTTAAAAGACAGTTATTAAATGTAAACTATAATAAAGATTCATAAATAGGTTTGATAAACAGCATTAAATATTTATTTTTAACTTAAAAATGGGTTCAAAAAACATTTTAGCTTAAACTGTCAAGTCGACAAAAAGGCGAAATACGTAATGGTCATTTCCTCATTTTTAAAATGAATAGAACTAGCATACTTGCCCAGCTCGGTAGAATAGAATGGGGGCAACAGAGGCACCTTTCATCATATAATACATATCAAACGAAAGTAAACAAGTATGGAGAAAGTTGACCTTTTGGTTGAATTTTTCAGCAGTTTAACAAATCTAACAAAGAAAACAAAAATTGTTGAAATAAAATGTAAGATGTTGCAGCATCACAAAGGATAACAAAGCTGAATTTAAAAAGGACATATCATCTGAAAACGAACATTTCACTTGCACACAGTTGCATCAACAAGCTTAGTTACAGGTTTGCTTCTTCTAGCCCCCACAATGACTCCAGTGGGGAGATCTTCACAGTAAAATTTAAAGTTACACCAACTGTCATGGTCATTGAAAGGTAAACCGAATGCTTCTTGGATGCATAATCCACATTTTTTATGGACCTTGTATAGGGCACATAATATATTGTGCCAAAATCTCACCCCTGAAGTCAGCTATGATTAGGACTCTAAGGTTGAACCTTGTTAGATGCGGGCTTTTAGCTGTATGCCTTTGCTTTTATAACGTTTTTTTGGAACCTTGGCCTGTGTGCGGGAACATCCATATATACCATGGAGTCAGACACAGGAAACCATTGTTGGGTAAACTTGTGTGAAGGGCGCTGGTGCCACTTTGGTTACGTGTGTCTTGTATAGCTTCACTAGAAAAAGTGGGACAACCAAGTGAAAAGTAGAACTTTTTTTTAAAGTGCCAACAAACTTGAAATGAAAGTTCTAATACAGAAGTAAAAACTTAGTGTTTATTACCCAACATTTGATATTCCTGATATGTGCCTGCTGCACCATGTACTTTTGTTAAAAGATATCCTGCTCTCGTATCACGATCTTTGTGTCAAATACTTGGTGATCCTGCCCATCCCCCTGCTTTCAAAACTGACCATACTAGGTATGAGAGATCATCATTTTCAGTTTTTAGCTTTGCTGGGAGCAGAGCCTGACCATCTTCCAGCTCTTCACAAAGATTGGTACACTACTTTTTCCTTGCCTCCTGATGACATACCCCCTGCAGTCTCGCTTTAAAATTTATATTTTTTTTTACACTGTCCCTTATGGTTAATCACCTGTGTTGCCATCATTTACTTTTACCAAAGTTGCAATGCATTTTATTACAATTCATACATTAAGAAAAAAAAAGCAACATTCCTGTCAAAAGTGGTCAATAGACAGGAGTTCTGTAAAATGGCTAGTAAAATTAGCATTTCATACAGAAGATGGGTCAAATGGCTAGTAAAATTAGCATTTCATACAGAAGATGGGTCAAAGCCATAGCAAGCAAACTATCTAGGGCGGCATTCCAACCCAAGTGACCACATTGGGTAATTTTACAGGTAACATGGTGCTTGTGAGGGGTTAATTCACCAGAATCTATGCACTGTTTAACAATGACTTATCTTACCAAAATGTCCAAATATCAAAATATATACCAAGTCATGTTTAAGCATTAAACTGTACGAAGTACAGCGCCATCAAAAGCCATAGTTTTGGCTGGAGAAGGGGCAAGTTAAGACATCGGACAGGTTTTATATTGTATATGCCCCCTCATGAAAAAAAAAAAAAAAATAATACACCCTCACTTCCTGTATTGTTGGAGCAGAAAGTAAAAAGTCTCTCCAATAAGGAGATACTGCAATAAAAACCCCCAATAGTAGTTTTAACCCTTCCTCACTATTTAAAGCAAACAGAAGGGGTTTGGCCTATAGCTCTACTTAAAGTGGATGTAATCCCTCTCCTATACACAGTGAAGTGAACAGCCCCAGATGATACACAGGAATGAAACAAATCTCCCTACATAAGTTCTACATGTATATCTGCTGTATTTCCCTTTCTACACTCTTTAGAAAGTGCAGAGCATGTTACAAATCTTTTTTCCTCTTTCAGCAGTGGGAGAGTCTTACACTGTATGAGAGCTGATTGGAGGAAAGGCACACACACCCCCCTCGACATAGGCAGAAAAACAAAGAACAAGAGCTGTGCTGTGAATAGACAAGCTCTCTGCTCATCTCTAAGCTCCCTCCCCGCCACACATTTCCAGCTGCTTTTATCATATGCGACAGAGAACTTGTCAGAAGTTATGCTGATAACCAAAGAACGGAGCAGGAGAAAGACACAGCACTCAGAGCTTTGGAGAGAGATAAGTAAACACTACAGATATAGGTTTCCAGGTTGATTTAATGAATGGGGTTTAAATCCACTTTTAAGCATTGTTCACAAATAATTTTGTCCCAAGTACAATTGCCACAAGGGCCTGCAAAAAGCAGACTCTGGGCAGTTTCATTGCATTTATCTGGATCTTTCTACCTCAGCTAACCTCTCGTTCCTTTAACCACTTAGGGACGGCCCCACGTACAATTACTGTGGCAGGGCGGCCCTTAAGCGCAAAATCACATACCTGTACGTGATTTTTTTTCATAGGGCTCTGGAGCACACGCGCCGCCAGAGCCCCGCTTCTGCTGTGTGTGGACACAGCGGGAGCAAATCAGCGGGTACGGCAGACAATCCCAGCGATCACTCGGAGAGAGGCAGAACGGTGGCCTGCCTATGTAAACGAGGCAAATCACCATTCTGCTAGTAAGGAAGATGGAAATCGTGTTTTTGCTAAGCAGGAACACGGATCTTTGTCTTCCTACAGTGCAACCATCCCCTATACAGTTAGAAAGCACTCCCAGGGAACACATTTAACCCTTTGATTGCCCATGATGTTAACCCCTGCCTGTCATTTATACAGTGACAGTGCTTTTTTTTTTTTAGCACTGATCACTTTATTGGTGTCACTTTGTGAGATTTATCCGCCGCAATCCCGCAAAAAAAAAAAAAAAAAAAAATTAAAGGAATCATTGCTTATCGCTGCCATTACTAGTTAAAAAAAGAAAAAAAAAAAGTCAATAAATCTATCCCATAGTTTGTAGACGCTATAACGTTTGCACAAATTAATCAATACACACTTATTGGGATTTTTGTTACAAAAATATGTAGCAGAATACATATTGACCTAAACTGATGAAGAAATTCAATTTTTTACATTTTTATTGGATGTGTTTTATAGCAGAAAGTAAAACAATTTTTTTTTTCCCCAAAATATTTTCGTTTGTTTATAGCGCAACAGAAACTGCAGAGGTGATCAAATACCACCAAAAGAAAGCTCCATTTGTGTGTGGGGGGGGGGGAAATCTAATTTTTTTTGGAGTACAGCGTCGCACGGCCGAGCAATTGTCAGCTAAAGCAACGCAGTGCCGTATCGCAAAAAATGGCCCGGTCAGGAAGGGGTAAAACCTTCCAGGGCTGAAGTGGTTAAGCAGCCCATAAATGACCGTTTACTTTCCTTGCATCACGAGTAGAATGAAAGAAAAATGCTCAAATCCCCGATTCAACAGTCAGTGTTTAGGGGAAAATTGTGTTCTGCCGGTATGGGGAGCTGTCCCAGTCAGCAGAACACAATGATTACAGCTAGTGGCTATAGCCACCAGCAGTAATCGAAGGTAAAAAAATATGACAGGCTGGTTGTACCCAAGTCAATACATGGACTTTGGTACAATCAGCCTGCACATACATGGACCGAATTTCAATCCATGTATGGCTGGCTTTAATAATCTTGATGGTCATCAAATCGTCCACATTTAAATTGATTTACTGTACACTATCCTTTTTGAATATGGCATTGGATAAATACTTTGATGGCTTTAATAGAACAAACTCCTTCACTGATCTGCTTTACTACTCTGTTGTATTAAACAATATCTGATTCAATTTGGCTCCATTCACACCTGAGCGTAGCAATTTACTGGTGTTTAAGCTATTTTGCAGCTTTTCACAAGTGTTTTTAAAAGCATTTTAGAAGTGTATTACAAGCTTTTTACAGCTTCAGGTGTTTTTGTTTAGCCAATAGAAAGCACTAGGAGAGGGAGAACATTAGGGGTGGGGAGCTGCTGTTTGAGCAGAAAATGAGCGACAAAATGCTTGTAAAACCGCTCAAGCCAGGCGTAGCTATTGAAGTCTATGGGGCCAAAAACACTTGTAATCTGCCAAAAAGAATAATTTGAGCGACAGGTGTTTTGCTTCAAGCGACAGAATGCTCATATTTGAACAGGGGCCATTGAAAAGAATAGCTTTGGCTTGTTGAGCGTTTTAGATCTACAAGCTTCAGGCAGAAAACTGCTCAGGTGTGAACGGGGCCTAAAGACTTGCATCTCCTTAGAAATGTCAATGTCCACCTTAACATTATGCGATCAATACCTGTTACATTTGTCAGAAGAGCCCGCGGGTGCAGTGGAGGGCAAATCAAAAAGCAGTCTATCCCCTCAACGCCCTCAGTTTCCTCCCATCTGCTCTTCTGTACTACAGGATACAGCACTGACACATGGTTGGAAGAATCCACAGATTACATCGGTGGAATAAGCATATGACACACCTGTGTCAGGGGTGAAGATTCTGCTTGAAGCCATAGCTCATCCAGAGAGCAAAGTGAGGACTCTCCACCAGCCACAGAGCAGTATAAAGAATTTTATTGTTCTCCAAGTGGCAGTGACCTTAAAAACAAAAGCCCAACTGGCTATATTTGCAAATTGACTTTTACATACAAAATACTGAAAACAGATAAATCAGTGGATCCATGCGAAGAAAAAAAAAGAAAAAAAGTAAAATTGAAGACTTGAACTGATTTGATTAAGAAAATGTATGGTGATAAAAACCCTTTTTTTTTGTTTACTCGACCACTTACTGGCAACATGGCCAAAAGTACTGAATGTAACATTTCACCACAAGCTTTCTCCCCATATTTCTAAAAAGCTCTAAAATGTGACCCAATGAAATGAGGATATGTGGTCACCTTACATATTTTTAAAAATCTTGTCAACATTCCCACACCATTGATTTACCAAACAGTCCCAGAGTAAAAGTACAGTGGTTAAAGCGGAGTTCCACCCAAAAGTGGAACTTGCGCTCATTTGTCTCCTCCCCCCCTCCGGTGCCACATTTGGCATCTTTCGGGGGGGGGGGGGGATACCTTTGACAGGTATCCTGTCCCCACTTCGGGAAGGCCGGGCCCTCCCGAATTACATCAGCGGCTCTGCTCCTTGCTCCTTCCCCCTGGCACTGGGCCAGTAGGAGAGCGCAGCGATGCCTCGCGCATGTGCGGTAGGGACCTGCCGTTAAGCCGTAATGCTGCACCGATGGGTTCCCTTACCCACAATGGCGGTAGCACCACTGAATATGGACATGTAAATTGAAACATCAGCTGTGGTGCCGACATCACTGGACTCCAGGACAGGTAAGTGTCCTATTAAAAGTCAGCAGCTGCAGTATGTGTAGCTGCTGGCTTTTAATTTTTGCAGGGGTGGGTGAACCTCCTATTTAAAGTCTACCTACATAATAAAAAAAAATAAAAAAACCCACACACAATTGGGAAAAATTACTTGAGCTTACTCAACTCTAGCGGCTTCTTTTCTGTAAATGAAAACGCCAGAATCAAGCATCAAAGTTTCTAAGCTACATATAAAACCTCTTCAACAAAACAAGCTGATAAAAGGCTACACAATTCTTTTAAAAAAATGTGACCCATTTGCCCCTTAAAAAAAAAAAAAAAAAAAAAAAAAAAAGGGAGCACACCAGTAAACTGTAATAAAAGATGTAAAAAAAAAAAAAAATTATATATACAGTTTGATAGGTTGGTACAGTCCCGTGAAATATTGGCGTCTATTTTCTGGAATCAGGAAAGGGGTGTTTAGGGCATAATTATAGACTTAATTGCACCCTCAGGAACTGAATTAACAAGCTGTAAAATAGTCTGATAAGCAATACTAGTTGAAGTAAAATCCCTTATATAACAACAAGCTTTAGAAACAAATACAGCAGGTAAAACTAGGCATCGCTTGCAGATCTCTGCCATGATTAGGATTGGGGTTCACTGAAATTATAAAAATTTCACAAGCTTTAAAGGACTCTCCATTGAGCAACTGTTCCTTTCCTGGCAGTCATATTGATCCTGTATCTTAAGTGACCCCCCATAAGCATGCATAGTGGGAGTTCTAGACATCACTCTGGTTTCACCACTGAGCAGACATGATATGGAGAGCAAGAACGTCTAAATCAACCAGGTGTCTTCAGGACATCGGCAATGGCAGTGTACACATACACATCTCTCTCAGTACAGGATCTCTAAAAACAGCAGGTCTTTCACACACCGTGGCCCTGCGATTCCGCAACATGGCTCTTGACCCTGCACCAGATAGGAAGCCAAAAAGCTGCCTACATAACCATCAAAGGAACCTGTAGCATGGTAAAATGCATACAAGACGACTCAGATGGAACATTAATCCTCCAACCACCATGACTGCATGGGCAAAAAAGCTGCATGTAGTCACTGCCCCAGAACTTATACTGGGACCAAGAGTCAGAAAAGGGATGAGCCCATCAAAGGCAATATAGGTTTTCTGCTTTGTAACAAGTTTCTTTTTACAGGCTACATCCACCCAAATCCAATTCTACAATGTGTTATGGATGCTGGTGGGTTATTGTTACCTGGCTTCTGCTACACCTCAGGAAATCAACAGCAAAGATATTCTGATATACGCCCAACTACAGCCCCTTTCACATGGGCGGACTGATTGGGTCAGGTTTTAGACCGACCTGATGGGACCATCTATTGCCCTCTATGGAGGGGTGGATGTGAACAGACATGACACCCGTCGACATTATATCTGATAACAGATGGAGGATCCATTCCCCCGTTTGGCAGATCAGACGACAGAATATTGTTAACTGACGGGCGGTTCGTTTATATCTGACCGCCCATAGTGGATGGGTCCAAGTCCACCCTGTATATGCAGAGCGAACACAGACCTGTCATCCCCCTGCTCAGCGGGGATCAGTGGAGAGATTCCCTGCTGAGCTGGCAGAGTCCACCAGTGTGAAAGAGCCCTACCTTGCTTAGAACTAAAGAAATGCTTTTGCTGAAAAAAAAAAAAAAAAAAAAAAAGACTCATTCTTGTCTAGAATTTATCAGTTGTGAGGCCCCAATTAATTTACTTGGTGTATGGTGAAAGTAGGAGTAGAGTCAGAAGCAGTTTGCCGCTGTCTAAAGGAGGTGCACAAAGCCAGTGAGTCTAACCAATCAGTGACCGCCCATGAAAAAACAAAAAAAAAAACAAAAAAAAAAAAACACCTATTTAGTGTGCCAAAGGTTAAGAAAAGCATTTAGGTCTCCAGACCAGCAATTTGATTTTTAACAGCACAAGGTCAGGCCCCCTCTCCCTACCCCACCCCCCTCCTTTCAGCACCTGCTATAACATCCGCTTAGTAGGCATATCAGATTTCTCCATACACAGCCACAGCAGTGACCAAACCTGCTGCATGACCTGCATCAAGGAATCCATTCTGTAGTGTAGAAGTTGTCAAAAACCACTGACTGGAGGTAAATTAGTATTAATAAGTTAGTCCGGATATTCCCCTTATGAACCCCATTTGGTTATCCTGGAGCGTTTCCTATTAGAAATCTTGCTTTCACAATTGAAAGAACCATAAAAGGCCATTTGCCACTTTTGAAGACAGCAGCATAACCGAATGCTTGGTATGTACAAAACAGACTGATACGATATGAAAATTGTTCTTTAGTGAGGTTGTGGTGTCTCCAAAACTATTTTCAGGTACTCTCCCGTTTTAGCATCACTTGATTCAAGTGTGGCTCAGACAAATAGGACTTCGTATAAATAAAGTATGGTGATGATGTAGTGTAGGAAAAGAATTGTCTGTAGAATAGTCTCCTGCTTCCAAATGCTGGTAAGAAGTTATCTCACTCCTGTTCGGCAAGTCATCCACTCCAGGCCTTGACATAACCTGCAGAGTAAAAAAAAATAAAAAATAAAAAAGTCAGGACATTTCAGCAGACAATTTACAGAGTGCTAACTGGTGAGGGAAAAAACACACACACGCACACACACACGCGCACACACACACACTGCATTTGGCTTAAGAGGTAGTCACATGCTGAATGAGATGAAAGCAATAGGATTCCTTAATGTGGGTAAGTTAACTGCAGCACAGGCGGCTTCCTAAATACAATGGTTTGCTATACTAAACAGTGACTGCATCTGATAGGAGGATGCAAATCGCTGTTTGTCCAATAATTTTCCACCTGGCTCAGTTGACTTGTTAAGCTGGGTGATACTTGCAGGGCCATCATGGGCACGATTTTGGGTGGATCACCAGGAATCTGTTGAAATTTAAGTCATCTATGGCCAGCTCAGAAGTCCTTACACATACCAGTAGCAATCCCAAAAAAAAAAACTCATGTTATGGCTAAATAATGAGCCATTCTGTTACAATACATTTTTATTTTAGGTATGCAACAGGTTTACATTGTATCCCTTTGTAGTTTACACAGAAAGGTAGTGTGTACCTCCATCACTCCATTGTCAGTTAGTACTTTCCAGTGTCCGACATCCGGGATAAGTTCTAGCGTTGCCCAACGCGTTCTAGGTTTTAAATTCCTTTCATCAGGGATAATTTATATGGGAGGATTTGAATTCAAAAGTGGGGCGAGTGGCATCATATTCAAGCAAAGGTGGCGATATTGCAGCAAGAGTGACTGATGGCACTGTCAGAGGATGGTCCCTGAAAAGATTTGGATTAAACCTGGACCGTTCAAATATTAATCCCCCCCCCCCCCCCCCAACAGGGCAGATACATAATCCTAAACCCTCCAAGTAGTGGTTTTAAGTGAGTACAGATCTAAGACTTCCAGTCATGAACAAAAGATCTCACAGTATCAACAGATTCAGGATTCAAGTAAAACATACTCTATTCATAATACAGCTGCAGTAGGAGATCCACTGTCAGTTCTGACTGTATTCAGGGGGTCCGTGAGGCACACAATCTGTCATGACAAGGTCCGCCTTATTTTTTACTTTCTGCTATAAAAACACATCCAATAAAAACGTAAAAAAAATAAATAAAATTTCTTCATCAATTTAGGACAATAGGTGTTCTGCTACATATTTTTGGTAAAAAAAAAAAAATCCCAATAAGTGTATATTGATTGGTTTGCGCAGAAGTTATTGCGTTTACAAACTATGAGATATTTTCATAGCATTTGTATTTACTGTATTTAAATATCGGTGTATAACACGCACTTTTTCTCCCTAAAAATAGGGGGAAAATCATGGGTGCGTGTTATACACCAATATAAGGCTGCCTTGGAGGGGGCAAGCATCACTCGATTAGACAGAGGCGGGATTTCCTGTGTACTGGGGTCACATTCCCGCCTCCTACCATTGGTGTTGCATGTCCTGGCATTGGACCGGTGTTCTGTCCTTCATAGGAGCCGGGCCAGGAGGGGGGACTGGGCGTGAATGCGAGCTGAGCACACAGAAGATCCGGCACTGGTGAGGCTGCAATGGCGGGCACTGACCCTTATTTTGCTTCAAAGTTCTTTATTTAAAATTTCAGTTTTTTCCCCAAAACCCCCCTCTTAAAATTAAGGTGTCTGTGTTAAACGCTGATAAATGCAGGGATTTTTAGCGTGACTGCGACATTGCGGCAGACATAACAGACACTTTGATGTCTTTGACACAGACAGAACCAGTGACATTACAGTGATCGGTGCTAAAAATATGCACTGTTACTGTACTGACACTGGCAGGGAAGGGGTTAACTTCAGGGGCAATCAAAGGGTTAACTCGGTGCCTAACTGGTGCTTGCTAACTGTGTGTGGGGGGGGGGTTGCTCTGACTGGGTGAAGACAGATCGTGTTCCTGTGGCGATCTGCCTTGTTTACATAGGCAGATCCCATTGTACCTTGCTGCCTGCAAGCAGTAATTCCTGTACTGACTCCACCTCCTGAAACTCGTCCCTCTCAGCACCTCTGCAGGATCAGAAGGCAGGCTCTGAAATGTGTGACAGCAGTGCCTACCCACAGGGCATAGTGCCTACGTGTCACAGAATCCCAATTAGTAAATGTGTGTGGATCGCCATAGAGCTTACAAACTTCAATATCCTTTAGAGTAATAAGAGTAGACTAGAATAATTGCAATACAAGAGGGATATAAATCTATTAATTTTTACATTTTGACCATAGATACAAATGATGTTGAAGCTCACCTCTCCCATTCCACACAATGCTATTGTCTCAACAGGATAGGCTTCCCTACTAGCCATCAAGAATACGCAGGAGATGGGAAAGGCAAAACTGTCAGGAAAGGTCAGAGCTCTGCTTGTCAAAGCCTCAGCACTTTGTCATATACGTACATGTGCGGCAATGTTTTTTTCTTCTGCCCTGACAAATTTCCTTAAAAGCAGAGGTTAATTTTATGTGCCAACAGTAACCACATATACAACACACACCCTTTGCATTTGCCCCCACCCTCAGATAAGATCATATAGGAGTCATCTAAACACAAAGAGCAGTTGTATTTAGTTTCAGGGAGGCACACAAACTCCAAGAAAACATACAACCTTTGTATGTACATAGTGCTGAGGGAGGGAAAAAAAAAGCCCAATAATAAAGGTGACGAGTTTGTTCCCTTCAGTAAAACTATTTTTAAAACATTGTAATAAATGATGTTCATAAACGCAGGACTGTAGCCACCAATATAGAGGCTAATCGTCTCACTGGTATACTGGCAGACAGGTCTCCTTTAGGATTTATAGGTTTGGAGATGCTGCATATTAATACGCAGACCTGTTTACTCCCAACGATCTAAATACCTGATGGCATTTCTTTCTATAAAATATAGTCCAGGTAGAACCCCGGTTGGCTTACTTTTAAAAGGTGCGTGCTTCAGGGCCCTCACTCCGATATGGACTTCACCACTTAAAGTGATTGTAAAAAGTTTGAATTTTATTTACTTTTTAAAAACTGGTCTTGCACAGTTCAGCCCCGATGCTCCTCTTCTGAGGACCCTTCCCTGGCGTTGTCAAGTGCCCCAGAGGGAGAGTCTTGAAAGCCGCTGTGTACACCACTTGTTACTTATCATACATTGGAAGTGCAATAGCCAATAAAATATTTCATAGTGCGATACTGCACTATGAAGCTTTTCCTTTTTTCTGGTTTAAGTGATCCTTGGTCTGAATTGCTTGGCGGCTGGAGTCTAAGGTCTGCCTGAGGGATTCCTATGTGAGGACACCTTTGCTGCAATATATTAAACGGGGCCGCAGACCCATCTGGTACTTGACCAGTGGGAGCATCGGTTCCTCTTTATTAAAAAAGCGAGTTTGATCTTTCATTGTGAGATCATGTCCATCCGATAAGAGGCTTGGATATAGGGAAGCACTTTGTTATTCATCACTGGGCACTGCAAAGCAGTTGGAGATTATGTGGAGTAAAACTGTGCACAGACTTTTACTTTACAATAAATGTATATTTGATATGATCAATATTTTTATGTTTAAATTACATAGTTATGTTTGAATCTAGATATTAATCTACACGATTAAATGATTTAAAGGGGCATGCACACTTTTTTGACATTTTAAGTATAAGGCTCCATGCACACTGGGCTTAAAAAAAAAAAAGTCTGTTCTCTTGGGAGTAAAAAAACGCTCATATAGAGCATTTTTTGTACAAAGTCTAGACGAGTTTAGGAGAGTTTTACATTTTTTCTGCAAGTGAGCTTCAATCAGAAACACGAACCAGAAGTTTTTTTTGTTCCTGCCTCTAAATGTCCTAATGTGCATGGACACATAGGATAACATTGAGCTGCTTCTAAAGGCAGAACACAACTCCTATAGAAGCAACTATTTTTTATGCCAGTGTGCATGGAGCCTTAGAGGGAGCTGGGGAGGAACTGCCCAGGTTTTTTTTTTACCTTAATGCAGAGAATGCATTGATTTAAAAAAAAAAAAAAAAAAAAAAAAAAAAAAAAAGAACTTTCAGCCAGCAAGTATGAACTTTCAGGTCAGCTAATTGACTAGGTGGTGAAGAATGGCTAAAATTAATAGTCTTTTACTTGCAGGTTCAGAAAAGGACAGAAGTAACTTCAGCTGGAGACTTGAAAATTTCAGGCCCAGGCTGAAGAAACTGGGGAGAAATCGCCAAGAAAAATGAACCCCTTTTAGCTTAAATTAAATGAAAAAATATATCTGGCATTTTAGATGCAACTAAACAAAAGTTCTTGTTCCACTTCCAGCTTAACTGCACAAGAAAATAATGTAGCCACATTGGAGGTCAGGTGGTCTTCTGTAAAGTGGATGCACAAGTAAATCCCTCTTATTCTGGAATGCAGCTACACTTAAGTTTGAAGTGGAGGACAATCCACCTGGTGAGCTAGCACCCAACACTAAGTTTGTGCAGGTAGGTACATCAGCAGAACACCAGAATTCTTAAAATAGTTCTATTATTAAGCAGAGAGCACTACATTGTACATACCCTTCTCCTGTGAGGGCGCAGCAAGACTGAATATGCCATGGGTGATCTTTTATGGAGCTAAGGGTGAGGTATTTAGAAATGTCTGCTGCCGACATGCACCCCTTCATATCCTGCTTGTTTGCAAAGATGAGAACTGCAGCCTTCCGTAAATCCTAAAAAGAATTAAAAAATAAATAAAAATAAAATGGACCGCAAAAGTCAAATCACATTAAGGGCTGTGCCAAAATCGTAGAATATATAGAAATCACAGTAGATGGTTTGACACATCTTTGTTCGAAGACAATCATATACCCAACCACCACATGGGTAAGGGAAACATGAACTATGAAAAATAGAAAGGATATCGCTTTGTGGACAGTAGTTCCACAGGTCATCCGTCATTCCCTTCCAGTACAAATTTCCCTTTGCATCAAAACAAGTACATTGGTAGAAGTGTGCCTATATTTACAACCAGTGCTGCAACTCTCATTATTACAGGGAGCTCTCTGTAGCAGAGAGTAGGTACCATTACATATCACAAGGACAGGGCATTTTGACAGGTTAAAGTGGTACCAAAGCCTGACTTACTTACTGGACGGGGGGGGGGGGGGGTAGTCAAACCCAAAAGTATTTGCAAATCATCACATAGCAAAGGCTTACTTTTATAAAAATAAAATCAGTTTACTCTTGTATGACTGTGTAACACATATGCGTCATCTAGGAAATGGGCTTTAATCCTGGGCACCGCATATACACGTTCCTCTGTCTGTGTTACAGGGCCCGGGTCCCTGGCTCACAGTCGGAACCCCGGGGAGGAAAAGATACACTGGGGCTGATTTACTAAAAACTGAGTGCAAAACCTGGGAAACCCAATCAGCTTCTAACTTTTCTAACTTCAGCTTGTTCAATTAAGTTTTGACAATAAAACCTGGAGGCGGGGGATGGAATCCTAACAGCGGCATACTTTCCTGTCAGAATGCACTGATCAGCAGCTGCTGACTGAGGAAATGTTTCCAACATATCCCTATGACAGAAGCCAAATCAAAATATTGCGAGGACAGCTACACACTGATCGAAATTTGGCCAGTCTCTGTTGAACCAGCAGAATTTCGATCAGTGTATAGTCAAGCTTTATTGTGTACCAAATTTTCCAATGTACGTTTGTGTGTGGTTTGGTTTTAGACGCCATTTACATTGTTCAGTGCTGTCACAGTTATGAACATTACCCTACGTACATAGATGGGAACAACATTAGACCCACACAAGAGAGGAAACTTTATAAGAGAAAATCTTAAGCGTCACATGAAACAAAGATTGCCATTATACACAAAACTTGTGTAGATTTCGAAACCTGTGCAAATTAAGTAACTTGATTCTACGCTGACTAATGGCCTCAAAAGGCATTTTATAACAACGTAAAGCTCCCAGCTTTAGTCTCCCTTTTCTCTGGCTTTTGTGCTGCATGACGCAAGCTGGAGACCGTCACCCATTTCTGTCACCAGGACTGAAGTGTCCCATTTCCTTAATCTATCCCATAACAAAGTGGCAGCTCTGGGTTTCTACAAGCAGCTGCATACTAGTTCCACAGCATTGCTAACATTTGTATTGAAAAAGCAGTTCAGCATCACTGCTTCAGAACTTGGAAACTCAGAAGCCTCCAATGGCATACTTGTGACCAACTCCCTGAAATAACTCAAGCTTTTTGTCGCACATAACACAGCAGCACTCGCATGAAAACCGGAGCAGTGACTGCATGCAATAACTGTGCAAATAATTTTCCAGGTGATGCCAAAATGGGGGCCACCCTTACCTTGAATTACAGCGAATTCAGCAGGAATCAAACAACTCAAGCTAGGTATGCTTGTAAAGCAGAAATGAACAGGCCTGCAAACGTATGCCGTCACCATGTAAGACCAGCTTGAATATAATAGAGTTACAACATGTAGCCAACACCCCCCCAACCCCCATTCCTCCTCCCATTCCAATGCGTTTCACCCAACTCCAAAATGCCTAACTGATCGTTTTGTCTAGGGTTGACAGAGCCTATACTCATCCGACCCTTTAATCCTCCAGAAAACAGCACTCCCCCACATCATCATGTCCAGAGGTGGTCTATGGGCATGACGACGTCAGGAACAGTCCACTGCACAAGACGGCTAGACCACAGGGGGGCACTGGTCTTGCGTTGGAAAGATTGTAGGTTTAGATGTGTATTTTTTTCAAGAGCCCCTAGATAAAAACAAGCAGGTAAACCCATGCAGTGCAGGCACAGCCCCACAGCATGGGAGCAAAAGATAAAATGCCCGGAGTTCACATCCACACATATTGGCAGCATGGGAAAAGATGACAAGTTTTTAAATAATGCCACAGTTTAAGAAATTGTACCTTTTATTAACACATCAACAGAATTAAGAATGTACTGTAGTAAACCTCAAAACACTAGAAAGGACCTGAAAGGTTATGATTTGGGCTTAAAATACACACTGCACATCACAAGCTTGTAATAACCAGAAGTTTGCATTTTTCTCAGCTTGTAACATACCTCGTGAGCCAGCATTCTGTAGAGTTCTTCTTTTGTGATAGAAAGCCGCTCTCTGTCTGTGCTGTCCACAACCAGGATAATAAACTGTGGAGACAAACGTTTTGTTTTTTTAAACTAGAATTTGTTCTCTACATATGATCAAATAATTCATATAGTAAACTGCTGTCATATAAAGTAATAAACTTCAATCCTCAAAAGCTGTTCAGTACAGTGAGCAACATTAGATTGCAAGTAATCAATGTAGTCTGCGCTGTTTAGATTATCAACTACTGTAACAATCCCCTTCACAGTTCACCACCTGAACGTTCCTAATGCTGAAAACTGAATAGGTGCACACCCTCTGAGGAAATGCAATGCATATGGGGGGGGGGGGGGGGAGGAGAATATTGCAGGAGGGGGTGTGCCCATTGTCCCAAACCCCTTTTTTCAGGAACACCCATGATGTTGGGAAGAGGCAAACCATCATAGCACACAAACCATCATAGCAGGCTTGCTGGTGGTAAACCGGGCCAACTGAGGGCTGGGAGCAGTGAAGTCAGTTCTCATTAAAAAATCCTTAGGGTCCTTTCACAGAGGGGTTCATTTTTTTTTTTTTATTTTTTTTTTACAAAAAAAAAAAAGTAAGGGTACGGATGTAAATTTTTACATCTGTATTCATGTCCACCGACATTCACTTTTTTTTTGTAAAAAGGGAACCAAAAAAACTGAACGCCCCTGTTTTTGGGTGAAAATCGGATGTCGGTAGATTGGATGTAAGTGGATGATGTCTGCCAACATCAGTTTTTTATTCTTTCAAAAACGGAAGAAAAATGAGGGTTTCTTTCATCTCAAAAAAAAAAAAAAAAAATCTTTAAAAAAACGGAGGCAGATGTCAGCGCATAGTCATCCGATAGAAAACTGACATACAGGTATGTCTATGGGCTATTTGCATACAGATGGAGGAAAAAAAAAAATTTGAACATACAGAACGCCCGTGTGAAAGGACCCCAAGAGTAAAAGTAAAGGCAAAACCTAATAAACTTAACCTCCTTTCAGATTTTGGCCATGTAACAGCAAGTCCACTTATGTTTAATGTGTGCTAATATACTGTAGGAACCTTCAGGTTTAGTGGTGCAAGCTGCTGCTATCACTGGGATATAAACAAACATCATATGGGAGGCAAACAATTTAACACCTTAAATTTTGGTGAAAGAGGATGTTCTGAGTAGATACCCAACACGTCACACTTTACAACCAAGTACACCTGTGGCACAGGGACAAACTACGGTAAAAATGTCCATAGGTGACACTTTAAAAAAAGACTGACATTTGCATGTGTGTGGTGCCATCACTGTGAACAATGGGGGTGTTCTAAAGAAGAAAAAAAAAAAAAAAAGTAATTAACGATTTTAATTTAACACTTTTTTTTTAGGGTTCATCTCACCCTGTCTAGTGTACCTGATGAGGACCAGTAGTATCGGTACTGGGCTCCCTGATGGAAAGAGAGAGTCCAATAAAGGTGGCTGGCCAGCAGGGGGTAGGAGAGGAACCCCTTCCGCTGCCTATAAAAATAATCAAGTGACTATAGCCACTTAGGCAGGCCATACATGGGTCAAATTTCTAAAGAACCTTCTTTCAAAAATCTGATCTAAGAATATTTGTTTGAATTTTGCACCATTAGCGAGCTGCAGCAACAGCAGATTGTCACACGGCCATCCAAGTTGAGTAATCAGGCATGTTAGAAATTTTTGGAAAAACCATACGATTTCCTAATCAATGATGGGAGAAAGAATCGTGCGAGAAAAAAAAGAAATGAGCAAGTGCAAGAAAAGAAAATTCCTGAAAAAAAAAAAGGGGGAAGATTCCAGGCCACGTAAATCTTTTTCTGTAGCAACACGAGGTGAAATTGAAGGCTTGGTTGGCCGAATTTCGAAGTCAAAAGGTGGAACCATCGGATCACAAAACGCACAAAATCTCTGAATTGTCAAAAGAAAATTCTTTAGAAATTCGACCATGTATGGCTAGCCTTAGATCACTTTTACCTTATGCATAATCAATGGCTGAACAAAATGATATCTGGATCACGGCCACACAAACACACACACTAGACAATACAGAAATAATTTTACCACACAGATTGGCATTGTACTGAAAAGGGGGAAAAGTCTTAAATAGAGCGTATAATGTAGGAAATTGAATAGGAGTCAATGTACTCTTTATATCGCTTGTAACAGTAGAAGACGAGTCATTTATTTGGATACGCTAATCTGCTTCCAGAATGAGAGATGAAATATATATGAACGTCAATTTGCTACAATGTTTCCAGATCAGCTGTTGGAAACTTAAATAGGCTGACGTCAAATGAGAGCCGTCTTGCATCGAAGACAAAGCAATTTACCAGAACCTATTAGAAGACAAACGGCTCACTGAGTACAACCCAAGGCCTCATGCAGTGTGCTGTTGTCATAAATGCAGTATGCGTTTCGGCATTGTCCTGCTAAAATATACAAGGCCTTACCTGAAAAAGACATCTGGATGGGAGCATATGCTGCTCTAATACCTGGCTATATATTTCAGCAATGATGGCGCCTTACCAGATGTGCAAGCTGCCCATTCCATACACACTAATGCATCCCCATATCTGAGATGGAGACTTTTGAACTGAGCGCAGATAACAAGCCGGAAGGTCCCTCATCAGTCCGGAGGACACGGCGCCCATGACTGCCAAAAAGAATGCCAAATTTTGATCTGTTCTGTGCTCAGACCATTTTTCCCTTTGCAACAGACCATTTTAAATGAACTTTGGCTCAGAGAAGACAGCGAGGCTTCTGAATGATGTTCAGACATGGCTGCTTCTTTGCATGATAGAGCTTTACCTTGCCTTTTTGGATGGCACAATGAACTTCAGACCGTAACATTTGGAAGTATTCCATGCAGTGATCTCCATCACAAAATCATGCACTGCTGCCTGAAGATCACAGGCATACAATATTGTGGTTTGGCCTTGTCCATTGTGCAGAGATTTTTTCAGATTCTCAAAATCTTCTGACATCGTGTACTGTAGATGTTGACGTATTTAAAAGACTTGGCAATTTTATGTTGAGGAACGTTATTCTGAAATTGACTGTTTACATGTGAATTGTTCTGGATCTCTACATTGTGAACCTCCAAATAGACACTACTTTTATTGTGATCTTTTAACTGAAAAAAAAGGATATTTATACAATACAGTATTCATGCCCACAAAGTCTGTGGCGACCTTAGAGCCCTTGCACACTGGGGCGGTTTGCAGGCGCTATTGCGCTAATAGCGCCTGCAAACCGACCTGAAAGTGCCGCTGCTGTGTATCCAGTGTGAAAGCCCCGAGGGCTTTCACACTGGAGCGGTGCGCTGGCAGGACGGTAAAAAAAAGTCCTGCCAGCAGCATCTTCGGAGCGGTGAAGGAGCAGAGTGTATACCGCTCCTTTACCGCTCCTGCCCATTGAAATCAATGGGACGGCGCGGCTATACCGCCGGCAAAGCGCCTCTGCAGAGGCGCTTTGCGGTGGTATTTAACCCTTTCTCGGCCGCTAGCGGGGGGTAAAACCGCCCCGCTAGCGGCCGAATACCGATGGTAGAACGCCGCTAATAATAGCAGCGTTTTACTGCCGACGCCGCCCCCGCCCCCGCCCCAGTGTGCAAGGGCTCTTATAGAAGTTTGTTATATCTGACTATTTACCTTTATATATTTTTATGCCCAATCATGTTACTGACCTGTTGCCAATTAACCTTAGAAAATGTTTTTCCTGCTCTTCCTTGTTAGTACCACTTTGCCAGATTTTAGTTGCCCTGTCCCAACTTGTGACATGTTCCCATCAATTTCAAAATTACTTTTTTTCTTAAAATGCTAAATTTTCTCAGTTCAAACATTTGATATGTATTTGCTACTATGAATAAAATATGGGTTTGAAAGTTGCAAATCATTCCACTCTGATTATGTACATTTTACACAGCGCCCCAACTTTTTTGGAATTGGGGTTGTATATTTATGCGAACAGAGCCATTGGATCCCTTAGTAAAAACAGTACACAAACACACATGTAACCCTTCAATCATCCTAGATATGTAACCCCTTCCCAGCCAGTGTCATTAGTACAGTGACAGTGCATATTTTTAGTACTGACCACTATTAGCATCACTGGTTTCCACACAGTGTTAGACTGCCGAAATATCACAGTCCCACTATAAGTCGCCATTACTAGTATAAAAATAAAAAATTCCAGTAAATATACACCATAGTTTGTAGGCGCTATAACTTTTGCACAAATCAATATACGCTTATTTGTTTGTTTTTTTTTACTAAAAATATGTAGCAGAATACATATTGGCCTAGATTTATGAAGAAACTTGAATTAAATTTGATAGGTTTTATAGCAGAAAGGCCTCATGCACACAGGGTGTTTTTACAGCTGCTTTTACCAGCGTCGGACTTTATTTTTGCAGCTTAAAAACGCCTCTCCATGTTATTTTTTGGCCCCATGCACACACAGGCTTTAGGAGCTGTAAGTGGCATAGGCGTTCTCAAGCTGCAAAAAAAAAAAACCCAGGGCCAGCACATTCTGAGGACCGGTGTTACAGCTGTAAAAAAGTCTGATGCTTCTAAACCTGTATCTAGCGTTAAGCCGCGTCAAGAGGGGTTTTTTTTTTTTTTTGACACGTCAAGTCGGATCATAATGATCTAACTTGTGGTGCGACTTGTGCTCTGAAGATCTTTAAGGGGGAACACCATGCCAAAAAAATAAATAAAAAAAAACCAAAAACCACACAGCGTAGGATTACCCCCCCCCCAAAAAAAATCCATACCAGACCCTTATCCGCGCATGCAGCCCCAGCAGGTCAGGAAAGGGGGGATGAAATAAGTAATTACGAGCACACACAGCAGACCTAACACCAGTGGGAGCTATCGTCAGGAGAAGACAGAGGAAGAAGAACCAGGGGCAGTAAAAGCACCAGAGGAAGAAGACAGCAGAGGGAGAAAAAAAAAACTGGGCAGGGGAGAAGACATCAGGTGATCAAATACCACCAAAAGAACTTTTTACACAAATAAAAAAAAATAAAAAAAAAAAAATAAAAAAGGCATAAATTTAATTTGTGTACAGCATTGCATGATCACACAAATTGTCAGTTAAAGTAATATGCAGTGTCGTATCGCAAAAAAAGGCCTGGTCATGAAGGGGGGTAAATCCTCGATACCAGCCGATCAGCTCCCACTGTGTGTAATAAGCATACATCCTACCCGGAAGAGTTGGATCTCTCTACATCTATAATCCAGCACAGAGGTGCTGCCCTGTAGCAGTGAACCTGCTATAGGGCGGACCTTAAGTGGTTACAAGTACACTGGCCAGATATGCCATAGAGCAGGAATATGCAATTAGCGGACCTCCAGCTGTTGCAAAACTACAAGTCCCATCATGCCTCTGCCTCTGGGTGTCATGCTTGTGACTGTCAGTTTTGCTATGCCTCATGGGACTTGTAGTTCTGCAACAGCTGGAGGTCCGCTAATTGCATATCCCTGCCATAGAGGCTTGAGCTAAAAATGTAGCCATCGGAAAATTTATAGTTTAAACTAAAAAGTTTCTGTTCATGAATAATCCAGGTTAAAGAGTCAAATCAGCCAAGGGCGATATTTCACATTGCTGAGTGCATTATTCACTGCTGGTTTAAATTTTTTTTTGTAACTTGGATCTCCATTTCCTTATATTAAAAAAAAGTTAGTGAAATTGTAAAGTAAGTAAAAGGCAGATTTTTCTGATTACTTAGTGTTAGGTGGAGCCATAGAGATAGTCATGGAAATGTAAACAATTCCAACACTTAAGGTGACTTTCATTCTGAGTTTTCTGGAAATGTGTGCTGGAAATTTTCCAAGTACAGCAAGTCAACTGTGCACAAGAAATGTAAGAGAAACCAGAGATTTTTTCAAGTAACAAAAAAAGTGCATTTTTTTTCTAGGAACCCACAGAGCATTGCATCGGTGAACAGCAGATCGCAAATGCAATGTTCGGCACTTGCAGACTCAGTACAGTTGTCTGCCTGTATGGGCAGCAAGTTACTGAAGAGCAAGAAGAATTTGTGAACTACCGAACTACAAGCTGTCTGCCGCAGTGGAAGATGGGACTTTTAATTAATTCACAGACTGAATGAGATGGCTGTGTGAGGAGGGTTGGTTTTTCAGGGAAGCAGCTTCAACACGTTGCACCCTGAATACGTATGCAACGTAGCAGGTTACTGAGGCACATTTCACAGGGGCAGTCTGCTTGGGTCCGCTTGTCTGTTTTTCAGGCAGACCTGATAGGACCCTCCATTTTCCTCTATGGGCAGCTGGATGTTTAAAAAAAAAAAAAAAAAAAACTTGTGCGTTTACACTCGGCTACCTCCAATCCGATAAAAAACAATTGGAAGGGGGATCAGTTTCCTTTCCCCTTTGTTTGGCCAGATCGGAACAGAGGGCAGTCAGAAGTAAACGGACAGCTGGTCCATTTACATCCAACTGTCCATAGAGCAGAGAGGGCTGTGTCCTTGTCCACTCTGCATAAGTGGAGCAGACACTAACCGGTCACACGGCAGCTCTGTTACGCTAGAGGAGCCGCGGACAGATCCCCTGCTGAGCAAAACTGGATCCCACCCCTGTGAAAGGGGCCCCAAGAACAGATCCTATAGCTGACACCCCAAATTTTGATGTGCATGTGTGTAGCACACTCCATGTCCACATCCAAGAAAAAAAAAAAAAAAAAACTATTTGAGTTTTATTCCCATGTTTCTGCAAATGTATTAAACTGAGATTTTTAGAATATCAAATTAAGACAGGCTATATTAGCTACTGCAATGACTGAATAAAGCCTTAACAATTAAGATGAAAAATAAGCAATATATGGAATGCATTGTTTTTAATTTGACTTGCGCTGTGCTTTAAAGCAACATTTTGAAGCCCTGCAAAGCAGATAGAGATTGTTTTAAAGCACATCTGCCCTTATATACATAGAAAAGTACATAATGTGCAACATTTTTATATTTACACATACTGATAAGATTTTTGCACAAGTAGAACACAAATAATTGGAAGTTACATGTAATGCTGGCCATACATGCACAGTATTTCGGCCGTTTGCAGACTAAGCGATTATTCGTTAGTCAAAAGTGAATTGGCCACTGACAGAATAAACTCGTTTCCATGATTGTAGTGACCAATAATAAAAACATATAAATTATACAAGACAGAATATTATCGTTCTGTGCATGTATGGTCAGCATAAGTAGTAAATATGGCTGCCATTGTGTACATTTTAAAAAATAACACATTTAAAAGGTCATCTGGCTCAAAGCCATACAGAACCTCAAAAATGGCATTACCTCAGTGTTGGAATAGTACGTGTTCCAGGAGGATCGCAGGGATTCTTGACCTCCAATGTCCCACATCAAGAAGTGGGTATTCTTTACTACTATTTCCTCTACATTACTTCCTATAGTTGGAGACGTATGAACCACTTCATTCATTAAACTGAAATGAAAAAGGAAGAAAACATTCTGAGAACTTGTACACAGATTAGGAACTCAAAACACATTTTTATGAACCAGCCTTCTAAAACTTTGTTTACAGGTTATCAATTGTTTTGGAAAAAATACACTTTAATGAATTGTCATGCAAAAACACACATAATACCATACCCAATTTTTTGTTAAAGAGGTTGTAAACCTCCCTTTGTAAGTTGTACCCAAGGTAAGCCTAGAATAAGGCCTACCTATAGGTACTGTAAATATCTCCAAAACGTGCGCTGTTTAGGATATTTACTGTGCCAATGATGTCATCGCTGAATGCGCTCTGAATGGGCGGCCACCAGTGCTGTTTCATCAGGCGAGTGCGCCGTGACCCGCGTCTCCCGCGCACATGCGCAGGAGTGACGTCACGTGGCTCCGGCCAGTCACAGAGCCTGAGTCCACGGCCCCGGAAGGCGGTCGAAGATGGAGGCGGCCTGCAGCGGGGACAATGCGGGCTTCGTTTGCAGGTAAGTGTCACATAATGTGCTAGTATGCAATGCATACTAGCACATTATGCCTTTACTTTGCAGGGAATTAGAAAAGGAAGGAAAACCCCCCAGGGTTAACTTCCTCTAATATAAAATATGGTGTTACACCGGGTAAATGGATAACAAACATTTCACGCTTTAAAATAGCACACGACTGTGGAATGGCGCAAATATGAAGATTTTGAAATCTTCATAGGTGACGCTTTAGAAGCCTTTACAGGTTACCAGTTAAGAGTTACAGAGAAGAGCTAATGCTAGAATTATTGCTGTCATTCTGACGCTCACAGCAATACCTCACATGTGTAGTACGATCGCTATTTACATGTGTACAGGACCAACACGTGCAGTCACCTTTCAACGCGAGCATGGGGGGGGGGGGGTCACAAGGAATGCCAATATCACTTGTGACAGCAATATACAGTGACAGGTACCCTTTATGGAGAGATCTGGGGTTTATTAGATCCTTTGCTCTAAAAGCATCTGATCACAAAGATCTGTGTTCAGATGTTTTTCCTAATTAAAAATGGCGCCGTTAACATCTGGGGAAAATGGAAGCAACGACCGTACTCGCCGCTCCTGGTTTCAAACACCATACAGGTCATCGAAGACCTTCCAGTCCTCTGTGGCCTCTATGGTAAGCCGGCGGAAATGCTGGCTTTAGTTTCTGGAATGAAGATCCCGGAGACACGGCAGCAGACAACCCCTCCCGCCGCCTGTAAAAGCAATCCAGCACCAATTAGCCACTCAGCTGGCTTTTATATAGGTTCCTGTGCAATTCACATGCAGTTCTGAGCAGTGCTATTTCAGCTCATTTATTTTGAACGGGTTGAAATTGTACTACTCTGAAAGTAGTGCATGTACTACTTTTGAAAGCACTGCAACCAGATCGCATGGTACCTTTGTATCATATGACCTGGTGCCAGCAAACACACTATTTGGGACCTGCATTTGGGGTGTCATTAAACTACTGACACCTACTGCAGACCACAGTGCATTTTGAACGCAGTGCAGGAAACACATGGGTTTCCCACACCGTATTCTGGTCTCAACTGGCCCCTAAGGCATACCTAAAGGTAAACAGCCATGCAACAGCCACGTTTGCCCACATGGGGATGCACAGGGCACCTCACACAAATGTCAAACTGGGGACAGCGGCTGTGTCCCACTTCATATGAATGAGGCAGACTACACAGGGATGCACAGAACACCTGTGCGCATTCCCATGTAAGCAATCCCATTTATACCAATTGGGATGCAGTGGCTGCATGGACACGTCTGCTATTCCCAATTTGACATCCGTATGGGTGTGGATCCCTGTGCACAACCATGCAGGTCCCCAAACGCACACAGTGTGAGTTCGGGGACACCCACACAAATACCTAATTGTATGTATATTAAATTGCAGCGAACTAATTTTTTTTTTTATAGATGTGTTGACTGTGTTCCTTTCCTTTTTTATTTGGGAGTTTTTCCTTTATTTCACCTAGTGGTCAAGCCAATGTTTTAATAACACTTTAAGAAGCCCACGAGAACAAAGCCCAAAACAGGTATGTAAAATAGCTTTTTTCCCCTTAACGCAAGTGTTTATACAATGATAAGTGAAGGGTTAGTGTGTGGGTGTGGCGCTGTCCTAATTCATAGAAATACTTGGTAAATTGTGAGTAGCCAAATCCCATATGTAAAGTTGCATATAAAGTATAGACCAAAATTGCAAATAAAAAATTCAACGAAAATAAAACCAAACATAAAACAGCAAAGTGACCCCCTTTGGAGTGTGTAGGTGTAACATTGTCCTAGTTTAAAAAATACTTTGTAAGTCGTGTGTAGCCAAATCCCACATGTAAAGTCGCATGTAAAGTTGACGTCCCAATGACGAAACGCGTAGGGCATGGCCTATTTTGATGCTTTTGCATCATCTCCCAGAGGATCACCAACTTAAATCTGACGCTCTCCTGTTTTGATGACACTTGGTTGTCTATTATAAACTGCTTAAATGTGAGTACCATTCTGTCATCTGCGTTCAATAAAGAGTGTTTTATGGTTTTACGCTATGGAATCTCCTCTTTCTTCTCTTATGCCTAAAACGTCACCGTGACCCAGAAACAGCCTGTGGATTGCCGCACAGTGGCATACACTGTGACTGCGCATTACCCCCGCAGGGGTTAAAGAAGCTGGTGAGTGTCCGCATGATCACAAGACACAAGCACCTGGTCACCAAGATTAATACAAATACCTGCCTTGTTTTACAAAGATGTCAAGTTTTTCACTTAAGTTGCACTGAGCACTAGTCACGATTTAACCTAATTATTCAGCAGTTATGTTTGTCAGACTTTTAAATCAATCACTATGTGGGGTTTTTATGCGGATGGAATAGTTTTGGCTAAAGTCATTTTTTGATTTCATCCCCTGTTCCCTTTCCCCCCTCCCCCAATTCAAAGGGAGCCAACCTAGCCGTTAAATTTGCTATATGCGATTTTGTTCATATTTGATTTATAATTTACATGCGACTTTACATGTGGGATTTGGCTACACACGACTTACAAAGTATTTTTTAAACTAGGACAACGTTACACCTACACACTCCAAAGGGGGTCACTTTGCTGTTTTATGTTTGGTTTTATTTTCGTTGAATTTATTTGCAATTTTGGTCTATACTTTATATGCGACTTTACATATGGGATTTGGCTACACACAATTTACCAAGTATTTCTATGAATTAGGACAGCTCCACACCCACACACTAACCCTTCACTTACCTTCTGTTTTTTCCACCTTGGTGGAAATCACATCTGTGGAGGCAGCAGTCCTTTATGCGATTTCTTCCATTTTTTTCTATTTTCTCCACTTTTTTCTCCACTAGGACAACATTACACCTACACACTCCAAAGGTGGTCACTTTGCTGTTTTATGTTTGGTTTTATTTTCGTTGAATTTTTTATTTGCAATTTTGGTCTATACTTTATATGCGACTTTACATATGGGATTTGGCTACATACAATTTACCAAATATTTCTATGAATTAGGACAGCGCCACACCCACACACTAACCCTTCACTTTATACAATGATGCTGAGACAGCAGGTCACCTTCTCTTCTATGGACTATAGTAGTGGAAATTTGAAACGTGGCACAAAATACTTACAACTGATAAAGTATAGTAGTCTTTCCTGCATTATCAAGTCCAACAATGATAACCTTGTGTTCTGTAGAAGAAAAAAATAAATAAATTTCTTTTTGCACAAAAGTGACAGTCTACGAAATACTTCATATAGCACTGTAAACTGAAGCCTGTCCAAGCAGTGGTGTACAATGAATAGTTAAAGGAGACCAGTATCCGTTTAGTATAGTCAAATCAGACCAATGCGGATTTATTCCTATGAATTTATTGGACAATTCTCTGTGCAACTGAATAAACCCAAATGACAGACTAACCAGAAAACACTTTCCTATATTCCTGTATGAAGGAAAATAAGTATTAGACCTCATGTACACTGCAGCTGCCAAACGGACGTTTAGGAGCAGTTGGGCATTTTTTTCAACTGCTCCTGAACGCTCCTCTATGTTATCTTATCAGTACATGCACACAGGGGCGTTTATAATCGTTTATAGGCAGTTGAGTTTGGAGGCTTTATTTTGGGAATGCTAAATAACACAGTCTCATTTTTTGGCGTTTTTAGGCAGTTGCGTTTAACCTCGTTTTTCCAGAAGCAAAAAAAATGGGTTCAGATGCAAAAGTTTTCCACGTTTCAGACGCTAAACGCGGCTAAATGCCGGTACCGCGTTTGTGTTAAGTGTTTTTTACAACCCGACTTTGGGGCCCCATATCTCGGGGCCACTTGGTGCTAAGAACCCCAAATTTGGTGTGCTAACACAGTTGGACTAACACTATAACATATCCAAATTTGGATTTGTGTTCCTAGCACAAAGTGGCCCCAAGATAGGGGGCCCCAAAATCGGGTCACAAAATGTCATTCTCTGCCGCAGAAAAGTGCTTGACATTTTGCGACCAGACTTTGGGGCCCCATATCTCAGGGCCACTTAGTGCTAGGAACCCCACATTTGGATGTGTTGTAGTGCTAGTTCCACTGTGTTAGCACATCAAATTTGGTTCCTAGCACTAAGTAGCCCCGAGATACGGGGCCCCAAATTTGGGTCGCAAAATGTCATTCTCTGCTCCGCAGACGCTTCTAGCGGCTAAACGCGACATGCAAACACGGCACAATGGGCGTTTCTAAACGCCGGTTTCAGCTTTTAAAAACCTGTGTTTAGCAGAGTTTGCACCAGCGTCTCGTGTGCATGAGGCCTAAACGTGGCTAAACGCAAATGCGGCACAATGGACGTTTTAAACATGGATTACTATCTGTCAAGTTAAATCGTGCAGGAAAGGTTGTAAAAAACATCCAGTCCGTGTACATGAAGCCAAAAACTACGATGTGAAGAGTTGCCTTCATGATCAAAAGAGAAAGGCTTGATGGTAGAGCTAAATCCTATGCACTTAGTGATTGTAAAGGAAGGGTTTTTTTTTTTTTTTTTAAATCTTAATGCATGCAGTAGCCCCCCCCCCCCCCCATCTCGTTCCAGCGATGTTGCACAAGAAACTCAGATGTCTGGGACTCTAGGCTTTATTGGCTGGCAGCAGTGAAGCACCATTGGCTCCCACAGCGGTCAAAGTCAGTGAGCCGATGAGGAGAGAGAGGGGGTGGGGCCTAGCTGCGGCTCCATGTCTGAATGCATACACATAGCAGCGCTTCGGCTCGGGGGCCCCCATAGCAAGCTGCTTGATGTGGGGGCACTCGTCAGGAGGGGCCAGGAGTGCCAGCGAAGGACCTGAGAAGAGGAGTAGCTGGGCTGCTCTGTGCAAAACCACTACACAGAGTAGGTAAGTATAACATAAATTTTTATTTTTTGCATTCAAAATAAAGACTTAAAGTATCACTTTAACATGTCCTACAACTAGAATAAGTCTAGTCATCCTTAACATTAGACCTCTGATCCAATTTACCAGAAAACTTAGGAGACAGCAGATTTATGACACACAAGGAAATGTTATTTGCAATGCCCCAAAGGCAATGCTCACACCTCTCACACAATGCAGAATACTGCTGGGTGCATTTTGGTGCAGTTTCTAGAAAGAGAAACCAATTGCACCGAATATGAAACCAGTATATGGAGGCCAAATCTCACCTTAAGTATTTTGTTATTTCAGCACATTTAGAAAATGCTACAATAAGCTGAATATATAAATAATCTTAATAATACACCTCTATTAGGGACACTCAGATGAGGAATCCCAACCACCACTACAGGTTTGGGTCAATGCATACCAGCCCATTTAAATTGCCGAAGGTCCCCTTCACACTACCGCGACTTGATAGTCACGCGATTTTGTCACGATTGTAGGGAATGCCTGTGTAAACTTTAGGTCTATGGCCCTCAACTCGCATCAAAGTCTGACCAAAGTACTACAGGGACTACTTTGAAGTGGCACAGATATGAACGGTTATCATTGGGAATAATGGGGTTATGACTTGTCATCTGACTGATATCCAAAGTAACAGGTCATATCTCCATTTATGAAATACAAATCTTTTTACTCGCCTAGAAGTTTCACTTCTGGCATGTTTTGGGGGAGCGAATAAGTAAATACTTAATGGCAATTTATTGTGCATATATACAGTGTCCCTGTATCCACACGGTTACTTATTAAATTACACCCATATACTGTAGTGTAGAGCTGCACAATCATTAAAACACTCTCTCGATTCAACCTCCTCACGATCTTAAATCGGCATTTCCACGATTCATGTAACAAGCAGCAGCAGGGGAAAAAAAAAATAAAAATAAAAAACATACCGGAGGGGGGACTCCGATTAGAGGAAGTTTTATTTTTTGGGTGCAACTTTGTTTTAAAGACTAAGCCTTTTTTCTAACACTTGTTACAAGTTAAATTCTGTATTTTTTGCTAGAAAATTACTTAGAACCCCCAAACATATACTTTTTTTTAGCAGAGACCCTAGAGAATAAAATGCCGGTCATTGGAATATTTTGTCACACTATTTGCACAGCGTTCTTTCGAAAGCAATTTTTTGGCGAAAAAGTACATTTCAATGAATTAAAAACTAAAATAAAGTTGGAGCAATTTTTTTTGTATAATGTGAAAGATGTTACACTGAGAATCGTGATCTTTATTCTAAGCAAAAAAATTGTGATTCTCATTTTATCCAGAATCGTGCAGCTCTACTGTAGTGCAGTTACATCTTTCTTCCTTTGAGAGAATGTCATCGTTTACAACTGCAGTTCCCTGTAGTCAAGCAAATATCAACTGAAAAATCAGACATCGCAATCAAACATATTCTATAACACGTGTCAAACACAAGGCCTGCGGGCCGAATCCGACCTGCCAGGCCTCGCACAGCGATCTCCGGCTGACACCTGTTTTTCTCACTTCTAAGTCTCCCAAGAGTAAACATCTCCCCCTCAGTGCTGAGAGCGGTGCTGGCTTGTGTCAGCGCATTCGTGGCCCATCGGTCTCCAAGGGGACAAGAACAAACATCTCCCGCTTGCTCTCCTCCACAGTCCCTTCAGTGGCGCCGGCTTTTTGTGAGCTCCACCACTGACAGCTATGCCGGGCAAGTTATTTTTTTTTCCATCCAGCGGGATGAATCCTGAGGGCAGGCGTTTGAGGACTTGGAGGGGCAGTGTTGCGCTAACGATTTTGAAGTGATGGTGAAATAAGACATAGGGCAGGACTGAACACTGGTGCTGAACACAGAGATCCACCTACATAGGAGCGGTACTAACTGTAGCCCAATACACAGGAAGGGAGCCACCTATATGGGGAGGTACCAGAGCTGGGCCAGGTAGGAGACAGTACAGATGTGAGGAAACTGGCGGGGGGGGCTGTGTAGGAAGAAGTGTGTAGAGGTGGGGGGGATGGGAGGAATGTGATGGTTCCAGGGGTCAGAACCCAGGAGGAGGGGTGGAAATAATATGTCACGCTCTGCATCTAGCGCGCCCCTGAACCCGGGACGCTCTGCATCTAGCGCGCCCCTGAACCCGGGACACGCTCTGCATCTAGCGCGCCCCTGAACCCGGGACGCTCTGCATCTAGCGCGCCCCTGAACCCGGGACACGCTCCGCATCTAGCGCGCCCCTGAACCCGGGACGCTCCGCATCTAGCGCGCCCCGGGACGCTCCGCATCTAGCGCGCCCCGGGACGCTCCGCATCTAGCGCGCCCCGGGACGCTCCGCATCTAGCGCGCCCCGGGACGCTCCGCATCTAGCGCGCCCCGGGACGCTCCGCATCTAGCGCGCCCCTGGACGCTCCGCATCTAGCGCGCCCCTGGACGCTCCGCATCTAGCGCGCCCCTGGACGCTCCGCATCTAGCGCGCCCCTGGACGCTCCGCATCTAGCGCGCCCCTGGACGCTCCGCATCTAGCGCGCCCCTGGACGCTCCGCATCTAGCGCGCCCCTGGACGCTCCGCATCTAGCGCGCCCCTGGACGCTCCGCATCTAGCGCGCCCCTGGACGCTCCGCATCTAGCGCGCCCCGGGACGCTCCGCATCTAGCGCGCCCCTGAACCCGGGACGCTCCGCATCTAGCGCGCCCCTGAACCCGGGACGCTCCGCATCTAGCGCGCCCCTGAACCCGGGACGCTCCGCATCTAGCGCGCCCCTGAACCCGGGACGCTCCGCATCTAGCGCGCCCCTGAACCCGGGACGCTCCGCATCTAGCGCGCCCCTGAACCCGGGACGCTCCGCATCTAGCGCGCCCCTGAACCCGGGACGCTCCGCATCTAGCGCGCCCCTGAACCCGGGACGCTCCGCATCTAGCGCGCCACTGAACCCGGGACGCTCCGCATCTAGCGCGCCACTGAACCCGGGACGCTCCGCATCTAGCGCGCCACTGAACCCGGGACGCTCTGCATCTAGCGCGCTCCTGAACCCGGGACGCTCCGCATCTAGCGCGCTCCTGAACCCGGGACGCTCCGCATCTAGCGCGCCACTGAACCTGGGACGCTCTGCATCTAGCGCGCTCCTGAACCTGGGACGCTCTGCATCTAGCGCGCTCCTGAACCCGGGACGCTCTGCATCTAGCGCGCTCCTAGAGTAGATAATACATTCTATAACATCGCAACCAGATTCCAATTTTGCTTCACCTCTTCTCATAAGCGGTAGATAACCTGAGATGATGGCTCACTAAATCAGCTGTTTTTTGAAATGAGGTGACCTAGTAAACCTTCCCTATTAGATCCTGTCGGAGCCTAAGAAGCAGCGACACTTGATCTATCCACCTCCCCCACATTCACTAGTCCACCTCCCCCACAGTCACTGTACACTAAAATGAACAAACACATTAGTATGAGAAATGTTCCTGATCGTTGGCCCCATGAGAATAGGTCTGGCTAGGATGTCATAATGGGATGGCTGTTGTCTGCACTGTTATACAGTGATCCTTGTCATCTCTTCCATGCTTAAATCCAAAAATGTATTATATTGCAGCTTACCAACCATTAGATGCGATGACTGCATTCGTTTTTTTCTTTAGGCTTTGGTCCCTTTGAGTCAATAGCTGGTCAAGCCTCTTTTGGCAGCAATGATATCAGGTAATGGTGCACCAAATAGAAATTTTGGTGCCGAAAATGCACTCAGCCGAAAATGACAGTTAAGAGAATATATTTTTATATAGAATTGTATTATATTCATCTTTTAATTAATATCATACATTTATTGTCGTCCATTATTGGCACCTTTTGTGCAAGAACAGTTCGAGAAAAATGCATCCTTTAAATTCTAAGTATGTCTTCAGACTGGTCCGTTGCGCTTCCATTGTGGTGTTAAAAATCTTGCTGCATTTTTGGTCAGTTAAAAACTGACCAATAAACACACCTCCCCGTTGAAATGCATTAAAACGCAGGAAGAACGCATCAATAATGTACCCATATTAAGTTTTTGATGTTTTTTTTGAGTCACATGACCTGCGAAAAACAAATCATAAGCACAGTAAAATAATGGTAAAATCGTGGCAGAATCACGTGCGTTTTCTGCACTTTCCCTTATCGACAAAATGTCGATATCACCATTTTCCATGCATCTCTAATATCAAGCAAGCGCTTTCAATAGCTCCTGCATAACCTTCAGAAGGAATTTTTAACCATTGCGCTCTACAAAACTGCTTGAGATTAGACACATTTTTAGGCCGTCTGGTGTGGTCGGCTCTCTTGAGCTCCTTCCACAGCATCTCTATGGTGCTAAGGTCTGGGCTCTGACTGGAACACTCAAATGCTCATTTTCTTTTTCTGAAGCCAGTCTTTGGTGGATTTACTGCAATGGTTAGGGGTCACTGTCCTGCTGCATCACCCAACTTCTAAGCTTTAGCTGGCAATCAGCCACCCTGACATTATCCTGTAGGATATTTTGATAAACTTAGGAATCCATTTTCCCCCTCGATGATGGCAAGTGGCCCAGGCCCTGAGACAGTGAGGCTCAAGTCATGTTCCCTCCACCATACCTCACCGTTGGGATGATGTTTTGATGTTGGTAAGCTGTGTCCTTTTTGTGCCATACACAGTGCTGAATATGCAGCCTGAATAATGCAACTTTGGTTTCATTAGTCCACAAATCATTTTTCCAGTAGAGTTGTGAGTTACCAAGGTGCTCCTTGGAAAACTTCAGGCGCACGGCAATTTATTCTTGGAGAGCAGCAGCTTCCTCCTTGGTGTTCTGCACTTAAGATCCTGCCAGTACAAAGACTTACATTAGTAGACTCAAGAGCAGGGATGTTTGCCAGTTCCAGTGATGTCCGAGCCTTTAAAGTGATTGGAAGGGTTAATTTTTATGTTTAAAATAACAAACATCATACTTACCTCCACTGTGCAGCTCGGTTTTGCACAGAGTGGCCCCAAATCTGCTCTTCTGGGGTCCCCCGGCAGCTCCTCCCCACATCAGATAACCCCCTCGGAGAAGCGCTTCCCCGAGGGGGTTATGTTGCGGGCGCGCTCCTGAGTCTAGCATTTGCATCCATAGACACAAATTCCAACTCGGCCCTGCCCCCCCAGTCATTGGATTTAATTGACAGCAGCGGCAGCCAATGGCTGCGCTGCTATCAATCTAGCAAATCAGGACAACGCACCGGCTAGAGCTGATGTACTCGTCCCTGGTGCGAGAAAGAGAGGGTTCAGGTAAGTAAAATGGGGGCACTGAGGGGCTGCTGCACTGCAAGAGGTTTTTCACCTCAATGCATAGAATGCACAAACATGTTATACTTACTTGCCTGGTGTAACGGTTTTGCAATGAGCAGCCCCGATCCTCCTCTTCTTGGGTCCCCTGCTGGCGCTCCAGGCCCCTCCTCTTCTCCAAGTGCTTCCATAGCAAGCCACTAAGGGGGCACTCGCGTGTGCTTGCTCCCGAGCCCCGCTCTGTGTCCATAAGAGACAAGGAATGGGGCTTGGCCTCACCCCCTGCTCCCTCCTCACTGGCTGTAATTGACAGCAGTGGGAGCCAATGGCTCCCGCTGCTGTCTTTCAGCCAATCAGGAGGCAGAGACCCAGGAGAGCAGCCGTTCATGCACATCGCTGGATTGCAAAACATTGAAGGTTTTTCACCTTCCTGCAGAGAATGCCTTTAGAACCACTTTAAGCACACAGTGTTTGTGTATTGCACCTTATTACATGAGATCACATTTTATGGCAAGTTGCTGCAAAAAAAAAAAAAAAAAAAAAGCAAAAATAGCTCTTTGGATAAGAGGCACACAACACTAACCAGAGATATAATTATTAACTAAAACCAATATAGAAACACAGGAAAACTTACATAATATCCAACACATTCAAAAATATAGCACAAGGCATACTACAGAACCACTCATCCTGATTTCCAAATATAACTTCTACCAAATCATTCACTAAGATTCACTCTGGTGCATTTTATGCAGGGTGGATAAAAAACAAACAAAAAAACTTATTTAAATCAGATTTTAATTTTATTTTATTAAAAATTATTTTTAATAAAATGCTTTTAGAGTAAAAATCTATCTAAAGATAGTTTTCTATTTAAGGTACATGAATAGTTTATTTTATTCAGCATGAAATGTAGCATGAGGCTGTATATTCTGCTTTATTTACAAAGTTTAGGAATATTCCCTTTATCCCATTGTTTTGCAAATCTATGTACACTACAAACTGTATGATTGAATCTGTTCTAAAATGGCTGTTTTACTAATCTGACAGCTTATTTTAAAATAGGAAACCTTAATTTTGTTTGCAAATATTAAAGATTCTAACTACCAGCAAGAATGAGTCCTTACATTTAAAGATCACCTGTCATTTCGGATCCATCATGGCAGTGCCTGTTAGCGGGCATCCACTCACCTGCTGCCGCCACATCCCTCACCTTGTTGTGTCACTGCCACATCACCAGCCGTCCCATTAAAGTGAATGGGACTGTAGGTGAGTCAACATCGGTTCAGAGGAGGAGCTGCGGGACAGATATGACAGATACTCTTTAAAATTTATGATTTAAATCAAGCATTTTTACTAGTGATTTAAAGCGACTTGATTTAAATCAAATCCACCCTGATTGCGGCTTAAAAAAAATCTTGCTTGCTGCATTTTTGGTCAGTTAACACACCAAAAACACACCTCCCTGCTGAAATGCATTGAAAACACAGCAAGAATGCAACCGCGTTACGTTTTTAATGCAGTTTTTGAGTCACATGACCTCTGAAACGTCAAAAGCAGCCTTCGGCGCCATTATTGGCACCTTTTTCCCCAGTGGAAAAATGCCAAACACCATTTTCGGTAGTCGCAATTTCGGTGCATCTCTGGTTTTTACCTGGACAGAATCGCAGGGTATTTCAGTACCTCATGATCTGGCTGCAGTGCATTTTTACCCACCTGCCCACAGTACATTTACTATGGGTGAGCAGAGTGGGCAGGCTGGGTCACGTACATCATCCAGCCGGTTGCAGCAGATCCAGACACCCGGACACTGAAAGCAGCCAGGGAATAATTGTGTGATTTCTATGCGATCACATACTCACAATGCCAAAAAAGCAGCTGTGTTTCCTATAGTATGATTGGCCCACAACTGGACCAATCACAGCACCTTGTCATTAGCTGCAGCCAATAACAGATTATTTGTAATCACAGCTGTTATGAATGTAACCTATGACCGTTGAAAACATTTCTGTTACAAAGATCATCACTGTAACCGTAATCAAAGTGTTAAAAAAAAAAAAAAAGAAACATCCTGGTCACCCCCAGAGTAGTACAGTATTACTATGGTGAAAAGAATATAGTCAAATAAAAAGTTAATATTTTTTAACCACTTCCTGGCCAGCTCCTGTACATAGACGGCGGCAGGATGGTTCTCCTGCGCCAATCTGCGTATATGTACAGCAGCTCCTTTAACCGCTCACGCCGATATAAGTCAGCAGAAGGGCATGTACAGGCATATTAACATAGTAACGTTGTGCGTGGCCGGCAGGTGCGATCGCCACTGGCTACCTGCGATCGTGGGCACGAGAGCCAGAACCTCAGACTGATGCTTTCCAAAAAGGGGACAAGTATGGGGGGGGGGGGGGGGTGCTGACTTATGACTGTGCTGACATAAGGGCCTCAAAAAAATGAGATAGACCGTCAGAGCTGCACCATTAATCGCGATCTTGAAAAAAGTATTTCCCGATTCTATGTAGAGAAATCTCTCTGCTCAAACCAACAGCCCTCAAAAGAAAGGGGAAAAAAAAAAAAAAAAATTAAAAAAAAAAAAAAAAAACACCACACACACACCGGCAGTCTGCCAAGAATCACAACATTCTTTAGCAGTGAAACTTAAGTATAAACATTGTAACAAGTTGTCCTTTAGATCAAAGGAATACACTTTGGTGTGAAAATTAGGGAAGTTTAACCACTTAAACCCTAAACCTTTTCCTGACATTTGTTGGTTTCAAGTTAAAATCATTTTTTTTTTGTGCTAGAAAAATTACTTAGAACCCCAAACACAACAATATATATATATATATATATATATATATATATATATATATATATATATATATATATATATATATATATATATATATACACACACACACACACACACACACACACATACATTAATATTATAAAGTAGAGACCCTAGAGAATAAAATGGTGGTTGTTGCAAATGCAGTTTTTTTTTTTTAAGGAAAATATTACAATTTAATTAATTTTTTAAAAAATTTTAAAAAAATAACCAGTAAATTAGCCCAATTTTATTGTATAATGTGAAAGTTTTTACACTGCGAGAATCGTGATCTTTTTATTCTAAGAAAAAAATTGTGATTCTCATTTCAGCTTGAATCGCGCAGCTCTACCATCAGTAGATCAGGATTGATCAAGTTGCAGACACTATAACTTTTACACAAACCAATAAACACTTTGAGATTTTATTATTTTTTTTTTTTTTTTTTACTACAACAAAGATGCAGCAGAATACATTTTGGCCTAAATGTAAGAAATTTGATTTTTATTGGATATGTTTTATAACAAAGTAGAAAACGTAGTTTTCTTTTCAAAAGTTTTTTTTTTTTTTATCATATAAACAAACAAAAACCCCAGTGGTGATCAAATACCCCCAAAAGGGAGCTCTATTTGTGGGGACAAAGTTACATACGTTGTGTACAGTGTTGTTGTACGACCGCACAATTATCAGTTCAATTAGAGAACTCGTCATACAACTGCATGGATATTAATAATAAAGTAAAATAAGTATCAGTCTATTCTAGAACCACACGATACAGAAAAACACATAAAAAGCCCCAAAACTGCGATCAGTTCTCCCCTATAATATAGTACAGAATGATTATTAGTGGTATCTCTCTCACAGGGACGGGGTAATAATGGTGGTACTCTTCTCAGTGGGATCGGGGGGGGGGGGATAGTCATACACAGGGATTGGGGGGGTGCAGTAATAATGGAGGCACTCAGTTTGATGATACCCTCAGTGGGGGGGAGGGGTAGTCATACAGATTTGGGGGGGGGGGGGGGAGTCGTGATGATGGAGGTACTCTCAGACGGATGATATACAGAAGGGGGGGTGGTATTTATGGTGGTACCCCCGGGGGGAGGGGGGTAATCATACACAGGGATGGGGCATGTGGTAATGATGGCGGTACCCTCAGTGGGGGGAGGGGTGTAGTAGTGATGATGGAGGTACTCAGTGGGGGAGGGGTAGTCATACACAGGGATGGGGGGGGTGTAGTAGTAATGATGGTGGTACCCTCAGTGGGGGGAGGGGTAATCATACACAGGGGGGGAGGGGTGTAGTAGTGATGATGGTGGTACTCAGTGGGGGGAGGGGTAATCATACACAGGGATGGGGGGGGAGGGGTGTAGTAGTGATAGTGGTACTCAGTGGGGGGAGGGGTAATCATACACAGGGATGGGGGGGAGGGGTGTAGTAGTGATGATGGTGGTACTCAGTGGGGGGAGGGGTAATCATACACAGGGATGGGGGGGAGGGGTGTAGTAGTGATGATGGTGGTACTCAGTGGGGGGAGGGGTAGTCATACACAGGGATGGGGGGGGTGTAGTAGTGATGATGGTGGTACTCAGTGGGGGGGAGGGGTAATCATACACAGGGGGGGGAGGGGTGTAGTAGTGATGATGTTGGTACTCAGTGGGGGGAGGGGTAGTCATACACAGGGATGGGGGGGGGAGGGGTAATCATACACAGGGAAGGGGGAGGGGTGTAGTGGTGATGATGGTGGTACTCAGTGGGGGGAGGGGTAGTCATACACAGGGATTGGGGGGGGAGGGGTGTAGTAGTGATGATGTTGGTACTCAGTGGGGGGAGGGGTAGTCATACACAGGGATGGGGGGGTGTAGTAGTGATGATGGTGGTACTCAGTGGGGGGAGGGGTGTAGTAGTGATGATGGTGGTACTCAGTGGGGGGAGGGGTGTAGTAGTGATGATGGTGGTACTCAGTGGGGGGGGAGGGGTGTAGTAGTGATGATGGTGGTACCCTCAGTGGGGGGGGAGGGGTAGTCATACACAGGGATGGGGGGGGGGAGGGGTGTAGTAGTGATGATGGTGGTACTCAGTGGGGGGAGGGGTAATCATACACAGGGAAGGGGGGAGGGGTGTAGTAGTGATGATGGAGGTACTCAGTGGGGGGAGGGGTGTAGTGGTGATGATGGTGGTACTCAGTGGGGGGAGGGGTGTAGTGGTGATGATGGTGGTACTCAGTGGGGGAGGGGTAGTCATACACAGGGATGGGGGGGGAGGGGTGTAGTAGTGATGATGGAGGTACTCAGTGGGGGGAGGGGTGTAGTGGTGATGATGGTGGTACTCAGTGGGGGGAGGGGTAATCATACACAGGGAAAGGGGGAGGGGTGTAGTAGTGATGATGGAGGTACCCGGCCGGCTCCCTCACCTTGGTTACAGAAGAAGTTCCACAGCTTGGCGAAGATGAGTCCCATGGCGGCGGACAGCGGCTCTCCCCCTCTCACACACACATGACGAGGCCGGGCTCCGGGCTCTGTCACACCTCCAGGGACCGCTCACTTCTCACTCCCAGCCGCCGCCGACTCACCACTCCACCACCGCTGCCTCTTTACAGCGGCGTGCGCGCTCACGCCACGGCTTTACCTCAGCCAGCGTCTGACGTGCGGGTGACACGGTCAGGACGTCACGGCCCTTTCTTCTCCCCGCGGCACCACACACCACCTCGACCAATCATAGGCAGACTTTCCCCACACGCCTACTCCGGAATGATACCATTTGACCGCAGTTACTAGGCTGATGTGAGCCTATTGGCTGTTCGGTGTAAATCGTGATTGCTGATTGGTTAAACTGAACTGTAGTCTCATGATCGGATTGCTGATTGGTTTCTCTGAAGTAGCTCTCTCACATCCACCGACTGTCCCTGATTTCGAGGGACTGTCCCTGATTTGGAGCAATGTCCCTCTGTCCCTCATTCCTCCTCATTTGTCCCTCTTTTTGGTCTGATCTATATAGTTGTATATGAAATACACTTTTTGTCTATCAAAAAGTGTTTTTCAGTGTTAAACCTTTCATCTGATTTCTAAATTGCTGCATTTCTGAATTCCAAAAGCCAATATAAAGGAATATTAGTGGTAAAAAAAGCACTTGTGGGTTTAACAAATCTTGTTTTTTTTTTTTACAATTCTCCTTGCCAACCGGCTCGCGCCAATATACGTCGTCAGAAGGGCACATATAGGCAAATTAATGTACCTGTACGTTGCCCTTTAAGAAGCAGTTTGCATGCGCGGCCGCTGCAACCTCCGTGAGTGTGATCGCAGGTCCTGCGGACTCGATGTCTGCGGGGATAACTGCGATTGTCTCACGGAGAGGAAGAACGGGGAAATGCTGATGTAAACAAGCATCTCCCCATTCTGCCTAGTGACAGCACACTGATCACTGCTCTCTGTAATCGGGAGCGGTGATCAGTGTCGTGTCACACATAGCCCCTCCCCCCACAGTTAGAATCACTCCCTAGGACACACTTAACCCCTTCACTTCCCCCTAGTGGTTAGCCCCTTCACTGTCAGCGTCATTTACACAGGAATCAATGCATTTGTATAGCACTGATTGCTGTATAAATGACAATGGTCCCGAAAATGTGTAAAAAATGTCCGATGTGCCCGCCATAAAGTCGCAGTCCCAATAAAAAATCGCAGATCGGTTCCAAAAGAAAAAATTAAAAATAAAAATGCCATAAAACTATCCCCTATTTTGTAGACGCTATAACTTTTGCGCAAACCAATCAATAAACGCTTATTGCGATTTTTTTTTACCAAAAATATGTAGAAGAATACATATCGGCCTAAACTGAGGAAAAAAATGTTTTTTTATATATTTTTTGGGGATATTTATTATAGAAAAAAGTAAAAAATAATGAGATGTTTTCTAAATTGTCGCTATTTTATTGTTTATAGCGCAAAAAATAAAAACCGCAGAGGTGATCAAATACCACCAAAAGAAAGCTCTATTTGTGGGGAAAAAAGCACGTCAATTTTGTTTCTGAGCCATGTCGCACGACCGCACAATTGTCAGTTAAAGCGACGCAGTGCCAAATCGCAAAAAGAGCTCTGGTCTTTGGCCATCAAAATGGTCCGGGGCTTAAGTGGGTAAGGAGGCGTGGCAAGGGGTGTGTCCTATGCCTGCATACTTTTGCTGATAGGTGTCCCTCATTCCCATCTCAAAAAGTTGGGAGGTATGCTCTCTGATTGGGAGTTACTGTGGCTGCATGACCTGTTCAGGGGAGGAGTTGGGACTTTGCTTCCCTGGTTAAAGTGGACCTGCCCTTAAAGTAGTTGTCTCCTGTGAAAAAATTAAAAGTCAGCAGTTACAAAGACAGTAGCTGCTGACTTTTGAAAAACAGAGAGCCCCGTGTCCCCAGATCCAGCCGTGTGCTCACTCGAGCCGGTTTCACCCTAGGGTTGCCACCTGTCCGGGATTCACCCAGACAGTTTGGGTTTTGAATCATGTGTCCGGGTTTCAGGTTTTGAATCATGTGTCCGGGTTTCAGATCGTCTGTAACCCAGAAACAATATTCAGACAGGAATGTGGCTCAGAACAGGGCCTGATAGGAGGGTGAGGAGGCACTATGCATGCCACATTACTTTTCTCTTTGGAGAGCCCAAAGGTGTCCCAGGTCTGTTACAATCCTTTAGTGTATGCTCCACAGCCCACTGAACATGTGAGAGCCGCGCTGCACGTTTTGAATGGTCCCGCAGTCTTCATGAACCTGTCATGTGTCCCAGAAGACTGTGAGGGGGGGGAGGGACTTCTACTTTTGATCACTTAGGCGGTCAAAATCGGGTGATTAGTTTGTGCAAACCATGGTATATATACTGGAATTTAATTTACACTGCTATAGACACTCTACTGGTGATGGCAGTGATCAGCAACTTATAGTGGGACTGCATAGCTCCCAACTGTCCCGGATTTCGAGGGACTGTCCCTGATTTGGAGCAATGTCCCTCTGTCCCTCATTCCTCCTCATTTGTCCCTCATTTTGGTCTGATCTATATAGTTGTATATAAAATGTACTTTTTATCTTTCAAAAAGTGTTTCTCAGTGCTAAACCCTTCATCTAATTTCTAAATTGTTTAACCACTTGAGCCCCGGACCATTATGCTGCCTAAGGACCAGAGGTCTTTTTCCAATTTGGCACTGCGTCGCTTTAACTGCTAATTGCGCGGTCATGCAATGCTGTACCCAAACGAAATTTGCGTCCTTTTCTTCCCACAAATAGAGCTTTCTTTTGATGGTATTTGATCACCTCTGCGGTTTTTATTTTTTGCGCTATAAACGGAAAAAGACCGAAAATTTTGAAAAAAAATGATATTTTCTACTTTTTGTTATAAAAAAAATCCAATAAACTAAATTTTAGTCATACATTTAGGCCAAAATGTATTCGGCCACATGTCTTTGGTAAAAAAAATGTCAATAAGCGTATATTTATTGGTTTGCGCAAAAGTTATAGCTTCTACAAACTAGGGTACATTTTCTGGAATTTACACAGCTTTTAGTTTATGACTGCCTATGTCATTTCTTGAGGTGCTAAAATGGCAGGGCAGTACAAAACCCCCCCAAATGACCCCATTTTGGAAAGTAGACACCCCAAGGAAATTGCTGAGAGGCATGTTGAACCCATTGAATATTTATTTTTTTTGTCCCAAGTGATTGAAAAATGACAAAAAAAAAAAAAAAAAAAAATATTTACAAAAAGTCGTCACTAAATGATATATTGCTCACACAGGCCATGGGCCTATGTGGAATTGCACCCCAAAATACATTTAGCTGCTTCTCCTGAGTATGGGGATACCACATGTGTGGGACTTTTTGGGAGCCTAGCCGCGTACGGGGCCCCGAAAACCAATCACCGCCTTCAGGATTTCTAAGGGTGTAAATTTTTGCTTTCACTCTTCACTGCCTATCACAGTTTCGGAGGCCATGGAATGCCCAGGTGGCACAAAACCCCCCAAAATGACCCCATTTTGGAAAGTAGACACCCCAAGCTATTTGCTGAGAGGCATATTGAGTCCATGGAATATTTTATATTTTGACACAAGTTGCGGGAAAGTGACACTTTTTTTTTTTTTTTTTTTCATAAAGTTGTCACTAAATGATATATTGCTCACACAGGCCATGGGCATATGTGGAATTGCACCCCAAAATACATTTAGCTGCTTCTCCTGAGTATGGGGATACCACATGTGTGGGACTTTTTGGGAGCCTAGCCGCGTACTGGACCCCAAAAACCAATCACTGCCTTCAGGATTTCTAAGGGTGAAAATTTTTGATTTCACTCTTTACTGCCTATCACAGTTTCGGAGGCCATGGAATGCCCAGGTGGCACAAAACCCCCCCAAATGACCCCATTTTGGAAAGTAGACACCCCAAGCTATTTGCTGAGAGGCATGGTGAGTATTTTGCAGCTCTCATTTGTTTTTGAAAATGAAGAAAGACAAGAAAAAACATTTTTTTTTTTCTTTTTTCAATTTTCAAAACTTTGTGACAAAAAGTGAGGTCTGCAAAATACTCACTATACCTCTCAGCAAATAGCTTGGGGTGTCTACTTTCCAAAATGGGGTCATTTGGGGGGGTTTTGTGCCACCTGGGCATTCCATGGCCTCCGAAACTGTGATAGGCAGTGAAGAGTGAAATCAAAAATTCACGCCCTTAGAAAGCCTGAAGGCGGTGCTTGGTTTTCGGGGTCCCGTACGCGGCTAGGCTCCCAAAAAGTCTCACACATGTGGTATCCCCGTACTCAGGAGAAGCAGCAGAATGTATTTTGGGGTGTAATTTCATATATTTCCATGGCATGTTTGAGCAATATATCATTTAGTGACAACTTTGTGCAAAAAAAAAAAAAAAAAAAAAAAATTTGTCTCTTTCCCGCAACTTGTGTCGCAATATAAAATATTCCATGGACTCGACATGCCTCTCAGCAAATAGCTTGGGGTGTCTACTTTCCAAAATGGGGTCATTTGGGGGGGTTTTGAACTGTCCTGGCATTTTATGCACAACATTTAGAAGCTTATGTCACACATCACCCACTCTTCTAACCACTTGAAGACAAAGCCCTTTCTGACACTTATTGTTTACATGAAAAAGTTTTTTTTTTTTGCAAAAAAATTACTTTGAACCCCCAAACATTATATATTTTTTTAAAGCAAATGCCCTACAGATTAAAATGGTGGGTGTTTCATTTTTTTTTTTCACACAGTAATTGCGCAGCGATTTTTCAAACGCATTTTTTGGGGAAAAAACACACTTTTTTTAATTTTAATGCACTAAAACACGCTATATTGCCCAAATGTTTGATGAAATAAAAAAGATGATCTCAGGCCGAGTACATGGATACCAAACATGACATGCTTTAAAATTGCGCACAAACGTGCAGTGGCAACAAAATAAATACATGTTTAAAAGCCTTCAAAAGCCTTTACAGGTTACCACTTTAGATTTACAGAGGAGGTCTACTGGAAAAATTACTGCACTCGATCTGGCCTTCGCGGTGATACCTCACATGCATGGTGCAATTGCTGTTTACGTTTGACGACAGACCGCCGCTTGCGTTCGCCTTAGCGCGAGAGCAGGGGGCGACAGGGGTGTTTTTTTTTTTTTTTTTTTTTTTTCTTTATTATTTTTTTGCTTTTTTAATCTTACTTTTAAACTGTTCCTTTCATATTTTTTTTTTTAATCATTTTTATTGTTATCTCGGGGAATGTAAATATCCCCTATGATAGCAATAGGTAGTGACAGGTACTCTTTTTTGAAAAAATTGTGGTCTATTAGACCCTAGATCTCTCCTCTGCCCTCAAAGCAAATGACCACACCAAGATCGGTGTGATAAAATGCTTCCCCAATTTCCCAATGGCGCTATTTACATCCGGCGAAATCTAAGTCATGAAATACTCGTAGCTTCCGGTTTCTTAGGCCATAGAGATGTTTGGAGCCACTCTGGTCTCTGATCAGCTCTATGGTCAGCTGGCTGAATCACCGGCTGCATTCTCAGGTTCCCTGTTGAGACAGGAGAGCCAGAGAAAAACACGGAAGACGGTGGGGGGGGCATTCCCTCCCACGGCTTGTAAAAGCAGTCTAGAGGCTAATTAGCCGCTAGGATTGCTTTTACATGAAAGCCGACCGCTGGCTGAAAAGAATGATACCAAGATGATACCTAAACCTGCAGGCATCATTCTGGTATAACCACTCAAAGTCGTGAATGGCGTACCTGAAGACAAAAAAATGGTTAACAATGGTTAACAATAAAGCACAGTAAAGTGTAAATAATTACACACCTGAAAAACAAACATGATAAAACATAATAACAATAACAATAACAATAAAACATTGCAGAATAGAATACAGTAAAAAAGAGCAGAACAATAGAGAGAGAGAATAGAGAGAGAGAGAACAATAAAACAACAACTATTTTTTTTTATTTCATATTTTTTTTTTTTTTTTTACACTTTTTTTTGTAACTAACTTTTATAACTGTAACCGGTTCCAGGTTCGGGTCTCTCAAAATGCGATGACATCTTGGGAGCCCCTGTGAAAGTGTGCCTAGTCTGTGCAATGCTGTACCCTACGCTAATAGTCAACTAGTGAATGGTAGCGTTCAAAACATTCACCAATGCAAAGACCAGGATTGTCAGGACAGGAGGGACAATAATAGCGGGTGTCACGCCTATATCCGCGCTTGCTGCAGACACGACATCTTTTTTGGGGGGTTCGTTGGGTAGGGGTACTCGGGAGGACATAAAAATGCCTCTCATGCAGCCGACTGCATTTGGTTGGGGATGTGAATGGGGGAAGTACGGGCGCTGCAGAAGCGGTGGGTTCCCAATTAGGATTGGCGAATGCAGCAGGAAGGGCACTATGGGCACGACGGGCCTGTGTTTGTCTTTTTGGTGGCAGCGGGACACTACTTGTGCTTGCCACCTCACCAGCTTGAACTGCACTTATGGGACTCGCCACGTCACCACGTGTTACTGCAGTGCTGGTTTGACTACGACCGGGGTGTACTAGGCCTCTGGTGCTTGCCAGTTCACCAAAACACTACCAAAAAACTGTTAGCGATCGCAGGGATCAGGCCTGACTCTGCGAACGCTGCAGTTATGCGTTTAGTGTTTTGTAAGTGACAGTGATCGATCGATACCGCACTTGGGTGGGCTGGGCTGGGCCGGGCGGAGGGGCAAAACGCAGGTGCTAGCAGGTATCTGGGCTGATCCCGCTAACACTGCGTTTTTGGGAACCCTAAACTGCTGGTGACGCTAGTATAGATCTAATCGGATCAGATATTGATGCGATCAGATACTATACCACTAAGGGAGGTGTACAGTGCGTGCGTGGGTGTTAGCGGTACTGGCGCTAATCTGACGCTGCCTGGGGCTGGTGCTTGCCAGTTCACCAAAACGCTACAAAAAAAACTGTTAGCGATCGCAGGGATCAGGCCTGACTCTGCGAACGCTGCAGTTATGCGTTTAGTGTTTTGTAAGTGTCAGTGATCGATCGATACTGCACTTGGGTGGGCTGGGCTGGGCCGGGCGGAGGGGCAAAACGCAGGTGCTAGCAGGTATCTGGGCTGATTCCGCTAACACTGCGTTTTTGGGAACCCTAAACTGCTGGGGACGCTAGTATAGATCTGATCGGATCAGATATTGATCCGTTCAGATACTATACCACTAAGGGAGGTGTATGGTGCGTGCGTGGGTGTTAGCGGTACTGGCGCTAACCTGACGCTGCCTGGGGCTGGTGCTTGCCAGTTCACCAAAATGCTACCAAAAAAACTGTTAGCGATCGCAGGGATCAGGCCTGACTCTGCGAACGCTGCAGTTATGCGTTTAGTGCCTTGTAAGTGACAGTGATCGATCGATACTGCACTTGGGTGGGCTGGGCGGAGGCACAAAACGCAGGTGCTAGCAGGTATCTGGGCTGATCCCGCTAACACTGCGTTTTTGGGAACCCTAAACTGCTGGGGACGCTAGTATAGATCTGATCGGATCAGATATTGATCCGTTCAGATACTATACCACTAAGGGAGGCGCATGCTGCGTGCGTGGGTGTTAGCGGTACTGGCGCTAATTTGACGCTGCCTGGGGCGACGCATATCGCCGCCGGGCGATCGGGGGGCTAAACCTTTATTCGGTAATAAACGGCGGGTGCCCTGACACTATAAAAAATAAACGAACTAACCAGCGTCAACCGTAACGGTTATACGGTGATCAGTGGTGAAAGGGTTAACTAGGGGGCAATCAAGGGGTTAAAACATTTATTAGGTAGTATATGGGGGTCCCTGACGCTATAAAACGCTGACGGCGAACCTAAATATTTACCTCACTAACTAGCGTCACCAGCGACACTAATACAGCGATCAGAAAAATGATCGCTTAGTGACACTGGTGACAGGGGGTGATCAAGGGGTTAAAACTTTATTAGGGGGGGTTAGGGGGGTACCCTAGACCTAAAGGGGGGTAATATACACTGTCCCAACACTGTCACTGTCACAAACTGACACTATGCAGTAATCAGAAAAAAAAACAAAAAAAAAAAAAAAAAACTGCTGGTGTCAGTTTGTGACAGGGGGGGGGGGGGTGATTGGGGGGGGATCGGGGGGCGATCGGGGGGGGGATCGGGGTGATTTGTGTTCCTGGCATGTTCTACTGTGTGTGTAGTGTTTGGTGCACTCACATACTTGTCGTCTCTCCTCGGGCCGGAACGGAAAATACCGACCCGAGGGGAGATGACATCACTTCCTTTGCTGCTGTTTAGCATACAGCAGCAAAGGAGTGTTTTCATTGGCCGGCGGCGATCGCGAGGGGGGGCCACGAACGGATGGTCTCCCCCTCATCACCGATCGCCGCTGGACAAACGACGACCGCCTCGGGCACCGGGGGGGGGTCCGATCGGACCCCCCACCCGCGGAAGGCAAATCACGTACCCTGTACGTGATTTTGCCTGTCCGTGCCACTTTGCCGACGTACATCGGCGTGAGGCGGTCGTCAAGTGGTTAATTGTTCAATTTTAAAAGCCAATATAAAGGAATATAGTGGTGAAAAAAAAGCACTTGTGGATTTCTTTAACCTATTTTTTGGTTATTTCCCCTTTAAGGGGTGTGACAGGGGGGCGTGTCTTATGCCTACATATGTTTGCTAGTAGGTGTCCCTCATTCCCATCTCAAAATGTTGGGAGGTATGGGACTGTGATAATGTGACGGACAATCTGGCACTAGCTGACAATGTCTGGGACGGTGACTAACTGACTAACTGACACTTTCTGAAGTTGTTAGTGACACTCAGGGTGCATTCACATTTCAGAGTTTTGAATCGCGGGGGGATTTGCCGTGATTTGAAAGCGCAGAGGCAAGACTCTGACAGCCACAAGTATGACACGGCTTGTAGTTTTGCAACAGCTGAGTGTCTGCTAATTGCATATTCCTGCCGTGGAGGAACCATGTTTCTCCTGACTCTGCACTGCAGCTGCCTATACACACACCCCCTGCCAACCTGTGCTGCTGATTTCAGGCAATGATTTTAGCTGAAGTCAGCTGATCAGCTGTGGCCAATCACACAGAGTTCTGTGTTTACAAAAACACAGAGCTCTGTGTACAGGGAACAGCCACCTGGCTGTTTCTTCTTCCTGCAAAGCAGGGAGAGAAATTAGACAGATAGTAAAGTGAAAACAGCACACATTACACATGTAAGGCACACAATTAACCCTCTGATTGACCCTAGATGTTACCCCTTCCCAACCAGTGTCATTAGTACAGTGACAGTGTACAGTATTATCACTGATCACGGTATTAGGCTGCATTCACGCTTCAGCGTTTTGAATCGCGGGCAGATTTGCCGCGATTTGAAAGCGCTGATGTGTGAATGACAAATGGCAAGACTCACTCTTGAGATGCCATTCATTTGAATGACACCTAAAATCGCGGTGCGGGCCTGCTACGATCGTCGAGCGATAAATCACACTGCAATCACGGCAGCCCACATCGTGTGAAGCATGTCGCTTAAAAGAAGCTCCTGAACTTTATTTGAGCGACATGCTTCACGAGATGCGGGTTGCCACGATTGCAACGTGATTTATCGCTCGATGATCACAGCAGACCTGCTCCGCGATTTTAGGTGTCATTCAAATGATTGGCATCTCAAGAGTGAGTCTCGCGATTTGTCATTCACACATCGGCGCTTTCAAATCGCGGCAAATCTGCCCACGATTCAAAACGCTGAAGTGTGAATGTAGCCTAATACAGTGATCAGTGATAATACTGTACACTGTCACTGTACTAATGACACTGGTTGGAAAGGGGTAACATCTAGGGTCAATCAGAGGGTTAATTGTGTGCCTTACATGTGTAATGTGTGCGGTTTTCACTTTACTATCTGTCTAATTTTTCTCCCTGCTTTGCAGGAAGAAGAAACAGCCAGATGGCTGTTCCCTGTACACAGAGCTCTGTGTTTTTGTAAACACAGAACTCTGTGTGATTGGCCACAGCTGATTTTAGGTAAAATCATTGCCTGAAATCAGCAGCACAGGTTGGCAGGGGGTGTGTGTATAGGCAGCTGCAGTGCAGAGTCAGGAGAAACATGGTTCTCTATGGCAGGAATATGCAATTAGCGGACCTCCAGCTGTTGCAAAACTACAAGTCGTGTCATGCTTGCGGCTGTCAGATTCTTGCTCTGCCTCATGGGACTTGTAGTTCTGCAACAGCTAGAGGTCCGCCTAATTGCATATCCCTGCTCTATGGTACCCTGGGGCAGCAATTCAGTTGGATGGTGACAGCTCTTGTGACTCTGGCAGCCATCTTGGGTCAGGCAGAGTCTATTTAGGACCCTGGCTCTTGGGTTGGGCACACATTTAGAATGTGGCTAGTGGTAGGGAAAGGTTCCAGACAAATAGGGAAAGTATAGGGACCCCCACTCTTCCTTGAAACCTCCCCACTTGGGTTCGGAACGGTTAGGCCCCTCAAGACAGATGCTGTCAGTTCAGCTGAGACCTTCTCCGCTACACTCTGCTGTCATCCATGAGTGTTCCCAGTTGGGTTTCCTTGCGCCGGGATCAAGCTCCATTATTTGCATCTGAACTAAAAGTGTATTATTGCTGCCACACCCACCCACATGCACGTGCGCACCCCACACCTGGAAGGCTGTGGCGCACAGGCACGTTGCTCGGCTTGGAGCTGCCGCCTGCTCACGGTACAATTACTGTGAGCGGGCGACAAGCAGTTAAAGGACAACTATGTGCACTGTTTATAAATAAAACCTTCAAAGATCTGTAAATGACCAATAAAACATCAGACTTTTTTCACCCACTTCAGAAAGATTTATCCCCTTCATGATCAGGACATTTTTTGCTATTTGGCACTGCGCTACTTTAACTGATAATTGCTTGGTCATGCAACACTGTGCACAAATAACATGTATATAATTTCTTTTCACACAAATAGAGCTTTCCTTTGGAGGTATTTGATCACCACTAGGTTTTTTTATTATTTGCAATATAAACCAATTTTTTTTTTTGAAAAAAACAATATTTTCTACTTTCTGTAATAAAAAATGTCCAATAAAATCAAATGTTATCATAAATTTAGGCCTAAATGTATTCTGCTACATGTCTTTGCTAAAAAATCCAAATAAGTGTATATTAATTGGTTTGTGTGCAAGGTATAGCGTCTACAAACTATGGTATATATTGGAAAATTTACACGGCTTTTACTTTCTGACTGGTGCTAAAATGCCAGAATAGTTCAAACACCCCCCCCCCCCACCACCACCCCACCACCACCAAATGACCCCTTTTTGAAAAGTAGACACTCCAGGGTATTTGTTGAGAGGCATGGGGAGTGCATGGAAGATTTTATTTTTTCCACAAGTTTTTGGAAAATGTTTTTTTTGTCTTTTTTTAGATATACAAAGTTGTCACTTTAATGCAATATTTCTCACACATGCCATGGGTATACATGGAATTACACCCCAAAGCACGTTCTGCTACTTCTCCCGAGTATGGTGATACCACATGTGTGAGACTTTTTGGGGGTCTAGCGGTGTACAGGGGCTAAAAACCAATGACTACCTTCAGGCTTTCAAAGGCTGTAATTTCCTTATGTCGCTTCCTCACTAACTATCACAGTTGTGGAGGGCCAGAAATGCAAAGATAGTACAAACAACCCCCCTATGACCCCTTTTTGGAAAGTATTTGCTGAGAGGCAGGTTGAGTGCATGAAGAATTATTTTTTGCCACGAGTTTTTGAAAAATGTAAAAAAATAATTATACACACAGTTGTTACTTGAATGAGATATTTCTTACACATGCCATGGGTATATGTGGAATTAGACCCCAAAACACATTCTACTACTTCCCCTAAGTATAGGGATACCACGTGTGAGCATTTTTATCAGCTTAGTCACATACAAGCCACCAAAATCCAATGATTGCAAAGGGTGTATTTCCTCATGTCACTTCCTCACTACCTATTATGCCCCGTACACGCGGTCGGATTTTCCGACGGAAAATGTGTGATAGGACCTTGTTGTCGGAAATTCTGACCGTGTGTGGGCTCCATCACACATTTTCCATCGGATTTTCAGACACACAAAGTTTGAGAGCAGGCTATAAAATTTTCCGACAACAAAATCTGTTGTCGGAAATTCCGATCGTGTGTACACAAATCCGACGGACAAAGTGCCACGCATGCTCAGAATAAATAAAGAGATGAAAGCTATTGGCCACTGCCCCCGTTTATAGTCCCGACGTACGTGTCTTACGTCACTGCGTTCAGAACGATCGGATTTTCCGACAACTTTGTGTGACCGTGTGTATACAAGACAAGTTTGAGCCAACATCCGTCGGAAAAAATCCTAGGATTTTGTTGTCGGAATGTCCGAACAAAGTCCGACCGTGTGTACGGGGCATTACAGTTTCAGAGGCCCTGAAATGGCAGGATAGTGCAAGCAACAACTGTCCCCCCCCCCCCCCCCCCCCAAATATCCTCTTCTTGAAATGCAGACACTCCAAGGAATTTAATAAGAGGCACGGCGAGTATTTTGCAGATCAAATTTTTTTTGTCACAAGGTTTTGAAAAATAAAAAATACATTTCAATTTTCTTTCCTAATTTTCCAAAAACTTGAGGCAATAAATGAGATCTGAAAAATACTCGCCATTGCCTCTTAGCAAATAACTTAGAGAGTCTTCTTTCCAAAAAGGGGATATTTGGGGGATATTTTGTACTATGCTGGCTTTAAAAGCCTGAAGGTGGTCATTGGATTTTGGGCTCCTGTACATGGCTAGACTGCCAAAAATTATCTCACATGTGGTAGCCTCATACTTGGGAGAAGTAGCAGAATGTGTTTTGGGGTGCAATTCCACATATACACATGGCATGTGTGAGAAATATCTCATTCAAGTAGTAACAAAAATAAATTCAAATTCAATTGTTTAACTTATGTTTTTTGCCCCCTAGTGCTCAGGTCATTTATAGGGATGGGAACTAGACAGTTCACTATGAAGGAGCTTGTTCCCATCCCACTGAATGACCTTTCTTCAATATTACCATACAGGTCATATAAAGGGATGGGAAATAGATAGTTCACTATGAAGGAGCTAGTTCCCATCCCGCGGAATGACCTTTCTTCAATATTACCATACAGGTCATATAAAGGGATGGGAACTGGTTGGGACTAGTTCCCATCCCACAGATGGCCCTTGTCCTTTCTAAAGGGTGGGATCTAGCTTGCTCAGTGTGAGCCAGCTAGTTCCAATCCCTCAGATGGCCCTTTTTTTGCCCCCTAGCGCTCAGATCCTTAATAGGGATGGGAACTAGACAGTTCACTATGAAGGAGCTAGTGCCTATCTTGCCAGGACCTTTCTGCATTGTTTCAATACAGAAACTTTATGAGGATGCCAACTAGACAGTTCACAATGGAAAAGCTAGATCCCATCATGTTTCTAGGGGATCCTCAAGAACAGTGTGCATGGTGTTGAGGTGAATACGTGTTTGGGATGCGTGCTAGATTCACGCAAAGAAAACATTCCTGACAGTGGGTTTACTAAATATTATGTGCAATAATGGATGGCCTTGCCGGTACAATTTGAAATGTAAAAAGTGAAGGGTGTAACTGTGACAAAAGGTAGAGACAGCTTGATTTTATGGAAATAACTTTTATTTGAGAACATACATACACACTTAGGATCATTTTTTGCATTGTAGTGATTTATAAAGTTTTACAATTTTCACTGATCTCATTCTTATTTCTTTTTGTCTTTAACTTCTTAACCTGGGAAATTTATATTTGAAAACAGGAACTTCCCTGTGCCTTTGGGGGAAATATATCACTAAAATGTTGTTTCCTTAAAGTGGAGTTCCGCGTAAAAAAAAAAAAAATTAAAAGTCAGCAGCTACAAATACTGCAGCTGCTGACTTTTAATAATCGAACACTTACTTGTCCCAGGGTCCAGCGATGCGGGGGATCAAAGCCCCGCTCGTCTCCCCCTCCGCTCAGTGGTGCCGGCATTGTAACTGTGGACACCCGGCTGTGGCTTCACAGTCGTGCACCCACTGCGCATGCACGAGCCGCGTCCCGTGATTGGCCGCGCAGTCATCTGGGACCTGTGACGTGTCCCAGATGACTGCCTAGAGGGAGGTGCGAGAGCTGATCTCCCTTCCTGTGCCGAACGATGTGACGTCAAGAGCCAAGGCGCTGAAGGAGGCAGACTACGAGGGACCCCCTAGCAAACAGGTATTTTGAGTAAAAAAAATTTTTTCTACAAATTTTTTTTTACATTTTTTTATGTACATTAATGAAATTTTTTTTTTGGGGTGGAACTCCACTTTAACAATAGGTTCACATCTGTGGACATTTCACACAGAAGTAGGTTTGATGTTACTTATTCACGCTATGAGGCCTCATGCACACAAGGCGAAAAAGTGAGCTGCAAAGCCACTACCAACGCCAGGAAAAGGTGGCAGTAAAGATGTGCTTTTAGTAGCTTTTTGCATTGGTGTTAATTCCTGTTTAGCCACGCTAGCTTTGAGCAGCGTTTCTCTGCCTCTATAAGGATCTTTAAGGGGGACCCTCGCCAAAATAAAAAAAACTAGCGTGGAGTCCCGCCCAAAATCCATACCAGACCCGTATCTGAGCATGCAGCCCAGCAGGTCAGGAAAGTGGGGGGGCAGGACGGACGAGGAAGAGCAACCATACCAGGCCACACACTCTCAACATGGGGGGTGGCTGCTTTGGGGCAAAGCACCTTGTCCCCATGTTGATGGGGACGAGGGCCTCTTCCTGACAATCCTGGGCGGTGGTTGTGGGGGTCTGCAGGCGGGGGGCTTATCGGAATCTGGAAGATCCCAGCCCCCCACCCTAAGTGAATGTGTATGGGGTACATTGTACCCCTACCCATTCACCCCAAAAAAGTGTCAAAAATTAAAACAGTACACAAGTTTTTGACAAGGTAATTTATTAAAGTCGCTCCGGCGTCTCTTCTGATTTTTGCTCCCTCCGGCGATGTCTTCTCCCTCTGCCGCTTCTCTTCTCTCTGCTGTCTTTTCTTTCTGCCGCTTCTCCTGTCTTTGTCTTCTCTCTCTGCCACTTCTCCCCTCTTCCCTGTCTTCTCCCTCTGTTCCTCCTCCTATCTACTCCCGCTGTGATGCTAGGTCCGCCGTGTGCCATTACTTATATAGCCATGCAGCGTGGCCACCCGGTGATGTCACCCGGATGCCCCTTCCCCTAGTGACGTCACCTCCCAGGCCGAGAACAGAGGGAGAAGACAGTGGAGAGAAGTCCCCCTCCCCCTTTCCCTGACCTGCCGGGCTGCATGCTCTGATAAGGGACTGGTATGGATTTTGGGGGGAGCCCCACGCCAGTTTTTTTTTCATTTTGGCGAGAGTTCCCCTTCAAGATCCTTAGCGTAAAAGCCGCACCGCAAGCCGGATCATTATGACCGACTTGTGGTGCGACTTCTATTCAAATCAATGGGCTCTCATAGGGAACCATTGATTTTGACATGTCCAAAAAAAAAAAAAAACGCTTGCTGTGGCTTAACGTGGCTATATCCAACGTTAACCCACATCAGACACTTTTACAACTGTAACGCCGGTCCTCAGAACGTGGTAGCCCTGGATTTTTTTGCAGCTTAAAAACGCCTATGCCACTTACAGCTCCTAAAAGTCTGTATGTGCATGAGGCCATAGAATAACACGGAGAGGCATTTTTAGGCTGCAAAAAAAAGTCTGATGCTGGTAAAAGCAGCTGTAAAAACGCTGTGTAGGCATGAGGCCTAAATGTCTAGCGTGTACAGTGTACATTCAACATGAGAAAGATCCCAGTTAACTACTTGCCGCCCACCCACCTTCTGGGACGACATCATATGAC